>CM061561.1:190789791-191989791 GCA_030864225.1 Capsicum baccatum var. pendulum | reverse complement strand
CAACCTTAGAGGTTAATTTTAAGTTGAGAGAGTATTATATGAAATGTCTAGCTAATTGACGCAAATATTAGCGAATTCAGAAAAATTATAAAGAAATTTCAGAAAATACATGTCATACTTGAGATCTGAATTGTTAAGTTTTTATTTTTAGAATACGACGATGAGCACGTTGAATTATTCATATGTCTGAGAGCAACCAAAAACAAAGATATAATTATCAAAGGCGTACTTTATCACTGTACTAATATCATCATGAGAACCTTCTATTAGGAAGGATTGATGTACTATTGAAATCCAAGATACCTCATCTCCCCAACATCATAGGAGATCATCTGAGAATTTTTAGCTAAGAAATGAACAAAGTTCACAAGTTTAAAAGCAACGTATCCTAAAATCTCTCTCTACACGAGAACCTCCGTTTTTCTCTTGTTCAAGTAACAAGCATTTGCCTCTTTTTATCCTATTCCATCCTTTTAATAGCGTTGTTTAATCTATCTTGTTTCCTCTGTTGATTTTGGTATGGTGTCATCCTCTCGTTCAACTGATGATAGTACACCAGTAGAGAAGATGTCTGATTTGAATCTTTATGATTCGGATATTGAAATAGATTATAATGGTGACGAGGATGCCACTAATCCCGGAGAGAAGACTGTTAATCCCTTATGGTGTGTGGTAAGCTATGTTTTCACGACAAGATTATCAACTCAAAGTCCTAGAGTGATGCAATGAGAAAAACATAAAAACCAAAGGAAGGAATGGCGGTGAGAGAACTTGGAAACGATGTATTTGTTTTCCAATTTTTCAACCAACATGAACATGATCGGATTATCGAAGATGGCTCATGAAACTTTATATAGAACCCTGTTTTTCTATGCCCCTCAATTTCAATCAGAACCCACGGCAAGCAGAACTCATGTCGTTGGATATATGGGTACAAGTCCACGACTTGGTAGGAGTTTTACGATCTGAAAGGGTTCTAAGAGACATTGAGAATATCATTGGAAGATTCAAATACTCTAATATAAAAAAATCAATGATATGCTTTGAAAAGACTACATGAAGATATGAGTGACCATTAACATCCAAAAACCATTTAAGCAACCAGTGAAAATCAGAGATGAAGATATGAGTGACCATTAACATCCAAAAACCACTTAAGGAACTAGTAAAAATCAGAGATCCAGGAGGTGGATGTGTGCAAATTTCATTTTAGTAAGAAAGGTTGGGAGTTTTTTGTTATTTTTGTAATTTGATTGGACATACAAACAAGTTCTACCAGAAACTAAATCATCATCCATAAATCGATAAGTACAGTTCATTTACTGGCCAGAATTGCGTGTTGAACGGCAACAAACATACATGGCTAACATAAGTTGGATTAGGTCAGAAAATAGATCGGGGAGACACGTGGCACAATAAGGAAAGAAGGGATTATCAGCCAGAATCTTTGAATAGATTGGGTACAAAAAAGGAAAACAAATCAGGGAATGAGGGAGAAAATAATGGATAAAAGGGGAAAGTGCAAGAAGGAGAAGGAAAAACCACACAAAGAAGGGAGAAAATTGTTATCTTCCATAATATGGGTACGTAGAATCTGTATAATAGAATAACAACTTCAACTCGAGTTAAAGTATGAACAAGAATAGAGTGACATTTAACAAATACCCTCAACACAAGATCAAAATGATCTTTACAGGAGGTGTATTTTATATTTCAGAAATATAGATGACATAGAAATTGTTAAGGCCAAGTCGTCCAAATTCACGGACTTTCCTTAAGGAATAAATCCCCTCACTGTACCCGAGGTTATGGAATCTTCCTTCCAGTATAAAATGGCCTTCAATCCTTCTATAGCGGTACCTCAAATAGGCGGATTCTTCGAACACACTCACGGTTTGAATGATCACACTTAGAGTATTTTTAAGAAGAAGAAGAAGCTTGTAATTCTAAAAAATTTTCTTTCTTAACCTGTGGAAGAAAGCAGGTTATTTATAGCCACAAGATGCCCCTTTGAAAGGTGGCATTGGTTCAATTTAGAGGTGTGTGTCTTTTCCTGAAAATACATGTCTGTTTACTTAAACCATTGCAGTAATTTTCTAAAATAGTACACCATTTCGTGAAATATTACATCAGTTCGAAACAGTGTTGCAGCAGTTCGTGAAGCAGTGCACTGTTCACGCGAAACAGTGCTACTGTTCACATAACAGTGCTACTGTTCACGTGAAACAGTCACTGTTCATGTGTCAGTTCGTGAAGCAGTGCACTGTTCACGCGAAACAGTGCTACTGTTCACGTAACAGTGCTACTGTTCACGCGAAACAATCACTGTTCACGCGTTCCTGCATGTTTTAACATTTCCATTCACACCCTTTCATTACTATGAACCCAACAATCTCCCACATGAATGGGGAATGGCTATTATTTTTGTAAAATTTTTACGGAAAAGTATGTGATCATCAACCAAAGACTGATTGCATCTGGATAAGTGGGTTTCCCTTTGAACTTTCCGTAGTGAACATGCATCAGATGCACTCGGTCAATCGGTAGATTTGATATCTTTGAACCGTCGAGCTTTAATGTACACCTAGACAACACATGTCACACAACCAGCCTTTTACCGTTTATGGTTCTTACGGTTTTGTTATTTTCAATCATGAACACGTCCCGATTTTCATGAGAGCTTAGAGAATAGGCCTTTACTAATATTCTCTTTGAAGCGTCTTCCAATTCGCCCACACATAGGTGATTTCTAAATGTTCAATCCCGTAGATTAAACTATTTGGTCAAATCTTCCAAATTTAGATAATCATTAAAAGACTTTTCACCTTAAGTCTTATCCTTGTTTACTATACATTGTCTACATCATGAGAATGGGTTGGGTAATTGACAATGTTGAACCTGTCAGACACAACTTTGTTTGATCTCCTTGAACCTAACTCTTGGGATCTCCATTCTGCTAGGTAGAGTTACCTCCATGCTGACTTGTCCTAGGACTTAAACCCATTCCTTTGGATATTCTTTCCACTCCTTCTCTAGATAGGCCTTTTGTAAGTGGATCCGACACATTATCCTTTGACTTTACATAGTCTACAGTGATAATTACACTAGAGAGAATTTCTCTAATGGTATTATGTCTTCGTCTTATATGACGATATTTATCGTTATACATTATGCTCCCTGCCCTACCTATTGTCGCTTGGCTATCACAGTGTATACATACTGGTGCCACTGGCTTGGGCCAATAAGGAATATCTTCTAAGAAATTCCGGAGCCATTCTGCTTCTTCACCGGCTTTATCCAATGCGATAAATTCAGATTCCATTGTAGAGCGAGCAATACAAGTCTGTTTGGATGATTTCCAAGAAACTTCTCCTCCACCGATAGTAAATACATATCCACTTGTGGATTTTACTTCGTTTGATCCGGTGATCCAATTTGCATTACTATATCCTTTAAGTACCGCAGGATATTTATTATAATTCAAAGCATAATTTTGAGTGTATTTAAGGTATCCCAAAACTCTTTTCATTGCCATCCAGTGAGTTTTGTTGGGATTACTCGTGTACCGACTCAATTTACTGATAGCGCATGCTATGTCTGGTCGTGTACAGTTTATTATATACATTAAACATCCCAATACTCTTGCGTACTCCAATTACGAGTCACTTTCACCTTCATTCTTTCGAAGTGCAAAGCTCGCATCCAATGGAGTTTTGGCAATACCAATTTCATATACTTGAACTTGTCAAGTACCTTTTCGATATAATGAGACTGTGACAATGCCAACCCTTGTGGAGCTCGATGGATTCTTATACCTAAGATCACATCTGCAACTCCAAGGTCATTCATATCAAACTTGCTCTCAAGCATTCATTTTGTTGCATTTATATTAGAAATGTCTCTACTGATGATCAACATATCATCCACATATAAATATACAATGACTTAGTGATTTGGAGTGTCTTTAATATAAATACATTTATCACATTCATTTATTTTGAATCCATTTGCCAACATGATTTGGTCAAACTTTACATGCAGTTGTTTTGGTGCTTGCGTTAGTCCATATAATGACTTAATAAGTTTACACACCTTGTTTTCTTTTTCTGGAACCACAAATCCCTCAGGTTGTTCCATGTATATTTCTTCCTTCAAATCTCCATTTAGAAATGTGGTTTTCACATCCATTTGATGGATTTGAAGATCATATGCCGCTGCCAAGGCAATTAACATTCGAATCAAGGTTATCCTTGTTACTGGCGAGTATGTATCAAAGTAATCAAGGCCTTCCTTCTGTTTGAAGTCTTTTACTACAAGTCTTGCCTTGTATTTGTCAATAGTACCATCCGTCTTCATTTTCCTTTTGAAGATCCATTTAGAACCTAAAGGTTTATTTCAGGGAGGAAGGTCAACCAATTCCCATGTATGGTTGTTTAAGATTGAATCAATCTCACTATTGACTGCCTCTTTCCAAAAGGATGAGTCTGACAACGACATCGCTTCTTTAAATGTTTGAGGTTCATTTTCTAAGAGAAATGTAACAAAATTCGACCCAAACAAAGTTGACATTCTTTGACGTGTACTACGTCTTCAATTTTCTTCATTATGTACATTCTCACTTGGTTCATCTCGAGGTCATTTAGATCCTCCTCTAGACTCGTCATGTCTAATTTTATACAGGTAACTGTTTTCAAAGAATTCAGCATTGTCTGATTCAATTACTGTATTTTCACTAATATCCGGTTGTTTGGATTTATGAACCAAAAATTGACATGCTTTACTACTTTTAGCATATCCTATGAACACGCAGTCCACTATTTTAGGTCCTATCTTAACCCTTTTAGGTATAGGAACTTGTACCTTTGATAGACACCCCCACACTTTAAAATATTTTAAGTTAGGTTTCCTTCCTTTCCATTTTTCGTAAGGAATTGATTGTGCCTTACTATTGGAAACTCTGTTGAGTATGCGATTGGCCGTAAGGATAGCGTCCCCCCATAAGTTTTGCGGTAAACCAGAACTTATAAGTAAGGCATTCATCATTTCCTTCAAAGTTTGGTTTTTTCTTTCCGCAATTCCACTAGATTGAGGTGAATACAGGGTCGTAGTTTGATGGATTATTCCATTCTCTACACATATTTGCACAAAGGGATATTAATATTCTCCACCCCTAGCACTTCTTATTATTTTGATCTTTTTGTCTAACTGATTTTCAACTTTAGTTTTATATTGCCTAAATGCATCTATTGCTTCATCCTTACTATTTAGCAAGTAGACATAACAATATCTAGTGCAATCGTCAATAAAAGTTATGAAATACTTTTTCCCACCACGAGATGGTGTTGACTTTATATCACAAATGTCAGTGTGTATTAAGTCTAAGGGATTGGAATTCCTTTCAACGGACTTATAAGGATGCTTTGCATACTTCGATTCCACACACGTTTGACACTTAGATTTATTGCACTCAAAGTTTGAAAAAACTTCTAAGTTAATCAGTTTTCGTAATGTTTTGTAATTAACATGGCCTAAACGTTCATGCCATAAATCATAAGACTCAAGCAAATAAGACAAATTCAAACTTTTATTCATTTCAACAGTCATTACATTCATCTTATAAAGGCCCTCCGTGAGATAGTCTTTTCCTACATACATTTCTCCTTTGCTAAGTACAATTTTTCCAGAAACGGTTACACATTTGAATCCGTTCTTATCTAGGAGTGAAACAGAAATTAAGTTCCTACATAACTCCGGAACATATAGCACATTGTTCAGTGTCAAGACCTTGCCGGAAGTCATCTTTAGGCAAATTTTTCATGTTCCCTCTACCTTAGCAGTAGCGGAGTTGGCCATGTAAAGCGTTTCTTCTGCTTGAGCCAGAGAAAATAACGAGAACAACTCTTTGTTTGCGCAAACATGGCGTGTGGCACCATAATCCATCCACCATTCGCGTGGATTTCCCACCAAGTTGCATTCCGTGAACATAGCACATAAATCATTATATTCTTTGTTGGACTCAATCACGTTCGCTTGGTCCTTTTTCTTGCCTTTCTTCGGGGCTCGACAATCTGTGGACTTGTGGCCAATTTTGCCACAATTGAATCATTTTTCCTTGGACTTTTTCTTGGGTTGATTGCTTCCATGTTCAACTTTCTTTCTTTTCTTCGAGTTGTTTTGGCCATCTTCTACAATATGTGCTCCACTCATTGTAGAATTTCCCATTGACCTTCTTTTGGCAACTTTATTGCCCTCTTCAATACGAAGATGGACGATAAGATCTTCAACGGTCATCTCCTTGCGCTTATGTTTTAAGTAGTTTTTGAAGTCTTTCCACAAAGGTGGTAGCTTCTCAACTATTGCTGCTACTTGGAAAGCATCATTTACAATTAAACCTACAAAACAGTTTATGTGAGTTTAAAGAACATTTTTAATTTGTTCAACTATGGTATTTTTCAAAAATATACCTTCTGCTAGGAGATCATGTATGATGACTTGCAACTCCTGTTCTTGAGAGACAACAGATTTGCTATCAATCATTTTGAAGTCCAAGAACCGTGCAACAAGGAATTTCTTAATTCTCGCATCCTCCATTTTATATTTCCATTCAAGTGCCCCCCACAGTTCCTTTGATGTCTTGGTTCCACTATAGACATTATAGAGGTCGTCTTGGAGACCACTCAGAATATAGTTCCTGCAAAGGAAATCCGAATATTTCCAAGCTTCTACAATAATGAAGCGGTCTTTGTTCGAGGTTCCCTCGGGCACCTCAATAGCGTCTTCTCTAGTGAACCATTGTAGACATAAAGTGGTGAGGTAAAAGAACATCTTTTGTTGCCACCGCTTGAAGTCAATGCCAGAAAATTTTCTGGGCTTCTCCGCCGGTGCCATCGTTGGCGGAGCATTTGTGCGACTTGATGTGGCAATATTATTTGGCCCCATAGACGTTGTCACATCCATCATTTGACTTTCAGTTGTCATTTTTCCTATCACCACAAGACAGAAAAATTAGTATTTATCAGAATACTATTAATAAAGTTAAATAACTTCAAACTCTTCTTCTTCTTATTTCTAGTTAACGATGAAGTTTTTATTACTTTGAATCGTCAACCAAGTGAACCTTAACTTGTGATGAAGATTTTATGTCTTCTAATCACTAGTTAAATTCAAGCGGAGTAGAAAGCCTAAGCTTTAATCTCCAAAAACAAGCAATACAGATTCTGTAAAATTATTCCTTAAGATTGTTATCTTCCACAATACGAGTACGTAGTATCTCTATAATAGAATAACAACTTCAACTCGAGTTCAAGTATGAACAAGAACACAGTGAAGTTGAACAAATACCGTCAACACAATATCAAAATGATCTTTACAAGAGGTGCATTTTATATTTCAGAAATATAGATGAAACAGAAATTGTTAAGGCCAAGTCGTCCGAATTCACGGACTTTCCTTAAGGAACAATTTCCCTCATTGTACCCGAGGTTATGGAATATTCCTCCCAGAATAAAATGGCCTTCATCCGACTATATCGGTACCTCAAATAGGCGAATTCTTCGAACACACTCACGGTTTGAATGATCACACTTAGAGTATTTTTAAGAAGAAGAAGAAGCTTGTAATTCTAAAAATTTTTCTTTCTTAACCTGTGGAAGAAAACAGGTTATTTATAGCCACAAGATGCCCCTTTGAAAGGTGGCATTGGTTCAATTTAGAGGTGTGTGTCTTTTCCTGAAAATACATGTCTGTTTACTTAAACCATTGCAGTAATTTTCTAAAATAGTACACCATTTCGTGAAATATTACATCAGTTCGAAACAGTGTTGCAGCAGTGCGTGAAGCAGTGCACTGTTCACACGAAACAGTGCTACTGTTCACATAACAGTGCTACTGTTCACGTGAAACAGTCACTGTTCATGTGTCAGTTCGTAAAGCAGCGCACTGCTCATGCGAAATAGTGCTACTATTCACATGACAGTGCTACTGTTCACACGAAACAGTCACTGTTCACGCGTTCCTGCATGTTTTAACATTTCCATTCACACCCTTTCATTACTATGAACCCAACAAAAATAATGTACATTATGGGAATGAGAGTGTTGTTAATGAAAAGAATTACGAGAATCATGGGATAATTATTAGGAATAGAGATGAATCTAGAAAAGATATAGAGGCAGAGGAGTCTAATGAAGAGGAATTGACGCCGTTAGAGAAAAAAAGAAAACGGGATGCAACTGGCAAATTAATTCCTTTCGATGGGCCAAAAAACTTTGTTATAGCGAGTTCTGGTCTTCAGGATCGCCTAATCCAATGAGATATTTAATTTGGATTTGTCGTGGGCTTGGGAACCCATGCACACTTTCCGAACTAATAGAATTGGTCAAACAAAAGAAGTCCAACTTAATTTTTTTGCAGGTGACTGAAGTTGACAAGACTAAATTAAAACAATTGTGTGATAATTTAGGCTTTGAAGGATTGAGTTTTGTTGACCTAGAAGGACAAAGCGGTGGTTTAGACCTTTTATGGTGTGATAAGGACACATGTTTTTAATCTATTCTCAGAAATTCTTTATTGATGTGGAAGTGCGAATTACGGGGATTCATGATATTTGATATAATAGTTTCTATGGTTGGCCTGAGACAAATAGTAGGAGGCAATCTTGGGACATTCTAAAGTTTTTGAATAAGAAATCCCCACTAATGTGGTGCATTGCTGGGGATTTTAATGGTATTTTGAGCTATGGAGATAAGATGGGTAGAATTTAATAACCAATTTGGCGATTCGATGGCTTTCGATGAGCAGTTAACTTCTGTGAATTAGACGACTTGGGATACGTTGAAAATAAATTTACTTAGGAAAGAGGGAGAGGTATGAAAGGGTGGGTTTCAGAGAGGCTAGATAGAGCCCTTGGAACGATGACTTAGCATATTATGTTCAACAAAGCAATGGTGTATCATATAAAAACTGTTTATAGTGATCATATGACATTTTTTATCTCCTTAGGCATAAGCATTATTCGATACTCACCAGTGAAATTTCACTTTGGAAATTCATGGATTTGGAAAACTGATGTTAAAGAGGCAATTTAGGAAGGCTGAAACCGGGGAAAAGGCAACATATTACCTCTCCGATTGCACACTATGGAAATCTTTTACAATCTTGGGGTCATAAAAAAAGCAACTGTTTTAATCAAAAATAAGCATTGCATGAGACAAATGAAGAGTTTTAAAGGCAGTAGAGATCCTAGTTATATTGCTCTTTATAATAGTGCCAAAGATGCTTATGAAATCCTTTTGAGGAAGCAAGAAAATTACTGGAAATAGAAAGCCAAAAAAAATTGGCTTAAGAATGGTGATAGAAATATTCGTTATTTTCATCTTATGGCCTCTTCACGATGAAAAAAGAATGAAATTACACAATTGAAAAATGAGTCCGAAAGTTAGTTCAACTGGAAGAATGATTTAAGTGGTCCTATTGTGGACTACTACATCTGTTCAAAACACAACAAAGTTTACTTAGCGCCATTATTGACATTGTCGAGAAAAAAATTTCTAATGAAATTAATGAGAACTTGAAGCGTCCTTTTACAATTGAAGAGGCCAAATGAGCAGTCTTTAGCATGCTTATGAATAAAGCTTTTATAGATTGGATGAATTGAATTCAGGATTTTTTGACATTTTGGAGTACTATTGGAGGCAATGTATCAAATGCTACCATGGAATGCTTGGATAATAATTCAGCGGCACCAGGAGGTAACAATACCAATTTCGTGTTAATCTCAAAAAAGAAACAACATGAATTTGTCTTAAATTTGTGGCCTATTTCCCTTTGCAATGTTGTTGATAGAATCACTATCGAAGTATTGGCAAATAGAATGAAACAATGTATAAAATAAGGCACAACGTGCATTCATTCCAGGAATATATATTACAGACAACGCAATGATTTTCTTTGAAGTTAAGCATTATCTAAAGAGGAAAACACAAGTCAAAATTGGTTATGCAGCTCTTAATACAGACATCAATAAATCTTATGGTCGTATTGAATGAGGTTTTCTACGTGCAATGATGCTAAATATGGGATTTTGTATTATAACGATCATCCTTTTGATGAAATATGTGAAATGTGTGTTTCTATATGCTTTAACTATTTTACCTCTCCCCACAATTGCATTATGATATTTCTGAGGTGTGAGTATGATTGACACAATTTTTGATTCATTTTCGTACCATTAATGTGATATTGTGATTTTTTATGGCTTCGAGAGCCTTATTTTGGACTTACGTGAATATCTTTTGATTCGTGCAACGGATGATTGAACGGACTACACTAGTAGCCCCAAAATATCAATTTTACACTAGGTAGACCTTTGGTTCAGGTTTTGATGCACCCGAGCTTATAACGACCTGTTGATCGTAAAGATGGAAAATTAAAAACATAAGTGTGGGACCTACATTTGGTCGAAAAAACCTCAAATGAAAAATTAGACTGCGCCAACAGCTTTAGAATGTCGATTTAGGGTTGTAACATATTTGGTGTGATTTTACGATTTTTAAATCTTATTTCAACCCTCAGTTTGGAAAATTATAATTTCAGATTTTTTGGGGTCAACTCTATGAAAATGAAGTTTTTTCAAAAAGTACACTTCGCCAACACGTCTAGAATATTGAATTTAGTGTGGTTTCATAGTTTATTTACATATATCAGGCTAAAAATAAATTTCGAATGCCCCGTTGAAGTCCATGTTGGACTTTAAAAAACAGCCTTTTTTCAATAGCTGGTGCAGAAAAATCTGCATTATTAAAGCAGCATTTTAGGCCCATTTTGCGCATTTTTCATCTTGCCTCTTGATAATTAAATCCTAAAATAGTGTGAGAGATTAAAAGTGAAGCTCATGGGAGCTTGGAAAGCTAGATTAACACCTATTTCTTGATTCTATTATGGATTTAAGGTAAAAATTACCCCTTTCTTAGTAATTTCTTCATTAATTTCTGAAAACTTCAAAAATCTTAGGGCTTAATTTTAAACCTCAATTTTACTTCATTTTACTTGAATAATATTTTTATCTTATAATTACTAGTTTTTCATCAACTTAACCTTCAAAACAACTCCGGTTCTTGATTTTAACCCGGATTTCCAAAAAAATCTCGATAAAGCTTAAAAATAATTTTTGTTCGATTTGAACCTCATATTTTACTCGATTTAATTTAGGTTTTCAGTTGTAGGTTCCTAAAAATTTGTAAAACATGTTGCTATATCTTGTTTTGATGATGAGCAGCTTACAACAAGGGACCAGGTCCCTGGATCTTCAAGGCTACAGTACAGTTGACACGCGTCTGCATAGTTTTGTCATCTAATGTAACAAACTGCGCAGGTGTTGCTTGTACTATTTGGGACACCTAGTCCAATTGCATTTTAACCCTAATCATTACTCCGCTATAAAAGAAAAATAATGCTTATCAATGAAGCAGTTTTTACAAAAATCAGAATTGAAGAAAATTGAGAAAGGCAAAAACTCAATCATGCTACATTGCTCAAGTATTGCTCAATTTCTTATCTTTTGTGTGTGCTGAAATAGAGATAGTTCTTTAGTCTATCTTGAGTCTATAAATGAATTACTTATTCTATAAGAGCAATGATCTTCTCTTCTTGATTTGAGAGTGTTTTAGGTAAGGTTGTCTATGCTTGAAACTGGTTAGAGTTAACCAGTGTTGAGGAGTCTTGGAAGAGTTGTCAAGTTGAGTTTATAGTAGAGTAACTACAAGAAGAAGGAACCTATAGTTAGGTTCAAGTTTGAGATTGTAATCAAGAGGTTGATTATAGTGAACTTTTGAGGAGCCTGTGAGGGAAAACCGTGATTTTTCCTCCCTTGAGCAAGGAGGTTTCCACATTAAATCTTGTATTTTTCAAATTTACTGCACTATCCTTTATTCCTAGTTGATTTACTATTTTATACCTTTGATTGACCTTGAGGGACCTGGCCCCTCACTGTGTGGTGCAACCCCCAAGGTTTCAACACACATTTTTAAAGTAAAGTTATAATTTTGCCCTTCTTTTTTGAAAACCCATTTTGGGGGTCCGTTTTAACCCCAAACCTAAAATAGCAAATGTGGGTGTTGTTAATTTTTTTTTATTCGTAGATTTCATATTTGATATTTTTAGTGAAGTACGGGATCATTCGTGGAAAGTAAGGTCATCGATTCAAAGCGTAGCAAACTGATTTTGGCATTCGAGGTAGGTTATGGCTTAATTCTTTCAGATTAGGCAGGGTAGTAAATAATGGTACAAAATGCAATTTAAGAGTGGGAACTAATCATAAAAAGTGGTTATCTATGTTTTGTGGCCGTGTGGAGTCCTATATGTGATGTAATTATCAAAATTGAGATATTATGTGATATGTGCGATCGTGTGGGCTCCTATATGATGTTGATAGCCTTGAATGCATGTGAATAATCGTATTGTGTTATTGCAAATGCCTATTGTGGTACCTTTGGCGTATTTTGATATGTATATATATATATATATGTATATGTATATTCATACTTTTGGCATACGAAACACGTGGAAATTCATGGCTGAAAGGAAATAATAAGTGGATATTGGCTCACATGGTTATGGAAATATATCATTGTGGTTGATTGTGGAAATATATCATGCGGTTGGTGTAAAAATACTCACTGTGATTGGTTGTGAGCATTACATCATCATATCATACTCATTTATAGAAAAATAGTACCACTGTGGCAATACCTGAGAAACACTGACAACACCTTTTTATGACAGAAAATGTGATATCTTATAAAAACCCTTCTCAAGGGATGTGCCAAAAAGAAGATATGAATTATATATGGATTGACAAATCCTCCATGGGTTCCACGTCGGGAATATTGCCTCAGTGGGTGTATACGGAGGTTCAGCTATTACCCTGTGCACCATCATCATCATTATCATAATCATCATCATTATCGTTGTCATCATCATCATCATGTACATTGCATTTGATTTATTGTGTTTGTGTTGTGACTTGTATTTGCCATATTAACTTGTATCTATCTAATTGTTCTATCTTCCTTAATTGTAATTGATAATCATGTATATACTTAGTTTTCTATTGACTTTTTTATATGCAAGATGGTGTATACTTTTGTTCCTATGTGGTGTATTATTGTATAATATGTGAATAGCATAGAACTGTAAGTGCAGGCAGTGTGGGCTATCGTTCTGGGATATTTTCTAATTGCATGTGACGTACCTTTGTGTATATTTTGTATGTTTTATTTATACTTTGCTCGATCTGCCTATGATACCAACTGAGTACAAGTGGATTGTACACACTTCTACCTCATTCTTTTGGTGCAGATTCATGTTTGGGTGTGCCTCAGACTGGTTGATTATGGGCACCTTCAGTTTACTCAAGGTAGAGGTTGGACATTCATACATTCAGAGTTCACCTCTATCTTTTTGTACTAGTTATGTCTTTATTAGTATTCGGAGAAAGTTATGTTCCTTGTGGTTATTTTTTGATGTATTTAACTTATGGATTGTATTAGTAGCTCTTACACTATTGACACCTAGTTTTGGAAATGTATGGTTTTGGATATGCTATTTTCGCATAATTACTTGTATAATTTAGCTTTGTTCTAAGAGTCTTACCTTGGATATTTATGTTTTTTCTCTTTTTGTATCACTTTGAGTGATAAGATTACTTGTCAAGGTACGTCGCGACAAGTGTCATCATGACCCTAGTTTTGGGTCGTGACAAATTGTTATCAGAGCAGCCACGTTCATTAGTCTGAACAGTGTAAGAAAGGGATGTCTAATAGAGTCTCGCGGATCGATATCTCGACGTTTATATATATCTTTAAGAGGCTATAGGATATCTTTAGGAAATTTCACTCATTTTATTCTATATTGTGCGAAGTTATTTCATACCTTGTGTTTTGAGTTGTGTTTTTCTCTTTCTATGCGGATGGTGTAGTTTATACTACATATTAGTTAAGAGTTATTGCGAGAGATTAGTGGAGGTTGTTTGTCGATTGTAGGCCTGTTGATGCTCCTGTGTTGTCATGGGATTAGTTTCCTGATTCCTTTTTAGAGAGATTTGTGCCTTTCAGTTTGAGGGATTAGATGAGGAATGAGTTTAACCACCTAGAGTAGGGCTCCATGACTATAGTAGAGTATGAGGCCCATTTTCATGCCTTTTCTAGATATTCCTATACCAGTATTTTTATTGAATCTAAGAAGATTTAAAAGTTTGTGAATAATTTAGATGTCTTCCTTCAGTTGGCTACATCTCGGATAGTTATATGTGGAGCATCTTTTTAGAACATTGTGGATTATGCGAAGATGACAGGGGGCATTCTTCAAGTATTGCAGGAGGCACTAAGAAAGTGAGTTATTTTTGTGAGTTTAGAGGTCAGGTTTTTCGTGGTAGAGATTTTAGAGATTCTCATGGGTATCAGGGTAGGCCAGTGTAGAGTTCTAGTGGTTGATCTTCTAGTTTAGCAGTTCAGGGTGGACATTTGGGCCCAGTTGTACCTTCTTATATTGATCGGGCCGTATAGGTTGCTATGTGTGTGATGATTTTAGCCATATGCCCAGAGACTGTCCCCGTTGTGTGATTTGGGTTACTACTATTCCAGTTGTGAGAGGTAAAGGTATTACTAGAGGTGGGAGGGATAGAAGTAGTGGAGAGCATGGGGGTGGTCATGGGGCCACTCAGGCAGTTAGTGGTCATGGGAAACCCAGGCAACTGATGGTTGCGGTCAGTGTTACGCTATACCAACCAGACCTAAGGCAGAGGATTCTAAAGTTATGATTAAAGATATCGTTCCCATTTATTTCAGACCTATATCTATGTTATTTAATCCCAAATTGACTTTCTCCTATATGTTTGTGTATTTTGTTTCGGTTTTTGATTCTGGTAGTAAGCCTCTTGTCATGCCTATTCGTGTTCTACCCTGGTAGGTGATTCTTTAGTGGTGGATCGGGTGCACTAATTTTTTGTTGTGACTTTTGTCGGTCGTGAGACTTTGATAGACTTGATTGTGTTGGATATGGTCAATTTTGATATTATTTTGGGTATGGGTTGGTTGGCTCCTTACCATGTTGTCTTTAGCTTCGTCGGGTATTCCAAGTATAGCTTGGAAGGGTGCACGTAATTTGGGTCCTAAGAGGGTCATATCTTATGTCTAGGCTGATCAATTTGTTGAGAGAGGATGTTTAGCTTATTTGGCTCATATTCGTGATACTAGTATTATTTTACCTCTTTTCTTAGATTTTGTTTGAGTTGTTCGTGAATTTATGGATGTGTTTTCTATGAATTTGCCTGGTATGTATTTTTATTGTGATATTAACTTTTCTATTAATGTTGAGTCGGGCACCCAGCCCATCTCTATTCCTCCTTATAAGACGGCCCCAACTAAGTTGGATGAACTAAAGGATCAGTTACAGGAGTTGTTGGATAAGAGATTTATCCGACCTAGTGTATCGCCTTAGGGTGTGCATGTCTTGTTTGTGAAGAAGAAGGATGGGTCTATGCGTATGTGTATTGATTATCGGGATTTGAGCAAGGGGATGGTTAAGAATACGTATCCTCTTCCTCGAATTTATGATTTACTTGATCAGCTTTAGAATTTGCGGTATTGTCGAAGATTAATTTGAGGTTCTATTGTCACCAGTTGAGGATTAGAGTTTCAGATATTCCAAAGATAGCTTTTCAGACTCGATATTATCATTTTGAGTTCTTGGTCATGCCCTTTGGGTTGACCAATGCCCTGTCACGTTCATGGAGTTGATGAACTGGGTATTTTACCGTATCTCAACTCCTTTGTTATTATATTTATAGCTGATATCTTGGTGTATTTCAAAAGTAAGGTTGGGCATGAGAAGAATTTATGAATTATGCTTTAGAGATTGAGGGATAAGAAGTTGTATGTGGAGTTCTCTAAGTGCAACTTTTGGTTGGAGTCTGTTTCTTTCTTGGGTCATGTGGTGACTAAGAAAGGTATTATGGTTGATCCTGCCACAGTTGTAGCGAATCGTGATTGGGCGAAACCTACTTCGCCCATCAAGATTCAGAGTTTTATTGAATGGTGGGTTATTATCAGCGTTTTGTTGAGGGTTTCTCTTCTATTGTAGCTCCTTTGAATAAGTTGACTTAGAAGAAAATTTCCTTTCAATGGTCCGATGCTAGTGAGGCAAGCTTTTAAAATCTCAAGGATTTATCGACTTCAGCTCTTATATTGGCTTTGTCCAAGGAGGGCATGGGCTTTACCGTGTTTTGCAATACTTAAGGTATTGGATTAGGTGTTGTGTTAATGCAGGAGGGCAAGGTGATTGCTTATGCCTCTCGTCATTTAAATCCTCATGAGAGGAATTATCCTACCCATGATTTAGAAATGTATGCAGTTATGTTTGCCTTGAAGTTGTGGAGGCACTACTTGTATGGAGTTCGTTGTGAGATCTTCTTAGATCATCAAAGCCTTTAGTACTTCTTCACCCAGTGAGATCTTAATATGAGGTAGCATCGTTGGCTTAAGTTGTTTAAGGATTATTACTTGACTACTCTCTACCATCCGGGCAAGGCTAATGTGGTTATGGATGCCTTGAATCAGAAGTCAATTAGCATGGTAGCTTGGCTCATCTTTTGACCCAGGAGAGGCCTTTATCCTTAGAGGTTCTAACCAGATAGTTAGGCTTGATATTTTGATATCTGGACGCATTTTGGCATTTGTTGAGGCTAGATCTTCTTTTATAGAGTAGATTTGAGCTAACTAGTTTAATGATGTTAGATTGGGGTTGATTCGAGATAAGGTGTTGAGTGGCAAAGCTAAGGAATCCTCACTTAATTCGGATGGAGTTTTGAGGATTGGGGGCCGAGTTTATGTGTCGAGAGTGGATGATTGAATTAGGTTGATCTTGGAGGAGGCCCATTATTCTAGATATTTCATTTATCCAGGTGTGACTAAGATGTATCGTGACTTGACACAACACTACTGGTGGGGTGGTATGAGGTGAGATGTAGCAGATTTTATGGCTTATTACCTATGTTGTCAGCAGGTGAAGATCGAGCATATGAGACTTGGTGGTTTGCTTCAGAGGTTACCCATTCCCGAGTGGAAGTGGGAACAAATCGCTATGGACTTCGTGACTAGGTTGCCTTGTACTTCTTGTGGTTCTGAAAGTGTGTGGGTCATCGTGGATCGATTGACCAAGTATGATTATTTCATTCCAATTTAGGTTTTCTTTAATGCCGAGAGATTGGCTTGTATCTACATCCGTGAGATTGTGAGACACATGGTTGCTGGTGTCCATTATTTTTATTAAGGTTCTGTGTTCACATTTTACTTTTGGAAGAACTTTTAGGATGAGTTGGGTACTCGGGTTGATCTTATCATGGCGTTTCACCCCCAGTCTGACGGTCAGTCAGAGTGGACTATTCAGGTTTTGAAGGATGTGTTCCACATGTGTGTGATAGATTTTATTGGCCAGTGGGAACAGCATTTGGCTTTAGCAGAGTTTGCGTATAATAGTTATCATTCCAGTATTTATATAGCTCCTTTTGAGGCATTTGATGCCAGGTGTCGTCGCTCGCCAGTGGGTTGGTTTGATGTTTCTGAGGTTAGGCCTTGAGGTACGAACTTGCTTCGTGAGTCTTTAGACAAAGTCCGGATCATTTAGGATAAACTTAGAGCGGCTCGGAGTAGGAAAAAATATTATGTTGATCGTAGACTTCAGTCCTTTAGATTTAGTTTTGGTGATCGTGTTTTCCTTCAAGTTTCACCCATGAAGGGTGTGATGATGTTTGGGAAGAGGGGCAAGCTTAGCCCTAGGTATATTGGTCTATTTGAGATTTTTTTGGACTGTTGGTGATGTGACTTATGAGTTGGCTTTGCCCCCTGGTCTATCAGTTGTTCATCCAGTTTTTCATATTGCTATGCTTTACCGTAATATTTCGGATGAGTCTCATATTATTCGTTGGGAATCAGTTCAGTTAGATGAGCGGTTGTCTTTTGTTGAGGAGCCAGTCTCTATATTGGCTAGGGATGTTAGCCGGTTGTGCTCCAGAGTCATCCCTATAGTTAAGGTTCAGTAGCGATATCGACCTATAGATGAGGCTACTTGGGAGGTCAATTCTGATATGCTTAGTTCTTATCCCCAGCTCCTCATTGATTCGGGTATTTCTTTTGCCTTTAGTTCAAGGACGAACTGGATTTTTAGTGGTGGATGATATAACGACCAGCTTTTTGATGAAATATGTGAAATATGTGTTTCTGTGTGATTTGACTATTTTACCCCTCTCCGAAGTTTCACTATGGTATTTCTGGGGTATGGGTGTGATTGACACAATTTTCAATGTATTTTGGTACCATTTATGTGATATTATGGCTTTTAATGACTTCGAGAGCCTTATTTTGGACTTATGTGAATATCTTTTGATCCGTGCGATAGATGACTGAACGTACTATGTTGTAGCTTCGGAATATCAATTTTAGGTTAGGTAGACCTTTGGATCAGGTCCCGATGCACCCGAACTCATTTCGACCTATTGGTCGAAGAGTTAGAAAATTAAAAATATGAGTGTGAGACCCACATTTGATCGAAATAATCTCGGATGAAAAATCCAACTATGCCGGCAACTCTGAAACATCAATTTTAGGGTGGTAACATGTTTGGTGTGAATTTTTGACTTTTAAATCTCATTTCGACCCTCAATTTGGAAAATTGTGATTTCGAATTTCGGGGGTCAACTCAATGAAAATGACATTTTTTTGAAAATTCGACTTCTCCAATACATCCAAAACGTTGAATTTATTGTAGTTACATAGTTCGTTTGCATATATCAGACTCTGAACGAATTTCGGACACCCGTCTAAGTCCAGATTGGACTTAAAAAATGGTTTTTTTCAATAGCTGCTGTAGAAAAATCTGCACTATTGAAGCAGCTTTTTGGGCCCATTTTGCTCATTTTTTATCTTGCCTCTTGAGTGTTAAATCCTAAAATAGTGAGAGCTTAAAAGTGAAGCTTATGAGAGCTTGGGAAGCTAGATTAACTCCTATTTCTTGATTCTATTATGGATTTAAGGTAAAAATTCACCACTTTTTTTAGTAATTTCTTGATTAATTTCTCAAAACCCAAAAATCTTAGGGCTTGATTTTAAACTCCAATTTCACTCCGTTTTATTTGAATAATGTTTCTATCTTATAATTACTAGTTTTTCATCAATTTAATCTTCAAAACAGCTCTGATTCTTGATTTGGATCTGGATTTTAAAGATTTTACCCAGTAAAGCTTAAAAATAGTTTTCTTTGATTTGAACCTCGTTATTTACTCGATTTGACTTAGATTTTCATCTATCGGTTCCTAAAAATATGAAAAATATATTTTTGAAGTAAAGTTATAGTTTTGTCCTTTTTTTTGAAAATTCATTTCGGAGGTCCATTTTGACTCCGAACCTAAAGTAGTCAATATGGGTGTCGTTGATTTTTTTTATGTGTAGATTTCATATTTGATATTTTTAGTGAAGTTCATCATCATTTGTGGAATGTAAGGTTGTGGGTTCGAAGTGTAGCTACCACTTTCGCCATTCAAGGTAGGTTATGGTTTAACTCTTTCAGACTGGACAGGATAGTAAATAATAGTACAAAATGCATGTTAAGGGTTGAAATTAATAAAAAAAAATGTCTATCTATGTTTTGTGCTCGTGTGGGGGCCTATATGTGATGTAATTATTGAAATTGAGATATTTGTGATATGGACAATCGTGTGGGGTCCTATATGATGTTGAAAGTCTTGAATGCATATGAATAATTGTATTGTGTTGTTGCAAATGCCTATTGTGGTACCTTTGGTTTATTGTGATATATACATATATATATATATGTATGTATATATTTACATATATATATTCGTACTTTTGGCATATGAAACATGTGAAAATTCATGGATGAATGGAAATAATAAATGGATATTGACTCACATGGTTATGGAAATGTATCATTGTGGTTGGAAGTGGAAATATATCATGTGGTTGGTTGTGGAAATACTCATTATGATTAGTTGTAAGCATTACATCCTCAAGTCATATTCATTTATGGAACAAATACTATCACCGTGGCAACACCTTTTTATGACAGAAAATGTGGCATCTTATAAAAAGCCCTTTCCGAGGGATGTGCCGGGAAGAAGATATGGATATGGATATATGGATTGATGAACCCCCATGAGTCTCACGTCGGGAGGCTTGCCTCCATGGGTGTATACGAAGGTTATGCGACAACCTTGTGCATCATCATCACATACATTGCACTTGTTTTATTGTGTTGTGACTTGTATTTTCCATATTAACTTGTATCTATCTAATTATTCTATCTTCCTTAATTGTACTTGATAATCATGTATATACTTAGTTTTCTGTTGTCCTTCTTATATGCGAGATGGTGTATATTTTTGTTCCTATTTAATGTATTGTTGTATAATATGTAGATATTGTAGAACTATTAGTACAAGCGGCGTGGGCTACCGTTGTGGGATATTTTTTTATTGCAAGTGACGTACCCTTGTATGTATTTTGTATGCTTTATTTTCTACTTTGATCGGTCGGCCTGTGATACCACTGAGTACAAGTGGACTATACTCACTCCTACTTCATCCTTTCGGTGAAGATTCATGTTTGGGTGCGCCTCAGACTGGTTGATTTTAGGCGTCTTCAGCTCACTCAAGGTAGCGGTCAGACAATCATATATCCGGAGTTCACATTTATCTTTTTGTGCTAGTTATGTCTTTATTAGTATTCGGAGACAGTTATGTTCCTTGTGGTTATTTTCGGATGTATTTGTCTCATGGATTGTATTAGTAGTTCTTACACTATTGACACTTGGTTTTGGGAATGTATGGTTTTGGATATGCTCTTTTCGCATTGTTATAATTACTTGTATGGTTCAGCTTCGTTCAAGGAGCCTTACCTTGGGTATTTCTGTCTTTTTACCTTTTTGTATTAGTTTGGGTGATAGGCTTACTTTTCAAGGTACGCGACAATTGCTATAATGACCCTTATTTTGGGGTCGTGACATGTATGGAATGGGTGAATAAAGTTTTGAAGATGGTAACCACAGTTTCATATAAATTCAGTCATGGTGGCAAGCAGTTCAAGAATATTTCTTCGAGAAGAGGTTTGAGGCGAGATGATTCAATATTGCCTTATATATTTTTGCTAGTTGTGAAGGGCTTTTCAACCTTGTTAAAGCTAATGTTTATCCAGGGCCGAATTCATGGTGTTAAAATCTTCACTAAAGCACCATCTATTTCACATTTATTTTTTACAGATGATACTTTATATCTCTTTAAAGCAGTGAAGGAAGAGGCAACGACTGTTAGGCAATGCTTGAAGATTTATCAGGCAGCTTCTAGCCAACTAGTAAATTTTTAAAAGTCTGATATATTTTTCAGTCAAAATACTAATGCAAGTGTAAAGAAAGAAATTACAGAAAACCTTCATATTAAAGAGGTGGATACTCCTGGAAAGTATCTTGGCTTGTCGACAATAGTTAGAAGAAGTAAAAAAATCACTCTTTTCTTATATTCGAGATAAAGTAATCGCAAAGATGAATAGTTGAAAATACGCTGGTCTATCTCGATTTGGATGAAAAGTTTTGCTCAAAATTGTGGTTCAATCAATTCTAACTTATATGATGAATATGCTTTTGATTTCCAGCAACATATGTGCACCTATATCGAGTGAGCAATTAATCAATTTTTGTGAAAATCAGGTATAGAGAAAAAACAAGGGATCAGGTGGATATCTTGGCAGAAAGTTTGTGTCCAAAAGGAGGATGGGGGTTTGGGTTTTTGGGAACTCCATCACTTCAATATTGCCATGCTCGCGAAAATAGGTTGGAACCTTTTGACTAGGCTTGAGGCTCTTATGAGTAAGCTTTTTCAAGCCCGATACTATAGTTTTGCCCCTTTTCAATTCGAAGGGTTTGGAAAACATTATTTTCGACCTTTTAAACTATTTCAAAACTTTTTAAAAAATTGAAATAATTTAATAAATTACAGAGTCACCACTTGATTTTTGAGAAAATATCAAGAAAACCTAAAAAATATTACTTAAAAGATTCAAAACAGAAAAAATCTTTTAAGTTTCGAGTAAGTGATTCCTATTAATACTCTTGGAAGGTTGTTAAGGCATCAAGAGTATCTTCTAACTTGCGGTTATCCGGACTATTTGAAAACAACTTTTTGACTAACTCCAAAAGGAAAAATTAATTATTGAAAAGAAACCGATTAAGAAAAAAAATCAAGATTTGTGCAAAACAAGTTTTGACGACTTAGTAAAAATTTTAACTAAGTTTAAGAAAACTAAAAAAACAACTAGCATATAAAGGAAAAAGGAGGAGACTAAAAGACTTAGGCCATTAGGCCCAAAACATTCAAATGAACCTGTCCTAATCTAATTGGGCTTTCGATCCACAACCTGTCCTAATCTACTCATTTGAGTTTTTGCCCCACTTGCACCTGTCATAGTCTAATCATTTGGGCTTTTGTCCCAGAACCTGTCCTAAGCTAGTTTTCGAACCTTGAAGGCCTAAGAATCCGCTTCACTTGTATTAAATTACAACTTTGGCTTCGAGGCCCAAATTAATAAATAAAGAAATAAAGAAATAAAGAATAAGACAATAATAAATATCGAGACTTTTCAAATCTCTTAGCAATCTCATCAATGGGTTTTGACCCATTTTCCTTCTTCTTGCATCCGCACGTCACGTAATCGACTTTGGGTTTAAACTTTGGACTTGACTCAAAGAGGTGGGCCTCATTGGCCCGTTATGAAATGCAAGAGGAAAGGAGTACATTTGAACTCCAAAACAGATTCATGCAAAGAAAAAGATAAATGAAAAAGAATTAATATGTGTTCGAAAATTCTACACTTAATAGATAAATGATGAGATGGAAAGATAGTATTCTCAAGCATAAAGAAATAGTATATATGATATCAAAAATAAATCAAATTATGTAACGAAAAGGAAATTAACATATTTCTCAAACAATCTTACGAAAAATTGAGCCTAGCACAATATAATCAACTAATTCTTGAAAAGAAGACATTGACCCACAAGTATAGTTGCTTAAATTTTGGACAAATATTTCCTATAGATTAACACATATTTGTACCAAATACTATGATATATATAATATAGTCTAAGACATATTTTCATTAAAGAAAGAAATGGGAATTAGCATAAGATGAGAAAAACTTTTTGTGACATAAAGAAAATAACTTTTCATGCTAAAATCAAACATATCCGCCAATAACGAATTTAAACAAGGCATGAGTACGTATTTTAATTAAGCAAAGGTCGAAACTTTATCGATCTAATTTATTAAGGCGAAAAAAATAATAGTAACTATTTTTTTCAACATAAAGGAAACAACTTTACATGCTAAAGGCGAACATCTCCACCAACAACGAATTTAAACAAGGCATGAGTACATATTTTAATTAAGCAAAGGTCGAAACTTTATCGATCTAATTTATTAAGGCGAAACAAATAATAGTAACTATTTTTTTCAACATAAAGGAAACAACTTTACATGCTAAAGGCGAACATATCCACCAACAACGAATTTAAACAAGGCATGAGTATGTATTTTAATCAAGCAAAGGTCGAAACTTTATCGATCTAATTTATTAAGGCGAAACAAACAATAGCAACTATTTTTTTCAACATGAAGGAAATAACTTTCCATGCTAAAAGCGAACATATCCACCAACAACTAATTTAAACAAGACATGAGTACGTATTTTAATCAAGCAAAGATCGAAACTTTATCGATCTGATCATAATAATCAAGGAATAAAGCCAAAGAAATACATTAGTTCATTTTATACCATGAACATAAAAATAGTCATAATATTGATATCACAACATCCTATGGCCTTTCAGGCCATCTACAGCAAATAATCCCGACAAATAAAATTACAACTACGAAGCTACGAAGAAGGAGATGAAGAAGAAACAATAACAACAAACCTAGTGTATTCCCACCTAGTGGGTTTGGGAGGATAAAATTTGTGCATTCCATACCGCCACCTCCGAGGAAGTAGAGAGGTTGTTTTCACTAGACTCCGAGCTCAAGACAAAGGATAGTAAACAAAATCGTAATAAAACATGCAACAAGATGGATGGAATAATAGAACCCACAGAGTAATACCATACACTCACAAATCAAAGACACCCATCACACCCAAACTCTCCTAACTAGCAGCTCCAACCTATGGACACAACCCTAAGATGACTAGCTCGGCTACACCAAAAATCTCCTAACTGCTTGCTACGACTCACCCACACGAACTAGCCTTCTAACAAAGCTATAACAAAACTAAAGGGGAAATGTATGTTTACCTTTTTCAGAGTAGCAAAACGAGAGTTCAAACTTTCTTCGGAGTCTTGATCACCACCAGAAAATAATCTTCCGGGAACTCCGATTATCCTACCGCTTGAAAATTTTTACTAAAAAACAAAATTTAACTCTTTTCTCAAAAGGTTTTTCCACCAAAATGGTGGCAGTATTTATAGAAAAAGATGGAGATTGAATTCTTTGAATCGATCAATGTGGGAGAAATAACTTAGGGGTGTTTTGAGAATTTTAAATTGAGGGTCAAGTTTGTTGGAAGATAAGGTGGGGTGGAATTATACAATCTAATACAAATTTTTGAATTTCAAAAATGAAAAAGGGACAAGGTTGAGGGGGGAATTGTACAATCTAGTACAAATTTTGAATTTTAAAATGGAGAAAGGACAAGGTTGGAGGGGGGATTGTACTATCTAGTATAAATTTTTTATTTCAAAATGGAAAAAGGACAAAGTTGGGGTGGAATTGGGAATTTAGGATTTTGTAGGTTTTAGGAATTTGGCCAATTCCATTTAAGTTTTGGCCACATTGAAAGTCAATTGGTCAATTGCATTGCAATTGTGGCCAAATTGATTTCAATTATGGCCATAGCTAATAGATTGGCTAAATTAAATCGAAATTCGATACGAATTAATACCTTATTTAATTTCGGGCTTCTTGATTTAATAAAATCAAAGAAATATTTCTCCAAATGAATTTTTTTGAGAACAAATTATATTTAAATCAAGATATTAACCATTCGAACCAATTTTCAAGATAATACTTGATAATAGTCCAACTTTGATAGAAAAAAAATATTCATTTAAGTAACAAAATTTATACAATCTCGTATATGTAAATACGAAAATGTATAATCGTCATTTAAATGATAAAATTAACCCAAATAAATATTTTAGAGTGTATTTATTCGGATGAAAGAAATATTTAGATTTTATTAAAAATCGAAGAAACTCAGAATTAAATTTAGTCGAGGAGGGCAAAAAATAGGTGTCAACAAGTACCATAAATCTAATTTTCTTGAGGCTGGGCTAGACTCCAATCCAAGCTTTGTATGACACGATTTATGTTCAGGAAAACAAATTCTGTAACAAGGATGTCTTTGGCGCATTGGGGATGGATAGACAACAAAAGTTTATATTGACCCATGGCTGCCTAAGAAAAATTCATGTTATGTTGAAAGCTCTAATTTTCTTGGGAGTGAGAACTTTCTTTAGCTAATCTGATAAAGTAAGATGTACGAGAATGAAATTGGGATTTGCTACATACTCTTTTTAATGACTCGTGATAGATGTAGTTAGGCAAATCTACTTGAATATTAAGTCCCGGGAAGATGCATGGATGTGGAAATGGGATACTAAGGGATTGTACTCTGTGAGGAGTGGATAACGTCTCCTTTATAATCAAAATGAAGCATCAAATTAGCAGAATCAACAACTTTGAAAATTCATCTGGAGCATGTCATTACCTCTTAAGGTGCTTAATTTTATCCGGAGAACTTTGAGAAATATTTTACCTACATGTAGGAGCCTTTTCAAGAAGAAATGGGTAACTAGTTTAATCTGCCCGCAATGTTTACAAGCACCGAAGACCGTGAAACATTGCTTGATAGAATGCCATTTTGCAAAGCAATGTTGGATTCAATCAAATTTTAGCTGGTATGATTTAACAAGGGATTTTATGGAATGATTTGAGGAACAAAAAAAAAGAGAAATCAGAAATAAAATTGGAGGAAGCAACCATGATTTTGTGGAGCTTATGGGAAGCTAGAAACAATTTATGTAGGAATAATAAGCAAAGTGTGCCCACTGTCACTTTATACCGTGCGATGATGCTAGAAGAATGGAGGAATGCCAATTTGGTGGACGAAATGTGTTCTTCTACTGTGCATAATGTGAATACTAAATGGGAACTACCTCTGCTTGATACAATCAAATGTAATATCGATGCCTTTTATGATATCCATACATGTTTGGCGGAGTAGGCATGGTGCTACATAATCACTTAGGTCAATTCATTGCTAAAAAAACCATGTTCCTTGGTTGTGTTGCTAGCCTTTTGTTGGCTAAACTCACAGGGGTACGTGAGGCTCTCACTTTGTTAAAGGAGTTATTCAGTACAACAAAGTTGATTGTGGAAATTGATAATCTACTTGTGAAGCAAGTTTCGGAAGAAAATTTCGTGAATTATTTTTATTTTGATTTTTAGTCTTTGATGGTAAACTCTTCTCAAAGAATTGTCATTTTTTTCCTTGTCGTCTGTTAAGAAATCAACAAATCAGGTTACTCATTGTCTTGCTAGAATATCTGTTTCTATGTTTGGTTCAATGAATGGAATACTAACCCTTCGTCTCTAATTATTGATGTACTCAAATTTGATTTAGATCATACATGATGAAAAACCCAATTAAAAAAAAATAAACTCCTATTAGGAGATTCACCAAGACCCCTTAAATGCATGCATCTATGAAGCCCCAAACGACAAATAACAATATGACGTTACAAAGAATGAATAAAATGATAATGGGGATTTGAATATTCTTTCAATGAAACCTTCGAAGAAAGACACGGTCTTGATAACTTCAACTTGTTTATTTGCTTGAAATGATGACATTTGTTTATATTATAACAAGACACTTGGGAGTTGAAACTTGCAAAAAAATCAATCGATTGACCACTTTGACCGAAAGTAGAATCTTCAAAGAATCACAGCACTACTTGAATAATTCATAGGTAGACTAAGTTAATTTTAATCTTTTTTTTACAACATAAACTTAGTACGGAAAAAAAAATTACTCCCTCCGTTTTAAAAAGAATGATTTATTTTGACTTGGCACAAAGTTTAAAAAAATAAAGAAATTTTTTAAATCTTATGACCTTAGATTAAAGTTATGTCAAATGTACCAAAATGTCCTTTAATCTTGTGGTCCTAAATATGTCATGTGAAAAGTTAAAATTAAAATATTGTCAAAAAAGTCATTTATTTTGAAACGAATTACAAAGGAAAAAAGGTCTTTTTTTTTTTAAACGGAGAGAGTGGTTAAAATAAAACAATGATTAATTATTTATCAGTCAAGCTATAAATTAACCGTGTTAACATTTCCTCAAGGGAAACTTGAGATATAAAACATACATAATTAATAATTTTGTTACAACTTACGCGCTTTGTACTTAGTGATTCTTCTTCATATGAATTTAAATTATTCCAACAAGTATATGCTACGTACCGAATAATTAAATAAAAAATTATATATAGATATATTAGTTTAGGTATACGCGCCTCTCGCATGTACTTTATTTTATTGTGTTCAAACGTTATACTAAATATGATATTTATCTAAATAACAAAGATAAATATAATAATTAAATTCAACATCTTTTGGAGAATTAAAATTGACTATCTCATGGAAGGGAGTGGGATGTGAGAGAAAGTCTTACGATCCAACTAATAGAAGCTCAATCGAACAGACCTTGCCTAATAGACTGGAATGGGGTTAGCCAAAACAGGCGAAAGAGATCAACGAGCTGTAGATATTAGACAAGAAATGTGCTTTGCAGGCATATTCTATCATCTAAGTGCCCACCCAGCCTGTTCAGACGTCAGAACCGATCTCAAAACCCTAATATCACCGTCTTCAAAGAAAGGACTTTCTCTAAAGCAAGCAGCACAAAATGCCTATGCTACTGTGACAGCTATAACCTCGCAAAACTTAGCAATGAATTTGGGAAATTTAAATATCCAGACATAGTCCATTTAATGAAGTTGATAACTACCATTAGTTGGTTTTGTTCTGTAAGAGATCAACCAGTTGTCTATAGTGTACCAAAAGTTTTTTTGTTGTTATTCTTCAACATAAGCTAATTCCTTTGCCCGCCTCTCCAGACCATACAAGTGCGCGTCGAGCCCATGCGAAAGGTTTGGTTAAGATATGCCAGATTCCACCAAGTATACAAATGAAACCTGTCTCCTAACGAATTTCCCCTTTGCTACTCCCTTTCGCTACTTGGAGCCAGGTTTTTTCTTATTATAGATAACGTAAGCGCAGCATATCTGAATTCACTATAGGGTTAAGAGTGACTTGCTTAGACTGCTGAATAACCTTCACTTTAGCGAGCTGTAGGACAAACTACATTCAAGAGGAGAAAGGAAACTTTGAATAGAAGGATCAGTGCCCCGTAGCAGTCCTGGAGTTAGGTTATGATGGTCGTGATGAGCTCTACTAGAAAGAAAATCTCTTTTATTCATAGATGAAGTCTTATCTAAGGTCTTCGTTGCCCTTGAATTTCGTTCCCTAGTTCAATCCGGAACTCCAGATGTGTAAGTAGCGGCCAAGCGGCTCTGTCCTTTTCAAAGAGGTTATCCTTCTCTCTCCCCGCTTCCTATATTAATTAAACTTAATCTTTGCCCAAAAAAATTATCAAAGTCGATCGACATTCATCTACCACCTGTAAACTGCAACAAAACAATACGATGACAAAGACATCAAAATAATATAATTAAATCTAACGTTTACACAAAAAAAAATTCAAACCCGCCGACATTCACCTACCATATGTAAGCTATAACAAAATAATACGATAATAGAAATATGTAAATAATACAACTAAACTTAACCTTTACACACAAAAAAAATCTCAAACAGAGATATAAAAACAATACAATTAAACCTAACTTTTACCTAAAAGAATTTCTCAAAGCTGACCGACATAGAAGTTGAGGGTTAAAAAATTAAGCATTCACCAATCTAGAAATGCAACCAAATTAAGTTAGAGATGAGCATCAATCATTTTTTTTCAATAAGTAAATTGATTTCTTCGGTAGTTTAATGTGTATCTCAATATTTATAAAAGTATTTTCTTAGTAGAGTGTCATTTTAGGAGTATTTTTCTATCTTATTTTAAGAGTATTTTTCTAATTGACCAGTACGAGGAAAAATATTAATTGATTCTCCTTTCATATAATTTAGGAGTCTAGTTAATATAATAAAAATAATTAAATAATAAATTAAAGAAAATAGTGAAAAGACAGTTTTGCCTAATGAATAGTATTCTAATGAAGAACAAAAAGCTTAAATCACTTTTCATAGGGTGTTCACATTTTTGACATATTATAGATTATAGATTATACGTTATAAATATAGATTATAGATAGAGACAGAGATATATATACTATTGCTTGAAAAAGAAAAAGAGGAATGCATTACTATAAATTTCAACACCATTTTTAACATATTAAAGATTATAAGTATAGATTATAAATATAAATATATATACTATTGCTTGAAAAAAAGAAAAAGAGGAATGAATTGTCCATGAAGGAAAAGGTATGACATAACAATCAAGATAAATAGGACTAAATATGACTTTAATAGAATAGCAGAATTTTGTATTAAATACAGAAGTATAGACATTTTTTTTACAATAAAATTATGAATTTATGGTGTTCGAATTAATTTGTATATATATCAATTATTTTAAATGATATCTGCCATTATTCACCAATAATATTAGTAAAACTCTATTTATTATTGATAAGATAGATAAAAAATCTCAACTCAAATTTGACATCCACCAAGTAGAGAATTTGAAAACTTTAACCTCAGCTTTAATTCCAAACCCCAAAAATTATTGTTTTCACCGACTAAATAATAATAATTGAACTAGAATAAGATAGATGATATCAAGATGGATCTGTAATGTGTCAGTTATACAGTTATACTAATTTTTAAAGGGGAAAAGTGTATTAATTTATATTATTTTCAGATCAGAAAAGAAGCTCAAGACACCAAGAGGAATCTGCACTATTATCTTAAATAATTAATTACAATTAACTTTACGTACAGGATAAATAAAACTACTAATATTTTAAATTCTTAGATCTCTAGAAGGCTTAAATTTTACATTCCAACTCAAATAAATTAGGAAGAGGAATCATTTATTAGTAATAAATTTAAATTTAAGTTAATTAATTAGAGAAATAAGGGGAAGGACAAAACTATAACAACTTGTTTGGATGGTTGTTAGCTGTTGTATTATATTGGATTATTAGTCTAAATACATTATTTATTTTAATTGTTAATTAAATTTTATTTATCATATCATTAAATTTATTGTTATATAATAACTAAAATTTCCATTTTATATTACGAAAGATTTGGCAAGATCTCATTATTTTACCTGATTTTTTTCTTGTTATTTCGTCTTTTCTTTTTATCTAATAATAATAATACTAATAATAATAATAATTATTATTATTATTATAATACTAAATTTTTAATAATACCTTTTTTATATTCTATTTTTCTTCTAGATCTATTCTTTAAATTATTCATATATAATATTACGTAATGATAGATACGATACAATTTATTTAAACATTATATTTATTAAAACGATATAATATAATACTCCCTCTTCACTTTTATGAATCCAGTTATCTAAAAGTAAACTTTCACTTTTACTATTTGTCGCTTTTAACATATAAAAAACTAATTATTATTTTCTCCTTTTAACATATAATAACATTAATTGCCTATTTTTCAATTTTTTTCTCAAGACATAAAACTATACAATATTATGATAAAATACTCATATTACAATAATAATAAATTTGGTGTATTCTCACATAGTGGGATGGAGAGGGTAGAGTGTACGCAAACCATACCACTATCTCAGGCAGGTGAAATAGAGAAGTTGTTTCTGATAGACCCCCGGCTTAGAACCGATAACAGTATAACAATCGCAAAATATAAATACGTACAGAGTAGCACAATATGCAAAATAAACTAACACCGCTATCTATAGGATAGTACTACAGCCGCAAGATAATACTAAAAACTATATATCCGATATCATAGACATCACTCAACACCACGAACAAGAAACTCCAAACACAAATAAAGAACGCTCCCCAACTGTAACTGACGCACTCCCGTCCCCTAATCCTCTACCCTAATCCGCGTCCACCACACTTTCCTATCAAGGGTCATGTCTTCCATAAACTGTAACTGCTCCATACTTAATCACCTTCCTCCAATATTTCTTCGGCCTACCTCTACCCCACCTAAAACCATCCATAGTCAGTGTCTCACACCTCATCACTGGAGCATCAGAGTTCTTTCTTATCACGTGCCCGAACCAACATAACTGCACTTTTCGCATCTTGTCCTTCACCGAAGCCACCCCGTCTTCGCCGAATAATCTCATTCCTCACCCTATTAATTATAATATTTTCAAGAATCCAGCAAAATGTAAAATGAATAAATAAAAATAAATTATAAAAATATAACATACTTAATAAAGTCTAAACAACCTTCCAAACGAAGTGTTTAGGAAAGAAATTAAAGCAGGCGCAGACATGGGAAGGAAGTAAAGTAATACACAGCACTTTCCATAGTCTCTGTCTGTCTTAATGCTGAAAAAGGTCCAACTTTTCTCATTCTATACCAAATATTTTGCTCTCTACTCTCTCTCTCTCTATATATATATTCTAACAATCCCCATATATATGTTTTTATATATATATATATATATATATATATATATATATATATATATATAAAAATATTCACTTTCCATTTTTCCGTGTAACTTAGCAAAGGGAGCAGCTGCTCTTTGTTTCTTATTTTGGCGCTTTTTTTGAATGTATGTATACTTTGCTCCTCTTGCTTCAATTTGGAATTCTGGGTTCCTTTTATTCTTTGAATTTTATTTGTTGGTTTCTGATTTTCTTTGCTTTTGGGTTTGGGATGGGGGGAGGGGGTTCTTATTAGTTAAGCTTTTGATATTCTTGAAATCTGAATTTTTGGGTTTCTTCCCTTTTTGTGTTTTTAAGTGTTGGTTTGTAATTTTCTTGGATGCTAGGTTGGGGGTTTCATTAGTTAACCTTTTGAGTTTCTTGAGAATTGGATTTTTGGGTCTTTCTTTTTTGATTTCTTGGATTTTGGAATTTGCTGTTTCTTTCTTTTGGAGTTTTGATTGTTAGGTTGTGATTTATTGGATGTTGGTTTTATGCGTGTGTTGGGGGGGTGGGGTGGGGTGGGGTGATGGAGTTCTCATTAGTTAGATTTTGATTTTCTTGAAATTTGGATCTTTGTTTTTTTAGCCCCTCTTAATGGTTAGTTTGGGATTTCATGGATTTTGAAATTGTATGTTTCTTTCTTCTTCTTTTTTTTTTGTGGGGTTTTTAATAGTTAGCTTTTGATTTACTTGTAATTTGAATTTGAGTTGCTATTTTTAAGCATTTGATTCTGGGATTTGGATAGATTCTTCATTTTACTTCTCTTTTTTTTTTTTTTTTGGTGTAATTTGTGTTATGTGTTTTTTTTGGAGTATTGAAGTGTGTGTTCTTGTGAAGATCTCGTATGTTTTATTGATTTTGCTCTATTGATGTTGAAATGTAAATTTTGCATAAATGGAATGAAATGTGTGAATCCTAGTGTATATAACTGGAGATTACATAGTGGCAGTTGATTTCAGATTTTAATTCTTTCCTGTAGCTCTACATATGTACGATAATGACAAACTTTCTGACCTGTAATGTACTAGTTCATACCATCATTTCATGTGTGTGTCAGAGAGAGAGATGATCAGCTAATGATGAGTTTTTCACCCTTCACCTAACATGGAGTATATTCAAATTTGAAACATTAAAATCTTCGTGTTAGCCAATAGAAGCACTAGTAAGGATCATAACTTGTGGTTTTGTACATGACTGTTGGGTATTTGTGTTAAAAGTAGCTTATTTTGTCACATTCCTTTAGAACTTCGTGTTCATTTGTTTTATGTGTTTTTATGCAGAGGAAGCTTGATTTTTGGTGATTTTTCTGAAGGTCGAAGTTTCAAATTTTCTATGTGTTAGATGCGTCCAAAGAAAATGTCCATGGCTGTCAAGGATGAGAAGAAAATGGCTGTCGATGTGGCAGCATGGGCATTCAACATCGTCACTTCAGTTGGAATTATTATTGTTAATAAAGCCTTAATGGCTACATATGGTTTCAGCTTTGGTACGTTACGGCACTTGTCCTTAAGGTTTATATTTTCCATTTTTTAAATTTTTTTTTGGAATTTATCTTGCTGACATCTAGTGCATCCGCTCATGTTAAATGGTTCTTGTTGCATTTCCTTTATGTTTCAACGAGGGTCAAACTTTTGGTTCTACTGATCATGAGATTTGAAGTCTGAGCACTTCGAAAGAAATCTTATAGAAATAGATGATTTCAAAGAAATCTTATTGATCCTGCTAGCTAAGGCAAATCCATGCTTAAAATAGGCTGCTTTTTCTGGAAACTATGTATGCAATAAAGGATCTCAACCTATGTAAGTTAGTCTGATGAGCATAGGCGACTGATTAAGCTAGACTTGGTTCGCCTTGTTTCACAGCTTTATTCGAGCTATTAGTTAGACTCCACATCTCAAAATAGTAGAATTCCTGTCCCATTTCCTGTTTATGCATGGTTCATCAGTTACTATTTAAGCCAAACCATCTATTGAAGACTGAATGGTGAGCTTACTCAAGACATTCTCTTTCGTTGTGCATTTGTGTAAACCACATCAATTCAGTTAGAACCATCACGTTTTTCCAGTATTCATGTGACGATTTTGCAGGAACGTCGTTATGTTAGTCATTTTCATCTATTAAGTCTAGTATATGATCTATATTCTATACTGTGTTCAAGTTACACTACAAATTCAAATCTTGAAGACATTTGAACTTAACAAGAGATATATGATCTCATCAAGGCATTTATGATTCTTACCTGTCCATGTTGGCCATAATATGCACAATGAAATATTTCTCCACACTTGTCTTTGCTTTTTCTTCACTTCATGGTCCTGCCGACTGAAGATATCCGTCAGTACTATCGGCATGACTGGCCAATAAGTATATTTAAGAATATACACCAAATCTCTAGCCTCTCTTATTCTAATCTATTTTTTATTTTGCCTTGGTGGACTATGATTTGCCCCTATGGTGTTAACATCTTTCTGTGTTGTCTTAGCGGCCACCATGAATATGAAAAACTAGACTGAATGGTGGCTAATCTGGAAGCTGTGTTTTATGTTGCAGTATCACTCAGCTGCTTAGTAAATAGTGGATTCGGAAAATTTTGATCCTAACTTGCCAGATTACATTGTTTTCTTTTACTAAAAGTGATGGATTTTTTTTTCTTATTATATCTCAATTTTCCAGCTTTCTCGTCAAACTTCTATTCTGCGCCACCGTAGCTTGTTGCTGTTTTACGCGGCTAACCAACTCATGTTTAACCTTCTTCTTTTTTTAAACTGGTAACTTAACTCATGTTTTAACTTTTTTGAGTCCAAACAAATTTATAATCTGTTTAGGCAAAATATTTGAATGAATTTTCTGTTTCTAATCCTCGAGAGAAGCTGACATTGCCTCCCTGTACTTCAGTTTCTGGTTTATAAATTTGGTGTTAATGGATTAAGATAAGTCTTTGAGATTAAAAGCATAGTTTCTTACTTTCTTCTTCTTAGAGAAACATAGTTTCTTGCTAATCATTTGTAAGCTTTTTGGAAAATTAGCTTGATATTTCTTATGTTATCCTGACTTTGTCCTATTGTTCCGTCAAATTTGCAGCTACAACCTTAACTGGGATGCATTTTGCTACGACGACATTAATGACCTTTTTCCTTAAATGGCTTGGGCATATCCAGAATTCCCAACTTCCGTGGTCTGAGCGATTGAAATTTGTTTTGTTTGCAAATTTCTCTATTGTTGGAATGAATGTGAGTTTGATGTGGAACTCTGTTGGATTCTATCAGGTTAGTGTGAAGAATCATCAGACATCTATGCTCTACTTGTCTTGAATTTTGATCTCACATCTGTTTTCCTCTTGAACCCTCATCAGATTGCAAAGCTAAGTATGATACCAGTGTCGTGCTTTTTGGAAATTGTACTGGATAATGTGCGATACTCAAGAGACACCAAATTAAGCATTTTGTTGGTTCTACTAGGTGTTGCAATTTGTACTGTTACTGATGTAAGTGTAAATGCAAAGGGTTTTATCGCTGCCTTCATCGCGGTCTGGAGCACTGCCCTGCAGCAATATGTAAGTTTACTGTGGAACACCAATTACCTTCGCTTATGTCAACATAACTTGCTTTTTACCTGATGATATATAGAACCAGATTTTTTGGTGTATCTGTGACCAATTTTGTATATCTGGACTAATTAATTGCATTTGCTGTCAAGTTAACGTTTTAATTTCTATGCCCTCTATACATTCCACTTATTATATTTGCTGATGTATGTTCCTTCCGATGCAGTATGTACATTATCTTCAGCGTAAATATTCACTTGGGTCTTTCAACCTGTTGGGGCATACTGCACCAATACAGGCTACATCCCTGCTGTTACTGGGACCCCTTGTAGACTACTGGTTGACTGATAAGAGGGTTGATGCATACAACTATACCTCAATATCACTAGTAAGTACATCAAAGTCCTCTTTAATCGACATAAAGGAGTACCGCTATATCATGGTCACGTAATATAGTTTACTTGAGTTTCTGATGCACTTTGAAAAGGAAACATTTCACCATGTCGGATGTGGATACATCCGTTGGTGTGCAAAATTAATATACTAGCGAGTATGTCATTTAAATAATGTGACTCTTCATACAATTTTTGTGCCACCATAGTGAGGATATCCGTGATAAACAGTCATTAATCTTTGTTTATAGTGAATAGTTTGATATGTTAGCCAGTGTTTAGGATGGATTAAGACTCAAATCTTTACCTTCCAATCTTCATTATGTTGAATAGATGCGCACCTGAAGCATTTATAATGCCTAGATTACCATGTTTACTCATTGACAAATGTTTCTTAACTCTTACCTTTCGGCAGTGTCCCCATTACAGTTCAATTACCGGCTTTCTATTGGTCGTTTATGTATTTCTTAAAATGTTGCTTTTCTTGGCTTAGACGTTAGACAGCTAGGTTTACCTTAATGTTTCTAGAGCAGTCTTGACTTCTTTAAACCGAAGCATTTAAAGGTTGAGACTAGTGCATACTGAACTCAATTTATGTCAACTTTGGTCCGAGTAGTTTGCAATTATAATAATTTGGATTTTCTTTTCTTTCTTATTGCAGTTTTTCATCGTCCTATCATGTACGATAGCAATAGGGACGAATCTCAGCCAATTCATCTGCATTGGAAGATTTACAGCAGTGACATTTCAAGTGCTTGGTCATATGAAGACCATTCTTGTCCTGATTTTGGGTTTCCTCTTCTTTGGGAAAGAGGGGCTCAATCTACACGTCGTTTTTGGGATGAGCATTGCTATCGTTGGCATGATTTGGTATGGTAATGCTTCCTCACTACCCGGTGGAAAAGAGCGGGTACAGTCTCCCACCATCGGCAAACCTGAAAAACACAACCTCTTGCCACCAACAGAGCTCGACGAGAAAGTATAGGGAGTCATAATCGAAGCAGAGCAATTGACAATTTTTCATATGTTCTTTTCCTTCCTGCCATACATATAGCCACAGAAGTATTTAATTCAATCATCTGATTTTATATTTAAAAGTCTAAATCTTTTCTCGTCTTTAACAGTGAGATTTTCTTTTCTTTTGCTTTCGCTAGTTTTATGTCGAAATTTTCATATGTTAAAAGACTTCAAAAGTGTCATTTGATCATTATTTTTATGAAGCAATGTTGCTTTGGTCCTCCCTTTGTTCATTTTCTGGTTCGCTTTCTGTGTCTACACGAAATAATTCATATCCATCTTTTATATTTAGTGTGTTTGGTACGTTGGAAAACTAGCCAAATCGACATCAACCTTTCTCGGTTTGTATTTCAAGACAATAACAAAGGATCCAAGCCATAAGGATATGTGTGGAGAGTCAATTTTGAGTTCCATGTAGTGCAAAATCACATATAGTAGATAGCTTGGAGTTAAGGAAGCTATTGGAGAGGTCGTCGGAAAGATAAAAAAAAGAGTTAAACGACGACCTAGAACCACTTGCGTGGTCATCTGCGCCGACAGGTCATTCACCTACGCCAACAGGTGCTCTATCTGCGCTAGCAGGTGCTCCATCTGCGCCAGCAGGTGCTCCATCTGCACCGACAAGTGCTTTATTTGTGTTAGTAGGTCATTACCTGCATTGGCATGTGGGCCTAAGAGTCCAACTTGGTCCATTTTGTTGAATTGGGTGACTTTTGAGCCCATATATGTAATAAATGACCATGGCTATAGATATTAGGACTTAGCTTCATTTTTCTTGGCTTTTTGATAATATTACTTGTGAGACTCATATGGAGCATGAGAGCTTGGATAAGTTTTTGTTGAATACTTGTTAGAAATGTTGGTTGATTGCGTGACTTGATTTTCTTTTCAGTCTTCGTAATAGGTAGGTGTTTGATTGTATTCGAAAGGAAGGTTGAAGAATTTGATACATTCTTCGATTGTCTTTTCTTATATTTTTTGTGTCTATCTATCTATCCATCTATCCTTTACTTCACGTATTTTTAATACTATTTTTTAGTTTCATATTTATTTTGACTTTTGTAGTTTGGGGGTTATCATTTGGTATAAAAACTGAGTTTGAATTCGTTCTCATGAATTCAATCTTGGGTTTTGTTATCTAGAACATTGAAGAACACAAAAAAAGGAGACAAAAACCCTAAAATATTTGTGTTTTGAGTCTTCATTGTAGTTTTGATACTAGGTTTTGTTTCTTCTAGGATATTTGAGTCAGAATCTTGACTTAAAACATTGTTTTGAGTGGATTTGAAGAAAAAACTCATTGTTTTTCTTGAGCTTGAAGAAAAAAAGAAGTTTGTTTTTTTGTTTATTTGGTGTGGATTGAGGGTTGAAAGTTGTTGGAAAATGTTTCCCACGACAAAGGGAACATAGATCAGAAATTTTGTGGAATTTTGAGTGAAAATAAAATAGTTGAAAATTTTAAAGTTCTTGGTGTTCTTGAGGATTCATAGCTTCAAGAGAAAGATTCATCAAAAAGTTGTGTTTTATCCAAAAAGAAAGAAAGAGAAAAGTGTTTGGGTGTTGGTACAAAAGAATATCCAAAAAGAAGAAGGAATATTCTAGGAGAGAGAAACCAAAAGGGCCCAAAAATAAGAAAAATTTGGGGTTTCCAGGTGAACTATCTAACAACCTACGACCTCACCTGCGCATGTAGGTGAGTCATCTGTGGACGCAGGTGGCCAACGCAGGTCACCTGCTAGCTTACAGTTTTCATTTGTGCCCCTCCACCTGCAAGGGTAGGTCACCATATGTGTTCATACCTCATTCAAGCACACCTCAAAGGTCCCAAATCTGATTTTTCTCAGATTCCAACATCTTTGTTTCATTTCTTGACTCCTTATTTCATTTTTTTAGTCTTAAACTAATTATTCCTATAGATTCGACTTAGAAAAGGCCTATGATAAAGTTCCCAGGGAGGTTTTTTTGAGGTGTTTGAAGGCTAGAGGTGTACCTATAGTCTATGTTAGGGCGATTAAGGATATGTATGATGGAGCCAAGACTCAGGTTCGGCCAGGGGGAGGGGACTCAGAGCACTTTCCTGTCTTGATGGGGTTACATCAAGGATCGACGCTTAGTCCATGTCTTTTTGCCTTGGTGAAGGAATTTTTGAAGCGGCACATTCAGGATGAGGTTCCTTATTGTTTGCTTTTTGCGGATGATGTAGTCCTGATTGATGAGACTCATAGTAGAGTTAATGTTAAGTTGGAGATTTGGAGGTAAACCCTTAAATCTAAAGGGTTTAGATTGAGTAGGTACACGACGGAATATTTAGAGTGTAAGTTCAATGAGGTATCTCATGAGTCTGATGTGGTTGTGAAGCTTGACACTCGTTCTATCACTAAGAGAGATAGTTTCAAGTACCTGAGGTCTATGATTTAAAAGAATAGAAAGATTGTCGATGATGTCACTCATCGAATCGGGGTAGGGTGGATAAAATGGAGGTTCGCCTCCTGTATCTTGTGTGACAAAAAGGTACCTCCCAAACTTAAAGGCAAGTTCTATAGAGTAGTGGTTAGACCGACTTTGCCGTATAGGAAGGAATGTTGGCTTGTTAAGAAGACCCACATTCAGAAGATGAAGATGACAAAGATGAGAATGCTTCAGTGGATGTGTGGGTGTACTAGAAAAAATAGGATTATAAATGTGGTTACTCGAGATAAGTTGGGAGTCGCTTTGGTGAAAGCCAAGATGAGGGAAGCAAGGTTGAGATAGTTTGGTCTTGTGAAGTGGAGAAGCATGAATTCCCTATACGGAGGTATGAGAGGTTGTCTAGGGATTTTTTCAAGCGAGGTAGAGGTAGACCAAAGAAATATTGGAGGAAAATGATTAGACATGACATAGAGCAGCTTCAACTTACGAAGGACATAACCCTGGATAGGAAGTTGTGGAGGAGGCGAATTAAAGTAGAATGTTAGTCTGAGTTAGGATGTTGTACGTTTTGGTGTATACTTAAAGTATCTTGCTTTGGGTATTTTTGAGTATGTTAATTTCTAGTATATCTTCTTATTTTATTACTATTCCTTATCTTATCTTAGATTACTTTATTTTGAGTCAGGGGTCTATCGAAAACAACCTCTCTATCTCACGTTGAGGTAGTGGTATGGACTGCGTACACTTACCCTCCCCAGACCCCACTTGGTGGGAATATACTGAGTATGTTGTTGTTGTTGTTGTTGAGTCTTAAACTAATTAACAACTAGTAAATTCATCTACTTAGTTGGTTGATTAGTTCTTGAGTCTGTTTTTCTTCTACGTCTATTTTTTTGTGCTTTTCTAGTTTTTATTTCATAGTTATTTTTTCATTCAAGTTCGTATTTGTTTTGGAGTCATCCTTCCTTCTAACAAACAAAAATGTATTCCAATCGAGAGAAACAATTAAACTTCATCTATCACTGGAGTATAGCATCCCTTCAACATTAGCTGATCTAATTATGAGACTTATAAAGGTGAGATTCTTACTAGTGTTGGTGAAGAGCTTTACTACTAACCTTGTTTGTTCATTTTGTAGGTACGTGGAGTTATAAGGAAGATGTCTTTGGTAGCCTCGGATACATGTGACTACGACATAGAGAATATGGTTGTAATGATGAGGGCTATAGTTATGATAGAGATGACAATTAAGAAAGTTATGAATATAGACATGATCAAGAGCAATGTACAAATGAGTGCTATTATTTCAGAGGAGAATTTGGAGTAAATGATGAATCGCGCTCTTATGGTGAATGTAGAGAGGATCAAGAATCTTGTGATATTTCTTATGAGGATGATGGGGCATGTGAAAAGTCTTGCACTTCCCACTCAAAAATTGAAGATGATGAGAGGTATACCACCTACTCCTATGTACCTTGTACAATTTGTAGAAAAAATAGTGGAAATCGTAATCTCCCCAGAATATCTTTTCCCATTTTCAAAGGGGAGCGAGATCCCGAGGTTTACCTTGATTTAAATGGCAATGTGATAGATTTTTCTAGGACTATAAAGTGAGAGAAGTCGAGCCTTAAGCACCTGGAAGGCTAGCAAAAATTTGATTTTATAACATATGGAGTACTCAAAGGCCTAAATATAATGGCATCATTCCACCATGGAAATCTTCGAAGAAACTCTTTAGAGCTAACCATGTGCCAGAAGGATACACGAAGCTTTACACTATTGATCCAAGAAGATAAGTTTTCACAAGGTGGGTGGATATTTGAGAATTTTTGAAATGCATTCTTGTCCTCGATGATCGATGCTACGCAAAATACATCATTCCTCCTACGGTTGATTACTTGAGGATACCTCGAGTGTCAAAGTCTTGTCAATATTTCTTGAAAGGCTATAGATTTACCAAGAGTGTGAAGTTTTTCTTCACCCAAAAAGAGTATTATGAGGAGGTTTGGTGTGATCTATTTCCCTTAGACTTTAAACATTTATGTTTGGGTGCCAATCATGAAGTTCCGAATAAGAAAAATTGGCCCAAGATCATTATGGACCAATGTGGAAAACTTCTCTTTCCATTTATCCATCCCAATCATCAAGAAATTGACACTTATATTGTGGACCAATGAGGAAAACATCTCTTTTCATTTATCTATTCCAAGCATAAAGAAAATGACACTTACTCCACACCCAACAAAAATGAGAAATAAAATTGAGAGGAGTAATGAAATGCAAGGCGGAAACCCTGAAAGTGGAAAAAAGAGAGTCTGTGAGCAGTGAAGTGAGGGGGTTGACACAAACCGAAACCAACTTTTTTTATCCTTTTCTTAGTAAGGATATGTATGTAGGTACAACGATGCTAATGGAGGAGCATCAACTCCGAAAGAGAAGATTGACTTTGAATGAACTGATGAGTGCCTTAACCAAACTAGGCAAAAGGGGGGACTTTTTCAAAGAACGTCTTGAAGTATGTCCTAACACTTTGATGGGAATTCCACCCGAAGGAAAAAAAGGATCTTTCTCATGAACTTCAAAGTAACAAAGATAACTCTTGCACTTTATAAATATAAAAGATCATTGTGTGGCTAGTATCCAAATAAGTATGAGTGATAACTTATCTTTATATGAGCCTAATGATTCTTTGCCTCGTGATGATAATGTACAAGTTGAGATCATGGATACACTAATTGATCTTACTAATAATGACCAGATTGACTTTTCTTGTAAGATCGATTTGTGTCCACCTAATGTTGAAGCATATATGTTGAATGATAGTACATTATCTTATGAAAATAATATTGAACAATTGAATAAGAGGAATCCTTTGAGCATGCCTTTAGGTATGATCCTACCTTTACTTTGCTTATAGGGATAATCATATGCTAGAAACATCTTTGAAAGAGGATAATTGTCATTTTTAGAGTGAACTTACATGTTCGAATTCCCCTTCTTGGATTGATTCTTCTCCTTTTAAGTACAATATCTTGTTTGAAGACTATAAAATCACTCCTATTAATCTATCTAGTAATGTAGATCATATTAATTATGTAACTCTTATTGAGGGATATACTCTACATAACAACCCACTATGGTGTGATAACTATCCTTCAAAAGATAGAAATCCTATCTTGGAAGATGAGAGTACTCTTAAGGAAAATAATTGCAAAGAAATGAAAGATGATCTTTGTGTACCAATTGTTTATTATTCTTTGAGAGTACCAATTCTTGGGCATGCCCTTGAGGACACCTTACAGAAAATCAATTTGCGTAACACCTTTCTTTACTCTTTATTTGCCCATGAAAGCATTTATTCTTGCGACAAGAGTATCTTTTTTGTGTTGGTAGCACCCTTGGGGTAAAAATTTATTGTTTAGAACTATTTATATGGCCATTCTATCCATTTAACCCCGATGATGATCTAAGAGTAATCCCATTCTTAAGGATAGCTAGTGCATTCAGTGAAATCTTAACTTATGGTAATATTGTTTATGATATTTCACTTAGCTATGGGGGAAATTATTTCTTGACTTAGAAAGGGGTTTTATCTTATTGAAACATAGAATCAATATCGTTTTTCATATGTGATTTCCTTATTATCGTGGTTCTTGTAGTAAACTCTTTTGTCAATGTCTCTTGAGTAACTAAGTAGTTTTTACTTTATGGAGTTTCAAACCTTTGATTTATCATTTTGATGCTTGGTTATATGTTAAGAGTGTTCCTTCTTGGTGTGGTGGTAAACTTGTTATAGCTAACTCTGATCCTCATGCCATGGGGATATTGCAGTTGCTTGTTTTCCTTTTAGATTTGCAAGGTTTGGATTCTAGGTCGAATCCTTTCCAAAAAGGAGAGGATGATACAATCCACATTGACATCAACCTTTCTCAATTTATATTTCAAGAGCAACAACAAAGGATCCAAGACACAAGGATCGTAAGGCCACGAGGATATATGTGGAGGGTCCAATTTGAGCTTCAAATAGAGCAAAATCACATATGAAAGATAACTTGGAGTCAAAGGAACTATTGGAGAGGTCATCGAAAAGATAAGAGGAGCTAACCGATAATCTAGAGCCACCTACATGGTCATCTATTGTTGGGTCGCAGGTGTAATTGTGAAAAGAAAATAGAGAGAATAAATGAAAGAAAAAGTGAATTGTGTATTCACTTTAAGGAAGTAAGTCTTCCACACTGGTGGGAGAAAAAACATTATTATTCTTATATTGAGAAGCACTCCTTCATGTCGATAGTGAGACAAGAACAAGATAAGTCTTGCCTTGTCATCAGCGTCGCTCGTTCTTCTCGGATTCAAATTTATATTCAGATTTGAATATGAATTTGGAAAATGATCGACCGAGATATTATCTTTTTGGATAAAATTCATTAGAAACTTGGAGATTAGTAAAGTTTTTAATTCAAAAATCTGACAGAAAATATTTTATTCATTCAAGATGCACATGGCATGTGTAGGCACATGTCACAATGCACCTCGAAGGAACGTAACACTTCGAGGCACAGTTTCAGAATGAATGATAATCTGCGTGAACATGTGGGGTCTGCAGTTCAGTGTCATTTCAAAATAGTGCAACTTTTCGTGAACCATTGCTTCTTTTATGATGCACCACCTTTTGGCTATAAATAGTTGAATTTTTCCTCAGGTAAAGGTACAGAATTTGAATTGAAAAAAAATATTTTCTTCTTCTTAAAAATCTCTAGTGTAATCTTCAAATTATTGAGTGAGTTCGTTGTTTGGAAAATTTGAGGTACCACTATTTTCTAAAGTGAATTATTTTATCGTGAGAGGATATATTTCAATAACCTTGAATATTTGAGGGGAATAAATTCCTTAAGGACACACCGTGAATTTGGTGGACTTGATTCTAGCATTTCTATCTCCATCTCTTTCTTAAAGTTGGTTTATCTATTTTTTAGAAAATAGTTGAACTTTATATTGATAGTTCTTCATCTATTTGGAATTATGTTTAAAGTTCTTGAAACTTCATTTTAATAGTTCATAAGTTGGTTGAACTTGTGTTGAAGTTTTAGTGGATTAAAAACAGATTGTGTACTTAAAACAACAATCTTAAGAAATTTAAATAATAATCTGTATTTTGGATTCTGAAGACTAAAGCTTTTTGACTTTCTACTCTGTTTGAAGTTAGTGGAGATTTGAAGATATCAAAACTTCATCATGAGTTAAAGTTCATTAGGTTGACGATTTGAAGAATATAAAAACTTCGTCGTTAAACTAGAAACAATTTGTTTAAACTTTAAAAACTTTATTGTTGATATTCTGAAATACTAAAATTGTTTGTCTTATTGTAATAGAAAATTTTAGAAAATGACTATTGATAATCAAGTCAATGATGGAACGATGAATGTTGCAGCAACTAACATTGCTACTTCAAGTCTTACGAATGTTTCTCCTGTCATAGCACTAACGAAAAAAATCAAAAAAGTTTTCTTGTGTGAATTTCTGAAAATGAAAGCATAATATATTCTTTTATTTGACTATACTGAGTCTAAAAAGGTTCATCACGGAAAGTGTTCTTGAGTTGTCGGAAAAAACTTCAAAAAAAGAACTACATACTGAGTGACCTATCATATGACTTGTATAATGTGTATAGTAATATGAAGACCTCAAAGGAACTCCGAAATACTGTAGAAATAAGTATAAAACAGAGGATACGAGAATGAAGAAATTCATTGTTGTGAGATTTCTAAACTTTAAGATGGTAAAAAGTAAAACTATAGTTGCCTAAGTTCGAGAATTGCAAGTTATAATCCATAATACACTAGCTGAAGGTATAAACTCAATTAATACCATTATTAAATAGATTAAAATTTTTCTTGATACTAACATAACCTTTGATGTAGGTTTGATAGTGAACAAGGCTTTTCAAGTAGCTGCTATATTCGAGAAGTTATCACCTTTGTGGAAAGACTTCAAAAACTACTTAAAGCATAAGTTCAAGGAGATTTCTATTGAATACCTCATTTTGAGGTTAAGGATTAAAGAGGAAGATAAGGCAGCCGAAAAGAGGTCTCGAGAGAATTTTGCAATAAGTGAAGCAAACATTGTGGAAGATGGCCCTAGTAAATCAAAGAAGAGAAAAAAAATATCAGTACAATGAGTAAACCTCCTATGAAGAAGTTCAAAGGAAGTTGCTTTAACTGTAGTAAAGTTGGCCCCAAGTCTTCATATTATCGGGCTCCGGAGAAGTGAAAGAAAAAGGATCAAGTAAACATAGTTGAAGCTAATAAGAAGATATTTATGGCTAACTCCGCTACGGAAAAGGTCGAAGAAACATGCAATATTTTCTTAAAGATGACATCAAAAAAGGTGGTGACACTAAACAACGTTCTTCATGTTTCAGAGTTGCAAAAGAACTTTTTTTCTATTTCACTTTTGACTAAAAATAAATTTAAATGTGTATTTATTTCTGACAAAGTTGTAATTAGTAAGGAAAAAGTGTATGTAGGTAAAGGTTTCCTTATCAAGGGACTTTTTAAGATCAATGTAATGAATATTGATGTGAATAAAAGTTATGTTTCTTCTTACTTACTTGAGTCTAATGAATTGTTGTATGAACATTTAGGACATGTCAATATAAAACCTTGCAAAAACTAATTAGTTCAGAAAATTTGCCTAACTTCGAGTCCAATAAATTAAAATATCATAGATGTGTGGAATCTAATTATGCTAAGCATCCATATAAGTTTGTTGAAAGGAATTTCAATCCCTTAGACTTAATCCACATAGACATTTGTGATATGAAGTCAACATCATCTCGTGGTAAAAAAAGTATTTTGTAAATTTTATTGATGATGCTATATATTGTTATGTTTATTTGTTAAATAGTAAGGATGAAGCAATAGACACGTTTAGCCAATATAAAACTGAAGTTGAAAATTAGCTGGATAAGAAGATCAAAATGATAAGAAGTGATAGGGGTGGAGAGCATGAATCTCCTTTTGCGGAGATATATTTGAAAAATAAAATTGTCCATCAAATCACTGTCCCATATTCACCTCAATCAAATGGGATTATGAAAAACAAATTAAACATAAAAGAAAATGATGAATCTCTTACTCATAAGTTTAGGTTATTGCAAAACTTGTAAGGGAAAGCTATCTTTACTGCAAATTGAATATTTAATAGAGTGTCTTATAGCAAGACACAATCTATTCTACATGAAAAATGAAAAGAAAGAAAATCCAACTTAAAATATTTTAAACTGTGGGGTTGTCTAGCTAAAGCCCAAGTTTCTATACCTAAAAGGATAAAAATAGGACCAAAAATTATGAACTATGTTTTCATCAGATATGCAACAAGCAGTAAAGCATGATAATTTGTTATTCATAAATCTAAACATTTAGATATTCATGAAAATACGATAATTGAATCAGATAATACTGAGTTCTTTGAACACATTTATCCATATAAAACTGAAAATGACTTGTCTACTGGAGCGTCTAAACGACTTCGAGATGAACCAAATAAGAGTATACATAATTATGAGAATCCAAGGTGTATTACACGTGAAAGAATTTCAACTTCCTTTATATCAGATTTTGTAACATTTTTTCTTGATAATGAGTCTTAAATATTTTAAAAAGTGATGTCGTCTTTGGACTCATCCTTTTGGAAAGAGGCTGTCAATAGTGAGATTAATTCAATCATGAGCAACTATACTTGAGAGTTGGTTGATCTTCCTCTAGAAAATAAACCTTTAGGTTCTAAATGAATCTTCAGAAGGAAAATGAAAGGTGGTGGTACTATTGATAAATATAAGGCAAGACTTGTTGTGAAAGACTTTAGATAAAAAGAAGTCTTAATTATATCGACACATACTCATTAGTAACAAGTATAACGTCTATTTAGATATTGGTTGCATTACCGGCGATATATGATCTTGAAATCCATCAAATGGATATCAAAAATAGCTTTCTTAAATGGAGAATTGGAGGAAAAAATTTATATCGAATCATCTAAGGGTTTTATAGTTTCTGATAAGGAAAGAAAAGTGTGCAAACTTGTTAAGTCATTTTATGAACTAAAACAAGCACCCAAATAATGTCATAAAGGTTTTACCAAACCATGTTGGCAAACGGCTTCAAGATAAGCAAATGTGATAAATATGTTTACATTAAAGACACTCCAAATCACAAAGTCATTATTTTTTTGTATGTGAATGACATGTTGATCACTAGTAGAAATATTTCTGATACAAATGCTATATAATAAATGCTTGAGAGTAAGTTTCATATAAAAGACCTTGGAGTTGCTGGTGATCTTAGCGATAAAAATTCGTAGAACTCTACAAGGGTTGACATTGTCACAGTCTCATTACATTGAAAAGACACTTGAAAAGTTCAAGTATTTGAATTTCAATATTTTCAAGACTCCATTAGACGGGAGCTTTGCACTTCAAAAGAATAAAGGTGAAACTACAAGAGTATTGGAAAGTTTGTTGTATCATAAATTATGCGTGATCAAAAATGGCATGCACTATTAGTCAATTGAGTTGGTACATGAATAATACCAATCAAACTCATTGGATGACAATAAAAAAAGTTTTGGGGTATCTAAAACATACTCAAGACTTTGTTTTATATTATAACAAATATTCTGCGGTGATTGAAGGATATAGTGATGCAAATTGGATCACTGGATCTAATAAAGTCCAATGAGTGGATATTTATTTATTTTAGGTGGAGGAGAAGTCTCTTGAAAATCATTCAAGAGAAATGTATTTTTCACTATATAATGGAATCTGAATTTATTATATTAGATAAAGATGGTGAAAAAGTTGAATGACTCCAAAATTTCTTAGAAGATATTCCTTATTGGCCCAAACCTTTATCATCAGTATGCATACAATGTGATAGTCAAGCGACAATAGGTAGGCAGGCAATATGATATATAACGATAACTCTTGTCATATAAGATGGAGACATAATACCATTAGAGAACTTCTCTATAGTGAAATTATCATAATTGAATATGTGAAGTCAAACGATAATGTGCTGGATATACTTACAAAAGTCCTATCTAGAGAGAGAGATGGTTGATAGTTCATCGAAGAGAATGGGTTTATAGCCTAGGACAAGTCATCATAGTGTTAATTGTTCCTAGCAGATTGGAGATCCCAATAGCTGGATTCAACGAGATTAAATAAAATTTGTGATTGACAATTCAACATTGTCAATTAACTCAACTCATTCTCATGATAAAGACAATGTTCAAGAAACAAGGAAAAGGCTTATGATTTGAGGTCTTTTAATGGTTTCTTAATTTGGCAGGTTTGACCAAATAGTTTGATCCATAGGATTGTCACGATCTGATTTTGAGTCATGATGGCACCTAATCTTACCCCACCAGTAGGTAAGTCAAACAATAGTCTGGAATCATAAATAGTCTCAAAAATGGAAAGACTAGAAAAAATAGAAAAAGGAGAAAAGGTCAACTCTAGTTCTAAAAGCTCACTCTGTCTCGAAACTCTAACCAATACAAATTTTGGCGTCCACGGCGATAACTAATACTCGAATCTTTATCAAAAAGGTATAAAAGTATAGTATGAGTACCAGAGACATAGGTACTTAGTAGGCATCATCGATTGACTAAGTTAAATCATAACATAAATATAATAAAATGCGAGATAAATGAGCTAAGTCAAGGTAAGAGCGCAAACCTGAAATAATGCTCTAAATACTGTAAATAAATAACTGGAATAATAGCATTAAAGAAAACATAGTTATCAATACAGGGTTGGCCCCCATAAGCCAAAAGGTGTAATAAAGTAAATAACATAATGTGAACCTCCATAAGTTCAGAGGGTGCAATCAAAGAAAAGTAATAATCAGAAATATACTAATACCTCAAAATCATAACCGTGGATCCTTCCATACCGTAAACGTCAGAGTCAAATTGGTCTTATAAATTTCATAAATAACCTTTTAATATTGGACTTGAATTGAAACTCATATCATCATTTGTTAGACTTGAATCGAAACTCATTCATCATTTGTCAGACTTGAAACGGAACTCATATAATTATTTGTTGGACTTGAACCGAAACTCATGTCATTATTTTTTGGAATTTAACCGAAACTCATATTATTATTTTTCAAACTTAAACTGAAACTCATATCATTATTTGCCAAACTTGAACCAAAACTCATAACATCATTTGTCGGACTTGAACTCGAACTAATACCATATCTAAAGTACTAATCTAGAATAAAGCATCATGTATCTAAACCTACTTGGGCTAGTAAATAAAATAATGCACATAGTATATAGTTGCTACAAGGAATTTATAGCAATCTTGGCCTAAGGTGGGCCAAAGAGGCCCACTTCTATCTCTAAAATTTGTTCTAAGGCAAATTCTATTTTGAACTAGGCTAAGGTGTCTAATTTCACTAATAGATATTAAATAAGCTAAAATTTTGTCCTAAGATAGTATACTTACCAATAAATTGAGTGGTTAATTTAATTATGCATAATTATGGCTCCTTAATAGGCCAAAAGATTTAAATCATACTAAATATACCTTCAAGACCTAAATTCCATCCCAAAACTAGCATAATATCATACTTATATCATAATTAAGCTCAATATAAGAGAAAGATAAACCTAGCATACCTGGACGATTGAAGAAAACCCGGTGAAGTTAGCTAAATCAGTGATTTTACCTTCTAAGAAGCTTTCACTCGATGCCACACTATCAAATAAACAATCTAGTCATCAATACGAGAACAATGATATCCATATTGCATTTTATTCCTCGCATCCAAAATCACGTAAAGATCCCATATGGGACTCATTTGCAGAATCAGACTTCTAAGACCGTCAATACGCCCCTCAATGCTCAAGGATCCTTCATCCTTAAAAATGGATAAATTCTGAGATCAAATGACACTAAAATTGACCCAACAATAATCTAGAAATTTTGGGAATAAATTGGTGAATTAGACATGAATTTAACAAAAACTTACAAAGATTATGACAAAAAAATGGGTAATCTGAGATCACAAACACCCCAATATCTCCTAATAAATTCTCTCCCAATTTTCCATACACTCTAGAGCTCCAAGATCTTGAACTTGCTAAAAATAGGGATAAAATCGGGTCAATGGGGGATTTAATATCATCCAGGTGTTGCTTAAACGGCTACTTGACCGCTTAAGTGGTCACTCTAAAGAGGTTAAGTACCGCTAAAGCGGTACCTGTTGGGGTCTGGCCTACTGCTAAAGTGGACAGACTGTCACTCAGCCTGTCCGTTTTAGCAGTCAGACTACCGCTAAAGCGGATCGTTGAGAAAGCCACGATCGCTTCAGCGGCTAAAGCGGCCAAATATCTGCTTTAGCAGATGCATTGGCTGAAACTTGAAAAAATTTCAAGTTTTCACCGACCCCCCAGGATTCATGCAAAATCCCATAGATGTAAATGAACTATGCTAATTAAATTTGATCTTTTGGACTCAATGACATAGTCAAAATTTCAGTAAATAGGTGTTTCAATGAAAGAAGGTCCCACATCCAAGGGCCATTTTCATTAACTTCTGACCAATAGCCCAAAATGAGTCTAGGAGCCTCGAGACCCAAATCAAAAGTTCTCCTAGTCTAAAATAGATGTTCTGGAGTTTTTTAAACTGTCACAACTGACATACGAGGTCATTACACTGAAGTTTTGACCCGATAGCCAATTCTTACTAGAAATGACTTTAAAATAGGAAATTGGCTCTAAAAATTAAATGAATTTTTCGGTAACTGAACTGTCAGCTCTGATAAGTCATAAGTAACTTAGAGCAGCTATAAAAAATCTCTAAACAGCAAAAATACGTGAAAATATATAAAATGACCTGAAGTGTCATTATAATTAGATATTTAGAAATTAACTATATGAAGGTGAAGTGAAAGTCACTTCAAGGACAATGATAGTGAAGGCATATTCTCTAAGCTCTCATGAAACTAGGTCGTGTGTATGTCTGAAACGAATAAAATTGTTAGAACCATAAATGGGAAAAGGTTGGTTGTGTGACTTGTGTTGTTTAGGTGTATATTAAAGTTTGACGGTTCTAAGTATCATATCTATTGATTGACCGAGTATATTCGATGCAAGTTCACTATGGAAAGGTCAAAGGAAACCCTACTTATCCAGATACAATTATTCTTTACTTGTAGATCACATACTTGTTGGTAATTTTTTAAATAAAACTATCATTCCCCATTCATGTAGGAGATTGTTGGGCTCCAAGTGTAAATATGAATAAAAAATGGAGGGAATAAATAGAGAAAAAAGTGAATTGTGTTTTCACTTTAAGTAAGTAAAGTTCTCCCACATTGGTGGGAGAAAGGAACTTTCTTATGCTTATGTTGAGAAACATTCCTTCATGTGGATAGTGAGGCAAAAACAAGACAAGCCCCATGTTGTCATCGTCGTCGCTCGCTCCGCTCGGCTTTAACTTTGGCTTTGGCTTTGAATTTGAAGTTGTCAAATGATCGAGAGATTATCTTTTTGGATAAAATTCATTTGAAACTTGAGACTTCGTAAAGTTTTAAGTCCAAAAATTTAATAGAAAATATTTCCTCCGTTCACGGACGCATGTCACAACACACCACAAAGAAACGTGACCCTTCGAGGCACTGTCTTAGAACAAAATAAAGATCTGCATGCACAGGTGGCCAATGCAAGTCGAGTCGAAAGATTCTGGGTTTTGGCTAAAATGCGACCTGAGAATGCAAGTCCCCACCTGCATGCGCAGGTAGGGTTCGTAGGTCAGCGTCGTTTCAAAATAATGTAACTTTTCATGAGTCACTGCTTCATTTCTGAAACACCACCTACGCAAGTGGGGTTCGTAAGTCAGCGTCATTTTAAAACAGTGTAACTTTTCATGAATCATTGTTTCTTTTCTAAAGCACCACCTTTTGGCTATAAATACCTAAATTTTTTCTCAGGTAAAGGCACGAAATTGAAAGTGAACAAAAACATCTTCTTCTTCTAAAAAATCTCTAGTGTGTTCTTCAAACTATTGAGTGGGTTTTTTGTTTAGAAAATTTGAGGTACCACTATTTTTTGGTGCGAATTATTTTATCCTAGGAGGATATATTTCAATAACCTCAGGTAGTTAAGAGGAATAAATTTCTTACAGGACACATCGTGAATTTGGTGGACATGTTTTTTATCATTTTTGTCTTCATCTCTTTCTTAAAGTTGGTTTTCTTATTTTTTGAGAAAATAGTTTGAACTTCATATTGATAGTTCTTCATCTGTTTGAACTTCTGTTGAAACTTCATTTTGATAGTTCATAAGTTAGTTGAACTTGTGTTGAAGTTCTTGTGGATTAAATAAAGATCTTGTACCTAAAACAATAATTGCTCCCGCAGATCATTCACCTGCGCCAGAAGGTACTCCATTTAGGGGCAGAGCCAGCCCTTTGGTAGGAGGTTCATCCGAACCCCCTTCGACGAAAATATATATCATTTATACACGATCAAAATTATTTTTATGTATCTATAGTGGGTGTTGAACCCCCTCGACTAGTTTTCTTTTTTTAAATATTGAACCCCCTTATTTGAAATTTTAGCTCCGTCTTTAGCTCCATTTGCGCCAATAGATCTCCATCTGTGCCAATAGGTCATCACCTGTGTGGGCATGTGGGCCTAAGCAGCCAGCTTGGTCCATTATATTGGATTGGATCACTTTTGGGCCCATATATGAAATAAATGGTTCATGGATATAAATATTAGGACTTAGCTTCCTTTACTTAGCTTTTTGATAATATTGTTTGTGAGACTCATATGGAGCATGAGAGCTTGGCTAAGCTTTTGTTGAATACTTGTGAGAAACGTTGGTTGATTGGGTGACTTGATTCCCTTTCGGTCTACATTATAGGTAGGTGTTTGATTGTATTCGAAAGGAAGGATCACTACTAAAAAAATTGGTAAAACCGACCACAATTTGTGATCGAAAAAAACCGACCACACGTGGTTGGTTTTTAATTTTTTTTAATTATTTTTTTTTAAAAAAAAGCGACCACAAGTGTCAGTTTTATATTTTAAAAAATTAAAATAATTATTATAGTAATTTTAATAATAATAATTATTTATTTAACAAATAAAGATTTTTTAAAAAATAATAAAACCGACCACTGGTGGTCGATTTTCTTTAAAAAAATTTAGTTAAAAAATATTTATAAAAACCGATCAGAAGTGGTCAATTTTTATAAAAAAAATAATTAAAAAATACTTTTAAAAAATCGACCACATGTAACAACCCGATTTTCTAAACCAGAATGATGCACGGTGCTCATGATCCCGAAGGACCACAAGCTAACTCATGACTGATATCTGTACCTGTATACTGCATAATATATCATAAAATGTGAAAACATGAACATGAAAGGCCATAAGGTTCAAACTGAATAAACGTCTAATAGCAAAATGTCTGAAAAAGGTATAACAATACCAAAACAAGTCATAAATACTGAAAATAATGAGATCTAAATATCTAATCTGACATCTAGTCTGAAAGCCTCTAACTGAACTAAATAAGGAGTTGAAGGAACATGTCTCCAACTAACTCCATCTAGCAACTGAATAGTAAATGTAGCAATAATCATATCCTCCTCGAATGAGAAGGACTCAGTACAAACTCTGAACACTGGAATGCTACTGCTGATCTGGAGCTCGTGCCTCTGAACCTATGGTGTAACATTAGAGAAAGCATCATAATACAAATATGTCAGTACGTCTGAATGTACTGTGTATATGGGTGAGGTAGGCTAAATGCAAAGGGTTATATGCATGAACAGTGCTGACTAATATGAACGTGAGAATACATACATGCATACATAACTGTAACTGAACTCGTGGAGATACTAACTACTGAGTCTAAATACTGACAACATGAGTGCACTGATACTGAGATACTAAATAAATGAACGACTATTTCTGATAGTTCGAATTATGAAGAACTAGTCTAGTTAATTGTGTCTGACAAACCTGAAGCTGAATACTAATATCATGAATTATGATAAATGATATGACTGATATATGAGTTCAGAAAACTTATATAACTGATATAACTGTGATGATCATCCTAACCAATAAAACTGATACTGAGCGACTGTATCTAACAGTTTAAGTTCTGATGGAACTATCTGAGTTCTGTTGAATATGGATTAACTAAATTTGAGATTAGTCCTATCTAACGGGTGATCTTTAAATCTGATGATTCTGATACTATTTAACTATAGTTGAGATCAGTCCTGTCTAATAGGTGATCTTGAAGTCTATTTATAATGATAAGGATTGATTGTCTCTAACAGTACTGAATCTGTACTACTGAACTGAGTTGACTGTATCTGACAGTCCTGAATCTGTAACTAAAACTGTGAGATGTATTCCTCTAACCGACATGCCCTAAGCTAAGCTAACTGGGGTCTAATCTCTGCCCTGACTGGATGGGTATCAATACCGCGCTACTGGTAAGGACAACATGTGAGTAACCCTTATATAACAGGTAACTCTAGTGAGAATGGTGGGAACCCTCATATAACAAGTTAAGCCACCGCATCTACCCTCATATAACAGGCTGCGATGTCTCAACCTATGCTGACTACTACATAGTTCTATAACTTAGGGATTGCTTCTAAGGATCTCAGTCCTAATCTAGCGGGTGAGTCCCAATCCCTAGGTTTGCACGGTGCTAAATCCTACTCCCATCTAAAAGATACTGAACTAAATAACTGGACTGAACTGAATAACTGAACTGAACTGATTAGCTGAACTGATACTGATTAACTAGATTGATACTAGTGGTATTGTTTAGCGGAGCTAAACTAAGTTTACTGGATTCCGATGACTAACGGAAAGTACTGAGTTCTAAGGACTGGTTGAGAGTACTGAAGTTACTGAGATTGACTTTGAATACTGAGGTTACATATATTACTGAGTACTGAGATTACTGAACTACTGAGATTACTGATTTTTCCTGAGTCACATGACTGACTGAATTCTATAGATCATGGCTTGACTGAGAGTATCGTGAAAACATGACATAGATCTAGGCACACAGCTATAAATTTCTGGGTACAAGTACCCCCAGGACTCGATGGAAGGAAACTGACACACATGACTGACTTGATCATAAGAGTAGAGTCTATAATCCACAATATCATAAATAAGGGATTTCATACTAAGCATGGTTCTGAACAATCTATTTCATGGAAGGGAATTTCATACAACATGTATATACTTGCATAGCTTTCAATATCATACTCATTACATATTACAACCACAATCCATAATATCATAACTTGGGGAATTTCATGAAGTACATGGGTATTCTACATCTTGTACATGAGTGGGTTATTGATAACGCTCAATCTACAGCTCTCGTAGGAGTGTAAAGCGGTCGTTAGCAAATATAGAACCCAACCTGGGTTGGGTGTCGATCCCACAGGGAATAGCTTGGCCAACAAGTAAGCAAAATTACTAAACTTTTGGTGCAAGTCTCGTAAGAGGGGGGGATTCTTGTCGTGCAAGTAATTTAAATAAAGTATCAAAATAAAAGCTGAAAATAAAAAGAAAGAATGTTACGTGAGTTGTAAACAATGAGAATTGAAGCGTTGGGGTTATGTCCACCTTCTGAGGTATACGTCTCTATTGGCTATGAGTGTGTAGAATTCTGACATGCAATTGCTTATAGAAAATTATAGTCGATGGTAAATCCAAGCGTCTCTCGACCTAAACAAGGACTATTTCACTTTAACTCTCTCGAGCTTAAAGCGTGTCTAACGGTACGAATTCTCCAAGAGGTTAGTCCAGTTACGGCACTAGCTTTTTAATAGGAAAGGGTGTCCTACTACCTTGACATTATCTCTTTTCTAGACAAATAACCTTTCTCTCGAACAAGTTAAATGTTAGACTGGCGTATTCTTGCGTTTGCAACCGCAAAGAATGTAGATTAAGATGAAGAGAATAATGATATAAGCAATATACGTGTCACGAACTCACAAACTCACAGCACTAGATAGTATCTCATTCGGCTTCCATAACCCCAACAGAGAAGTTTAGTTACCTATGAATGCGAAGGAGATCACGATTGACATTGTTATTATATCACGATATTGAGTAATGGCGTGTAGATCAAGTGATAGGCGTGTGGCGTGTTTCCTTGGCTTGGTAACGATTCTCTTGTTGTGGAATTTAAGAATAGAAGAAGAATAGAATTAATGGAAAGATTAAAAGAGTTGTAGAATTGTTGTGGTGGAAGAAGAGAGGGATGGAAGAAGATTAATTGTTGAATGTATCTCTCCACTAAGGGAGGAGTTCTTCTCTCCACTAAGGGAGGAATGTCTAGAAATCTCTAGCATGATAGGGTATTTATAATACTTCTATCCTACTCCTACTATGCTAATGAAATAAATAACCAAATCCTACTAGGCCTATGGAACACTTAACCCAAATGTACTAGGTTAAGGTAACATTATCATAATCCAAATAAACTAATGAAATACATAACCCAATTGTACTAGGTTAATGTATCTTTGTCAAAATCCAACTTTGTGTCTGTAAGTCCCCAAAGTCTTCAGAAATGTTGTTTTAGCCCGGGATAGATTTTCCATGCAACAGTTTTGGTCCTTAGGCGTGTACACTCCTTTTCCTTTCTTCGTGAGCTTTCTTTTGCATCAAGTAAGCCATAAAATGCTGAATTTTGCATCATTTATACCTGAAACTTTACTAATCATGTTCGTTAGCTCATTTACAGGAAAAAGGACTAAAAGTGCATGAAATATAAAATTTGTTCTCAAAACTAGGCTAAAATATGGGCAAAATATATTGATATAGGCGTGTAAATCCACCTATCATCAACACCCCACACTTAGAGCTTTGTTCGTCCTCGGACAACATATCATGTCCTTCTAAGCATCAACTTAAGGTTTTTACAACAACAACACAAAACATTTATCAAGACAAGCACAACAATTATCAACAAAGAGTAGCTTTTCGATTATAAGTAGAAATAATTTAACCTCTAGCATAGACTCGTGATGGTGGTCAACTCATATTCAATAGTTAAGGCACAAAGAATCATGTACAACTATCCAAAACTCATCAACCATGTGTGTCTCACAATATATTACCCATAGTCACTCACAAGTATAGCATATTTTTCAAACATGGGTATCAAAATATTCTTTCTCTCACTCTCACAAAGAATTCGTATGCAACAACTGATGACCATAGGCTTGCCCTTAGTGTACTACTCCACTAAATGTCAGAATGTTAAGATTAGGATCAAGTAGGTCTTTTGATGGTTGTAATGTAGGCTAAGGGACGGGTAGGACTATTTTGGCCAGGAATAGTGACTAAGCTCCTAAGCGCTTTAATACATCACATTGTATCATTGACACTTTTTTCTTTCAACCTTTCTTTTTTCTTTTATTCTACCACCCTTGTTCTCCTCTTTTTTTTTTCAATTTTAAGAACAACTCATTTTTCAGCTTTCTTTTCCTTTTTCTTTTCACAACATACCTCTTATGATAGCACTTTCTTTTCCATAATGCATTCAAGCACCATTTACAATTTAAAGCATCATACTTACCCAATTTCCTCTTATGTTGTCACATGACTTTTTTAATTTAAAGCACTTAGGAATTTGGATCAAATTACGGTCTTGAAAAAAATGGATTAGGCTTACATACGAGGTTGTCAAAGAAATAGGCTAAAGGCTCAAAAGGGTTTGACTAGGATGATGTCCATGGGTAGGTAAAACTGAAGGTAAACAAATATAGGTTGCCAAAGAAATGCCTAAATCATATCCTAACTTACACTCCTTATTTTCGCTTTGCATACATACCAGGCAAGTTCTAGCATCAGCCACATACATAGAATATACTATTATCTCTCACACACAAGGCACATGGTTGACTTGATTGGAAGTAATATAGACTCTCGACCCAACAAGTGAAGGAATTGAACCACAAAATATCACATAATGAGTCACAACTAGAGTCTAAACGTCTCAATAGTCACAATTGTTACACATACTCTTGTTATAATCTCATGCTGCCTGTCAAAATAATTTCATGCGAAGCTAGAAAAAATTGACTCCTAAAAAAACTTTTTTAAAAAAACGACAAATAAAAAAACAAAAAAAACGAAAACAAAAAAAACTTAAAAAAAACAGAACTCAAATAAAAAACTTAAAAAAAAAACATAGGTGCAAACAGAGAAGTATAGCATGCGATACCGCCACCCCACACTTAAACGGGACACTATCCTCAGTGGAAAATAAATACGAAGAACCTGGTTAGTCGGACTCTTCCTCAATGTCGAGGGTCATACCCCCTTCGTCTGAATCATCATAAGAGTCGTCGTCAGAGTTCTCCTCCTCGTCAGAATCAGGCAAGCGTCGATCGTCATCAGTCGGCACATCATCCTCTAGAGGTTCCTCAAAGTATACGCCCACTCCACACATCTCCCGTGCATGCATGTTCATTGGGTAGTCGTGGTCCAGCTGTTGGAGCTCTTCAGCAGTTGGAACACGTCCACCACTCATCATAGTGAATCGTGTCATGCCATAAAGATGACGGAAGAAACTCTCATCACGAGCATGTCTCTCCGCAGTAGTAAGGTTGACACCATGAGTTGTTTCAGCATTTTTGACCTTGGTGAGGTCAACCTTCTTTGGGTTATGTGGGAGTTTGTGGTCAGCTGGTTCCTCTTCGATATCCTCCTTCCGCAAGATTGCTGTCAACAAATTGCCAAAAGTGAAATGGGACCTTTTGTGGAGTTTGGCCTTCCTCATGGTAGATCGAATTATTGCCCCAAAGTTGATAGGGACATTCGTCATCAAAGCATAGACCAAACACACTCTATCTCTTGATATCTTGGTGTATTGAGTCCCAGGAATAAGGCATGAGTTGACAATACGCATCCAGATTCTTGCTTCCCTATTCAGCGGAGCATAGGGGAAGGTGTTGTGTCGGCCGGTGTCTTGATGTTTGCCCCACCTTGCCATCGATCTACTTCCACAAAGTGTGTGTCGTATTTCTCTATAAGGAGGCCTGCTGTACAGCTCTTTGAATGGTGCTGTGTCGACCGAAGGTAAGCCAAGAAAAGAGTTGATCCAATCCGCGGTGAGCTATAACACTTGGCCCCGAATTTTGACTTCATTGCCTGTTGTGTTCGGTGACCAGTTGGCATAAAATTCTCTGTTTAAATCAAGGTTGCATTCTCGCATGTCGCGGAAGATGAAATCCAGCTTCAAAGCCATTATTTTTGCCAACATACACGGCTCCTTCTTTGATAAGGTCTCCTTGTTGATCAAGTCGACGTGCACATATTTTCTTTCTTTGTTGTTCCTGTACCATTCTTTGGCTTCCTCCTCAAGAACCCATTTTATTTCAAACATTCTGCGGGGTAGTTGTGCTGAGGATGATTCTCCTTGGTCCTTGCGACCTCTCTTTTTGCCCTTTTAGGAAGTGGTAGACTTCTCCTTGCCTTGCCTCGCTTTAGGTGCCATTGTACCTGAGACTAGAAATAGTGTTAGTGGCAGCACAATCTCAATCAATACAATCTATAAACAAGCATTAGGGGTACCACCCCACACTTAGTTTTGTTAACACAAATCAGTGAAGTGAAAGTGGTCGAGTACTCAGATTTCGTCGACATACGTTTTAGGATTGTATTCCGACAAGAAAATCAGCAATGCATCACTTACTTGCAGCCATTGGACTACTTTCATGGTAGATATAACAACACTACTACATAGGGGTTACCACATGGAATAGTTATTCTTACAACAATCACAACCTCTTATGCCGGTAGGCACTATAAGTCTTATCCCGATGGCCGGGATAGTCTAACATGTAAGTATCCAAACAACAATCTTAAGCAATGTTCGTAGCCATTGTAATTCCGTAAATACCATAACAATGCTATTGAAACCAAATTCAAGTCGGAAACAAGTCAAGATTTTCCTACGTATATGTTCACTCACATGATTTTGTATCAACTATCCAAACACATAAACATCACCAACAATCTTATACGATTTAGCAATTCATACTAGACACAGCAACGTAGTACTTACGAGAAATAAATGAAGAATAAGAGAGCACTTACTTGCTTGAAGCTTGTGGGGATGGTTTTGTGAATTGGAAGAGCAAAAGAAGAAAATTTTGTGAGGATTTGGATGTATATGTGGCGCCCTTAGGTCAATTTTTAGTGTGGTTGTGTTGTAAAACTAAGTCCCCTTTATATAGGAAGAGAATGGGTCGGGTTATGACCCATTTACAATCGGTTTAAGAGACAAAAATCCCACATATGCGGCTCATAATGCTTGGCATAGACATGACATAAGCGGCGCATTGTCTATAGCATAATGGGACATATGCGCCGCATAGTCTATGGCATTTGTAGACATATGCGCCGCATAGTCTATGGCATATGAGATACTGAGACCAAATGCCATAGCATAGGCGGCGCATAGTCAAAAGCACACTTAGGAATAGGCGGCGCATAGTGTATAGCACACTAGATTCCGAGACCTTAGGTTATAGGATAGGTTGTGCATCGTTCGTGGCCTAGTTTTTCCAAGGCCTAGCCTTCCTCGATGCCTATTTGGGCATGATAAATGCTCAATCCATAGCCTTATGCATCACTATTCCTAACTTACCAACTTTACCATACAATGCGTCCAAATCGTCAATTGAAATCAATCTCCTCGTTGAATACTTCTTGCACCTAGTTTTGCTCAAAACCAAACGAAAACGATTAGTACGATGGGTTGCCTCCCACCAAGCGCCTTAGTTTTGGTCGTGGCACGACTCTTATTTTTGGATTTTTCATTTATCAAAAACAAAACAAGTACCAAAACGATAAAACGATAAAACAATAAAACGATGGGTTGCCTCCCATCTAGCGCCTTATTTATTGTCGTGGCTCGACATAGTAATCTAGAGTACTTAGACTTCGTCGAGATAAGTGATGGATCATTTTCTGAAAGAATTTAGACGACAATGAGGCTTACCTATGGGCATGCGATCTTTTTCGAGATGGCTCATACGTTTCTCCGGAGAGTCACCAATTATATCATCAATAGTCCAACCCATAGCTCTCTTGTATCTCTTCAGAGCAGAGATAAGAGCCTCTACGTGCTTTTCACTTAAATCATCTGCACTCTCTGGAAATATATTTCTACTTTCCAAGAACACATACCTTAGATAATCGGGGAGCTCTTGCGATTCTAGCATTGGTGGCTCGTCAATGGGAGTCTTCGCTGTTGGTTGATTCTTGAGATCACAGTCCGGTTGCTAAGGAGTATAAGACTCTATTTCTGTTAGATCACCCATAAGTTCTTCATAATCTTCATTATCATCATGCTCAACATTCAGTGGCGCAACAGTCAATGGCTCAACAATAGGCTATTTCTCTTTAGATAATGCTTTCATATCCTCTTGATGAACATCAACTACAGATAACTCATTCAAATCGTTGGGCTGCTTCATGGCTTTGCATATATCAAACCGTACTACTTCGTCATTAATTTGAAATAAAAGCTTATTATCTTTCATGTCAATAAACACACTTCCGGTTGCAAGGAAAGGACGTCCCAAGATTATGGGAACTTCAGAATCCTCCTTACAATCCAGAATAACGAAGTCTGCAGGAAAGATGAATGAAGAAACTTTCACCAACACATCATTCAAGATACCCACAAGTCTTTTTACAGACCTATCAGCCATCACGAGCCTCATATTGGTTGGTGTCGGATCGCCTAGCCCCAACTTCTTGTAGATGGATAGTGGCATCAAATTTATGCCAGCACCTATATCGCACAATGCTTTGGCAAAATCCAACGATCCAATAGTGCAAGGAATAGTGAAAGCTCCGGGGTCGGCCTTCTTCTGAACTATCGATCGGGTAGCAACTACACTACAATGATGAACATTATCCGCTAACTCATAACTTGATGCCCGCTTCTTTGTCAACAGGTCCTTTATAAATTTTGCATATCCAGGCATTTGTTCAAGTGCCTCCACCAATGGAACATTAATGGTCAACTGCTTTAACATATTCATGAATTTGCTGAACTTTGTATCATCCGCTACCTTCTTTAATCTTTGGGGAAAAGGTGGTGGTGGGTATGGAAGTGTTCTTTCCACGGTTTTCTTCTCCTCTTGCTTCCATTTTTCCACTTTTTCAGGTTGCACAGTGCTGGATGTGGCGTCCTTGACATCAGGAGTGGGTGTTGCGGCATCTTCTCCTTTTGTATTGTCATCCATGTACGCAACTTCGTCAACCATTTGCTTGCCTTTTGCTGAAGTTTCCAGCACCTTACCACTTCTGGTAGTGATGGCCATGTATGACCCATCATTTCTTGGGTTTTGCACAGTATCGCTCGGTAAGGTGCCAGCCTTTCTTTGATTGAATGCTGCTGAAAGTTGGCTCAATTGCTGCTCTATTTGCTTGATAGAAGTGGAATGAGAATCAACTAATTGCTTCATGGAGGACAAATCATTAATCACCTCCGTAACTCCCGCGCTCGTTGTTTCCACTCCTTTCAATAACTTAGCCATCATGTCTTCCATACTTCCAGAATTAGATGTGGTGGTATCACGTCTACCAGGGGGAACGTACAAACCACTATTTTTATTGTTTTTCTTCCAACTACCTTGGTCTTTGCTTCCAGATTTATCATAATAGTTCCGACCTTGGTTTCCTTGGGCATTACCACGAAAACCCCCCTGATTGTTCAAGTAATTGGCCTCCTCTTCAGAATCAGATTCGTCTCTTCCTTTTAGCGTCACAGCTTTCACTTTTTCGGACTTTCCTAATAATAAATGCTTTGTAAGAAGATCCATTTGTGTTTTCAAATGCGCCATATCTTGATCACGTTCTTCTTCTCTTCTTCTTTGGTCTGCAGTCATGCCAATAGATAAAGTGGGGCTTGCTTCCTCAGAATCCCTGGTATGCCAAGCTCTACTTTGTTTCGTCATACGATCTAGCATATTGCTTGCTTGACCAAAAGTGAGGTCCATAAAAGATCCTCCAGCTGCGTTATCCACCACTGGTTTAGTTATTGAATTCAAGGCTCTATACAAGATCTCCATTAGGTGAACATTAGTCATGTGATTGGGCATCTCGCTAGCTTTGTCTTGAACCTCTCCCATGTTTCATGAAGAGCTTCAGTGGGAAGCTAGCGGAAGTTGCTAATTTCATCTCACAATTGTGCTCTTTTGGATGGCAGAAAGAATCTTTCTAGGAAAGCGTCTCTCAATTGCCTCCAATTTGTAATTAAATCAGGAGTCAGCCCATTCAACCATAGTGTTGCCTCCTCAGACAGAGACAATGGAAATAAACGTAATCGAATAGCATTCTGACCAACACCAGGATTGTCAAAAGACTTGCATGTAGAAATAAAGTTGATGAGATGCATATTCGGATCATCGCCTGCTAGTCCACCAAATAATCCCTTGAGTTGCAATAACTGAATCATGGTGCTTGTGATGTTGAACTTGGCTCCGGGCGCTAATGGTGGTGGAATTATAGCTCCAGTGGCTCTGGCACCATCAAGATCATCATCATCATCGTCGAAAGCTGGCTGCAAAGGTTGGCGATCATACCTATACCGAGCTTGTCGACCTCTTCTGTTGGCAGGTGTTGTAGTTTCAGCAACATGCCTTGGGTTTATCAACTCGTCAACACCTAAATCTTCATCGTCAGGATTTGTTGCTCGCCCAGGATTATCAATGTTTTGTTGTTGGACTTGAGCAGCGGCAAGAGCAGCTAATCTTGCTTGCTCGTGTTGAGTAGCCATCCTGTCGATTTCAGCTTGTGCTTTCATTCTTCTAATTCGTTGTGGTTCAAGATTGATTGGTAATAATGGTTGACCAGAACTTCTAGTATGGGGCATGCACTAAAGTAAAAACCTGCAATAAACAAAAATAAAAACTAAATGTAAAAGTACGAGAATCTTTGACCAAAGGGTCTAGTAATTATCACGAACTTGATTGACACTTGTATTCCCCGGCAACGGCGCCAATTTTTGATAACGCTCAATCTACAGCTCTCGTAGGAGTGTAAAGCGGTCATTAGCAAATATAGAACCCAACCTGGGTTGGGTGTCGATCCCACAGGGAATAGCTTGGCCAACAAGTAAGCAAAATTACTAAACTTTTGGTGCAAGTCTCGTAAGAAGGGGGTATTCTTGTCGTGCAAGTAATTTAAATAAAGTATCAAAATAAATGCTGAAAATAAAAAGAAAGAATGTTACGTGAGTTGTAAACAATGAGAATTGAAGCGTTGGGGTTATGTCCACCTTCTGAGGTATACGTATCTATTGGCTATGAGTGTGTAGAATTCTGACATGCAATTGCTTATAGAAAATTATAGTCGATGGTAAATCCAAGCGTCTCTCGACCTAAACAAGGACTATTTCACTTTAACTCTCTCGAGCTTAAAGCGTGTCTAACGGTACGAATTCTCCAAGAGGTTAGTCCAGTTACGGCACTAGCTTTTTAATAGGAAAGGGTGTCCTACTACCTTGACATTATCTCTTTTCCAGACAAATAACCTTTCTCTCGAACAAGTTAAATGTTAGACTGGCGTATTCTTGCGTTTGCAACCGCAAAGAATGTAGATTAAGATGAAGAGAATAATGATATAAGCAATATACGTGTCACGAACTCACAAACTCATAGCAATAGATAGTATCTCATTCGGCTTCCATAACCCCAACAGAGAAGTTTAGTTACCCATGAATGCGAAGGAGATCACGATTGACATTGTTATTATATCACGATATTGAGTAATGGCGTGTAGATCAAGTGATAGGCGTGTGGCGTGTTTCCTTGGCTTGGTAACGATTCTCTTGTTGTGGAATTTAAGAATAGAAGAAGAATAGAATTAATGGAAAGATTAAAAGAGTTGTAGAATTGTTGTGGTGGAAGAAGAGAGGGATGGAAGAAGATTAATTGTTGAATGTATCTCTCCACTAAGGGAGGAGTTCTTCTCTCCACTAAGGGAGGAATGTCTAGAAATCTCTAGCATGATAGGGTATTTATAATACTCCTATCCTACTCCTACTATGCTAATGAAATAAATAACCAAATCCTGCTAGGCCTATGGAACACTTAACCCAAATGTACTAGGTTAAGGTAACATTATCATAATCCAAATAAACTAATGAAATACATAACCCAATTGTACTAGGTTAATGTATCTTTGTCAAAATCCAGCTTTGTGTCTGTAAGTCCCCAAAGTCTTCAGAAATGTTGTTTTAGCCCGGGATAGATTTTCCATGCAGCAGTTTTGGTCCTTAGGCGTGTACACTCCTTTTCCTTTCTTCGTGAGCTTTCTTTTGCGTCAAGTAAGCCATAAAATGCTGAATTTTGCATCATTTATACCTGAAACTTTACTAATCATGTCCGTTAGCTCATTTACAGGAAAAGGGACTAAAAGTGCATGAAATATATAATTTGTTCTCAAAACTAGGCTAAAATATGGGCAAAATATATTGATATAGGCATGTAAATCCGCCTATCATCAGTTATGCAAGTAAGCATAGCATAATTCCATAAGAGTAGTTCATGAGTAATCCAACAGTGTACATAAGACACATTATCAACATGGATGACATTGAATCATAGAGGCCTATCATGAATCCTTCCCTTAGTCACAATTTAGCTATAATGCATGATTTCTAGTCTCTTAGGTATTTTATCAAACACCTTACATGCACAACTTAGGCATAGGTGTAAATCATACAATTACTCATCATAAATAATCAAACTTACATGTTTTCAACTCATATGATGTCATAGATTCATAATAACACATAAAGATTCTATCTTGGCATCATTCAACACATAAACATGATCAACAATCCATTCATAACATGAAAACCATAATATATAGTTTTAGAAAAGGGTTCTTGAACTTTATGGACGAAAGGAGTCCATGAATGAACACACACATACCTTAGAAAGGAAACCTTGATGATTTGCTGGAGAGTTCTTGGATTGGAAAACTTAATTCTTGATTATCTTGGAAAAGACTTGAATCTTGCTTTTGAGAGATGAGTTTGGTGAAAACCCTAATCTTATGGATAAGAGCGTAAAAGAGGGTTTTTGAGATTCTTAACTGAAGAAAAATGGGAAAAATTACACCTCTTTAGGGTTATAAGTCATGGGAAGTGAAGGGAAAAAACCAAAATATCCTTATGAAATAAATTCTCAGTTGCTGAAAATCTTAGCTGACGACATTTGTGACAAGGCGTCAAAAATGTGGTAAGCTACCACAAATGTCGTCACACAGAAGTTGGTTTCTTCCTAAGGCTAACGACCTTCATGGTAAGGTGTCAAAAATGTGGTAAGCGACCACGAATGTCATAACTTAGGAGCTGGTTTCTGCCTAAGGCTGACGACCTTCGTGATAGGGCATCACAAATGTGGTAAGCTACCATGAATGTCGTCACTTAGGAGTTGGTTTCTGCTTAAGGATGACGACCTTCGTGGTAGGGCGTCACAAATGTGGTAAGCTACCACAAATGTCGTCACACAGTTTCCAGCCTGACATGCTGGAGTAAAATAGGAATAACTCTTTACTCCGATATCGGATTTAGGCAAAATTGGTATCGTTGGAAATCTAATTCAATTATCTATCTGTTGATAGGTCATGATCCAAAAATTCCAAGTATAATGAGAGATATGCTCATTTGAAGTTGACTATACCAATATCCTTCTCAAGAATTCAATTGGTAAGGAATGTTTTGATTCATCTGATAGCTGGGAGTAATTTGAAGCCTTAATATACATCTAACTTAATCATAAAACTATAAAAAAACCATGATGTACTATGCATGATCTTGGTACATGTCTCTAATATTGGTTTGAATTTTTCGGGGTATTACACCACATGTGGTCGGTTTTCTAATTAAAATAAAAAAAATAATTTAAAAAAATTGACCACTTGTGGCTGGTTTTTGAAGTAAAAAAATTAAAATTTAAATAATTTTAAGTAACACCTAATTATATATATAATCAAAACCTAATATATTAAGCTAATCCAATATGATTAATCGATCACTAATCTAAGTATGTATAAGAAACACATCGCATTATATTATTGGATTATATACTTGTATACGTATGTGATGTATATAGTACGTATTTTGAACTTGATATAGTCGATAGTGTGTATATGTGTGTGTGTGTGTATATGTATATGTAACATATACATATTATATAGCGATGGTATATTAATGACCTAAGATAAATGAATCGATAATTTATTTGAGTATATGTAAAATACAGTGGGGTAGTAAAATCGGGTATGTGATGTATATAGTACGTATATGAAATACATCGCATTACATTATTGGATAAGATACTCGTGTACGTATGTGATGTATATAGTACGTATTGATATAGTCGATAATTTGTATATATATGTGTGTGTGTATAGGTATATATATGTGTGTGTGCATGTATATATAGGTGTATATATATTAATGACATAAGATAAACCAACTGATAATTCAACTGAGTTTTTGTGAAATACGTTGTATATTAGTATGGAATAGTAAAATTAGGTATGTGATGTATATAGTACGTATTTGAATGTTGATAGCCAATTGAATATATTTATATATACGTATATCTCGCTTAGTGATGAAATAGATATACTATTTTGTATCAATATAATGTAGACACACGTATATTGTTGAAGTTGTAATAACGTAAGGCAAGTATTATGAGGTATATGGGGGGAGGAGGAAAGTAGGGGAGGGAGACAGAAAATTGAATCATGAAACTGGCATATACTTACCATTTGCTTTGAATTTTGAACGACCACCAAATTTGGCGGTGAATTTAAGTTTTTTCGCTTAAAATTTTTGTATATGAGTATATGTGAAATACATTGAATATTATTATGGGGTAGAAAAATTGTGTATGAGATATTTATATCTCGTGTAGTGACATATGCAATAATCAAAAGCTCGATAACTGAATCTATATATTAAAATATTTTGAATAATACATTGATATCATACTATTGAAGAAATAGATATACTATTTTGTGTCAATGTAGATACGCGTATATTGTTGAAGTTGTAATAATGTAAGACATTGATAATTTATTTGATTAACATATATATATATATATATATATATATATATATATATGTATGTATGTATATAAAATATCGTAATTAAAAGATAATGAACCAAAAATTTATCGTAATTGCAAAATTCATTGATATTATTATGGGTGGAGAAAATATACTACTCGTGTTAATGTGATGATAAAATGACTAATTATTTGATTTATATGTATACACATTGCATTAAATTAATTGGATATTGTTATAAATATTATAGCATGTATTAAAAATTAATTAATTATAAATTAATTTTAATTTATTAATTTATTTTAATTTATTAATTGTAGTTTATTAAAATTTAATTTATCAAAAAAAGTGTAAAAACCGACCACACATGGTCGGTTTTTCTGTTAATTAAAAAAATAAATAAAAACATTTAATACCCTGACCCGACCCAACCCACCCAAATAATTAAATTTCCTAATTGATATACACAAAAGAAATGGGAAACAACATACACACACAACACTACCCGTATACACATACAAACAAATACTTGACACTCGAAATCAGTCGAACAAGTGCATTTTCGTAGCAAATCTTGTTTTTTCCAACTCAAGTAAGTAAAAATGTGAGATTTGTTGACCTTATTTTGAGTTAACTTCACTTCATTTTGATTTTTGAAACCCTAGTTCTTATGCTTTGGTTGAAAATAGTGAAATTGGGGATAAACTTGAATGTAGTATAGATTGTGTGTGTTATGTGGACTGAAATGAGTAATATCTTGCATAGAGTATATGGGTATTTTGGAAAAAAATTGTAGTAGTCTATCTTTTAATTTGCTAAGCTCATCATTTTCGATATTGCAGCTTCCCGTGAGAGAATCTATAAGTAGATTGAAGCTGACATTTTAAAATATCAAGAAATTAAGGAAAATATCAAAGGTATATTGACATAGTGAAACCGTGTGGGGCCTTGTGTGATTCACTATTGTTATCTTTCTTTCATTGTTCATATTGAAGTCTAATGAAGCCGTGTGTGGTCTTGGGTGATTCATTAACATTGTTCTTGACATTTTGTTGGTCTTGTTGTTACTTGTTTCTTGTATTGTGAACTTGATCTTGTATCATTTGGCATAAAAGGTCAAGTCTTGATTTTGAATGTGTAGGGACTTGGTAGGTCTTTTTTTTGTTTTGAATATGATTATATTTGGTGACTTGATAGGTTGAAAATGATTAAGTGTAGGACTTTAAGGGTGACATGATAGGTTGAAAGTGGTTAAGTCTAGGAACTTTAAAGGAGATTTTTTTGTTTTGAATATGGTTTTTTTTTTAGACGTAATTGCTTGAAAATGGTTAAGTTTAGGGACTTTGAAGGAGATTTTGCGTTTTGAATGTGGTTTTATTTTGATACTTAGTTGCTTGAAAATGGTTAAGTGTAGGGACTTTAAAGAGGATTTTTTTTTTGTTTTGAATGTTGTTTGGTAAGTGACTTAGTTGCTTGAAAATGGTTAAGTCTAGGAACTTTAAAGGGGATTCTTTTGTTTTTAATGTGTTTTGGTAGGTGACTTAGTTGGTTGAAAATGGTTACGTTTAGGGACTTTAAAGGAGATTTTTTTGTTTTGAATGTGATTTTGTTGTGAGATTTAGTTGCTTGAAAATGGTTAAGTTTAGGGACTTTGAAGGGGATTTTGTGTGTTGAATGTGGTTTGGTTCTGATACTTAGTTGCTTGAAAATGGTTAAGTGTAGGAACTTTAATGGGAATTTTTTGTTTTGAATGTGGTTTGGTTGGTGACTTAGTTGCTTGAAAATGGTTAAGTGTAGAAACTTTAGAGGGAATTTTTTTATTTTGAATGTGGTTTGGTAGGTGACTTAGTTGCTTGAAAATGGTTAAGTGTCGGAATTTTAAAGGAAACTTTTTTGTTTTGAATGTGGTTTGGTAGGTGACTTAGTAGCTGGAAAATTGTTAAGTGTCAGAACTTTAAAGGGAATTTTTTTGTTTTGAATGTGGTTTGGTAGGTGACTTAGTTGCTTGAAAATGGTTACGTGTAGGAACTTTAAAGGGGATTTTTTGTTTTGAATATGGTTTGGTTGGTGACTTAGTTGCTTGAAAATGGTTAAATTTTTGTGGCTTGATCTAATTAGTTGAATCTGATTGATTGCGTAGATGGAACCCGATTATAGCTGGATATATCAACGGAACAATGATAATAGAATAGGTATTATGGTGGAATTTGCTGGAAGTGTCAAAAGATTTGTTGAACATGCTAAGACACTTGATATGTGGACACATTATCGGGTTATTCATTGTCCTTGTATTAGATATGATGGGATAAATCTTGTATGTGAAGAAGATGTAACGGAACATCTTTATAGAAAGGGATTTCACGAGAACTTTTTAAGATACGTGGCATTCATGGGGATGTTGCGCAAAATAACTTTGTTGCTGGAGAAAGTAGTAGGTCTGTAGGTCATAATGAATATCAATATACTAGGATGACAAAACTGGTGCACGATGCTTTTGGGATGCAACACGGGGTTGAGTTTAGGAAAAATGTTGAAGATGTTCCTAATAGCAAAGCGGGCAATTTCTATAGAGAATTGCATGTTGCTAGTCATCCTTTGTTTGACGGGTGTTCGCACTCTCGTTTGTCTGATGCTGTTAGATTATTAGGTATTAAATCTGACTGGAATGTTGCTGAAGGAAGAATAGACTCAATGATAGACCTTATTAAAGAGTTAGTTGACCCCGGCTTGGAGGTTCCTGATTCTTTCTATAAAGAAAAAAGATTAATGTCAAAGATAGGTCTCTCCTTGGTTAGAATTGATTGTTGTGAAAATGGCTGCATGTTATACTTTAAGGAAGATGCTAATCTAGAGTTCTGTAAGTTTTGTCATCACTCTCAATATAAGCGTGGTTCTATTGAAAATAAAATTGTTATTAAGGTAATGCATTATTTACCTCTTATACCAAGGTTGAAGAGGTTGTATGCTCCAAACAGCTCAGCTCCTCATATGAGATGGCACAGCAAAAATAGAAGGCCCACTAGTGTTATATGACACTATTTAATAGAGAGGCTTGGAAGCATTTTGATGCAACTTATACAGATTTTATAGCTAAGCCACGAAACATTCGATTGGGATTATGTGCGGATGGGTTCTCTCCCTTTTCAGTTGGTGGTTCTCCATATTCATGTTGGCCTGTATTTATCACTCTTTTTAATCTTGCTCTTGAACTATTGATGACTAGTCCCTATATATTTTTGAATTGTGTTATTCCTGGCCCGCGTAATCCAAAAAGCGGAATAGATGTCTACTTGCAACCTTTCATTAATGAACTTCAAATTTTATAGCATGAGGGGGTTGAAACTTGGGATATCTCTCTTAAACAAAATTCCAATCTGCGTGCATATCTAATGTGGACTGTTAATGATTTTCCTGCTTATGGAATGTTGTCTAGGTGGATGACAGCTGGAAAGCTGGCTTGTCCATACTGCATGGAAAAAACAAAATCTTTCACATTGAAACATGGCAGAAAAAATTCATGATTTGATTGTCATCGTTGTTTCTTACCACCTGATCATTAATTTAGGAGACTCAAGAATGCATTCAGAAGGAATAGAAGGGAATATGATGGTCTACCTCCAAGGCTGTCTGGTCATGTCTGGAAAATAGTTCAAGATTTACATAAAGCCAGCGAGGAACGATTGTACAGGCTTGATGGATATGGTGTTTCGCATAACTGGACTAAGCAAAGTATATTTTGGGAGTTAGAATATTGGCTAGATAATTTACTTACACATAATGTTGATATCATGCATACTGAGAAGAACTATTTTGACAACTTGTTCAACATAGTTATGGATGTTACCGGTAAAACAAAGGATAATCCTAAGGCCAGACTTAACTTATTAGAATATTGCAACCGCAGAGAATTACACTTACAGCAGGGTCCCAACAACAATATTCTTAAGGCCAAGGCTAGTTTTACATTTAAGTTGGACCAAAAGCATTAAATATGTGAGTGGGTTCAAAGTTTGAGGATGCCCGATGGATATGCCTCAAATTTGGGAAAGAGGGTTGATATGACATAAGAAATTTTGCATGGAATGAAAAGCCATGATTGTCATGTTTTCATGGAACAATTACTTCCAATTGTTTTTATTGGTTTACTTGAAAATATATGGAAACCAATAGCAGAGATCAGATTGTTCTTCAAAGACTTATGTGCCACCATATTAAAAAAAGAAAATCTGGCGTGAATGGAAAGTAATATTGTTGCTATCACCAACAAGCTGGAGAAGATTTTCCCGCCAGCGTTCTTCGATGTGATGGAACATCTTTCCATTCACCTTGTGCATGAAGCTCGGCTAGGCGGTCCAGTTCAAAGAAGGTGGATGTATCCATTCGAACGGTAAGCATTTGCAACATATTTAAATTCATACATATCTTTCTTAAATATAGTAAACATCTAACCTTAAGATTGTACAGGGCAATTGAAAAATTGAAAAGGGGTCCCAAAAAAAATATAGGGTGGAAGGCTCTATAGTCGAGGCATATCTTGCAAAGAAACTTCTTAATTTTGTTCATACTACTTTCGTGATGAAATTGCTTGTTCAAGAAACCGACCGAATCATTATCAGAACGATGTGAATGAGCCTCATTTACAACCGATATCAATTTTCAATCAATCTGGATGTAAAGCTAAAAACACCAAAGCTCGCAGGCTCACTCCCACGGAGCGCAAGTCAGCAATTTTGTATGTCATGCTGAATTGCCCGAAAATTGAGCTCTTTTTGAAGTAAGGAGATTAAAATTTTAACATATCTTATTTGTTTACTCATTCCCTTAAAGAAACTAATTGTGTTTTTCATGTTGCATGTTCAGTTCATTTAAGATTCAATTCCACGAAAATCAAGTATATGCATCCTTTGTAACGTGGTTTAAAAATGAGGTTCGTAAGTGTATTAATATTTCTACAAAGTTTAAACATTTACACATTCCTCAACTAAAATATATATATGTATAGTATTTTTAGGTACACCATTCACCAAATGCAGCCGCATACGATCAGCTCTTGAGAAATATTTCTTTGAGTCCAGTTAAAGCTAATGCAATGTCACAATACAAAGTAAATGGGTTTAAATTTTCCACCGAACAATACTCCAGAACAAGGAAAACAAACAATAGTGGTGTTTGGGTTAAGGGTGATGATGATGTTGATTACTTTGGCATCATACACAAGATCTTAGAACTGGAGTATGCTGGTTTCCCAATAAAAAAAATTATCCTCTTTCGATGTAAGTGGTTTGATCCAAGCACAAGAGGCACAAGAGTACGTACGGAGCATAACATCATTAAAGTGAAGAACAATAGCTCGTATCCTATTTATGATCCATTTGTTCTAGCGCAAAATGCTAAACAAGTGTATTATGCTCCTTATTCGTTGCGCAATGACAAGTCTAATTGGTGGGCTGTAATCAAAACAAAGACTATAGGCCGGGTGAAAGTTGAGAATGTGCTGGAGACTGCGTATCAAAATAAAATGCAAATTGATCACCAGCTAGTGGACGTTGAATTAGTTGACGGTTTGAATCACGCAAAAAATATATTTGAAGAAGTTAATATTGTGAAAGAAGAGGCTGAGTGGGTAGGAGATGAGGAAACCTTCGAAAAGGGTGAATGGTTTAGTGGAGAGTCTTCAGAAGAGAAGAATTAGTTGTGTAGGTTGTATTTATTATGTATTGATGTTTTCATGCTTTGTACTATATATTTACCTTTATGTTTCTTGTTTAGGATTGATATGTAATATACTGTTTAAGTTTGTTGTTTCCACTTTTTCCTGATTTATATAGTAATAAAAATATTCTTGTCTATATCTTGTGTTGTATTAGAGCGATTTGAAATGTGAATTAGTAACTTCAAATTAGTTACTTGGAATGTTTTCTTATATATTCATTTTGTAGGAACTAACTACTTGTTAATTTAACTTAATTTAGATGTCAGGCAGAGGTGACAAGGGTAAGGGAAAAGTTGATATTACGAAACCAAAAAAGAATAGACAACCTCTGGCTTATAGACGACCCACAGGTATTCATATATTTGAGGGTCGGTTTGCTGACGCGACAGCACGACCCTCATATTCTAGGTCATCCGAGGATTCGATACTTAATCCTATGCATGTGGGGCCACTACATGGGTCTACACCGACTCATTCTGCTCCTATGATCGTGCCACCGCCAGCACAATACTATCCGATGGTTGTTGGCCCCTTTAGACATCTACCATCATCGATACCCTCCTGCAACAGTCATGCAGCTTCGCACAGTGATTCTGCTGGATCTATTGGGTTGTCGGATCTTTAGCTTGGAGGTACTCCATCTGGTGCTTCAGATCCGCCCATGCCAGTGCATCCACCATCAATTACTAGGCAGCCAGGAGACAGAGATAATTCTGGGAGGATTTAACTTGTTCTATTTGCGAGAGGGTAAACTTTCTAAATATAATAAAGTTATTCATTTTTTCATTACTATATTATTATGCTCTATGAAATTTCTGTTTGATCTTGTGTTGTAGGTTTAGGTCGGATGGTGGAGTTGGACAAAAGGCGCAAATATGCATTACTTGGCACTTCAACGGCTACTGGACCAACTGCCAAAAGGTTCCAGAACATGACAGGGATAGAATGTTTGAAGAATTTAAGGTAAGGATTTAACTTATCGACTACTTATTAACACTTCGTTAGAACAAAAGATTGAATATTATATTTTTCTTGTAGAAATTTTACTGGTGAGATGATACAAATACATTTCTTATAAAGAAGAACTTTTTCATAAGATGTAGAGCCATATTTAACGATCTCTTGGATTATGCCCAAAATAAATTGGTAAAACCTAAGTGGATTCCTGAACCCGCATGGCAACTGTATCTTCGCCATTGAAATAGCGCAAAATACCAATTATTGAGTGAAAAAGGAAAGAAATCCCAAGCATCATCCAAGGGAGGCTCCCTACATACTGTGGGTGCCAGAAGTACTCTTGCTGTGATGGAAAAAATGGTATGTAACTTTTACAGTTTTAATTGTTTGTTTCTATTTAAAAAATTTTATTATTTGAACATTGATAATTTTTTCATATGCAGGAAAAATAAAGGGTAGGGAAATACCACATTATGAGCTATACGAGGAGACTCATGTGATAAAAAAAGAACCTGACTGATGAAGATGTCTGAGTTGAAGCTCGTGCAAAAGCTGTCCATGTAAGAAACAAGTTATGGATTTATAAATCCTTTTCTTAAAGTTATATATTATTCAATTATAATTACTTTAATATTTTGACTTTTAGTATTAAATTCACTTTGAATATAGGACAAATATATGCGTCTTGTTGGTGTGTGTCGTAGTAATCAGCCTCCTGAAAGTCAGGGTGACCCAATACCCCAACATATAAAGGAGAAGTTATGGGCAAAAGTTGTGGGTCCTGCAACAGGGGTCATTTGGTCAGATACCACAAAAACTTTTTTGGCGATAATGTTAGGAGTTCGTCCGGCCCTTCTGACTCTAGATCTTCAGTTGATAGAGAAACGATTGACAGACTACAAAATACGGTTTCTCAACTCACTGAAGAGCTTGTTGAACACAGAGAGAGGCAAAAGAAGACGGAGAAGGAAACAACATCACAATTCAAGAAGTTGCAACAACAGTTGAGCTCTTTCATTAGGAGTGCGGGGGTTATTCCTCCATGTCCTGGTGATGCAGTTCGGGCTGCAAAGGGTCTAGGCCCCCTGGATGATTTCAGCACGGATGATGATATGGAAGACGAGGACAAATTCGATGATGATGACTTTTAGTTTTTTTATTTTTGTATGTGTTGTACTGTGAATTTAGACATTTTGTTATATGAAACTATTGATGTAGTATTTTCATATTCACTTTTGTTGGACATTTCGTATGTCTTGTACACTTTTGAAAGTATTTACATTTGATTTTTGGTTGTTATTATTGTTGTATTTGATTTGATACTGTTGTATTGCATTGTTGTTGCTGCATGCTGTATTTGGGTTTTGATTTTTTTTTTTAAAATTCCCAAAAAGTGGTCGGTTTTTAAAAAACTACCACAACTTTATCGACCACGCATTTTGATCGATTTTGTGATCAGTTTTGGGGAAAATAAACCACACGTGGTCGGTTTTTGTGGTCGATTTTCCTCTTTTTTTAGTAGTGGATGTAGAATTTAATACATTCTTCGATTGTCCTTTCTTATGTGTTTTTGTGTCTATCTATCCATCTATTCCTTACTTCACGTATTTTCAATTCTATCCTTTTCTTTTAGTTTTCGTATTTATTTAGACTTCCGTAGTTTGAGAGTTATCATCTTCATATCCCACTTTGTTAGAAGACTACACTTAATATATTATCCTTATTGATTTATATTTAGTAATTTAACAAGGGTCAAGTAGGGTATACAATATAACATCGCAAAAACTATTTTATTGTAACACTGGGTGCAGACTTAGTCTAAATGTATTTTAATTTTAATCATATAAAACTTCAAAAAAATTGACCACATGCACACGTATATAAAACGTGTATTCATATGATTTACTCCGATTTAAGGCTGTGCAATGCACCGCCCAGAGTCAAAAATCAAGTTATTACAGTATTTTTTTAATTTACTCAAATATTTTGTAGGTGTTTAACAGTTATTTTTTATTTAAACATACTTAAAATAAGTCAATACAAACGAGCTTTAAAGTTCTTTTTATACGTGAGGTCCCACAAGAGTCAATTATATGTAGACTCACCCTGCATTTTTGCTAGATGTGTTTTCACGACTTAACCCCATGATCAAACCACATGTCAATAACTTTATCAATTAGTCTCCGGGTATAAGTATACACAACAGAATTTGTAACTCAGTAAAACAGTAACTTTCATTATTAACTGATCAGTAATGAAATAATATTAACTTTCATATCTGCTAGATGATTCAGAAATGAAAATTTCGACAGGCATATAATTCATAGGTACATTCACTTCATATCTAAACTCTTTGGCTTCACACAATGAATGCTGACATGCATGTTTGGTAAACTTTAATAAAAATGAGATAATAGTATATTCTTGCATTTTTATTGTTGTAATATAATTTCGTGGTCCCGTAAATATTCATGGATGCAAGAATTTGAGAATTGGTGAAAATAGCTAAAAAGAAAAAAAAATACTCTATATGTATGAGAATCTGTCATTCAATTTATACTCTTGGAAACTCATGTTTTCATGCATTGTGTAATTAGGTTATTAATGCTGCCATTGAATGGCTCCTCTTTCATTTCTATCCCTCTGTATAAAAATAAGTGTCGCTTTAAACAAAGAAAATTTGTTTGAAAATATTTTAAGTGTCGTTTTAGAAATATAAGGTAAAAATAGGAGTAATAGTTTCCAATTATACATTTTTCGGGTGAAAATCATTTTCCCCTTTCAACTTTACTTTAAAAATCAAACTCTCTCTTTAACTTTAAGAAATAAGCACACACCCCATCCCCCTCTTTTTTTTTTAATTGTCTTTTTTAAATATTTATTTTACGTTTACACTGTTGATCTTTTTTTTTCTTTATCTCTTTGAGATCCTCATGTTTTTCTTATTCTTTTAAAGTATATAGTAAATTTCTCAAAATAAAAAATAAATTGTATTTTCTAGATTAAAAAAAAAAATTGAGAAACATTTATTTAGTATATAAGTTAATGACATTCGAAATGAAATAAATGACCATAATAAGAAAATTAATTATTAATAATAAGAAAAATTATAATATTGTTATAAAATAAAGACAAAATATCAAAATTCAAACTTAAAGAAATGAGAGAACTAGAGAATTTTAGTAGTACATTTGTTACTACTTTCATGTGTTTATACAAATGTACAAAGATGGCTATTCATAGACCACCAAACTTAGTTCTTAAGGTTGCTAAGCTTGACATCAAGTTGGCAAGTTGGCCAACTATTTAGGTATTCAAATCCAATTTGAACAAGTAACTTTGGTCTTCAAATCCAACTTGACTACCAACTATTATCTCTAATAAATGATATTTCACACATATACATGCCACATGACATCCATGCATATTATATAACACTCCCCCTTGAATGTCCATTAATAGATAATGTATCTCATTAAAACCTTACTAGGAAAACCTAATGAGAAAATGCCTAGTGAAGGAAAAAAAGTACACACATCTTGTACTACGCCTTTAGTGTTACCTCATTAAAAATCTTATCGGAAAAATTCGATTGGGACAAAACCTTGGTTAAGGAAAAAAAGTACAATGCGTATTTTACTCCCCCGATGAAAACTTTAATTTAATGACTTGAATCTTCGCATTCCAATCTTGTGCACCATCTTCTTGAAAGTTGCAGTTGGCAGAGACTACGTGAATAAATCAACAATATTTTTACTTAAACAAATCTGTCGTACGTTGATATCATCATTTTTCTAAAGCTCATGTGTAGAAAATTTTTGGCGAGATGTGCTTCGTTCTGTCTCCTTTTATGAATTCTTCCTTTAATTACGCTATGCATGTTGCATTATCTTTGTATAAAATTGTGGGTACATTGTCATATTTCAAACAACATTTTTTCCGAATGAGATGTATCATGGACCTTAACCATACACATTCTCGGCTTGCTTCATGAATAACTATTATCTCAGTATGATTTGATGAAGTGCTAGATAGACTGCTTTGTATATCTCCAAGATATGGCAGTATCCCCACATGTTAACATATTGCATGTTTGAGATCGAAATTTATGTGGGTTAAATAAATACTCAGCATCAATATAATCAACAAGATTGGGACTGCGATCTTTAGAATAAAATAAAATCATGTGGTTGATTTCATTTTGATGTCTCCTAGTAGGAGAAAAATTATACCTTGCTAACAAATTAATCGAAAAGGGCTATATTAGATTTGTAGTATTTGCATGATACACTAGTACATCAATTGCACTAAGATATGGTACTTTATAACCAATTTATTTTGGCATATTTCTCATGTCAGCAAATAATCTATTGCTTTTGAAAACTCTCCAAGAGTTCCAATAATTTTCAAGTTATATATTTATACATTATAAGGATTATAGATAAGTTTTCCAGAAAATTTTAAATGCTTCAAACATTTTGAATCCTTAACAAATTTTCATGTAAATTTTGTCAAGTGACAATATTCAGCATTTCATCTGTGATATCTTCAAGCGTCTAGACTGCAAATTAAATAAGTGTTATGCTTATTAAGATGAATCCTTTTATATTTTTTTCAACGTATGTTCATCAATGGACAAATATTTTATTTGTCAAACACTCTGAGTATACATCAAGTAGTACGCATTGTTAGCTGTTTCATTAAAAACCTTGCCAGGAAAACCCTGTGGGATAAAACCTCAGCTAAGAAAAAAAGAGTGCAACTCGCGTATTATACTAGCATCGTTTAAAACACACTTTATTCTTATAAATGATGCTCCGCAATTCATAAGTGCACTAACCGCAATTCATAAGTGCACTAAAATATAGTACTTACTAATCATTTTTATGAGATCAAAATCGATCTGTTTTCAAGTTAAGCGATCTTTATAATCACGGGGTATTCAATAGAATCGCCTTATAACATTTTAAATCCTTCAAGAATTTTCATATAACTTTTGTCATCTAGCTAGACATGATAATAATCTATTATATATATTCAAGCTTTTCAATATTGTTAGACTAAAACAAACTTTATTTCATCCACCACAAGAGAATAATTCTCCTATAATAATGTCAGAAACTTTGTGAAATCTTTATGACCCAAGGTACAAGTCATACTTTATATCTTACGAATTTTACTTTCGCATAGTAAATCATTTGTATCCCATTGGCGTTATACGTCTGGTCTTTGGATTATGAGTCCAAATACTCACTTTTCAAGTGAAACAAACTACTTGAATTACATACTTTTATTTAGCCAATAATTTATCTGTCCATACTTTTTGACAGTTTCAAGATTCTCGATACTATTTATAATGTTGAGCGCTATATTATATCAAAGATATCATCGACGATTATTTGAGATCGATTTCAATAAGACATAACTTAATAAAGATCTCTTCATATTCATTACTATTCAGGTACCTGAACCTTTGTCAAGATTTTATGAAGTGTTATGTTGGTGCTCTTTCAAAGTACGTACCTCATTATCATGGTCATCTTGATCATTTTCTCCTTTCCTTTTTCTAGGAATTTTACCTTTGGAATCAATTGGTCTATCACGCTCCAAGCGTGTCATACACTCTGTTCTTTTACGAATACTTCATTGGAGCATTTTACAGTTGAATTATCGCATAGAGTCATCAAACACATTGCAACATTTTGCAAATGAATTATCTCTTGAACTTCAAGTTCACATATATATTTTTTATGAGGATCTAGAAAATTCATTTCATGCATAATTTTCAACTGTTAATCAAATCTCTCCCTAATGGAATCTAACATTTATCCCCAACCTTATCTTGGGATTCATAGTTGTGTATTGTGATGAAGCAATTGCATCATATGCCGCACACTGAAATTTTTTGATGAAAATTATTTGGTTCTTGACCTTGAACCAATAGTGATAGGGGAGCCTTGTTGGCTTGATGCATATGAATGCTGCTATATTTTAAATGGCGCATCTCATATCAAATTTTTTTGGGGAGATTTGTTCCAATAATCAATGATTTAGCTAGATTGGAGGCATACAATTTCTACTAAACCAACCAGCATTATCAATATAATTTATAATTTGAAATCATGCTCTTAATTTAATAATTTGAGCAAACAACTTTGCAAAAATTAAATTGCAAGTTAATAGAAAAAGCACATGTGACCATATCATAGATGTATCTATTAAACTATATAATAGTAATCGGTCCACATGACAGGCGAACGGGCCAATATTTACCTTTTTATATGTTTCAAAAAAATTTAGAAAATACTATCCCAACCTTAGCTGGTATAATGATCAATTCATTGTGAGAACAAGTAGCATAAGAGAATTCGTGAAGAATCTTTTATTTCTTCAATATATTACCACATGAATTCTTAATTATTTATGCATCACATTTCAACCAGGATGGTCAATCGTCATGCCAACTGATATTTATTTCATTAAATTTTTAATTTACTATTGCATGTGATTCTGTCATCATGTTCATATTTATGTATTACAAATAAGAGAAAAAGCACGAATAACTTTTTACGTAAATATTTATAACCCACGAGATTATAGTAATATGAAGATATAACATCTTCCCATTATTTATAGCCTCAATATAATTTATCTTTGGCCAATGTCTTTGAAACTTAATAAGTTTCTTTCGAGACTTACTACAATCTCAATAATATAAGCAATTTCATTCCTCCAGATAATAACACTTGAGCTCTTTTAGAGCTCTCAATTAATTTCGTGTGTAGGGGAGAAAGTCATATAAGTATGGTCATAATCTTAAAATATTATATAGGCAAGACTTGTTTCTTGTTTTTAACCTTTGATAATTCATGATAAACATATCAAAAATATGTATATCATACTACAAGTACATAATCAATGGTTGTTTATGTTAAAATAATTTTTTTCTTATTTTTCTCAAATCTTTCGCAGAGGTGAAATATGACATTTATCCAATCATTCATGAGCATATTCTTTTTCATAATTTTTATCTCATCATGACGCATTTATTTCAAGAATGATCAAGCATCAACGATGCTTATCACAAATCTCATTCTCTTCAAAGAATGAATTATAATCATATGCACATGCTTCATAAATTTTCATTAGAAGCTCTCATTTTCATGTCATGAAATTTATTATATTTACATGACAGACCTCAACATCACTTAGAAAGGTCAAGTGTGCCACAATTTATATTCCTTTATTTTGATGGAGGATTTATAAAACTTATATCAAATTTAATATCAAATTGGCAAGTTGGCAAGTTGGTAAGTTGGCAATTTGGCCAACTATTTAGGTATTCAAATCCAAATTGAACAAGTAACTTTGGTTTTCAAATCCAACTTGACTACCAACTATTATCTCTAATAAATGATATTTCACACATATACATGTCACATTACATCTATATTATATAACAAATATATTGTACTAAATAATAAAGGGCAAAGGGCCCAATGAACAAGAGTCAAAGCAAACATGTTGACCTGCTGCCTACTTTAACACTTTTTCCTAGATCTTTTTTCCTCCATTTTAATTTATTTATCTTTTTTGAATTTGATATATATTTATTAAATATACGTAAAAATACTAAAAAACAAAATAATTAACAGCTTAAAAATTATAAAAATATAAAATATTTGACTGACTCTCGAAATTATATCAGTGTCACTTAAATTGGAATAGAAGAAAAAGTATTATGAATCACAATAATTCAAAATTTAAATTATTTTTAAAATATAATTAACTATCAGTACCACAAAAGTTTGATTAAAAAATACTATAAATCACAATAATTAACAACTTAAAAAATTAAAATATATAAAATATTTAGTCGAATCTTAAAATTATATCAGTGTCATTTAAATTGAAATAGAAGAAGAAATATTATAAATAGCAATAATTAAAAATTTAAATTATTTTAAAAATATGACTATCAATGCCACAAAAGTTTGGACAAGAAGAGTAACATATATTATTTGAAATTACATAAAAGGTATTATAAATTACAATAGTTAACATCTTAAAATATCTAAAAAAATTATTTTAAAAAATATGATTAGTTATTTAAATTCTATTTGTGTCACATAAATTGAGATTAAAAAAAATACAATATCTAATCTATTTATAAAAGTGAAAATAACTAATAAAAATCACTTTATAAACATATTCTAATCATGTAATACAATAGTATTTAATAACAATAGAGATATGTTTTATAACAAATTAAATCCTATTGTTTGCTAGAATTTTTTACTTTTTTCTGGAAAAGTTTTTCACTTTATTTCAAAAATAGTGTTTGGTCATAACAATTTCAAATACAACTTGAAGTTGTATTTGAAAAAGTAAAAACCAGTGAAATTTATTTTTAATTTTTTCAATCTCACTTCTCTCACAAAAATTTAAAAATAATTGCTATTTATATTCATGGCCACAACTCCAACTCCAACTCCAACTCTGAAACTTTTTTATTTTTATGGTTAAAGGTTTATTAATATGCACACATACATGTGCATGTATGTGTATATACATATTTAACGTGTAATAAAATAATAATCATAAAAATAGCATTAGCTATTGTAACAAGTTCATAAAAAAAATTATTTTACTTATAATACTAAATCTAAATAAAAAAATATATAAATATTTAAGTAAAATAAATAATATAATATAAAAATATATTATATATGTGGAGGCTTGCAAATGTCAAGATTAAAATAAAAATTGTTAATATAAAATGGGGAAAGAATGTTTATATTCAAAGTTTGGGGGGAGGGGGGGTGATTTTTAAAGTAAATTTGACGGGGGTGGGGGAATATTTTTACCCTATATTTATATCTTCTTAATAGTGGTCAATTCACAAGAAACATCTAATAAGTAGGAGTAACTTAATAAATTATGTAAGATTTTGTATTTTTTTTCGGAAAGAGGTTCAAATACGTCATTGAACTACTAGAAATGGTTAATCCATATCATCCTTTATTAGTTGGTCTCATTTATTTTGCTACCTTTAAAAATTCGGCTCATCCATTACACCATTGTTACAAAAAGGTTCAATCGTATCATTATTTTGCAATGATGGTTTTGCAAAATTATTTTTGCCACATAATCTCTTATTAGAAGTCGACATCATCAAATTTAAATCAACCAATATTACTTAAAATTAAAATAAAATCAGACCCATTAAAATAAAATTTGACACAATTAATGAATTTACTTTTTTTTAATGAGTCAGACTTTCTATTTTTAATAAGTTCAATTTATTTTAACGTTGTGGATCGGATATTATTTTAATGGTTCAATTATTTATTTTGATTTTAAATAATAGTGATTGATTTGAATTTGATGATATGGACCTCTAATAAATGGTCACATGAAAAGAATATTTTTACAAAATAATCATTACAAAATAATAGTATGAATGAACTTTTTTATAATGATAGTGATATAAGTAAATCAAACTTATAACAAATAGTAACTTTAACTCATTTCACGTCCATTATGAGCTACTTGGATTAGACAAGATAGAAATGTACAATTATTATTATTTGTATGTTTTATAAGGGAAATCTCAAGGAACCATTGGGCCACTATTAGGGAGAGAACAACTTTTGTTTGTAGGACACGTAGAAAATCAGAACAACAAAATTCAATTTCAGCGTCCAATACTATTTAAAAGCTAATTGGACCTGAATATCAAAATGGCCCATTAGTTTTTGCAATTTTTTTAGGAAAAATTACATATTATAGACAAAATATTATATTAATTACATGATATAGTTAATATTTTAAAAAATTATAATTCATATTTATTTAGTAGTTTAAAATCAGTTTTTTTGTTCTATTGGCTGAAAAAAGGGCAACAATGAAAACATCAAAACACACGATTACTAAAGATATCTTCATCTTTTTTTTCCTTCTTTTTCTCTCAAAACCATTCTAATATCTTTGATTTTACATTGAAGAAATAACAACATTGAAAACATCATAATAGTGTTCTTCAAGAGATCTTCTTCAACTTTTTTCTTCTTATTTTTCTCTCAAAATCACTCTAATATCACAAGATATCATCCTTGATTTTACTTTGAAGAACTTTTTTTGCGAATTTGTCTCCACATAAAATCCGTTTAGGATATTTATTCAAGATTTGAGGTAATCTTTTTGTATTTTTGATATTGGATTTAATTTCTTTTTTATTTTTATATTTTGCAATCCTTTCTATCATAAATTTAGATTGAAATAACTTAGTTCAATCATTATTTTCTTAATTCAACTAAATTGTTATCAATTGTATATTATGTGTCAATTATATTTGCGTATATGTATAAGTTGTATATTAATTGTATATATGATGTAATTGTATAAGTCGTATATGTATAAGTCATATATGTCAATTGTATATGTCAATTATATAAGTCATATTTGTATAAGTTGTTAATTGTATATGTATATATATGTGTGTATGTATCGGTTGTATAGTAATTGTATATATGTGTAATTGTATAAGTCGTATATGTATAAGTCATATATGTCAACTGTATATGTCAATTATATAAGTCATATATGTATAAGTTGTTAATTGTATATGTACATCTAATTTTATTTTTTTTTTAAATTGTATATCTGAATGTTTGTATATTATCATAGTGTATATTAAATAACTATATATCTGTATATATACATTTGTAGAGTGTATATTGAGTGTGTATATATACATTTTGCATAGTGTATACACAAATATATGATTCTTGAAATTATTAAAAATAAAAGAATGAGAAAGAAGGGGGAGCGGGATAGAGGGATGGAAATAGAGGAAGGGGAGAGAGATAAGAGAAAGAAGGAGGACAAAAGGCGAGAAAGATGGAGAGAAAGGAGATTTTAAGGTATATCTATGTTTTGTAATTATGCAAACTTTAATAATATCTTGTAATTATGGACTAAAAGTTACTTATATCTGAAGGAAAACGAGATAGAGGGATGGTAATGGAGGAAGGGAAGAGAGATGAGAGAGAGAAAAGGAGGAGAGAGGCGAGAAAGAGGAAGAAAAAGGGAGGGATTTTAAGGTATATGTATGTTTTGTAATTATGCAAACTTTAACCATGCCTTGTAATTATGGACTAAAAGTTACCTATATCTGAAGGAAAGCGAGATAGAGGGATGGAATGAAGGAAGGAGAGAGAGATGGGAGAGAGAAGAAGGAGAGAGGCGAGAAATAGAGAGAGAAGGGGAGGGATTTAAGGTATATCTATATTTTGTAATTATGCAAACTTTAACCATGTCTTGTAATTATAGACTAAAAGTTACCTATATCTGAATTTTTGCCTTTTTTTAAGGATAAATTACACAAAACCCACAAACTTAAGAGATTATATTACTCAAAATTCCTTATCTTTCAAACAATTACTTAAAATCCCGAATTTACTATTTTACTCTTGATACATATCAACAAAACCTCACATCCTATTTTTACTCCACCATTAACGCATGCAAGCTTTTTTTTCTTTGCAAAGATCTTCTTCCCTAAAATCTCTCCCAAATTATCATCAGTTAAAACATTTTTCATCTCCATTACTCCATCTTCTTCAAATCGTCAATGTACAATATTAACTTATAAATTTTTTCAGTTATTTCAAAAAAGTGAGTTAATTGTTTAAATGAATTTTAAGTTAATATTTAACAACACAGATCACTGTTCTTATATACTTTAATCTTTGTTGTGTTAATTTTTTTGATTTTCAATGACTAATGAAGATTCACCCTCATTCAGTTTGGGGATTTGCCAAATTGAAACAAAAAAAAGGTGTTCCTGCAAATCATCAAATTATGGGTTTTACTCCTGGTAACTTTTTTTACATAGAGAAAGGTTTGTGGGTTTTACTTTCGGTAACTTTGATTACACAGAGAACGGTTTTCGTTAAAACAGGCCAAAGCATCGCAATAACTCGAAAAAACTGAAGGTTCTAAGGAAAAATTTTGGTGCAATAAATCAAGAATCGGACATGCACATGAAAGATCAGGAGGAATTTAAGCAGAACCCTAATTTTCTACTAAATCAGGTATGAAATTCTTCAGTGATACATATTTTTTTTGTTAATTCACTTGATACATATATAAAAATATTAATTTCTCGATACATTTTCATAGTGTAACGGTTATTCATATGAATGATACTTTTGTTATAGGTATAAGGGTGATACATTTGTTAACAGTGTACGACTGATATATTTTGTTGTTAGATTATTGGTGATATATTTTATTGACAACATATGAGTGATACATTTGCGGTTAGATTATTGGTGATACATATGTCCTAAATGTTTCAATATCTATTATAGGTGATACATATTTATTTTGTTAATCCGCTTGATACATAATTAAAAATATTAATTTCTCGATACATTTTCATAGTGTAATGGTAATTCATATGAATGATACTTTTGTTATCAGTATATGGGTGATACATTTGTTGACAGTGTATGAGTGATACATTTTGCTGTTAGATTATTGGTGATACATTTTATTGACAATTTATGAATTATACATTTGTGGTCAGATTATCGGTGGTACATATGTCCTAAATGTTTCTATATTCATTATATTTTTTTATTCATTTATAAAATGGGTGATACATTTAACATATGAATATATGAAGCATCTTTTAAATTGTGTTTTTCTCAATATTTATTTTTGGTTGAACTATAGCTTGGTTGTAAAAAATAGACCTGCCCACAACTTAAGGTATAACAATGCACACAACCTCAATATAGTAGAGAGGCTTACAGAAGTTTTGAAAGATCAAGGAATCAAAATCTTTTAAATATATGGATTTTACATAACTGACAACTATCGCTCCTAAACTAATCTATTGATATGTTGCAGGGATTATGGATTATTTGTTGTGACATATGCTGAATTTTTAAGTGATGTGCTTTAAATACCTTCTTCAGATTTTAATCCAGAGATGCATCGTACCAGATACGCTTCATTATTATGGAATTATGGGGTGAACAAGGTATCTAATGGATATATTAGTGACAATCAGAATCCTCTTAGGTCTAAACACGCCTTCATTCCATCAGAGGATACGAAGATGATAGATGTCGAGCCGTAGTTATCTAATAATTATTGTTTGAGAATTTGATTTAACTGTTTGTTATGTGGTCAGATTTTTTTGGATATTTCAAGTCTACTAGTTTTAAGTTTTAAGTTTTTTAAATAGATATCGAGACTATCATTAGTTATTGTAAGTTTTAAGTTGTCTAGTAGTTACTGTCCTGACATTTTAGATTATGAAATAAAGCGTTCTCATCATTTTAGATCATATTTTTATGCTATATTTATGTTATGATTGTGTTTGACATTGTCTATTATATGTTTGATATATTTTAGGTAATGTAAATATTTATGTAGCATATTGACTACACAAGTTAGTGAAACACATATATAGTTGATTCATATATTGTAGATTTGTTATAAGTAATATGAATCACAATTATATTATTTTTTTCATAATTAGTTTAAGAGTTTAAAATGTATTACTTATATGTATCACATTTTTTTCTACTAGGAAAATGTTATCACTAATATATCATATATATCAAAACGTCTTAAAAATAATTCAGGCATTATTAATATGAATGACATAAATTTCATAAACGTTTAACAAGTATCATATAACATTCACAATTATATGAATCACAAATATAATTTTTTTAAAAAATAATTAATTAAGGTGTTTAAAGCGTATCATATATGTGTATCACATTTATTTCAACTGTAAAAATGTATCACTAATATAACAGATAACCTCTTAAAACTAATGCAGACAATATTAATATGAATCACATAATTTTAATAAACGTTTAATACGAATCATATAACTTTCACAAAATTTTAATATGTATTAGCTGCAAATAATTATTTGATGTCTCATGAAACATATTTTTGAGAGATTAACTCAAATTATTGAATTTATAATACTGAACTTCATAAACATTTCATATTTCAATTCACAAAAATATCACATCTTCTTTGGAAAGTAGTTACAGTTGCATCTGTTATGACCTTCACACCTACACTTTCCACAACAATTTGAGGTTGATGAAAACGTTCACTACTTTTATTTTGACTTCCTTTCTTAGGTTTTTCTGGTGGTCTTTTATATTTTGAAGGCAAAATCACTTCTTTCAACATCTCTGCTGGTACATGTCAATTTGGTTTATCGGGCGTTGAACAAAGTGGTATTTCATACGTCTTGACTAGTGTTTCCTTTTTGTAGTAATCAGAACAATATGATTTCATTTTATTTACATGTTTGCTTTTTAAAATAACAATTGCATACATGCAAGGTATCTCGTCAAGCTAAAATATCTTACTTTGAAAGTATCAGAACCAAGCATACATGAAGCCTTGAATAGCCAACTACATTCTGGAGATTTACACATCAAAGCATAGATTAAAATTAAAAAATTTAAAATATATCATAAATATGAATCTCTATTATACTGTTATTAAATGTATCACATATGTTCTAAATGTATCTCTCACAACTTTTACACAAATTAGTGAAGCCTTCTTCTCAAGTATATATGATACATCAGAACAAACATATTAGCACATGAAAACAACATGAAAACACAGAAGTTGAATATATGAGTCACAAAAATTGAATCTTAATTACCTTAATACATAAGAATGAGAACTTAGAAATATCAGAACAAACATATTAGCACATCAAAGCACAGAATTTGAATATATGAGTCACACAAATCGAATCTTGATTACCTTAATCCACAAAATGAGAACTAAGAAATAACATAACACACATAATAACATATCATAACACAGAATTTTAACATGGGAATCATAAAAATAGAATCTTGATTACCTTAATCACAGGAACTTCACCACCAAACATAAGAACAACACTCATCTAAAGTATAATCCTAAAAGTATCATGAATATTATTCGCATTAAACTCCTTAAAACTCTCAGCACAATCACTATCTTGCAACAAAAATTATAAATTTATAAAATACTCATAGAATATTTATAAAATTATAAATTTAGAAGTATCTTTTTTTTCTTAAGAAAAGGAGAGACGATGAATGTAGAATAAACATGAGGTTAGCATTCAAGGGTGTGGCCTAGTGGTCAATGAAGGGAGTTTCAAACCTAAAGTCTTACGTTCGAACCCTGGCAGAGATATAGAAACAAACAAGTGAATTTTGTCGAGTGCGCAAAAACTGACTTGGACCCCATGGTTATAAAAAAAAGGAATAAACATGAGGTTAGGATTTTATTTTGGAAAAAGATACTTCATGAATCTACAATAATATTACAGGTAAAATTTTAAAAAATTATTAAATTGAAAGTGTTTATAAATTAAAAAGTCATGAGTTAAGGGCGGGGTGGGGTGGGGATGGGTGGAACCAACTTATGACTGGTTTTTAGTTTATAGGAACGTCGTGTGTTTATCAAACGCCTAAATAAGTTTAAAATTATATATTTGTAAATCTATTTAATCAATTTATAAACTTAATCAAACACTCTCTAAAACTTAATTAGCGGTTTCAAAAGTATGGATTCGCCAATCCCTCCCTAAAATTAGATAGCGTATGAATATAGATTTTCTAATATTTTTGACAATTTACCATGTGATTTGACCAATGACTAGTGTTTGAAAAATATATTTTACTTTTAAAAGTTTCAAAAAATGAGATTTGGCCTAAAATAATAGTTTTTTCTAGTATTTTTAAATTTGAATTATTTATCAAAAATATTTGTCAATTTCTAGTATTGGGCCTGCTATGTTCTAGGTGTAATATGTTGGCCATTTCTTGCATAAATTTCATTAGTAGTTAGTAGTATTTTCTCCGATTCATTTGATTTATTATGTTTTGTGCATATGCTTCATAAGAAATATTAATCAAAAGAATAATATTTTTATTTATTTTTAATGTGAATGCACATTTATTGTAAGAGTAAAAATGAAACTAATGATTTTCTATGCAGATATTGTAAGAGTAAAAAATGAAACTAATGAATCTGTATGCAGACATTTTCTTCATTTTAATTTGTTTATTTGATTTTAATTTAGCATGTAGTTTAAGAAAGTAAAGAAAGATTTTTGAATCTTACACTCTTAAACTAATAATATATTGAATATATCAAAATATCTTTTAATCTTATTGTCTGAAACATTACAACGCGAAAATTAGAAATTAAAGAGTTAAAAAAAAAGAAGAAGAAACAAATACATTTTTTTTAAAATAAATTAAAAATAAAAAAACATAATAAAAAAAGTAATTATTTTGAATTATATTTTTTAATAAATATGATAAGTAAAAATATACTTGGGGTGGGTGGTGGTGGGGAGGGAGGGAAGGGTTTACATGCCTATTAGATACAGTATCTATCTACTCTTTCTATTTGAGGAGGAGTGATGTAAGAAACCACTGACACTGTTACGACACTGAATGATGTATAGACTGAACCAACCTTATCTTCTTCTTTTCGTTTGTTTTTACATACTAATTGATTTATTTAATCGAGATAAATCAATCAACTGACAATAAAAAGTTAGTATACTTGCTTTCTTGCATAAAAAAGGAAGAAAAAGAAAATTTATTTATTACTAATATGCATCATACATATACCATAAGCTGCGTTAGAATTGCTATCCGAAGTTAGTCCTGACCTAGTACTGTTATTACATAATCCTAACACTATGAGCATGCAAAAGAAGTACTCCTTCCTTGTCTATTTCAATCATCTTAAGAAAAAATAAAGTAGTAACTGTCTATTTATCAAAAAAATAATTACTCCCTTCGTTTTAAATTATGTGTCATTATTTTTTTTTAACCCGTTTCAAAATAAGTGTCGTCTTTTTTATTTGACAATTTTATAAAGGCACAATTACCCTTTTACCCTTATTGATCCCACTTAATTAAAAAAAAATATATTGACACATTTTTTGATAAAGGATAATTTGATAAACTTTATCAAATCTTTTCTTATTTCTTAAACTCCGTGTTCGATCAAATGACGACACGTAAAATGGGACGGAGGGAGTACTAGTTTTCTTCTTCCTGCCCTCCTATTAAGATCCCGACATTAGACAGTTATATTATTTTCTATGTCTATTTCATTTGTAATAGCTGATGCCAAAAGTAGAGAATCAGTGCCTACCATTATAGTTTATCACATTTCATTTTAAGAGCCATTTTTAACCCAAAATAAAGGGTCATTGTTTCTGCTTCAAGAGTTTTTTTTTTTTTTTTATTTAAACCACCCAGTGTCCGGTACCCGCTTTTTAGAAGTCCGACTGTATCCAAATTTGCCCCGCATCGGGCCCCATTTGGGGGGAGAGCTCCCAACAGAGTGTTTGTCCATACCCAAGGTCGAACCCTCAACCTCTGGGTAGGTTGGGGCAGCCTCTTTCCGCTGTGCCACCACTGTTGTTGGTAATCTGCTTCAAGAGGTTAATGTACATTAGTCCTTGCATTAAAGCCTCTTATCCAATTCCCTTTTTTATCTCTGATCAGGCCTCCGGCATCAATCCATTAAAAAAAACAAAGAGAAGTGCATAAATTTTTACAACTTCAATCTTCTTTTTTAAAATAATAATAATAATAATAATAATAATAATAATAATAATAATAATAATAATAATAATAATAATCAAAACTTGCGAATTTAAAATATCATCAACTTCTAACATAGGCGTTAGATATTTATTAGTTTATCATTTATAAAAGTACTTAAAAGAACAACAAACATACACGTCTGAAATAGTTTACTCCCTCCGTTTTATAATAAATGAATTGTTAAATTTTGACACACAAATTAAGAAAAAGGTATTAAAGACATAAATTTAACATAACTTTTCATTTTTACCCCAAAAAAAGAAAAAATTGACCTTGTAATACCTTTTCAAAAGTTAATTGGCTATCAAATCATAAGGGTAAATTTAGAAAAAAATTCAATGATTCACTTATTTTAAAATACTAATAAATATCTCAACAATTCACTTATTTTGAAACTAAGAAAATATCATTTAAAAAACTACTTAAGTGAACTTCAAATGTATGAGTCGAAAGTAGTTTATCATTGTACAAAACTACTTAAGAGAAGTTCAAACTCCAAAGCAGATTTATCATTTACAAAGTACACAGAGTGAGAAGAAAAAGAAAAACTTGTAAATAAGATGCCAATAATTCAGTTACAGAAATGACAACATAAGTTAGGTGGAGGCAAAGACACAAGTATACAGCTGCAAATGGACCCTACTTTTTTGTTTAATTTTGTTTACATGCAACAACTAATTTCTAGTGCTTAATTGAAATTCAGGGAAAAAGTAAAGTAATCAGAACTCCATTTTTGCAAAACAAAAGTGAAATGCTTTTGGTTATACTCCCTCCATTTCGAAAAGGATGAACTTGACACAAAATTTAATAAAATAAAAAAGACTTTTGAATTTTATGGCCTTTAATTAAAGTTGTGTCAAATGTACCAAAATATCTTTTAATTTTGTAGTCCTGAACATGTCATGTGGAAAGTTGAAATTAAAGTATTACCAAAAAAGAAACAGATCATTCTTTTTGGGCAAAATAACCTTCTGAACCCCTGTACTATGTCGTTTTTGTAAGTTGGACACTTCTACTTATATGTTTATCATCTGGACCCCTGAACCCACTAAAAATCAACACTTTAAACCCTTTTTGGTGAGTGTAACACACTCTCTCCCACGTCAGCTGCCACATCTGTCACGCCGGTCATGTCTGTCATGTCATTTAAAAAAAATAGAAAAAATATTACACTAAATTCCAAGTCATTTTTAAAATGCTACATAGCAAATTAAATATTAAAATTAATTTAATTAAATAAGAAAAATTTATAAATTGTAGAAATATTTGAATAATCATGCTTTTAAAATTTAAAAAATTTGAATAATCATATTTAAAATAAAAAATAAAAAAATAATAAAAAAGTATTACATTAAAATTAATTTAATTAATTAATTTAAATTAGTAAAAAAATAATAATTTAAATTCTTAACTAATTAATTTATTTAAAATTAATTAAATTTTAAATTAATTAATTTATCAAATTTAAAATTCTTACCTAATTTAAATAAATTTTACTTAATTAATTAATTTAAATATGATTTACATATTTAAAATATTTAATTTAAATTAATTGTGGGGGGAGGGGCTGGGGTAGGGTGGGGGCTGGGGTAGGGGCTGAGTGGGGTGGGGGCTAGGGAAGGGGGAGGTATTACGTGGGGCTGGGTGGGATGCGGAAGGCTGGGGGAGAGGGGTGGGTGGGGTTGGGTGGGGGGCTGGGGAAGGGGGAGGGGTTACGTGGGGCTGAGTGGGCTGGAAATGGGCTGGGCTGGGGTGGAGGGCTGGTGGAGAGGGGTGGGTGGGGCTGGGTGGGGTGGCGATGGGCTGGGGTGGGGTGGGGGCTGGGTTGGGTGGGGAGGGGCTGGAGAGGGGGTGGGGTGGGAAAAAAATTTAAATTTAATATTTTTAAATGAAAAAGGATGGAGGAAAAAGAAAAATCATTTTTAATTTTCTTTAATTTTAATATATATTTTTTTATTTTTTAAATTATTTTAATATAAAATTGACCCACACTCACACCCCCAAGCGAGTGACTACACTCTCTTTGACCTAGTCAACATGTCAATGTCACATAGAACGGTCAAATGATGTAAAATATTGCTTTTTAATGAATTTAGGGGTCCAGATGATAAACATGTAAGTAGAAGTGTTCAACTTACAAAACTGACATAGTACAGGGGTTCAGAATATCATTTTGCCTTTTTTTTTAAATGAATTAAAAAGAAAAGTAGGTCATTTTTAAAAAACGGGGGGAGTAATAGTTAAAGGACATCTCCCACTCCCGCCAGAATACAGAGATTTTCTATATATTTACGCTCCAAAAAAAAATTCTTCTGTCTCTTCAATATTTTATTATTTTTTATTTTATTTAGATTTTCTTACTTCATTAAATACATCCTTTTATATTTCTATAACACCCTATAAAATACATATTCTTTTCAAAATCTCCCCCCCCCCCCCTCCCCCGGCGCCTCCAACCAAATTTTTAAATAACATAAACTTCAAGCAATTATTATATACTATTCATATTAATGAAAAATGCAAATAAAAGTAAAATCATTGATAGAATATAATTAAATAAATACTATATCATGATAAAATTTATTTTAATTTTTATGTAAATATTTAACTTTGAAGATTATTATGTTGCTCTTGGTGATCTATTAATGCATTACGAAGTTCAAAATGAGCATTTTTATTCTTAATTTTTGTATGTCTAGCTAAAACTTGTTCAAATATAAAAAATATATATATTAATATAATATTAAAATTAAAAATATTAATATAATAAAGATGTTACATTAGAAAAATATTTGCGAATATTAGGGACTTAATTAATGATCTTATATAATTTATAATATATTAAATTAAAAATATTATATATTATAAATAATAATATAATAATCAAAAAGTAAAATAAATGAAACGAATAGTGTAGCTTTATATTGGGAGAAACATTATTCACCTCTTTAAATATGAAGTTTAGAGAGTGAAATAAAGGACGATTGGGGATGGCCTAAAAAAGTTTAAAATCTTTGCATGCTTCTGCTGAAATTTTTTGACCTATATATATCAATTCTAATCGGCTTATGCAATGCTATGCATGCCCTATATTTTATTATTTAATTAAAAGTTTCATTTGTTTGATTGATAAATTCTAAGTTAGGCATATAATATTATATTTAGATTATTGAAATTTGTATAACGATATTTTAAGTTGTTCAAACTTTTGTGACATTGATAGTCAATTATATCTTTTAAATAATTTAATTTTTTAATTATTGTGATTTATAATATTTTTTCTTCCATTATACTAATTAAAAGTGACATAGCAAAATTATTACAAAAAATACTTGTGATTTTTTCTTAAGTGGTCCCATATAAGACACCAAGTTAATTTAAAACATAAAAAAATAATTTATCATTTTACGTCTATCTTATTTTTTTTTATTAAATATATTAACTTTTTAATACTTAAATAACTTATAATAATTAATTATGAACATGTAGTAAAATTACGATTGAGGTAGTTGAAACAGTTATGTCATAAATATCTATTTTAGTTTTTTATTAAATATTATTAATTTTTAATACGTAAATGAATTATAATAATTACAGATAATGTAGTAAAATCACGATTAAAGCAGCTGAAGCAGGCATGTAGATCATGAGCCGCCTGCTTCAGCTGCTTATTGTGACTTCTTATATATGATACTAATAATATAATTTTTTAATGTTTAAATAACCATAATAAGTAATTAGGGATGATATAGTAAAATCACGATTGAAGCTACGAAGCAGACATGTATTAGAAGTAATATAACATAATAACTACTGTCACACCCCTATTTTTTACCGCATCCGACCCATCTAGGGAGTTGGTTTTGAGAAAAAATAAGTTTTTCCAATTAAATTGACATTTTGAATAGGGATTATTTTATTTACAGAGTCGTCACTTGGAATTGAGTTTGGGTGTTCCAAGTCACCTTATTGAATCCTTATTCAAAAGGAAATGACTCTTTATTTTTGGTCTGCGAACTAGAAATCTGGATAAGGAATTCTGTTGACCGAGGAGAAGGTGTTAGGTACCCCTCGAGTCCCGTGGTTCTAGCACGGTCGCTTTAATGACTTACGTCTGACTTAATTAATCTTTTAGTTATATAAAACATTTGTTAGCCTAAAAGTTACTTACATCCTACTTTAAATTTATTTTAAATTATTTAATTATATTAATGTGTGGTTTGCCAGTAGCAGTACTTTCCGATCATACCACAAGTTTTGATACATTTATCGTGCCTTTGGGGCATTTATGAGTCGTCCCCATTTTCCTAGTCTGAATAAGCGCCTAATAGGTTTAGAGTCTAACCAGCCCGATTCAATCGACTTCAAATGGTATATTAAATATTTTTAAAACAAATTTAATAAAATTAAGATAAACTTAAAATATCTAATTTAGACCCTAAAAGAACAAATTGAACCCTAAGATGGCGAAAAAACACTTAGGTTTGGTAAAAAATTAGGTATTTACAGAGTGCCCTTCTTTGCTTGGAAATATAGGGAGTTTTCAAATAAAGAAGTAAACATGAGTAATTTTTGACCCATCCATTTATTTAAAAATAATATGTAAATAAGTAGAAAAAAAGGTGCGACCGAGCCCTGATTTTGGACATCCTACATATCTCGGGTTATAATAGAATCAGGTCACGTGTAGTTCGAATAAGTGTAGGAATGAATGGATGAGTTGGAGAGTCGAGTTGAGGTTCCGTCGAGTTTTCGGTCCGTGACTCCTTTTATTACATCAGAAAAATGAAACTAGAAATGAATGATACAAGATCCTATCTATTCTAATTGTCTTGATTCTCTTGCTTCAGATCTTCGTCTTGCATCTTCAGTTATCGCCTCCCCTTCTTTTGGTGGGTACCTTGATCTCAAAATTTGATCTTGAAGTTAAGATTTGAGACTTGAACTTGAAACTTGAATTGAGTCACTGACACTCTATCAAAGTACGGTTCATAAAATTCTTTTGGATGTTTATTCTCCTGATTAGAAGCTAAAAAGATGTCTCTTGAGATGTTTGACCGCTACGGATGAAAAGCTGACTCTAACTATCTTCAAACTGATCATTCTTATATATTCTGACTGAAGACGGGATTTTATTCTTGAATATACATGTGTTTTGCAGAAAAACCTGCAAACCATCAAAGAAAACAAAACAGACAATTTTTTTTTTCCCAAGTTTGAACTAGGAAAATTTTGTGAGTTATTAGAAAAACTACACAATAATTTAAAAATAAATAAAAATGATAGAAATCAAAGCTAGGTATGCAATAAAATAAGATTCTTATTCTCAATAATGCAACCAAATGATAATATGTCTTGTGAATGCATGAAAAAGAATTAGGATATTTGCTTCTTAAAATGCAACTAGGGATTGTTATACCCTATGAAGACATAAAGAAGAAAAATAGGAAGGTTTACTTCCTAAAATGTCAACTAGGGGATGGCGCCCTATAAAGACGAAATGAAATGTCAACTAGGGGATGGCGCCCTATGAAGACGAATAAGAAAAATTAGGAAATGGTGTTTCCTAAGATGTCAACTAGGGGATAGTGCCCTATAAAGACGAATAAGATGTCAACTAGGGGATGGCGCCCTATAAAGACGAAATGAGATGTCCATTAGGAAATGGCGCCCTATGAAGACGAATAAGATATTAACTAGGGAATGACGCCCTATGAAAACGAATAAGATGTCAACTAGGGGACGGCGCCCTAAGAAGACGAATAAGATGTCAACTAGGGGATGACACCCTATGAAGACGAGACAAGATATCAACTAGGGGATGCCGCCTTATGAAGAAGAATAAGATGTCAACTAGGGAATGACGCCCGATGAAGACGAGATAAGATGTCAACTTGGGGATGGCGCCCTATGAAGACGAATAAGATGTCAACTAGGGGATGGTGCCTTATGAAGATGAAATAAGATGTCCACTAGGGGATGGCTCCCTATGAAGACGAATAAGATATCAACTAGGGGATGGCGCCCTATGAAGACGAAATAAGATTTCCACTAGGGGATGACGCCCTATGAAGACGAAATAAGATTTCCACTAGGGGGTGGCGCCCTATGAAAACGAATAAGATATCAACTAGGGGATGGCGCCATATGAAAACGAATAAGATGTCAACTAGGGGATGGCGCCTCATGAAGACGAGATAAGATGTCAACTAGGGAATGGCGCCATATGAAGACGAATAAGATGTCAACTAGAAGATAGCGCCCTATGAAGATGAGATAAGATGTCAACTAGGGGAGAATGCCCTATGAAGATGAAATAAGATGTCAACTAGGCGATGACGCCCTATGAAGACAAATAAGATGTCAACTAGGGGATGGCGCCCTATCAAGACGAATAAGATATCAACTAGGGGATGGCGCCCTATGAAGACGAGATAAGAATTCAACTAGGGGATGATGCCCTATGAAGACGAGATAAGATGTCAACTAGGGGATGACACCCTATGAAGAAGAATAAGATGTAAACTAGGGGATGACGCCCTATGAAGACGAAATAAGATATCAATTAGGGGATGGCGCCCTATGAAGACGAGATAAGATGTCAACTAGGGGATGACGCCCTATGAAGACGAGATAAGATGTCAAATAGAGGATGGCGCCCTATGAAGACGAATAAGATGTCAACTAGGGGATGACACCTTATGAAATCGAGATAAGATGTCAACTAGGGGATGAAACCCTATGAAGGTGAGATAAGATGTCAACTAGGAAATGACGCCCTATGACGACTAAAAGATGTCGACTAGGGGATGACGCCCTATGAAGATGAAATAAGATGTCCACAAGGGGATAACGCTCTATGAAGACGAGATAAGATGTCAACTAGGGGATGACACCTTATGAAGACGAATAAGATGTCAACTAGTGTATGGCGCCCTATGAAGACAAATAAGATGTCAACTAGGGGATGGTACCCTATGAGGACGAAGAAGATGTCAACTTGGGGATGGTACCCTATGAGGACAAAAATATGTAAAGTAGGGGATGGTACCCTATGAGGACGAAGAGCATTAGGGAGTTTTGTTCCCTAAAGAGTACTCAGGAGATGTTTTACCTGTTGAGGCAAGTGAGATCTTTTTTTTTTATTCATAAAAAAATATGCCCCAGTTTTGAATGCGAGGAACTTTGAATGTTTTTTTTTTCAAAAAATTTTTTAAAAAAATGCCCCAGTGTTATACCTTTTAATGAAGTAAAAAATTTTATTCAGCGAGACCGAACCCTATCATAGGATTGCCTACGTATCTTGCGTAACAAGAATCAGGTCTAACATAGTTCACAAGAGAATTTTTTTTTAAAGTATGTGCTTTGTAAAGATTCGGAGAATGAAAAGAATGAAATCAATTTATTTCTTGACTTCAATTGATACCAACAATTAGCATCATGGTCGAATTATCACTAATTACTTTCGAGCAAAATTAAGATCAACATTAAAGTGATTCCTATAGTTTCAAATGGTACCTCTAATATACTTAAGTTTCGACATGTTCTATTTATCTTGCCTGAACCAGGGACTTAAAATTCTTCTTATCCTTATGTTTCAAGTGACCTTGCCATAACTAAAATCTTAATTCACTCATATTAAAAAAAATTTAGATTTTAGGACGTTCAAGAATCACTCACACTCAGAAAGATATTCAACGCATGCAATCAGATATCATAAGCTTGACAATCATGTAAGTATCCACTAATATGAGAACATTCAAAATGAAATCATGTAGGACTTGTCATTGGTTGATATTGTAGGCTTAAGGATAGGTAGGATGACATTTGGGAGTCAAGTGACTAATTCATCAATGAGCAATGCATTATTTTCGTACTTTTGCCAGTTTTTGCGGTTTAACGCTCGATCTTGTTTGTTGTGCTTCGATGCCCCTTGTCGTGTATTTGCTTCGAATTTGTATGAATCTTGTGCTGGAGGTTTACCCCTTTTCTTTTCGATAAAAGTATTATTTTTTTAATTTTTTTTCTTTTTTTTTATGAATATTCTCCATATTTGTTGGAGTTTTTTTTTACATATTTTTTTTAAAGGGGTTTTGTTCTTTCTTCTTTGAAGTTGTCTTTTGGTCTTGTTCTCCTGGGCTATACGTTCTTTGTCTCTGGTGCCTTTGATCTTGAATCTTCATTCTCAACTTGTACGTAGTTAGTGCGCTCAATGAGGTAGGACAAAAGAGCGATAGTGCATATAAGCACTCGAAAGGTATAAGCTCAAATGTGGTTATCCAAAGAAAAGGTTTAAGGCTCAAAGGGGAAAGTGCTAGGAATTAATGTCATTCGGTGGGTTTTGAAATTCACAATCAGATCAAAGAAGGCCTACAATCCTTTCCAAAACCAAGTGTATCTCAAAATTTTGCCTCAACAAACATTCAAGTCAAGTTCTAGATCAACAGAGCGATGCCTTTGAATTTTCAATCTAAAGCTCACCCCACAATGCACATGAAACAAATGAGGTAAGATTTATTTTAAACTTGACTTAGAGAAAGAAAACTTTACAAGTGCAACTTTAGTACAATTAGAGATACCATAAGAATCTATAGTTCACAACCAAGTTGGTCCACTCTATCATGTCTTATAGTTTAACACTTTTTCTAATTCATATTTTTAAATATATTGGTACCAATTACTAAGTCAAGATTTTTATTTTTTAGATGAGACCGAACTCAAAAAAAGAGTTATCTACGTATCTTGTTAAACAAGAATCAGGTCAGACGTAGTTCAAGAAACTTAAAATATGAAGCAAAAACTTTTTTTTTCTTTTTGAATAGGGAGGAAAAACATTTTTTTTTATATTTTCTATTTTTGAACACTTTCTTTTTTTTTAATCAAAGAATTTCTTTTGAAGGAGACTAACGCCCTTTTTTTTTTTTTTTTTTTAAATATCAATAACAATTTTTTTTTTCATATTGAATGAAGATCACCGAACCTAAGAAAGGTTTTCTACGTATCTCATTAATATGATAATCAGGTGAGCGTAGTTCGTGAATCAGGAGACATGAAGAAATCCGCTTTTTATTTGAAAAGAAAATGATTTTATTGAATTTATTAATAATTTTTTTTTTTAATTTTTGAAAACAAATTGATTGATTTTTTTTATAAGGATCAAAACTTTTTTTTTAAGAAAATACAACCTTCATTTTTTAGGATCACCGAACCCGTGAAGGGTTGCCTACGTATCTCGCGAAGATGAGAATCAGGTGTGCGTAGTTCGTCCAGATTGCGGTAAACTCGATAATTTATAAAAAAAAATTGTCTTTTATTGTGAAAGCAAATCTCGCACCTCATTTGAGTTTCGAAAAAGGATAGGATTTGGAGAGCAATTTTCAGCCTCTCTTACGTTAATAGATTCTAGAGCCGAACAACATTCAAAACAGCCTAACAGGTAATGCAACTAGTGACACCAAAAAAATGAATAGTCTTAAAATTGGGTACTTTTAGACATTCAAAACTTTGTCGAGCCTCCACTAAGTTAAAAATGCACGTTATGCAAATAAAGTGGAGCCTAATAGGGATAATCATGTCTAAGTTTTAGTTCTACTAGGCTTAACCTGGCGGAATTAGGTATCTAGACTAGCTATAAAACGAGAGGACAACTCGAGTCAGGCAGGGACAACTTTACCGGTAGCAGGACTTTCCGGCCTCACTGTTGGTCCCTTCCTGTCCTAAACCATGGGTGATTACAGAATTCTTTCCAGGAACATTTCCGCATCTCTGGTATCTCAAGCTCGGGAGCGTATACCGTATCTCCTAGTATAAAGTATCTCAGAAAACTCAAATGGGTGCGCGAGAGAAGACAGTTTATATTGCAATTCAAATAATATCAAAACAGTCAAACATGTAGGCAAATAACATATTTAGGCCAACAATATGCAATATCAAAATTAAATAAGGCTAAACAAGTCAATATAAAAGCTCGAATTCTGATTATATCCCCAACGGAGTCACCATCTGTCACACCCCTATTTTTCACCGCATCCGACCCCGTTAGGGAGTTGGTTTTGAGAAAAATAAGTTTTTTCAATTAAAGTAACGTTTTGAATAGGGATTATTTTATTTACAGAGTCGCCACTTGGAATTGAGTTTAGGTGTTCCAAGTCACCTTATTGAATCCCTATTCAAAAGGAAATGACTCTTTATCTTTGGTCTGCAAACTAAAAATTTGGATAAAGAATTCTGTTGATCGATGGGAAGGTGTTAGGCACCCCTCGAGTCCCGCGGTTCCAGCACGATCGCTTTAATGACTTACGTCTGGCTTAAATTAATCTTTTAGATATATAAAACATTTGTTAGCCTAAAAGTTACCTACATCCTACTTTGAATTTATTTTAAATTATTTAATAATATCAATGCGTGGCTTGCCAGCAGAGGCGGAGCCAGAATTTCAACGAAGGGGGTTCCATATTCAAAGAAAACTTAGGATTTCAACTAAGGGGGTTCCATATTCAAAGAAAATTTAGTTGAAGGGGGGTAAATGTAACACCTCGTATTCAAGTACATGTATTGGCGTATTCAAGTACGTGTATTGGTCTTATTATATGGAATTAATTTTTTATTTTATTTATACCAGAATTTGCCCGTCGATGGCTCCATACGAAGGTTATTGAATAAGCTTTCTAACGATATAAAGATTTCCAAAAACGGAAAAGTTTCGGATATAATTGAGCACGTTCGAAACTATAAAACGGTGGTCGGGATATTGTGAATAGTAAATGTGCAGGAAAATTTCCTGCACACAAACTATTAAGGCCTGCCAGTTTTTTGGGTCGACTTTAAACGATTATAACTCCTTGTACAAAATGAACTGTGTGAGCTGCTATATATCGATGAGACCCCGGGAGTCTTCTTTCTAATGCAATTGGTTTCATCCAAATCTAACGTCTGAGTAAGGAGTTATACTCGTTTTACTTCAGCCTCTCAAAACAGATTTTTAGGGTCAACTTCAAACGATCATAACTCCTTGTACAGGACGAACTGGGTGGCCTACTTTATATGAAATGAAATTCCTTTGAATTATCTATCCAGCGATACCGATTTCACCCAAATCTGATATCGGAGCAAAGAGTTATGGTCGATTTACTTTAGCCTATCAAAACAGTCCACCATGGACAGATTCGGATTTACTTAAATTTTAAGGGCAATATGGTCATTTTCCATCACCTCATGGACGAAAATTGGTCATTATATACAAATACTTAGCCTCATACCCATCATTTATCATCCAAATCATTGAGAAATAAGAAACCCTAGCCTAAGTTCAACTCCAATTATCTTGTGATTCAACCGTAGAAAATCCAAATTGATTCCGTAGTTGTGTTCACCGTCTTGAGGGCTTCGAGAAGCACCCCTTATTTGTGCCAACAGGACTTCGAAATCAAAAGGGCCATTTTATGGTAAGGATGTAAATTATGTTGGTATTATTTATATGGATATGTATATATATGCATGTGAGCATAAAAAGTATGTTATTTGATTGTTGTTGAAGGATGATTGAGAAATGATGTTGGATTATTCTTGTGCATGGTTGGATTATGTTGAATTGTGAAGGGATTTGGTGTGATGATATGGTATTGAAATGATGATTATATATATATACACATAAACCTATTGTTCAAGTTGGTTTTTGGAATGCTTTGCAAATATTGGTTGTATGGAATTATGGAAGAGAATTGTGGTGTTGGGTTGCTAATACTAGATGCCAAACATTTCATTGTAGATAAGTGATTTGTAAAGGCGGGAAGTTGTGTTGAATTGGTATCCGAATCTACAACGAGGTATGTAAAGCATACTCTAATGATGTTCTTTGGCATGAAAACACCAATGTTCCATCAAGTAAGATTCCGAGGTTGTCCAAAAACATGTATTGTTCTACATTACCGACGAAGTTGTTTCCATTCTATAAAGTGTCAAAATGTTTCATTGATATACCAGAAGGCTCCTATTTTATTGTTGTGATATTGATGATTCTGAAACACATTGTTGATGTACCAATGAGTCTTTATTACATCGTTATAGTATAAAAGGTCTATTACTTGGTTCCTATTGATGTATCATTGTTCCAAAGGTACTATATTGGCATGAACACTAATGTAATAATCTCAAAAGATTTTGAACTAAGTTATTAGAAAGATCTCTTATGTGTGTTACTTGATATATGTGTGGGTGGTATCCCAGGGGTATAAGCCTAGCATGGGTCAATCCCAGTTGATATGTATTGGGGGCAGCCTAATGGTCACAGTACGATACAGTATTGATTATTGTTAGGTGGTTGGAGGTTCGGGAGGAGGAGGTAATGGCGAATGATAATTGTAAAGAATGAAATGAACGAATGTATACCGTTCCACAAATGTGTTTGAATTCAATAACTTAATTCAGATTAATGATAATGTACATGATCCTAAAAGTGTTTATGAAGTGTGGTTCATTTCTATTATGATTTATTCACTTGCGTCTGATTTTCTTGATCCCCCATATCACATATGATTATTTATAGCTTTATATACTCAGTATATATTTCGTACTGACGTCCCTCACGGGGGACCTGCATTTCATGCTGCAGGCACAGGTACCTCAGCTCATACACCACACAAGTAGGAGCCAGGTCATACAACTATTATTGGTGAGCTCCAGTTTGCTTCGGAGCTTTCCGAGTCGGTTCCGTATGTTTTGTTATTGTACAGAAGTCATGTGTGGGCGGGGGTTTGTCCCGACCCTAGTTATGTCATGTATATCCTAGAGGCTTTGTAGACATAAGGAAGGGTAAAGTCATGGAAGATTATATAGTGATGTTATATTTATATATGTGGTGGCCCCGACGGCCAAGTATTATATATATATATATTTGTGGGTGTTGTGCTGATACAGGTAATGTCACGCCCCAAAATCCCATCGGGCCGGACTGGCACTCGAAGCCGAGAAGGCCCGGGAGAACCCGTTCAAATACCTGTACTTTCACTTACATGTCACCAAAAATTTGGTCAGCACTTCGTTACATATAGAAGGGTCTAATTCCCTGTATCAGCACAACACGCACAAATATATATATATAATACTTGGCCGTCGGGGCCACCACATATACAAATATAACATCACTATATAAACTCCCATGACTTTACCCTTCCTTATGTCTACAAAGCCTCTAGGATATATACATGACATAACTAGGGTCGGGACAAACCCCCGCCCACACATGACTCCTGTACAATAACAAAACATAAGGAACCGGCTCGAAAATCTCCGAAGCAAACTGGAGATCACCAACAATAGCTGTACGACCTGGCTCCTATCTATGCTGTGAGTGAAATGAAGCACCTGTGCCTGCAGCATGAAATGCAGGTCCCCCGTGAGGGACATCACTACGAAATATATACTGAGTATGTAAAGCTGTAAATAATCATATGTGATATAGGGGATCAAGAAAATCAGACGCAAGTGAATAAATCATAATAGAAGTGAACCACACTTCATAAACATTTTTAGGATCATGCACATTATCATTAATCTGAATTGGGTTCTTGAATTCAAACACATTTGTGGAATGGTATACATTCATTCATTTCATTCTTTACAATTATCAATCGCCATTACCTCCTCCTCCCGAAACTCCAACCACCTAACAATAATCAATACTGTATCGTACTGTGACCATTAGGCTGCCCCAGTACATATCAACTGGGATCGACCCATGCTAGGCTTATGCCCCTGGGATACCACCCATAAACATATAAATAGGGATCGACCCATGCTAGGCTTATGCCCCTGGGATACCACCCACACGTATATCAAGTAACACACATAAGAGATCTTTCCAATAACTTAGTTCAAAAGCTTTTGAGATTATTACATTAGTGTTCATGCCAATATAGTACCTTTGGAACAACCATACATCAATAGGAATCAAGTAATAGACCTTCTATACAATAACGATGTAATAAGGACTCATTGGTACATCAACAATGTGTTTCAGAATCATCAATATCACAACAATGAAATAGGAGCCTTTTGGTATATCAATGAAACATTTGACACTTTATAGAATGGAAACAACTTCGTTGGTAATGTAGAACAATATATGTTTTTGGACAACCTCGAAATCTTACTTGATGGAACATTGGTGTTTTCATGCCAAAGAACATTGTTAGAGTATGCTTTACATACCTCGTTGTAGATTCGGATACCAATTCAACACAACTTCTTGCCTTTACAAATCACTTATCTACAATGAAATGTTTGGCATCTAGGATTAGCAACCCAACACCACAATTCTCTTCCATAATTCCATACAACCAATATTTGCAAAACATTCCAAAAACCAACTTGAACAATAGGTTTATGTGTATATATATATAATCATCATTTCAATACCACATCATCAATACCACATCATCACACCAAATCCTTTCACAATTCAACATAATCCAACATCATTTCCCAATCATCTTTCAACAACAATCAAATAACATACTTCTTATGCTCACATGCATATATATATATATACATATCCATATAAATAACATCAACATAATTTACATCCTTACCATAAAATGGCCCTTTTGATTTCGAAGTCCTGTTGGCCCAAATAAGGGGTGCTTCTCGAAGCCCTCGAGACGGTGAACACAACTACGGAATCAATTTGGATTTTCTACGGTTGAATCACAAGATAATTGGTGTTGAAATTAGGCTAGGGTTTCTTATTTTCAATAATTGGATGATGAATGATGGATATGAGGCTAATTTTATGTATATAATGACCAATTTTCGTCCATAAGGTGATGGAAAATGACCATATTGCCCTTAAAAATTTAAGCAAATCCGAATCTGTCCATGGTGGACTGTTTTGACAGGCTAAAGTAAATCGGCCATAACTCTTTGATCCGATATCGAATTTGGGTGAAATTGGTATTGTTGGAAAGATAATTTAAAGGGATTTCATTTCATATAAAGTAGGACACACAGTTCGTCCTGTAAAAGGAGTTATGATCGTTTGAAGTTGACCCTAAAAAACTATTTTGAGAGGCTGAAGTAAAACGAGTATAACTCCTTACTCAGATGTTGGTTTTGGATGAAACCAATTGAATTGGAAAGAAGACTCAAAGATCTTTCTTTTTATAGGTCGCATCTCTCCCAGTTCATTATATTGAGGGAGTTATGATCGTTAAAAGTTGACCCAAAAAACTGGCAGGCCTCAGTAGTTTGTGTGCAGGAAATTTTCCTGCACATTTACTGTTCACAACATCCCGGCCACCGTTTTATAGTTTCGAACGTGCTCGATTATATCCGAAACTTATCCATTTTTGGAAATCTTTATATCGTTGGAAAGCTTATTCAATAACCTTCCTATGGAACCATCGACGGGCAAATTCCAGTATAAATAAAGTCGATTCCTATACACATATAATCAAACTATACACTTGAAACCATCTCAAAATAATCAATACTCATACTTAAACTCATATATACCTAAATTAGGATCAATACATATACTCCAACACATATAACCATGGCTAATGCACGTAATTAAGTACGGAGTGTTACATCCTTCCCCCCTTAAGGACATTCGTCCTCGAATGTAAATGTAGTTATTTAGCCGAAACAAGTTCGAATTCATAATTGATATTCACGTCATCGTATAGATATTATGCATATGTAAAAACTTACTTGTTAGTGTCCCAGTTCCACTCCTTGCACTTCTTTTTCACCTTTGAACAAATAAGGGTATTTCGATTTCATTGTTTCCTCCGCTTCCCATGTAATCTCTTCCCTTTGTTGATTTCAGCAAAGTACTTTCACCAATGCTACTTCTTTATTCCTCATCTTCTTAACTTGACGATCTAATATAGCAATAGGCATCTCCTCATAGGTAAGATCTTCTGTTACTTGCACATCTTCAGTAGAAGTAATAAGGGACGGATCTCCGATGCACTTTCGAAGCATCGATACATGAAATACTGGATGCACTGATGTGAGTTCCTGGGGTAGCTCTAATTCATAAGCAACTTGCCCACATCTTCGAATAATCTTATATGGGCCTATATATCGTGGACGCAACTTTCCTTTCTTGCCAAATCTCATCACCTCTTTCATTGGCGATACCTTCAAAAATACCCAATCACCTAACGAAAACTCTAGCCCTCTTCTTCTACTATCCGCATATGACTTGTGTCGACTTTGGGCTGTCTTCAACCGTTGCTGAATCACCTTGACTTTTTCTATGGCTTGATAAACAAGATCCGCTCCGAACATAAGAGTTCCACCCGCTTCGAACCATCCTATTGGTGATCTACACTTCCTCCCATATAAAGCTTCATATGGTGCCATTTTGATACGTGAATGATAGCTATTATTGTAGGCAAACTCAATAAGAGGTAAATGATCATTCCAGCTGCCTTTAAAATCTATAACACATGCTCGTAGCATATCTTCAAGTGTTTGAATGGTGCGCTCTGCTTGTCCATCCGTCTGAGGGTGAAAAGTTGTACTCAGATTCACTTGTGTTCCCAAACTCCGTTGGAAAGACTTCCAAAAGTTTGCGGTAAATTGAGTTCCCCGATCCGATATAATAGAAGTTGGCACTCCATGTAATCGGACTACTTCTTTAACATACAGCTTCGAATATTCTTCAACTGTGTAAGTGGTCTTAACGAGTAAGAAATGTGCGGATTTAGTAAGCCTATCCACAATCACCAATATAGAATTAAATTTTCGAGCTGTACGAGGCAAACCTGTAACAAAATCCATGTTGATCATGTCCCACTTCCAAATTGGAAGATCTATGCATTGCATATAGCCTCCGGGTTTTTGGTGTTCTACTTTAACTCTTTGACAATTTGGACATTCAGCTACAAATTCTGCAATGCTCTTCTTCATGTCATTCTACCAATACATATATTTCAAATCTTGATACATTTTGGTTGATCCTGGATGAATGGAATACCTTGAAAAATGTGCCTCTGTCATAATCTTCTTTCTTAGCCCGTCTACATCCGGCTCACACAATCGGTTTTGGCACTGAAGTACTCCTTCTCGGGTAAACTCAAATGCTTTGGTTGCATCACTTTGAACGTTCTCCTTAAGCTGTAATAAAATAGGATCTGCATATTGCTTCTCTTTCACTTCAGCTACTAATAAAGATTCTGCAGCATTATGTACGATAAGCTCTTTATTCGGAGTTTCAAGAAGGCGAACTCCCAAACTAGCTAACTGGTGAAGATCTGTAATCATCCCTTGACTTTCTATAGGTGTCATCATAGCCTTACGACTTAACGCATCAGCTACCACATTTGCTTTCCCTGGATGGTACAAAATATCAACATCATAATCTTTTAATAGTTCCATCCACCTTCGCTGCCTCAAATTTAGATCCTTCTGACTGAAAATATTTTGTAAGCTCTTGCGATCAGTATATATATCAACATGAACCCCATATAAATAGTGGCGCCATATTTTTAAAGCAAAGATAACCGCTGCCAGCTCAAGATCATGTGTGGGGTAATTTTTTTCATGTGGCCTCAATTGCCTTGAGGCATAAGCTATGACCTTACCATGGTGCATTAATACACATCCTAAACCAATTCTCGAAGCATCACAATACACTGTATACCCTTCTGTACCTTCTGGAAGTACCAACACAGGTGTAGAATTTAACTTATACTTCAATTCTTGGAAACTCTCCTCACACGCATCATTCCATTGGAACTTGGATGCTTTATGCGTTAGCTTGGCTAAGGGTGCTGAAATGGAAGAAAAGTTTTTAACAAACCTTCTATAATAACCGGCCAACCCGAGAAAACTACGAATCTTCGTAGGCGTTGTGGGCCTTGGCCAGTTCTTCACAACTTCTATCTTTTGAGCATCAACCTTTATCCCTTCACTAGATACAATATGACCCAAAAATTCCACCGACTTTAACCAAAACTCACATTTAGAGAACTTTGCATAAAGCCTACAATCACGAAGAGTCTGCAATGCCTGTCGTAAGTTATTGGTATGGTCCTCTTCTGATCTAGAATAAACTAGAATATCATCTATAAAAACTATCACAAATACATCCAGGAATGGCTTAAACACCCTATTCATCAAATCCATAAAATCTGCAGGTGCATTTGTTAGCCCAAATGACATAACTAGAAACTCGTAATGACCATACCGTGTTTGGAAAGCTGTCTTGGGTATATCCTTCTCTTTGACCCTCACATGGTCGTAACCTGACCTCAAATCAATCTTAGAAAAGCACTTGGCGCCCTGTAACTGATCAAATAAATTATCAATTCTTGGGAGAGGATATTTATTCTTAATAGTCACCTTATTTAATTGCCGATAATCAATACACATCCTCAGCGAGTCATCCTTTTTGCGCACAAATAACACTGGTGCTCCCCAGGGGGACATACTAGGCCTTATGAATCCCTTCTCTAGCAAATCTTTCAATTGCTCTTTCAATTCTCGAAATTCTATTGGGGACATTCTATACGGAGGAATGGAGATTGGTTGGGTGCCTGGTATTACATCAATACCAAACTCTACTTCTCGTTCAGGAGGCAAACCTGGAAGATCTTCAGGGAATACATCAGGAAATTCATTTACCACTGGTACCGTGTGAAGATCTGGTGATTCCGATTCTGTATCCTTTACTTTAACTAAATGACATATGTAGCCCTTGGAAATCATTTTTCTCGCTTTGAAATAAGAAATAAATCTACCTCTTGGTGCGCCAATCTTACCTTGCCATTCAATAACTGCTTCATTAGGAAAATATAAATACATCTTTTTCGTGCAACAGTCAATTTTGGCATAACAAGACGCAAACCAATCCATACCCATTATAACATCAAAATCTACCATTTCTAGTTCCACGAGATTGGCCACCGTGTCTCGACCACACACAGTTACTACACAATCTTTATAAACTCTTCTAGCAATAATAGATTCCCCAACCGGGGTAGACACTTCCAACGGCTTATCTAACAATTTGGGGGTTCTTTTGAACTTTCCAGAAACCAAAGGAGTTACATATGATAATGTAGAACCGGGATCAATTAGAGCATATACATCAAATGAAAATATGGACAACGTACCCGTAACCACATCTGGGGAAGCCTCTAGATTCTGTCGATCCGCTAAAGCATATGTGCGATTCTGAGTCCCGCTGGAACTGGCAACTCTTTTTTCATTTCTAGCGTGACCCGCAGGTTGTGCGCCTCTACCAAAATAAGATACCGGTGACGATGATGCAACAGCTGATCCCGAAGGTCTTGCTACGCCACCTGTGCCTCTTCGTGGGCATTCTCTCATCATATGCCCCATCATACCGCACCAAAAACAAACATTTGTTCCCATTCGACATACGCCCATATGATGCCTTCCACATTTATTGCATGGCTCTCAAGGAGGTCTCGATTGGCTCATATTCCCTTGCCCATGATAACCCACAGATCGCGAACTATGACCCTCACTTCTTTGCCCAAATTGACTGCCTCTGAACCCCTGATGCTGTGGTGGAGCACTAGCTGCAGAATAAGAAAATAATGGCCTAGGTGGTCTAGCAGAAAATTGAGGTCTAAAACCTCCCTGTGGCGCCATAAACTGCCCTGTAGATCTGGCCCTCTTAGAAGATCCGCTTTCAAATTCCTGTGTTCTTTTTCTTTGCCTCTGATCTTCCATTTTCTGTGCAAATGCTTGGATCCTAGCTATATCCATGTCTTTATTTAGTGCAGCAATAGTACAATCCCTAACCAAATACGGATCAATCCATTCACATACCGATGAACTCTGTCATCCATAGTAGCTATAACATTAGGAGCATATCTGGACAAGGAATTAAATCGAAGACTATACTCCCTCACACTTGTATTACCCTACCGAAAATTTAAGAACTGATCCGCACGGGCCTGACGAGTCTCATATGGAAGATAATGATCAATAAATGCCTCTTTGAACTCTTTCCAAGTAGGTGGGGGTGCATCAATGCCCCTTGACCGTTTCCAGTCTTCATACCAATATATAGCCTCACCTTTGAATCTATACGCGGCTAACTCCACTGTCTCTCTGCCCGATACATGCATCACCTCTAGGGCCCTTTGGATCTGATCAATAAAGTCCTGCGGATCTTTATTAAGATCGGATCCGGTAAAAGTAGGCGGATCCATCTTAAGAAAATCTTGCGTCCGAAGACTAGCCGCCCTATCAGTACCGCTAGAACCCGCGGTAGGAATAGCTTGCCCTTGGACTTGCCCAGCAACTATATGAGTCAAAAGTTGCACTGCATTTCTAAGATCTTGATCAACAGCATTAATAGGTGGATCGGGGGATATAGTTATCCTCCCCCTTATTTCTTCCGGAATGGGGGAAGTTTCTGATGCATGTTCAGCTGGAGCCTCACTTTGATTAGCTGGTATAGTGGGTAACTTACTAGTCCCCTCTCCGACAGCCACATCTACTTGCTTACTGGTATTCTTGCTTCTGGTAACCGGCATCATTACTATAATAAGAGAAACAAACTAATTTAGTGGTCAACTATGACTTCATATACAATATAAGCTCTATCGCACGATCTAAGACATGAAGAAAAGAAACAATTCCTAAATTTCCATAGCCTCCTGTTTATAGATGTGGTGCATAACACACCGATAAACAAGACTCTACATAGACACGGCTTTGTAGACTCACTGGGACGAACCGCTCTGATACCACTTTTGTCACGCCCCAAAATCCCATCGGTCCGGACTGGCACCCAAAGCCGAGAAGGCCCGGGAGAACCCATTCAAATACCTGTACTTTCACTTACATGTCACCAAAAATTTGGAAAGCACTTCGTTACATATAGAAGGGTCTAATTCCCTGTATCAGCACAACACGCACAAATATATATATATAATACTTGGCCGTCGGGGCCACCATATATACAAATATAACATCACTATATAAACTCCCATGACTTTACCCTTCCTTATGTCTACAAAGCCTCTAGGATATATACATGACATAACTAGGGTCGGGACAAACCCCCGCCCACACATGACTCCTGTACAATAACAAAACATAAGGAACCGACTCGGAAAGCTCCAAAGCAAACTGGAGCTCACCAACAATAGTTGTACGATCTGGCTCCTATCTATGCTGTGAATGAGCTGAAGCACCTGTGCCTGCAGCATGAAATGCAGGTCCCCCGTGAGGTACGTCAGTACGAAATATGTACTGAGTACGTAAAGCTGTAAATAATCATATGTGATATGGGGAATCAAGAAAATCAGACGCAAGTGAATAAATCATAATAGAAGTGAACCACACTTCATAAACACTTTTAGGATCATGCACATTATCATTAATCTGAATTGGGTTCTTGAATTCAAACACATTTGTGGAACGGTATACATTCGTTCATTTCATTCTTTACAATTATCAATCGCCATTACCTCCTCCTCCCGAACCTCCAACCACCTAACAATAATCAATACTGTATCGTACTATGACCATTAGGCTGCCCCAGTACATATCAACTGGGATCGACCCATGCTAGGCTTATGCCCCTGGGATACCACCCATAAACACATAAATAGGGATCGACCCATGCTAGGCTTATGCCCCTGGGATACCACCCACACGTATATGAAGTAACACACATAAGAGATCTTTCCAATAACTTAGTTCAAAAGCTTTTGAGATTATTACATTAGTTTTCATGTCAATATAGTACCTTTGGAACAACCATACATCAATAGGAATCAAGTAATAGACCTTCTATACAATAACGATGTAATAAGGACTCATTGGTACATCAACAATGTGTTTCAGAATCATCAATATCACAACAATGAAATAGGAGCCTTTTGGTATATCAATGAAACATTTGACACTTTATAGAATGGAAACAACTTCATTGGTAATATAGAACAATACATGTTTTTGGACAACCTCGGAATCTTACTTGATGGAACATTGGTGTTTTCATGCCAAAGAACATTGTTAGAGTATGCTTTACATACCTCGTTGTAGATTCGGATACCAATTCAACACAACTTCTTGCCTTTACAAATCACTTATCTACAATGAAATGTTTGGCATCTAGGATTAGCAACCCAACACCACAATTCTCTTCCATAATTCAATACAACCAATATTTGCAAAACATTTCAAAAAATCAACTTGAACAATAGGTTTATGTGTATATATATATAATCATCATTTCAATACCACATCATCAATACCACATCATCACACCAAATCCTTTCACAATTCAACATAATCCAACATCATTTTCCAATCATCTTTCAACAACAATCAAATAACATACTTCTTATGCTCACATGCATATATATATATATATACATATCCATATCAATAACACCAACATAATTTACATCCTTACCATAAAATGGCCCTTTTGATTTCGAAGTCCTGTTGGCCCAAATAAGGGTTGCTTCTCAAAGCCCTCGAGACGGTGAACACAACTACGGAATCAATTTGGATTTTCTACGGTTGAATCACAAGATAATTGGTGTTGAAATTAGGCTAGGGTTTCTTATTTTCAATAATTGGATGATGAATGATGGATATGAGGCTAATTTTATGTATATAATGACCAATTTTCGTCCATGAGGTGATGGAAAATGACCATATTGCCCTTAAAAATTTAAGTAAATCCGAATCTGTCCACGGTGGACTGTTTTGACAGGCTAAAGTAAATCGGCCATAACTCTTTGCTCCGATATCGTATTTGGGTGAAATTGGTATTGTTGGAAAGATAATTCAAAGGGATTTCATTTCATATAAAGTAGGATACCCAGTTCGTCCTGTACAAGGAGTTAGGATCGTTTGAAGTTGACCCTAAAAAACTATTTTGTGAGGCTGAAGTAAAACGAGTATAACTCCTTACTCAGATGTTGGATTTGGATGAAACCAATTGCATTGGAAAGAAGACTCAAAGATCTTTCTTTTGATAGGTCTCAGATCTCCCAGTTCATTATATTGATGGAGTTATGATCATTAAAAGTTGACCCAAAAAACTGGTAGGCCTCAGTAGTTTGTGTGCAGGAAATTTTCCTGCACATTTACTGTTCACAACATCCCGGCCACCGTTTTATAGTTTTGAACGTGCTCGATTATATCCGAAACTTATCCATTTTTGAAAATCTTTATATCGTTGGAAAGCTTATTCAATAACCTTCGTATGGAACGATCAACGGGCAAATTCCGGTATAAATAAAGTCGATTCCTATACACATATAATCAAACTATACACTTGAAACCATCTCAAAATAATCAATACTCATACTTAAACTCATATATACCTAAATTAGGATCAATACATATACTCCAACACATATAACCATGACTAATGCACGTAATTAAGTACGGGGTGTTACAGGTAATTAGACCCTTCTGTATGCAACGAAGTGCTTTCCAAATTTTTGGTGACATGTAAGTGAAAGTACAGGTATTTGAACGGGTTCTCCCGGGCCTTCTCGGCTTCGGATGCCAGTCCAGCCCGATGGGATTTTGGGGCGTGACAAAAGTGGTATTAGAGAAGTTCGTCCTAGTGAGTCTACAAAGCCGTGTCTATGTAGAGTCTTGTTTATCGGTGTGTTGTGCACCGCATCTATAAACAGGAGGCTATGGACATTTAGGAATTGTTTCTTTCTTCATGTCTTAGATCGTGCGATAGAGCTTAAATTGTATATGAAGTCATTGTTGACCACTGAATCAGTTTGTTTGTCTTATTATAGTAATGATGCCGGTTACCAGAAGCAAGTATACCGGTAAGTAAGTAGATGTGGCTGCCGGAGAGGGGACTAGTAAGTCACCCACTATACCAGCTAATCAAAGTGAGGCTCCAGCTGAGCATGCATCAGAAACTTCCCCCAGTCCGGAAGAAATAAGGGGAAGGAGAACTATATCCCCAGAGCCACCTATTAATGTTGTTGATCAAGATCTTAGAAATGCAGTGCAACTTTTGACTCGTATAGTTTCTGGGCAAGCTATTCCTACTGCAGGTCCTAGTGGTATAGATAGGGCGGCTAGTCTTCAAACACAGGATTTTCTTAAGATGGATCCTCCCACTTTTATTGGATCAGATCTTAACGAGGACCCACAGGACTTTATTGATCAAATTCAAAGGGCCTTAGATGTTATGCATGTAACGGGTAGAGAGACAATGGAGTTAGCGGCGTATAGATTTAAAGGGGAGGCTATATATTGGTATGAGGACTGGAAATGATCTAGGGGTATTGATGCACCCCCAGCTACTTGGAAAGAGTTCAAAGAGGTATTTCTTGATCATTATCTTTCATTCGAGATTTGTCAGGCCCGTGCAGATCAGTTTTTAAATCTTCATCAGGGGAATATGAGCGTGAGGGAGTACAGTCTCCAATTTAATTCCTTGTCAAGATATGCTCCTAATATTGTAGCTACTATGGATGACAGAGTTCATCAATATATGGATAAGCTAGATCCATATCTGGTTAGAGATTGTACTATTGCCGCTTTGAACAAAGATATGGACATAGCCAGGATCCAAGCTTTTGCACAGAAAATGGAAGATCAGAGGCAGAGAAGAAGAACACAGGAATCAGAAAGAGAATATTCCAAGAGGGCCAGATCTACAGGGCAGTTCATGGCATCTCAAGGAGGGTTCAGACCACAGTTTTCTGCTAGACCACCTAGGCCTTTATCTTCTTATTCTGCAGCTAGTGCCCCACCACAGTTCCAAGGGTCCAGAGGAAATCAATTTGGGCATAGAAGTGAGAGTCAGAGTTCGCGGATAGTGGGGTACCAAGGGCAAGGGAATATGAGCCAATTGAGACCTTCTCGAGAGCCATGCAATAAATGTGGAAGGTATCATTTGGGCGCATGTCGGCTGGGGACCAATATTTGCTTTTGGTGTGGTATGTCGGGGCATATGATGAGGGAATGCCCACGAAGGGACATAGGGGGTATGGCACGACCTACGGGGTCATTTGTTGCATCATCATCATCGATGCCTTATTCAGGAAGGGGTGCATAGCTAATGGGTCGTGTTAGAGGTGATAGAGGAGCCACGAGTTCTAGCGGGGCTCAAAATCGTACGTATGCTCTAGCGGATCGACAGAATTTAGAGGCTTCCCCAGATGTGGTTATGGGTATGTTGTCTATCTTTTCATTTGATCTATATGCCTTAATTGATCCCGGTTCTACATTATCTTATGTTACTCCATTGGTTGCTGGAAAGTTCGAAAGAATACCTGAACTATTAGTTAAGCCATTTGAAGTATCCACACCGGTTGGGGAATATATTATAGCTAGAAGGGTTTATCGAAACTGCATAGTAACTGTTTGTGGTCGTGATACGATGGCTGATCTTGTAGAGTTAGAAATGGTAGATTTTGATGTTATAATGGGTATGGACTGGTTGGCGTCTTGTTATGTCACAATTGATTGCTGCACGAAAAAGGTATATTTCCATTTTCCAAATGAATCAGTCCTTGAATGGAAAGGTGAAATTAGCGCGCCAAGAGGTAGATTTATTTCTTATTTTAAGGCAAGAAGAATGATTTCCAAGGGATACATATATCATTTAGTTAGAGTAAGGTATACAGAAGCGGAGCCACCAACTCTTCACGCTGTTCCGGTGGTAAATGAATTTCCTGATGTATTTCCTAAAGATCTTTCAGGTTTGCCTCCTGAATGAGAAGTAGAGTTTGGTATTGATGTAATACCAGGCACCCAACCAATCTCCATTCGGCCGTATAGAATGGCCCCAGCAGAATTACGATACTTGAAAGAGCAATTGAAAGATTTGCTAGAGAAGGGATTCATAAGGCCTAGTATGTCCTCCTGGGGAGCACCAGTGTTATTTGTGCGCAAAAAAGATGGCTCGCTGAGGATGTGTATTGATTATCGGCAATTGAATAAGGTGACTATTAAGAATAAATATCCTCTCCCAAGAATTGATGATTTATTTGATCAGTTACAGGGCGCCACGTGTTTTTCTAAGATTGATTTGAGGTCAGGTTACCACCAAGTGAGGGTCAAAGAGAAGTATATACCCAAGACAGCTTTCCGAACACGGTATGGTCATTATAAGTTTCTAGTTATGTCATTTGGGCTAACAAATGCACCTGCAGCTTTTATGGATTTGATGAATAGGGTGTTTAAGCCATTCCTGGATGTATTTGTGATAGTTTTTATAGATGATATCCTAGTTTATTCTAGATCAGAAGAGGACCATGCCAATCACTTACGACAGGCATTGCAGACTCTTCGTGATTGTAAGCTTTATGCAAAGTTATCTAAATGTGAGTTTTGGTTAAAGTCGGTGGCATTTTTGGGTCATATTGTATCTAGTGAAGGGATAAAGGTTGATGCTCAAAAGATAGAAGCTGTGAAGAACTGGCCAAGGCCCACAACGCCTACAGAGATTCGTAGTTTTCTCGGGTTGGCCGGTTATTATAGAAGGTTTGTTAAAGGCTTTTCTTCCATTTCAGCACCCTTAACCAAGCTAACCCATAAAGCATCCAAATTCCAATGGAATGATGCCTGTGAGAAGAGTTTTCAAGATTTAAAGAACAAGTTGATTTCTACACCCGTGTTGGTACTTCCAGAAGGCACCGACGGGTATACAGTGTATTGTGATGCTTCCAGAATTGGTTTAGGATGTGTATTGATGCAGCATGGTAAGGTAATAGCATATGCTTCTAGACAATTGCGGCCACATGAGAAAAATTATCCTACACACGATCTTGAGCTGGCAGCAGTTATTTTTGCTTTAAAGATATGGCGCCACTACTTATATGGGGTTCATGTTGATATATATACTGACCATAAGAGCTTGCAATATATTTTTAATCAGAAGGATCTAAATTTAAGGCAGCGGAGATGGCTTGAACTATTAAAAGACTATGATGTTGATATCTTGTACCATCCAGGGAAAGCAAATGTGGTAGCTGATGCGTTAAGTCGTAAGGCTATGATGTCGCCTATAGAAAGGCAAGGGATGATTAAAGATCTTCACCAGTTAGCTAGTTTGGGAGTTCGCCTTCTTGAAACTCCGAATAAAGAGCTTATCGTACATAATGTTGCGGAATCTTCATTAGTAGCTGAAGTGAAAGAGAAGCAATATGCAGATCCTATTTTATTAAAGCTTAAGGAGAACGTTCAGAGTGGTGCGACCAAGGCATTTGAGCTTACGCGAGAAGGAGTACTTTAGTGCCAAAACCGATTATGTGTGCCGGATATAGACGGGCTAAGAAAGAAGATTATGAAAGAGGCACATTTTTCAAGGTATTCCATTCATCCAGGATCAACCAAAATGTATCAAGATTTGAAAGATATGTATTGGTGGAATGACATGAAGAAGAGCATTGCAGAATTTGTAGCTGAATGTCCAAATTGTCAAAGAGTTAAAGTTGAGCACCAAAAACCCGAAGGTTATATGCAATGCATTGATCTTCCAAGCTGGAAGTGGGACATGATCAACATGGATTTCGTTATTGGTTTACCTCGTACATCCCAAAAGTTTGATTCTATATGGGTGATTGTTGATAGGCTTACCAAATCCGCACATTTCCTACGAGTTAGGACCACTTACACAGTTGAAGAGTATGCGAAGCTGTACATTAAAGAGATAGTCCAATTACATGGAGTGCCAATCTCTATTATATCAGATCGGGGAACCCAATTTACCGCAAACTTTTGGAAGTCTTTTCAGAGGTGTTTGGGAACATAAATGAAGTTGAGTACAACTTTTCACCCTCAAACAGATGGACAAGCGGAACATACCATCCAAACACTTGAAGATATGCTACGAGCTTGTGTGATAGATTTTAAGGGTAACTGGGATGATCATTTACCTCTTGTTGAGTTTGCCTACAATAATAGCTATCATTCAAGTATCAAAATGACACCATATGAAGCTTTATATGGAAGGAAGTGTAGATCACCAATAGGATGGTTCGAAGTGGGTGAAACTCTTTTGTTTGGACCGGATCTTATTTATCAAGCCATAGAGAAGGTTAAAGTAATTCAGCAATGACTGAAAACAGCCCAAAGTCAACACAAGTCATATGCGGATAGTAGAAGGAGGGGGCTAGAGTTTTCTATAGGTGATTGGGTATTTTTGAAGGTATCACCAATAAAAAGGTTAATGAGATTTGGTAAGTAAGGAAAGTTGAGTCCACGTTATATAGGCCCATATAAGATCACTCGAAGGTTTGGACAAGTTGCATATGAATTAGAGCTACCCCAAGAGCTATCATTAGTACATCCGGTATTTTATGTGTCAATGCTTCGAAAGTGCATCGGAGATCCATCACATATCACTTCTACTGAGGATGTGCAAATTACGGAAGATCTTACCTATGAGGAAGTGCCTATTGCTATTCTAGATCGCCAAGTTAAGAAGATGAGAAATAAAGAGATAGCATCGGTGAAAGTACGTTGGAGAAATCGTCAAAGGGAATAGATTACATGGGAAGCTGAGGAAGCAATGAAATCTAAGTACCCTCATTTGTTCAAAGATGAAGAGGAAGTTCAAGAAACGGAGTTAGAACATTAACAAGTAAGTTTTTGTTTATATATGCATAGTATTTATGTGATGATGTTAATGTTAATGGTGGACTTGAACTTGTTTTGGTTGAATAACTACGCTAACATTCGAGGACGAATGTCCTAAAGGGGGGAAGGATATAACACCCCGTATTCAAGTACATGTATTGGCGTATTTAAGTACGTGTATTGGTCTTATTATATGGAATTAATTTTTTATTTTATTTATATCGGAATTTGCCCGTCGATGGTTCCATACGAAGATTATTGAATAAGCTTTTCAACGATATAAATATTTCCAAAAACGGATAAGTTTCGGATATAATCGAGCACGTTCGATGTGCAGGAAAATTTCCTGCACACAAACTATTGAGGCCTGCCAGTTTTTTGGGTCGACTTTAAACGATTATAACTCCTTGTACAAAATGAAATGTGTGAGATGCTATATATCGATGACAATCCCCGGGAGTCTTATTTCTAATGCAATTGGTTTTATCCAAATCCAACGTCTGAGTAAGGAGTTATACTCGTTTTACTTCAGCCTCTCAAAACAGATTTTTAGGATCAACTTCAAACGATCATAACTCCTTGTACAGGACGAACTGGGTGGCCTACTTTATATGAAATGAAATCCCTTTGAATTATCTATCCAACGATATCAATTTCACCCAAATCTGATATCGGAGCAAAGAGTTATGGTCGATTTACTTTAGCCTATCAAAACAGTCCACCATGGACAGATTCGGATTTACTTAAATTTTAAGGGCAATATGGTCATTTTCCATCACCTCATGGACGAAAATTGGTCATTATATACATATACTTAGCCTCATACCCATCATTTATCATCCAAATCATTGAGAAATAAGAAACCCTAGCCTAAGTTCAACTCCAATTATCTTGTGATTCAGCCGTAGAAAATCCAAATTGATTCCGTAGTTGTGTTCACCGTCTTGAGGGCTTCGAGAAGCACCCCTTATTTGTGCCAACAGGACTTCGAAATCAAAAGGGCCATTTTATGGTAAGGATGTAAATTATGTTGGTATTATTTATATGGATATGTATATATATGCATGTGAGCATAAAAAGTATGTTATTTGATTGTTGTTGAAGGATGATTGAGAAATGATGTTGGATTATTCTTGTGCATGGTTGGATTATGTTGAATTGTGAAGGGATTTGGTGTGATGATATGGTATTGAAATGATGATTATATATATATACACACATAAACCTATTATTCAAGTTGGTTTTTGGAATGCTTTGCAAATATTGGTTGTATGGAATTATGGAAGAGAATTGTGGTGTTGGGTTGCTAATACTAGATGCCAAACATTTCATTGTAGATAAGTGATTTGTAAAGGCGGGAAGTTGTGTTGAATTGGTATCCGAATCTACAACGATGTATGTAAAGCATACTTTAATGATGTTCTTTGGCATGAAAACACCAATGTTCCATCAAGTAAGATTCCGAGGTTGTCCAAAAACATGTATTGTTCTACATTACCAACGAAGTTGTTTTCATTCTATAAAGTGTCAAAATATTTCATTGACATACCAAAAGGCTCCTATTTCATTGTTGCGATATTGATGATTCTGAAACACATTGTTGATGTACCAATGAGTCTTTATTACATCGTTATTGTATAGAAGGTCTATTACTTGGTTCCTATTGATGTATCATTGTTCCAAAGGTACTATATTGTCATGAACACTAATGTAATAATCTCAAAAGCTTTTGAACTAAGTTATTGGAAAGATCTCTTATATGTGTTACTTGATATACGTGTGGGTGGTATCCCAGGGGCATAAGCCTAGCATGGGTCGATCCCAGTTGATATGTACTGGGGGCAGCCTAATGGTCACAGTACGGTACAGTATTGATTATTGTTAGGTGGTTGGAGGTTCGGGAGGAGGAGGTAATGGCGAATGATAATTGTAAAGAATGAAATGAACGAATGTATACCGTTCCACAAATGTGTTTGAATTCAAGAACCCAATTCAGATTAATGATAATGTACATGATCCTAAAAGTGTTTATGAAGTGTGGTTCACTTCTATTATGATTTATTCACTTGCGTCGGGTTTTCTTGATCCCCCATATCACATATAATTATTTATAACTTTATTTACTCAGTACATATTTCGTACTGACGTCCCTCACGGGGGACCTGCATTTCATGCTGCAGGCACAGGTACCTCAGCTCATACACCACACAAGTAGGAGCCAGGTCATACAACTATTGTTGGTGAGCTCCAGTTTGCTTCGAAGCTTTCCGAGTCGGTTCCTTATGTTTTGTTATTGTACAGAAGTCATGTGTGGGCGGGGGTTTGTCCCGACCCTAGTTATGTCATGTATATCCTAGAGGCTTTGTAGACATAAGGAAGGGTAAAGTCATGAAAGTTTATATAGTGATGTTATATTTGTATATGTGGTGGCCCCGACGGCCAAGTATCATATATATATATATATATATATATATATATATATATATATATATATATATATATATATATATATATATATATATATATATATATATATATATATATATATATATATATATATATATATTTGTGCGTGTTGTGCTGATACAGGTAATTAGACCCTTCTTTATGCAACGAAGTGCTGTCCAAATTTTTGGTGACATGTAAGTGAAAGTACAGGTATTTGAACGGGTTCTCCCGGGCCTTCTCGGCTTCGGGTGCCAGTCCATCCCGATGGGATTTTGGGGCGTGACAATAAACACCTACTATAACCACATAAAAAATAATTTTAATTCCGTCGAAGGGGGTTCGACCGAACCCCCGAACAGAAGGATAGCTCCGCCGCTGCTTGCCAGTAGCAGTACTTTTCGGTCATACCACAAGTTTTGATATATTTCTCGTGCCTTTGGGGAATTTATGAGTCGTCCCCATTTTCTTAGTCTGAATAAGCACCTAATAGGTTTAGAGTTTAACCACCCCGATTCAATCGGCTTTAAATGGTATATTAAATTTTATTATAACGAATGGTCGGTAGCAGGGCTTTCCAACTTCATCATTATTTTTTCTTATATTAAATTTTAATTTTTTTTTTTAAAGTTAAGAACCTAACTCATTCTTTTACGAATTGCTCCCTTACAAATAGTTTTTTCTTCTCTATTCTTTTCTTTATTGCGATGGGTCATGAATAAACTCGTAACCCATCTTGCTCTTCTCACGTTATTAGTATTAAACTATTCGAACCTTATATATTTATACCCAATCGTTTTCTAATCTAAGATGCCAATGACACTGCCTCGTGAACAATAACCTACTTATGCTCCTTAACTAAAATTATTCAAACTTTATTAATATCATTTACAAATTCCTATACTCATAAATAATCACTGTACTAATCACAATCAAATACATAAGAAGATAAAAGTATTCAGATTTTAGAAGAAAATATAACAATAATGTACATGATATTTTAGAATAGAACCGTGAGGGATATGCACTTGCCTAATATATTTCCCGTAATATTTTACGATATTTAATGATAAAATAATTTGTTGTCTATAAATATAAAATAGTAGTTAATGTTTTACTAAATTAAACCGTGGCAAAATGGCGTTGAGAGGGAAAAAAAAACAAAATAAAGTTATAAATTCCCACATGATTATAGCTTCTTTTAAAGCTTATCATTTGAATAAATCCCAAAATAAGTCAATATAAATGCTATTTAAATGACCTTTTCTCAAGTAACACCATTGAACCAAAACCACTTTTCCACATTTTTATATTTTATTTTATATTATTTTTATTTTTGTTAAAAAATACTTCAACATAGCCTAAAATTGGAGGTGATATGATGTACGTTTAAAGCAAAATTTGATCTAATTGTATTTATATTAACAACTAAAATAAATATTTGAACACACAAAATTCACAAGTCATAAGATTTGAGTAGAAACAAATAATTTCGTACAATACTCACATCAACATTCTAAAAGAAATTAATAACATTTGAAGGAATTTACCGAAGAAAAATATATGAGATTTTCATCGTTAAAATAGTCTTAATCAAGCTTTCATTTATAACAAGATAAATAAAAATAGTACAAGAATAGTGAAGAGAACCTGTTCAACAAACTAAATTGAATATTGAAATGAGAATACCGTCATCGTAAACTTCAAACAGAACCCCAAACTCAAACTCTAACTTTTCTCCTTTTCCTTTTGTTTTTTTGCTTTGGTTTTTCCCCCTTGTGTTTCTTGTTTTCTCTCTTGTTGTTTCCTTTTTTTCTGGTTTGTTTTCTCTACGTTTTTTGGTCTTTTCTTTTTGTGCAGATGTGCTTCTCTTCCCCCTCCGATTTTTGTCTGTGTGTGTAATATATGGAGCATTGGATGAAGGAGTTGTGTTACATATGTGTGCATGGAGGAGTGAATTATGGGATCATGGGGAGAGACTGGGGGGAAGTAGGAAACGAGGGTTGGGTTGGTAGTTTAGGATTATGACTTATTTATTTATTTATTAAGGATATTAATAAAATTGTAAAATTTATTTAAAATTAAAATATAGATAAGTTAAATAAATAGTCTTAAAACATGATTACAGAATATTAATATCACTAGGTTATTTATTTAAAATTTAAAAGAAGAAAGCAAATACAATTTTAAAAAAAAATTCTTTTTTTCTCTAAAAAATAAATAAAATAAAAATTTATTTAAAAATGTGACTCTATTTTTGTAGTTTTCAAAATATTTAAAACAAATTTAGTAAAAATAAGATAAACTTAAAATATCTAATTTAGACCCTAAAAAAAATAAATTGAACCCTAAGATGGCGAAAAAACACTTAGGTTTGGTAAAAAATTAGGTGTTTACAACTACAAAAACTTACTTGTGAAAAAAATCTAAGTGAGCCTCATAAAAGACGTCAAACTAATTTAAAACATCAAGAGTTAATTTATTATTTTATGTCTATTTTATCTTTTTTATTAAATGCTATTTATTTTTTAATACTTTGATGACTTATAATAATTGATTTAGGGTGATATGAAAAAATTACGGTTGAAGCAGCTGAAGCAGACATGTCAGAAATATTTATTTTACTTATTTGTATTAAATATTATTAATTTTTTAATACGTAAATGACATATAATAATTAATTAAGGGTGATACAGTAAAAACACGGTTGAAGCAACTGAAGCAAACATGTTGACTTGCTATTTATTTCATCATGAAACTCCCTCTTATATATAACTACTAGATGCTGAGGGTCCGTGTCAGTACGAGCCCAATATATATGTTATTTTTGAGTCTCGATTTATGTGACAAAAATAGAATTTAGAAGTTATTAACTGTTGTAAGTTATAATACTTTTTATGTAATTTTCAAATAATACATGTTACTTTCCTTGTTCAAACTTTTGTGGCATTGATAGTCAATTATATTTTAAAAATAATTTAAGTTTTTAATTATTGAGATTTATAATATATTTTTCTCTTTTAATTTAAGTGACATTGATATGATTTCGAGAATCAACCAAATATTTTATATATTTAAAAAAATTTAGGTTGTTAATTATTATGATTCGTAGTATTTTTCTACGTATTTTTTTAAAAAATATATAACATATTAAACTTTTTTCTCTTTATACTTTAATCTGTTAACTATTGTAATTTATATTACTTTTTATGTAATTTTCAAATAATACATATTACTCTTCTTGTCCAAACTTCTGTATCATTGATAGTAAATTATATTTTTAAATATTTTAATTTAAGCGGCACTGATAATTTCGAGAGTCAACAAAATGTTTTGTATTTTAATTTTTGTAAGTTGTTACTTATTGTGATTTATAGTATTATTTACGTATTTTTTTGGAATATATAACAACTTATTTTTTTTAGATATCTTAAGTTATTAAATATTTTAATTCAATTTAAGCACATTGATATAATTTCAACAGTCAAACAAATATTTTATATATTTTAAATTTTTTAAGTTATTAATTATTATGATTTACAAGATTTCTTTTTGAATATATAACAAATTAAAAAATAAGACAAACAAATTAAAATGGATGAAAAAAATGAAGGTAAGGGAAAAGACCAATGAAGTTGTGCCAAAGCAGACAAATTGACCTTTAAATTTTTAAAGTTGTTAATTATTGTGATCTTAATATTTTTGTATGTATTTTTTAAAAAAAATATAACAAATTAAATTATTTTTTAAATATTTTAATTTGTTAACTATTGTAATTTATAATACTTTTTATGTAATTTTCAAATAATACTACATGTTACTCTCCTTATTCAAAATTTTGTGGCATTGATAGTCAATTATATTTTTTAAATAATTTAATTTTTTAATTATTGTAATTTATAATACTTTTTTTCTACTCCGATTTAAGTAGCACAATTGTTAGATGGCATAATAATTAATTAGGGGGTGATATAATAAAATCATGATTGAAGCAACAAAACAGACATGACTTAGATGATTTATAATAACTAATAAGAAGTAATCTAGCAAAGTTAGTATAAGAAAAAATTTATGGAAAAAAATCAAGTAGGCCTTATATAAGGCGTCAAGTTAATTTAACAATAAATATTATTAATTTTTTAATTCTTAGATGACTTTATAATAATTTATTATAAAAAATTATTTGTGGAAAAAAATTAAGTGGACTCATATAAGATGTTAAGTTAATTTACTGATAAATATTATTAATTTTTTAAATACTTAGATGAATTTAAAATAATTTTTTAATATTATTTTTTTTAATACTTAAATAACTTATAATAATTTTTTAGGGGTGATATAATAAAATTACGATTGAAACAGCTGAAACAGACATGTCATAAATGTCTATTTTATTTTTTTATTAAATATTTTTTTTATATATTTAAATAATATATAACGATTATTTAGAAGTGACATATTAAAATCACGGAGCAAGTAGCTGAACGATCAGTAAGCAGTACGACCCTAAGCTGCTCTCCTAGTCACTCTTATATTATAGAGTAAAATAAAGGGGGTCTTTAGAAATAACGACATTTTGATATAAAACCGCCTTTTCATAGCCACATTTTACATAATTACCATTTATAGCCGCTGTATTCAGTTTTACTCAGTAGTCTGTATTCATAAAAAACATAAATACACTATATATTTAGTCTCGCCAAAAACACTACCGTTATTTTTTTCATTTTTTTATATTTTTTCTTTTTCATATTTTCTCCATTTTTTCTTTTCTTTTTTCTATTTTTCCTATTTTTTGCATTTCTTTCTTTGTTTTTTCCTTCTCTCTTTAATCCCTAACTTCTATATCTCTTTCTTCTTTTCTTTTCTTGTTTGATTTTTTTTCTTTTTTCTTTTTAACTTATTTTCTTTATCGCTTTTTTGTTCTTTTTTTATATTTTTAAAATTTTTGAAAAATATAACTAATCGAGCACAAGTCATGAATGATAACTTAAATATCACAATTGTTTATCTTATTTGTAGTCACACCGTCATTTATATTTTTGTATTTATTGATACAACTGTATTTATATTAATATTTTATAGTTCGCATTTGTATTTGTATTTTATAGTTCACACTTGTATTTGTATTTGTTAGTTTGCACCATAATTTATATTTTATATAATTCGCACTTGTATTTTAAAGAACTGTTTTATATTTGTATTTTATAATTGACTGCATATTATATTGAATTATATTTATATTATAATTTTATTGTGTTTGTATATTTAGATTATATTTGGATTATACTTGTATTTGTATTCTATTTTCGTCGATACCTTTTTATTTTTAAAGAATTATTTTGTATTTGTATTTGTAAGTTGATTGCATATTGTATTTAGCCGTGACTATGTACAATTTATCATTTATATTTGTATACAAACAAGTAAATGCATTAATTGTATTTTCTTGATTCTAAAATATTTAAATATGTAATGTATCATTTGATACAAATGTACCGTTTTATATTTATATATCAAAATTATCATTTATATTTGTAAATAAACAAATATCACTTGATACAAATACAATTACAAACAAATGAAACAAATGATTTTACAAATAAAAATACAATATGTATTTGTATATATTGTATTTGTATAAAAATTTGATTTGTATTTATTTGTATCAATAAATACAACTCATATCAATAAATACAAAGAAGTATTCGTAGAAAGAAAATCAATCGTTCCTTTTCAATAATTAAAAAAATACAAATGATAGTTCACACTTATATTTGTATGTTATAATTTGCATTTGTATTTGTAATTTATAATTCGTATTTACATTTGTGTCTGCTAATTTGCACAAATAAAAAGGAGAAAAAATGAAAAGGAAAAAAAGAAAAAAAAAAAGAAGGAGAAAAAATGAAAAGGAAGAAAAGAAAAAAAAATTAAAAGAAAAAAGTGAAAAAAGACAAAAAAGAAAGAGAAAACAACAGAAAAAGGAAAAGAAAAAAAGCTGAAAAAAAGAGAGGAGAATAATAGAAAATAGAAAAAGAGAGAAAATACATGAGAGAGACTGTGATTTGTAATTAGGAATAATTAATAGCCAAGAGGGGACTATGAATTGTAATTAATTAAAATTTAAGCTAAATAGAGTAATTATGAATCTATATTTTCTAACATATGTAGTTATCCAAAAATAAAATACTTGTATGATAGAAACTAAACTTCTAGCTTTCTTAATTAGTTACTTTTTCATTTTTTTTTCTATTCATATCTTGTGTAAACATTTTTCATTGGTTTTGTTTTCATATGTGCCAGTAATTGAAGTTGTTTTTGCTATAACTCAAGGGTCATTATCAAAAATGTCTCGATAGATAGTTAAACGAGCAGGAGATTAACAAAATAATTCAATCTCCAAAGAAGAGGTTTAATCTTATATCATAAAAAATTAAATACATAAACTTAATTTATCTCAGATATCTCGAGTTAAATTACCGATTGCATGTGTGAAGATATGCATTGTAAGAAAAATTCCTTAGATGCAACTTGAGCTAGACTAATTGAAGTTGATATTATAGTGTATTAATTTGACTTTAAATTTATTCTTGACATTTTTTGTGCGATGAAAGTAAGCTCAATTTCGATCTTGTATTGTAAATTATTTTTATGAACAGTACATACAGTACATTTTGGCATCAAACGTGAACCATAAATAACCAAAAATACTATTGCTCACATGCATATACCTCGTACGTGTGCTCAGTATGCCATAAAATGTTTCAATAAACTATAGGTTCCTTGAATTTTTTTCTGATATTTTTGTTAGAGAAAAAGCCTTTTTAAAAATAAAACCAAATGTGAAAGAACAACTAATTAGCTAGATCATACAAGTTTTCCTCTTACGAGTCGTTTGGTGTGAGGGATAAGAGTAAATAATTTTGAAATAAAATTTTAATATCTCACAATTGCTTATTTCGTTGTACAACTTGGGATAACTTATCCCAGGATTATTAATTAGTATCGGAATAAGTTATCCGGTGGCATAGTAATACAATGATATTATTTTTGGTTAAAGTAATTAAAATGACAAAAGTACCTCCACAAACTCTTTTTTATAATCACTTTTCACATCCATGCATATTCACAGTATTTTCAATACCATTTATAATAAAATTCACAACCTCCATTACTTGTTATTTATGACAAATCTTCATATATTTTATTTAAAAACTTACACTATATAAATATATTTTTTATTTATGAATACATTACTCGTTAAAATTTATCTGACTAATTATTATGTTTACTTATATATTTTGATTTCTCTTGAGAATAATAAAAATATTGACTCCATTGTTGAATTACATATTTTAAATTAAATAACTTTTTAATCACTTGAAAATTGATATTGTATATATATCAATTAAAATAAATTTTAATATTTTATAGTATATGAGTAATATGTGATTAAATGAAGTGACATAAACAACAAATTCTCTTTTACTTTAACAAATTTAAGGTGGAAGTTTTATTTCAACTAAATAAGATGTAGTGAGATTTTTTTTTAAACAAACACGGCATAATCATGAAAAGACACACACAAATAAAAAAATTAAACTAATAAGTTGAAAGTTTTATTTTTAAATACACACGACATAATCATGAAAATGCACATACACAAAAAATTAAGTTACATAAGATGGAAGTTTTATTTTTTAAGAATGAATATTTAAAGTTTGAAAAGAAATTATATAATAAAAACTAAATAAGATGGAGGGTATTTTTGTAATCAATTAACTTACCCGTAGAAATTATATCATGCATATTATTTTGAATACAACAAACCAAACACTTAATAAGAAGTAATCCCAACATAATTAATCCGAGTATAACTTATCCCATCATAACTAATCTTAACATAACTTGTATTCAAACTAAACGACCCCTTATAGTATAAATTTTATATTAGTTACCTCATAAATAATCTAATCGTGTACAAAATAGAAAAACGAGACTTGAATAATTTAGACATGTGAAAAGAAAAAACACATAAATACCTCATTGAGGAGGTATTAAGAGAGGTTGATGATGATAGGTTTGAGAAGAAATAGAGGTAGAACGAAGAAGTATTCGCTAAGAGGTGATTAGACAGGTCATGATTCACCTGAAACTTTTTGGTAGCATGCACTCGAGATATATAAGAGGCTATAAAGGTGGAGGATTAGTTAGAAGGATAGTAGATAATCGGACAATCTTCAATTTCCTTTTTAATATTGTTATTATATTATCACTTTCCCACGGTCTCATTTTTCAGTTTTATTATTACATGTTTACTTTGTTCCAGTTATTGTTTTATTTGTTATTGTCAATGTTCTCTTCTCCTTTACTTTTAGCATGACTTCTTCACTACTATAATTTTTTTCTATACTTATTTTTTATATATTTTACTTGAATCGAGTATCTCTCTATATACTGAAACAACATAACATCTTTATCTTCACAAAAATAAGGATATATACGGATACATACATATTATTTTTCTCAAATTTCACTTATAAAATTATTAGTGTTGATCATTCATTTTAATACTGGGCCTGAAGGAAAAAACAAAAACAGAAGTTTTAACTGTAGAAGAACAGAATCTTTGTGACATTGAAAGTCAAATATTTTAGGTACTTAACCTTTAGAATTTCTTTTTCGATCTTAACTCTAGACTTTCTCCACAGATTAGTTACGTATTACTATAACAACTTTTCAGTACGAACTGTTTATGGAAAAACAAAAAGTTATATTTCCGTCTTTCAAACAAAATCGTGGTGACATGTTCCTACTCTTTTTTTTTTCTTAATATAGAAATTGGCATTAGTGATGTTTTATCTTGAGACGAAGATTTATAAATTGTTTCTCTATTTCACTTATGAGGTAATGATATGAACTATGTATACTCAATTAGTCAATTTTATCGAGACCCACTTTGTGATATATTTTGTTATTGTATATAGATATTCAGATATTAGGTTACACGTTTAGTTCTGTTCTGTACATTACCAAACAAATTGATTAAAATCACTGTTATCATGTAAATGATACAGTACTTGAGACTTTTTGTTTTGGGTTTTGTTTTTTCAAAATATTAGGCAATAACAGGAGACCTATGTGTTGAATTTGGAATGAGACAAAAAATTCAAAAAAGAAGAGACAGGAACATCGAATTTACTATAGGAATTATGTGACCCCCAAAGAAAAAATCCAACCACAAGAAATTTCATCTATGTCACTTTTAACTTTATATCTATTATTTAAAAGTCACTTTTTTTTCATTTATTTCATTCATGGTCACTTAACTTTATATCTATTACTCAAAAGTCACTTTTCTTTCATTCATTTCATCCATGGTCATTTAACTTTACTCCGACCATCACAAAAGTTACTATAACCGAATTTTACAATAATTCCAGAAAAATGATGTCGCAACCTTAATTAATTTTTAATTTTAATTTAAATGAATATATAATATATTACTCATATTTTGATCCTTTTATATATACAACTCAATTTTTCTTATGGATTATTTAATGAAAGAATATAAATTTCTTAATAGATTAGATTATCTAGTGAAAACTATTTTCATAAAAAAATTTGGTTGATATTTTTATGAAATAAAACTATACTTTTATATTCTTAACATCCTCTAAAGTTGAGACATGTGTTGGTAAATGATTTTTTCCACTAATATTATGGCATGTAGTTAATAAAATTATTTTTCTCCCTCTAAAATTGTGACATATAGTTGATAAAATTATTTTTTTTCATACATTTTTTTTCCTGCCACTTGAGTCTTTGCATTCGATATAACATAATAATATGATAAACTAGTCTATTTATTGAGTTTGTCTTTGCATTTTTAATTGTTTGACTAATCGATTAAATCTCTTAAAAGTTTTTTTTATAATATTCAATTTCTGATAAATTACATATTGTTTAATTAATTTAATTGATAAATATAAAAATTAGATATCCTATAATTTCTTTATCTATTAAAGTACTTATATTTTATAACTTTTATTAACAAAATTGTACGTTAATATAACATTATTTGTACAAATTTTGACAATACTTATTCAATGACACAATTAAAAGGATTTTATTTTAAAACTATCTTTAGCATGTTGATTTATCTTCAAAGAATTAAAATAATTTTATTTTAAAAAATAATATCACACATGTATTTTTATTTTATGTGTTTTGAAGAATTTATCTTGTTTATCACTCTTTTTCGATTCACCTTTTTGCAGATGAATGCAATAATATGAAATATTTCATAAGAATATCAACCAATTTTTTTTTATGTAAATAGTCTTCATTAGGTAATCTAATCTATTAACAAATTGGTATTTTTCCATTAAATAATCCATAAGGAAAATTGGGTTGTGAACATATAAAAAAGATCAAGATATGAGTAATACATTATATATTCACTTAAAATTAAGAACTAATTAAGGTTGTCACATTATTTTTCTGATGGAATTATTGTAAAATTCGGTCATAGTGACTTATGATGGTCGGAGTAAAGTTTAATGACCATGGATAAAATGAATGAAAGAAAAATGACTTTTGCACAATAGATTCAAAGTTAAGTGACTACGGGTGAAATGAATGAAAGAAAAATGATTTTTGGGTAATAGATACAGAGTTAAGTGACCATGGATGAAATTTACCCTATTAATTAAAATTAATTAAAAACTTTCATCTAATTAAAACCCGTCAAGAGCACAAAATTCTGCAACCATGACTACAACAGTACACTTCACTCATTTGTTTCAATTTATTTGTCTGATTTTAATTTAACATAAAAATTTTAAAATTTAAAAACTTTTGAATCTTATAATTTAAACCAAAAATAAACAAAAGTTACTAAAATACTCCGTAATCTTTTAGTTTTCAACGCGTCAAGTGAAATATCAGAATTAAAAAGTTGACAAAGAAAAGGAAATAAATATTTCTTTAAAATAAATTAAAAAGAAAGTAAGATAAACAAACTGAAATAGAAAGAGTTCTTGTATATAATTTTTAAAAATTTAAAATCGTTACACATGCTTAAGTTCAGTGAGATTTAATAATAACCGCAACGGTAAAAACTTATTCACACTAAGTGTTTACATCAAATTAACGCAATTTACCATAGTTGAATGATTTAATAGAGTGAAATACATGTTAATTAAATATGGTTAAGTAACATAAACTCTACATTCAAACACATGACATGCAGGTACTGGCTTGGTGTAAACATCGAATATGGATAAATTTACCGCAACTATAAAATTTTACTCCTCCTATCTCAATTTAGGTAATAGACTAAAAACTAATAATATATTTGTATACTGAGTGACAATTTAATTCTATACTTTTATTTACTCTTAATGAAATGTATGATTTATAGCCACACATATTTTTCTGATTTATTTTAAATCATAAGTTTTAAAAAAAAAAAAATCTTTTCTAAACTTCATACTCAGTCAGCTATTGTCACATAAATTGAGGTAATGGAGAGAATATATATGGAAAAACTACCTATTTATAACCAAACATTCTTATCATGACTGCTAAATCTTACTCTACTTTAAATTAATTACATAATATCTCATTTCTTAATAATTGCGAATACATGTCACAGACAATTACCAACTTAACCCTTCGGATACATGTGCATGTATTTGAGATATATGAATCTACTACCTACAACTTACCCCTAACCTACCCTCCTCCCCCCTCTCCCCTATATACATGTGCATGTATATGTGAATACATGCGCATGTATCTGAGATACATGAATTTATTGCGACTGAATTATGTATCCAAACATCTTAATCATGTATTCAGATGCTTTTTCAATGGTATCAAGTGTAATTCTGAAAATTAGTTTGAAGAAATAATTAGCTCCTATACTAATGAATATTTTGTTGTTTACTCTATATATATTTGGAAGAAAAATGGAAGAAGTAAAAGGTGAGAATATGAAATATGATGTAACTTGCATTAAATGGTAGTAATATTAGCTAATGAGCTGCATACAGGCTGGGCTTTATTGGTGGGATGCTATTAAAATCATAAACAGGCTTCTCCCCGGCCCTGAAAAAAAAGGACAATGAGTTTCAGTACATGTTCATCTAGGCCCACATCGTATGGGCCCACAAATGTAATGGGCCCATTTTGAAAATCATTTTGTGGGGCCCACTTATACTCTCTTTCTCCTGTCATATCTTCTCGTGTGGCATTCATTTTCATTCTCATCTTTATCTATTGTATGTACTTCCCTCTCTAAAAAGAAATTATGGCCCACTACATTATATAAGCACAAACTTAGTAATTATTAATCACTACTAATAATATCATCATTAGCTAAATGATCATTTATGATAAAGTTTTTATATATAATCTTATTTTCTTCTTTTTGGCTTTTATCTCATTGTCTCATGTACTTCTATTGCATTTTTTTCCTAGGTTATGTCTTGAGTCGAGAGTCTATTAGGAACAACTTTTCTACATCATCTCTAACGTCGTAAAGAGTACATACACTCTTATCTTTTCCATACTTCACTTTATAGGAATACATTGGATATGTTGTTCTTGATTGTTATCTCCATTCAAAACCTTACCACTCCTCTTTCTTTTGTTCACCATTTTGGTTGGCATTTTTTTGCAAATTCAAATAAAAAAATATTAATAAAACGGGTTAAATATGCTTTTAAACTATGTAAAGTTGAACTGATATGTCAGTCATTAATAATTTAATATAATAAGTAAAAACTTACCAAATATAACCCTTAAAGTATTTAAAATTGAATAGATATGTCCTTTGTAAATAGTTTAAGGACATAATCCATCATTTTCCTCTCCAAAAAGAATCGATGGCCCACTTAATATAAGCACAAAATTAATTATAAGGCACTTTATTAAACGCTTCTAAGAATACCATCATTAGCTAAATGATCAGTTATAATGTAAGTTTATATAGCACATACTTTTCTTTTTGGCTTTATCCCCCATATAAAACCCTACCACCCCTTTTCTTTTCACCATTTTTGGCTGGCATTTTTTCTTAAATTCATCAAAAAAGAAAATTAATCAAACTAGTACTCAATTAAGTAGGGCCTAAACTACTTTTATCTCAATCATTTAATTATTTCTTCCTTTCTTATTTGGCTTTTATTTCTTTTTCGATCTCTCTAATAATTACCTTTTTTTTTTTTGGGTTGATTGAGTTTGTGCACGTGTGATGTTGTTTTAAGATTCATTTATTTCAATTTGGTAATAATGAGTGTTTGTTTGTTTAATTATCTGATTCGGCATTAATTTGGTAAATTAGTTTCTATTTGGGTTGCATCGAACTTTAGACTTACAAAAAAGAAAGACTCTCGGCTAGAATTTCTTTTATTCCAAACGCTAGAGTTCAAAATGTCATACATTAAAGATGGGTGAAAATTATTTTTCCTCCTTAACTTTGTCTTAAAAATCACCCCCCCCTCAACTTTGAATAATATATCCCTCTTTTATCCTAATTGACTTTTTAAAATTTCTATTTTACCCTTTATCATCAATTTTTTTATTCTTTTTTTTAACTTCTTTAAAATCATCATATTTTTATTTTTAAAAAAATTCATATAACAAATTTTTCATAAAAACATAAACACTATTCATATAACAAAATTTTCATAAAAACATAAACATTATCTTCTAGAAAAAAAAGTAAGAAATATATAAGCTAATGATGATCTTTATGAAGTAAATTAGCATAATAAGAAAATTAGTTTTATTAATAGTAATCAAAACTACAATATTTATTTTAACAAGTGAAAATAATAAGTACTACTTATTTTATAAACATATTTCAATGCAGAAAATACAAACAATAAATGAAAGAGATAAGCCTCTAGTACCACCCCGGACTATGGTCAAAGTTGTTACGACACACTCCAACTTCATAGGGGTCCTATTATCCCCTGAACTCAAATTTAGCGTATTTTTATCATTTTTTGTGCTAATATGACACCTTTATTACATAAAATGGTGTCCATATCAAAGGTGTCACGCCATCTAAAACGATTGACAAAAGGTATCACGTTAGCTAAAAAGATTGACAAAAATACGCCAAAATTTAGTTTAAGGGGTAATAGGACCCCCGTGAAGTTGACGTGTGTCGTAAAAAATTTGATTATAGTTTGGGAATACTAGATGTTTTTCTCGAATAAAAATAAGGTCAAATGTTAAAGATTATATTTATTTATATAAATTATAAAATATGTAATACTCTATTAATGACAATCACAACTTATTTACTGATGTAGACAATAGATAATATCGTTTCTTATCACTTGATCCTCATGCTAAAAATAAATGTCTTAGTTTATCTGCTCAATTTGTGAAATCAAGAGAATTGTATTATATTTTTTTCTACCCTTTAGTGTTAAATAATTATATAAAGTAACAGTATAGACAAATTTAAAGTTTCAAATTATCATTAATAAGGTTAATTTAGCAAAATATACCTCTAAGTAAAACTTTCTTAAGGATTGTGTTATATCAACAAAAAGTTAAGTAATACGAAACAAATTTAGTAAGAGAGTGATAAAACACGGAAATATACGCACATGCATGTACATACATATGTATATATACACACTTAGGGGTGAGTTGTTTGGAAACAAGTTATTTCGGGATTAGTTATTACAAAATAAGTTGTACTAACATGTATGTGATAACTTATCTCATCACTGTGGTATAAATGGTGTGACAAATAATTTTGAGGTTACCTAATACATCTAATTAAACACAGGATAAATAATCCTGAACTTTATCTTTGAATTATTATAATTATACCTCACACCAAACGACTCTTTAATACATATAATACTAAAATAACGATCTTAAAAATAATATTGAATTTTGTGATAAATTTATAAAACATATTAATTTGCGTATAAAGTTAATAAACTTAAATAAAATGCTATAAATATCCATGTTTAAAAAATATTCATCACACATAATGTAAATTTTTTTTACATAAATATAAATTAAAAATACAAGGACAAAATGGACATTGCATGGAATAAGGGGGGGAGGAAGTATAATTATTGTTCAATATTGAGGGGGAAGTTTGATTTTTTAATCAAAGTTGGGGGTGAAAATGATTTTCACCCTAAAGATGAGAATTTTATTTATATGTCATATGATAATAATATTGAGCCTAATAAAAAGTCATTACTTCCTTTCCGGGCATATTATATTATTATCTATATCCTATTTTTTTTAATTCGATAAGAAAATTAATAACTTTAATTATAAAAACATTCATTTAACTTACCATTCAATTTTTTAAAATATATTACTTAATAACTCATATTCTACTACTAAAATAGTAATGTTGAATATGATAAAAAAAAGTGGCAGGAGACTTCTTATTATTCTAAAATACCATATATTTTGAAACAATTTATTTAAAATCAAAGCATATGTTCGTAGATAAGTCAAACAGTAGCTCAAAATGCTAGTAATGGGCTAATTGGTGGAAGGCATAAGAAATACTCGGTATAAAGCATACAACTAGATTATAAACAGATAATATAAGAGCAAGATATTAAATACAAGTAGAGAATGAGAAAAATGTACAAAAGATTATCCCATGACCTAGTAAGGTTGGTATAAGAGCCACTAAATACAATAGACGAGTACTAAATAATGTCAATATACAGATAGTCTCGAAAGTAAAAATTGTCAAAAAATAGTGAAAAAAGAGAAGATCAACTCCGACTTTGAAAGCTTGCCTATCTATGAGTCCCAAAGAAAATTACATGTGTCATCAATGACGGTGACTAGTAGTCGGATCTGCATCATAAAAAAAATTTAAAAGGGTATTATGAGTACCAAAATAACAGGTACCCAATAGACATCATTGGTCAACTGAGCTAAATCATAATGAAAGAATAATAATATGCGAGAATCTAAATTAAAGTTGGGGATAAAGAGGCAAACCTGAATATACTCTGTCTGACTAGAAAATAAATAAGTAAATAAAATTAAAGGAATAAATCTAACAACAGCCTAACTGAGCTTCCATAAGCTTAAAAAGTGCAAACAAGAGAAAGATAACCCAACCAAGCCCCCATAAGCCTGATGAATACAATCATGAGAGAACTAATGATGATAATAATGATCATAAAGTAAACGAAAATAAAACCATATCTATGACCCCTTTCGTACAATAACCGTCAGACTCGAATAGGATCCTTAACATTACAAGTGAACAGTAATTGCCAGATTCAAACTGGAGACTCGAGCTGTTAATTTAGTACCAATAGAGAATAGTAAGTGCCAGACTCAAATTGATCTTTAACGTAAGTACAAGGTAACAATTCTAGTCAAGAGTTGAAAAGATACCTAAATCATCCTATGGAAAAAGAATGTATGTAAGGCTATGAAAGAATGTCTCTTAGGTCTACAAGAAACTATTTAGAATATTTGACCTAAAAGAGGATCGACGGAACTTGTTACTAGACCTCAAAAGTCCATACTAAGCAATTTTTATCTAAAATGGACTAAAGCTTCTAAGTTCAACTACTAAGTGTTAAACAAGTCTAATTAAATCCTAAAGAACCAATCTATCTCAAGGAAAAAGGAAATGAACCAATTCTACCTAAAAAGACTCTCTGACTGCTAAATAATCTAAATTTCACTAAGTATGCAATCAAGCCATAAGTTTCAACCCAAATCTAGCATAATACTATACTAATGCCATAACAAAGCTCAGTCTATGAGGAAAGTAAGCCTAGCCTACCTGGACGCCGATGAAGCTCGGAAAGTCCACTAAATCAAAGCATTTTTCTTTAGAGATGCCTCCTCACAATGCCACACTATTAAAATAATTATATTCTCACGATGCCACGCTATCAAAATAATAATATACATATTAATACGAGAATAACAATATCCGTATTGCATATAAATGCTTCGAGTTCAAAATTGAGCTAAAATTTTTATGTAGGGCCCGCTTGCAAAATTACAACTTTGAAATCACCGAAACGTTCCTCTAAGCTCAAGGGCCATTTATCCTAAAAAAATGATAGAATACTAGCACAAATTCTCTCTTAATTCAGCCCGTAAAGACTTAAAAATTTGAATTTAAATTGAAGAATTAATTAAGAAATTAGAGAAAACTTACGAAAATTTAGATGAGAAAATGATCCCAAAATACTCTCCAACTCACCCCGAACACCTAATGACTAAACTCCATAATTTTTCAAGATTCCTAGGATTTTATGGACTTGGAATGAAGAAGGGGTCGGGTTCCACAACTTTAAATATTGTCAGGGGTCCTTTCTTCGCGATCGTAGAGACCCTATCACGAACGCAACCAAGTTCACCGCGATGGTGATAACCATTTACCATGGCCTTCACCAGCTAAAGCTTACAGCAGTTGTTTTGAACAAGTGCCAATTGAAATTTCGTGAACACAAATGAACTATGATATCCTAAAGACCAAATGAACTGCCCAATAATCAAAATATCAGCTTCATCAAGTCATAAATGACTTGAGACAACTATAGAAATGCTCTAAATGGAAAAATAGTGTGAAAATGCAAAAAAATGACTTGGAGGATTATTACATATCGACTACTTAAAGGACTTTCATCTGTGAAAGTGAAGGATAAAAGTGTACCAAAAGTATCGAAAAAGTGGAGATACTGTGCCCATATCTTACTCTTGATCTCTCAGGTGGCCTGCTTGACAGGGTGGTGTTTTCACTAAACCTTAATCACTGAAATCTCTCTAGAGCACAACTATCTAACATCCATGGCCAATATTAGGACTGACTCTTCTACGAAGGTTAACCTTTCATCCAACTGTACCTAGTCCCACCAAAACATTTGAGACTTATTCGATATATAATGCTGTAACATAGAGACATAAAAAATTAGATTAACAATTACAAAATTTGAGGGTATGACCATGTTATAAGATACCTCTCCAACTATCTAAAGTATCCCAAATGGCTTAATATACATAGAGTTGAGCTTGCCCCTCCATCCAAAACCCATCACACCCTTCATGGGCGATAATCAAAGGAAAATCCGATCATTAACTCCAAACTTTAAGGCATAAAGTCTATGATACACATAGCTCTTCTGCCTGCTCTAAGTTACCCTCAACCTATCTTGAATCACCTGGACCATATCCAATTACCCATGAAGTAAGTCAGTACCATGAGGCTCAACCTCGGAGGTCTCAAACCACCCTATCAGAGATTGATGCCTACCATATAATTCCTCAAATTATGCCATCTCAATACTTGAATGGTAGTTGGCTAAGTGTTGCTCTCACCGACCTCTAAAGTCCATAACACATACATAGATCATATCCTCAAAAACCTGAATGATCCGCTCCGACTGTCCATCGATCTGAGGGTGAAAAAGAGTGCCGAGGTCAACCTAAGTACTCAAATCCTCCTAAAAAGTCCTCCAGGAGCTAGGATTGAAAACTGAGCCTCTGTCTGAAATAATAGATATGAAAACTCCATGCTGGCAAACTATCTCACGAACATAGATACGAGTGAGCCTTTCAGCATTAGAAGACATGTGAATAGGGAGAAAATAGACCAATTTGGTCAACCGGTCTGCAATAAACCAAATATTGTTGGAACCATAAAATGTGTGAGGCAACACACTAACAAAGTCCATAGTGATCCAATCCCACTTTTACTCACGAATAGGTAATCTCTGAATCGGGCCACCAGGTATCTGATCCTTGACCTTTACCTACTGACAACATAGGCAAAATACTATAAAATTTAATATCTCTTTCTTCATTCCACTCCACCAGTAATGCTGCCTTAAATCTCTATATATCTTAGTTGTACTAGGGTAAATTGAATATCTAGAGCTGTGAACATTCTATAATATCAACTTAATCACATCTTCCACCATCGAAACATAAATACAACCACTATATCTCAAAATACCCTCTAAATACAAGGTATCCCTCCTAGACTCGTCTCTCAAAACCTAATTAGGAATGCCACAAAGTTTACTATCCTTAAACTGGCGACTCTGAATCTACACAAATATGGTAGACTTTGCCTCAACACTAGAAAGAACTATCATGGAGTCAGAAAAGTCAAGTCGAATCATCAAGTTGGCTAAGTACTGAACGTCCCAAGCCAATGATCTCTTTAGAATTGAAATAAAGGCCAAGCTACCCATACTCATCGCCTTTTGACTCAAGGCATCTGCTACCATATTTGACTTGCCCGGATAATATTGAATTGAGATATCATAGTCCTTCTGCAACTCAATCCATCTACACTGTCTTGAATTAAGCTTCGTTTGAGTCATAATATCCTGAAGAGTGCAATCGTCAGAACAGATCTTGCGATGAACACTATATAAGTAATGCCTCTAAATCTTGAGCGTGAATACTATCATTGCTAACTCCAAATGATGAGTGGGTTAGCTGCACTCATAGACTTTCAGCTGCCTCAATGCATAAGCAATAACTTGACACTACTGCATCAGAATACAACTTACACCGACACCAGAAACATCATAATATATGATAAATCCTAGCCCTTAACAGGAAGAGTCAAAATAGAAGATGAAGTGAGTAAGCCCTTGAGCTTAAGGAAAATCAACTCTCGCTCCGTGGACTACTGAAAAAACCTCTTTTATAGTCAAACTAGTCATCGATGCTGTAATTGTAGCAAAGCCCTAAAAAAAGTATTTGTAGTAACCCGCCAAACCAATAAAGCTACGAACCTCATTTAGAAATACAAGTTTGGGATAATCATGAATAGCCTTAATATTTGTTGGATCCATAATAATCTCATCTTTAGACACCATATGTCCTAGGAATTTAACAGTCTCGAGCTAAAACTTACTCTTTGAGAATTTGGTATAAAGCCTATGACCTCTCAAGTCTGAAGTAAAATCCTCAAATATTGCTCGTGATCCTCCCAACTCCCCGAATACACAAGGAAATCAACAATGAAAACAATTTTGAAGGAGTCCAAATAGGTCCTTAACACTGGGTTCATCAACTCCATGAATGCATCTAGGTCATTAGTTAATCCAAAATACATCACCAGGAACTCATAATGGCCATAGTGAGTCCTGAAGGTTATCTTATGGATGTCCTCGACCCAATCCTCAACTAATGGTAACTAAATCTTAAGTCGATCTTAGAGAACATTGTCACTTCCTAAAGCTAGTCAACAGATCATCAATATGAGGCATATAATACTTATTTTTCACTGTCACGTATTCAGCTGTCTGTAGTTAATACATATACATAGAGAACTATGTTTTATTTTCACAAACAAGACGGGAGCACCATAAGGCGATATACTCAGCCTAATAAAACACCTATTTAGAAGATCCTAAAACTAAGAAATCAGCTCTTTAAGCTCATCAAGAGCCACACAAAAGTATTCTATTAAAATAGGTCGGATGTTTGACTCAAGTTTAATAACAAACTCAATATCACACTCAGGAAGAAGGCCAGGTAGATCGGTTGGGAAAACATGAATAAATCATGGAATGTGGAACATAATCAAGCGAAGGACTCTCTATACTAACATCATGATTATAAGTAAGATAAGATTCGTAATTCCTCGATATCAGTCTTTTAGACCAAACATAAGAAATAATCCATATCAACGCACGACTAATAAAACCACACAATTGGGGGTATACCATGCTCAACTAAGGTAACGATCTTGGAATAATAATCTATAACCGCATGATATGGGGATAACAAGTCCATGTCCAGAATCATATCAAAGTTTACCATATCTTAACACAATAAGATCAGCCTGTGTATCAAACTCTCAAACAATCATAATACATAATCTATAAACTCGATCGACTACTAAAAAATCACCTACAAAAGTAGATACATATAATAGTATAGATAAAGACTTCCATGATAACTACAATAACGATGCATAATAAGCAGACACATATTAATAAGTGGATCTCAAATCTAGTAAAATTATAGTTATCTAACGACACAGTAAAATGGTACTTGTAATAACAACATCTAAAGACTTTACCTTCAGTCTACCAGATATATTATATAAATGACTTCGACCGTCACCTGACTGACCACCTATCTTATATGCCTGAGAAACTCTTCGAGAATCCAGAAGACTACCTCTGTCCCTCTATACCACCACTAGTTGGGGGAAATGCTATCCTAATTAGCTAAACACTTTGTGCTGCAGGCACAATTGCTCCATACCGTGGACACTCTATATAAAAATGGTCGAAGAAGCAATAATTATAGCATACCCCAGGCACTCCACGGTGACTAGAAGATTCGATGAACGTGGAATAGCCATCTGAGATGGAAAACCTAGAATGTGCATCTCTCAAAGACCGACCACTACTCTGACTAAGGTAATCACTATAGCTGGGCTGACCCCCATCAGTAATCTAAAGTACGGCATGAATGGGCCTACTAGGTGACCCTGGTAATGATAAGACTGACATGAAGGGTACCACCTCTAAGAACCTCCGTCTCTAAACTATAAGCCATTTTGGTCCCCACTAAAACTACCATGGTGATGTGGTCTCATATAGCTACTCCTTGGGTCTCACAATGCATCTCTTCCATAATCTTGGCATAATCGGAAACCTTAGCAAAAAACCTTCCAGCTGCAACCAAACTCTGAGTATCCATATGATAAGAAAGTCTCAGCCTTCTAACAAAAGACCAAACTCGCTCATACTTGGTGGGTAAGATAGTAATAAAATATTTAGCCAACACATAGAACCATGCCTTTAACTCTAGAACAATCATAGAACCCTACTTCAATCTTAAGAATTGATCTCTTAGATATTTTTTAAGGTTGTGAGGCATATACTTCTCCAAGAAAACCTCAAAGAGCTGAGTCCATGTCCAATGAGGGATTTAGCTAGTCTAGAATTAATATAACTTCTCCACCAATGTCTAGCCTCCAAGTCCAACAAAAAAATAGTGTAGTCAACTCTACGAGTCTCAACTAGGCCAAAATTATAGAGCCTATCCTCACAAGAAATCATGAACTCAAATGCATCTTCACCCCGAGCCCTTGCAAATCTAAGTGGATTTAATCTCAAAAATTTATGCAATACCTTATGCTCCTTAACAGATATACTTGATTGGAAAACTACCGACTAAGCAACTATCAGTACTAGAGGGGCATCAACACTGAGAGTCGCAGCTACAGGCTGCGCCACTACATCTGTACTACTATGATCTGCAGACTGAGCACCATCATACGGTGCACCACTAACTAAACCCAATAACTTAACCGATGCTTATATGAGTAATGAAAAAGTAATAAATTCTAGTAGATCCTGGACTGTCCCCTTGCTCACCAATGGATGGGGTGGGAAAATCTCTAGCTAAGGGTAATAGTAATATCTAGTGAAGGCTTCCTATCTTGACCCCTGGCTGGGCTACAGCTAACGCCTGACCTCAACCCCTGGGTCGGCACATCCTCTAACAATAGCCCTAGTTATGGACTCAGGTTTTAGAGCCAACACAGACTCAACACAAAAAATGAATGAAGAAAATAAAGTTCTCTTAAGAATGTCCTATAGCCTCTTGAAGATAAGAAACATACATAATTTTTCATTTTGAGGAACTCTACTAGACACTTGCTCTTATACCAATAATATCAATGAACCTAACTCTGATACTAATATGTCACAACTCAATTTCTCAAGTCATGATGACACCTACTTTAATCCACTATGAGATAAGTTAAACAGTAGCCCAAAATTCTAGTAATGGGCTAATTCATGGAAGACAAAAAAGTACCAAAATTGAAGCATACAACTAGATTATAAATAGGTAAATATAGATGCATGATATTAAATAAAGAGAATGAGAAAATTATACAAAACAGTATCCAATGACCAATTAAGGGTACAATAGCCACTAAATATAAAAGATGAGTACTAAATAATATCAATATACAGATGGTCTCAAAATTAAAAAATTATCCACAAATAGTAGAAGGAGATAAGATCAACTCTATCTCTGAAAGATCACCCTATCTCAGAGTCCCACAAAAAAGTTGTCTATGTCGTCAATGACGGTGACTATTACTCTGATTTGCATCAGAAAAAGATGCAGAAGTATAGTATGAGTACCAAAATAATGGGTCCTTAGTAGGAATCATCGACTGACTGAGCAAAATCTTAATAAAAGTATACTAAGATGCGAGAATGTAAACTAAAATTGACGATAAAGGGAAAACATGATATAATACTATGACGGATAGTTAATAAATAACAAAGTAAATAAATTCAAAGGAATACAATTTAACTACAGTCTAAATGGGCTCTCATAAGCCTAGAAGGCGCAAACAATAGAAAGATAACCCAACTGAGGTCCCATAAGTTCGATGAATACAATCAAGAGAGAACCACTGACAATAATAATAATTAAAAAGTAATCGACAATTGAAACTATTTCTATGCATCCCTTGTATATCATAACCGCTAGGCTCGAACTGGATCCTTAACATTATAAGTGAACAATAATTTCTGGAATTGATCTGGACTCTAATATCATATATACTGAAATCAAACTGAGAATTTAGTGTTAATAAAAAATAGTAAGTGTCGAACTCGAATTGGTCTTTAAAATAAGTACAAGATAACAAGTCTAGTCAAAAGTTTAAAAGATACCCAAATCATCCTATGGCTTAAGAATATATGTATGGATACTAAAGAAGGTGTCACGACTTGGACCAGGTCCTGGCGGTGATGGGTATCTCACGTACGCTGTGGATCGGAGATCTCCCCTTTGCCTAGCCAAACAGAATATAATTCCCTAGAAGTGGATGAATTCCAATCATATAACAAGATAGAAAGGGATAAGCTCAAAGGAATCTAAGATATATCAACAACCAATAACCAAAACCCAATACCCAAGTCCACAGTAACATCCACAAAGCCTCTAATAACCAAATACCAATAAAAAGTCGAGACATGTCACCGACAATAGCCAAAACAAGTCTAAAGAAAAGTATATGACATAAGGAAACCAAACATGAAATGAGGGTCTTTCGGAGTATGAAAGCTCACCACGTCAAGTCAACTCTCGATCAATCCAGAAGTCACCTAATTACTATGCAGGAAAACCAACTGTCTCTGTTCCTTGCATCGTGTGGGGATACGACGTTCAAAGAAGGTTAGTGGGTTGGACACTGACATGTAACTCAAGGATAAGAGGATAAAGTAATGCCATGATTAATAATTCAAACCAGTCAAAATTAAAATGCATCCAAGCATATATATATATATACACACACACACACATATATACATAGACCCCCGCAACGGCAAACGCGATTTTTAGTATTGGTCCCTCGAAACCTCTACTTTCACGACTTAGGATATCAACCCTCTTTTAAGCCCAATTAAAACCTTTAACACACATTCTCATCAATTGTACCAATTCATTTATTAAGGCATCCCATTGGTATCGTCATACCAACCTCACTTACAAGTTAACTTTATCATGCCATGATAATTAACCATTCACACGGGAAAATTTAAAACCCCTCTAGGTTCAATTATTCATTCATACAGGGAATCCATAAAACCCAAGGTTCAATAAAATCAATATCAATTTGTGGTTCACTAACCTTTTATGCCAGTGCATTCATATTAGTGAGAAAGTCAAACCATGCGACAAACCATATTCAATATCAATTTCACAATTTTGGTTGAGGGAACACGGTTTACAAAGCCATATGTTAAGGCAAAATCATCAAATTGAGGAAAACCATGACCCCTTATTTTATTCTCCATGCCCATGCACTCCACAAGTTCAATATCATTAATAAAGAATAAACAATGTATAATAAATCATGAAAAATCAATTTAAGAATCAACCATGCCAAAATCTTCAACCCGTATCAAATCCATGTTCAAATTCACATAAACAACTATATAATTTCATGCTTTCAGTAAAACAAGTTTAAAGGTAGAGTCACATGCCTGAATTATCAAGAATTATGGAGAGAATTTGCCATTGGAAGCTCTAATTGACTAACCTTTTAGAAACCTCAATGCTCTTGCTTGAGAGAATTTGAGAGAAGAGAAAATGTGTTTTGATTTGCTAAAGGATAAAAATAAATCCTAGAGGTGTTTTATGAACAAGGATTTTAATTGGGGGGGGGGGGTAAGGGAAATCACTAAAGTGCCCTTTTCAATAAAGTTGAAAATCACCGCCAGTCATTACGAGTGATTTTACGACTTGTAGGGTCACACTACAACTCGTGAGATTCGGTTGTAGGTTGGACAGTGTTCATGGGCACCCACACTGGTTTGGTTACGAGTGGTACCATAAGACTCGTAGCCAGATATTACGACTCGTAAGCTCTACTAGTAATCAAGATAAAAACTATTATGGTATACACTAGACGCCCTATGATTTCCACCTTACGACTTGTATGGAGTCATTACTACTCATAACCTCAAGTCATCACCAAAGCAGTAACTTATGCCAATCTCACTGGATACCTTACGACTTAGGTCCTATGACCTGTCAAGACACCTTATGAGTTGTAGGGATAGTCGTAGTCAAGGCAGTGAGTTTAAAAGTATAAATTTTTTCCATGGACAAAAATATGGGGTGTTACAGAAGGTCTCCTAGATTTACAAGGAACTATTTAGAATATTCGACCTAAAACAGGGTCGAAGGGGTCTGCTACTAAACTCTGAAAGTCCATAGTAAGGGAATTTCTATCAAAAAATAGATTAAGGTTTCCAAGTTATATTACATAGTGTTAAATAAGTCTAATTAATTTCTAAAGAGATAATCTACCTCAAGGAAAAGGGGAAGAGCCAATTCTACCTAAATACGACTCTCTTATCGGATAAATATTCTAAATTTTACTAAGCATGCAATCAAGTTATAAGTCTCATCCCAAATCTAGCATAATACTATACTAATACCACTATACTAATACAAAGCTCAATCTGTGAAGAAAGCAAGCCTAGCCTACCTGGACACCGATGAAACCCGAGAAAGTCCACTAAATCAAAGTTTTTATCTTCCGAGAAGCCTCCTCATGATTCCACGGTATCAAAATAATGATATATATATATATATATTCATAACAATACCCATATTGTATATAAATATTTTGGGTCCAGAATCAAGTTAAAAATCTTATGTGAGGCTCACTTGTGAAATTATAACTTTGAAACTTCCAAAACGTCCCTTTAAGATCAATGATGATTTATCCTAAAAAAAGATCAAATTAGAGCACAAATGCCCCCTCAAATCAGGCTGCAAAGTATTAAGAATTTGGGTTTAAATCAGAGAATTAATTAAGAAATTAGAGGAAACTTATAAAAATTTAGATAAGAAAATTATTCCAAGGAACTCTCCAACTCACCCTGAACACCTAATGACCAAACTCCCCAATTTTTCAAGCTTCCTAGGGTTTTATGGACTTGAAAAATGAAATAAATGAAGAAGGGATCGGATTTCACAACTTTAAATACCGCCAAGGGTTCCTTCTTCGCAATCGTAGGACCCCAATGTGAACGCGAAACTCAACTTTGATTACCATTCGCTAACATGGAGACTAGCCCGCGATCGCGATAGCCAATGAACTTTGCCTTTGCGAACACATTCAGGGTCACCGCAATCGAGATAGATATTTACCTTGGCCTTCACGAGCACGATCAGGGCCTCGCTAACGCAAAAGTCATGTGTGGCCTGCACCAACTATTTTGGCCAAGTGTCAAAACTCCGATCTGACTCGAAATTCATTTGGAATCTCGTAAACGTAATGGACTATGTTACCTTACTAATTTTGACATTCCGGACTCAACGGCACCATTGAAATTTCTGTTTGGGATTGTTTCGGTGAAATGTGGATCCCATACCTAATGTCGTTTTAATCAAAATACATCCAACAACCCAAAACGAGTCTGGAGGCCTCGAAATCCGAACCAAAGGTCTCCCTAGCCTAAAGTACATTTTGGTTTTAATAGAACTGTTAGAATTGGCATGCGAGGTCGTTTATCTATAGTTTAAGCTCGATACTCAATTTTTAACAGTGAAAAAACTTAAAATAGAAAATTGGCTCTAAGGGCCAAACGAACTTCCAGATAACCTAATTGTTAGCTCTAGCAAGTCATAAATGACTTGAGACAGCTATGAAAAAACTCTAAACGGCAAAGTACTGCGAAAATGCAGAAAATGACCTAGAGGGTCATTACTTGTTTGAGGTTTTTTTATTGGAGGGTCATTACTTGTTTGAGGATTTTTGTTTCCTGTGACTGCTATTGATGTATTTCTTATTCTTTATGATGCTTGTTGTCTACATATTTGCCTTTGTTACTGATTTCATTCCTTTGTGTAGCTATAGTTGTATTAGTTTGGATATATCCTTTGATTTCCTTTGTATTTGATGTCTTAATATTGTTGATCCGATAGCATTAGCATCATAAAATGTTAATACCACACATCGAATCACTTCTACTGAATCAATCCAACTACCAGTACTTACTGTATATGCCTTTTCTTATGGTATACGACTACTCTGCTGCTTCACTGTTATGTTGTTATCCTTTAACATTTGTTGTTTTGCTGAAGAAAAAAAAACTAGATTAGTTTTAAAATTGTTTTTCATATTCTCCTCCCAAAAAGGTATTTGTTTATGAAAAATGTTGGCCATTCTCCAAATGTTTCTTCTTTCTATCGCTTTTTGCATGGTTTGATTCTCAAGTATGGGAGATTAAGCTTATCAATTTTCTTGGACTCTTAAAACTTCAAAGGATTCAACATCTATTTCTCTATTATCTAGTATTGTATTGGTCAAGTGATCAACAAGTTGATTTTCTTCTCTCAGGATATGAGTTATATTTACTGTCCCAAAATTCGTTCTTGCTCCATCTCTTTTACTTTGGCTGCTAACAAAAAAACTTTGAATTGATTTTCAATCTGTCTCAATGAATTTACCTGAAAAGTTGTATTCTTGAATTGAAGGTTTAGTGGAATAATTATGTTATTGAATTGATACGAATTATTTTATCGATACAAATTAGCATTTATATATTGCAATTTGTATATCAATGAACTCAAGTATCTTTCAAAGATACTTGTATTTTATATTCGTTGATACAATTATATTCATTGATACAAAATACATTCCTTGATAGGAACTGTGTTTGTTGATATTACTTGAACCATCCAAATACAAATAATATATTTGTTTATAATTATATTTATTGATATAACTTGAATCATTCAAATACAAATGATATATTTAAACCAAACGATACATTTATATTTGTACATAATAGACTCAAACAAATAAAATAATGTATATAATTATTTATATACTAATATAAATGATAAGTCTTATACATTTGAAAAAGAGAAAGAAAGAGGGAAAGAGAGGTGAAAATATATAATATAAAGAGGGTAAAAAAGAAAAAGAGAGAGGGATGAAAATATAGAATACAAATAAGGGAAGAGAAAGGGAGGTGAAAATATAAAATACAAAGAAAAGAAGGAGAAAGAAAAAGGTATAAATACAAAATTTAAGAGGGAGAAAGAGAGGTGAAATTACAAAATACAAAAAGAAAGAAAGAGAGGTGAAAAAACAAAATAGAAAAAGCAAGAAAGAGAGAAAAAAAGGAGAAAGGGAAAGATGACAATACAAAATACGAAAATAGAAAAAGAGAGAAAGAAAGAGAGATGAAAATATTCTTTTTTAACATCATAGATTTAGGATTATTCTTTTTTGAGCATCATAGATTTAGGATTACTCTTTTCTTTGACATCATATTACTGAAAGAAAATTATAATTTATTTTTGTTTTTATAAATTAAATAAATAAATTAAAATAAATATTTTTTATAAGAGAGTCGAGTAAAATAAAATGAAGGAAGTACTCCATTGATATCATATTAATTATCCACCTTACTATAAATAATTATGTAAATAACTTGTCTATTTTACAAAATCAAAATGAAATTAATTATATTTTTCTCATTTCAGTCTTACAATTAGTTTTCTATAGAAGTGCACATAAGTCATCTGTAAACTTCCAATAAATTCTCTAAAGAGGTAAAATAGTAAATTATCTTTTTTATTTATGATTTTTAAAAGACTTGTAAAAAAAAAAGTGAATAACTAATAAAAACAAAGGGGAAAGAAGTGAATAAGTAAATATAATATGGAGGAAATAACCCTGTTTAATAAATACGTACTCTTTCTGTTCATATAATTGATAATCATTTTTATAAAAAATAAAATCAACACAAAGAAAATTTCGGTTTGTGGACCCCTCAACCCCCCAGAAAAAAAAAAAGAAAATTTAGAATTTCCTTCTGTTTGATAAATACGTGTTCTTTCTGTTCAAATTATTTGATAACCTTTTAAAAAAAAAAAATCAACACAAATTATTTCTCCTTTATTAAAAATATTTATTGAGCAATACTTATCTAACTTTCAAAATTAATAATAATTTATTTACTTATACTCATTTAATCTTTACTATTAAATACTTTCTTCGTCCAACAATATTTGTATTTAACATAAGTTTTAAGAAATTATAAACTTGACATATATTTTACGAAAATAATGAATAATAAAGATAATTTTCTTATATCACCTTTTAATATAATTAATTTTTTTCTTAGAAAATGTAATAGGTGATGAATACTCCATATCAAGAATAAAATGAGCACAAATAGACAAAATATGTATTAATTTTCAAATCGGACAACTGTTGGTGACCATCTATTGTTATAGTAATGTGGACAAGTAAAAATAGGATGAAGTACTATTCATTATTTAATGTATTTTTAAAGTATTAAATTTAATATATTTAAAAGGTAATATACTAAATTTACCTCTATTATATTATGTCTTAATATGTCGTTAAGTTAATAGTGGAGAAGTATTATTTAACGGAGGAAATAAGTAGTTGTTTAATCATGATTATCTTTTCACTTTTTTTAAAAAAAATTATTTCACTTTAATGAAAAAATTGAAAATAATAGTATTTGACTATGAAAATTTTAAATTCAATTTGAAATTGTATTTAGAAAAATGAAAACAAGAAAACTTATTTTCACTCCACTTTTGTCACAAAATTTTAAAAACAACTTCAATTTATATTCATGATCAAATACAACTCCAGATCCAATTTTAAGTCAACTCTATTTTCAATTTCAGAAAATTATGATTTTCATGGCCAAATAGGTTGTAAGTATTTACTCTCTCCATTTCAAAATAATTGACCCTTTTTGACTTGGCACTCCCCTTAAGAAAGTATTTATTAGGAATTTATTTTACCAACTTAACCTTATTAATTATACTTTGAAAATATAAATTTGAGTAAATATATTTTGTTTAGTCATTTAATGTTGAGGGTAGTATTGAAAGAATATAATAAATACTCATTATTTCATCAAAAGGAACAATTAAATTGAAATAATATTTTTAAAAAGAGGACCAACTAAAATGAAACGGGGAGAGTATTAAACAAGGAATCGAAATATTGGTAAATATAGGGAAAGGAAATTCCAAACTTTCTTTGTTTCTTAGGGTTGATGAAGGGTCCACAAACCGAAAATTACACGTGCATGTGTCCACAAACATTAAGGAAAAGAAAAAAAAAAAAGAAACAGAAATTCTGGGAAAAGAAAAAAAGCAATAAAAAAGTGTTCAATAAATATATTTCTAACAAACAAACAAATAAATAAGTAAACAAAGTGTGAAGTTACGTGAAGAGAAAAAAGCGTTGGGTAAATTCAATAAATTTTTGGCATTATTAATTTCTTTTGACATCATAATTCATATATAGCTGTGGCGCTATTAATTTTTTTTTGGACATCATATATAGTGTTGGCGTTATTATTACGGAAAAGGAAAACAAAAGTTCTGGGAAAAAAGAAAAACTAAAACGAAGTCTTTATCAGAGTTTTTACCGGAGTTTTTAAAAACTTCCCAGGCTCTTCTGAAAATAAATGGAGGTTTCTTTTATCGGATGAGTTAGAAATTAGTATGAAAAATATGCTAAAGTAGTCAAAATGAAAAGTGTTCAACGAACATTTTTCTAACCAAGAAAAAAATATAAAATATATTAAAAAAAGTGTGAAGTTACGTGAAGGAAAAAAAAAGTGTTGAATAAATTCAAAAAAAAAAATTGGCATTATAATTTCTTTTGACATCATATTTCATATATAGTTTTGGCACTATTAATTTTATTTTGGACATCATATATAGTGTTGGCGTTTTTTTTTTTTGACATCATATATTAGTTTTGGCGTTATTATTATGGAAAAGGAAAACAAAAATTCTGGGAAAAAAGAAAAACTAAAATTGAAAAATGTTCAACGAATATTTTTCTAACCAAGCAAAAAATACAAGATATATATATAGAAAAAGTGTGAAGTTCGTGAAGGAAAAAAAGTGTTGAATAAATTCAATAAATTTTTGGTCCTTATAAGTTCCAACACTTTGAAATTTTTTCCTTCCATTATTGTTAAATTTAATTTGATCTTTTAATACTTTATTAAGTATATTTAATATTGAATCAATTATAATATGTGAGAAGGAGAAGAAAAATGAGAAAGGAAAATTAATTTATGGAAATAAGGATAAAAGGGTCATTAAGAGATAATTTTATATTTTTTTGAATTTTACATTTAAATAATAATTTCACATAATTAAATGTTATTTAAAAAAATAATTAAATAGTTTGAGTTACTTTCTGACTAAAAATGTGAAAGTTAAACGACTTTTGAAGAAAGATCAAAATTGAGTAACTTTTGGGATAACAATTCAAAGTTGAGTCACAATCGAGTTATTAACTATTTCATTTTGATATATCTCGTCACCGACAAAGTCGAATGTCACTATTAGTTGGTTTTAAGTACTGCCAAATAAATATGATGTAAAAAAGTAATAATAATAATAATAATGCCAAAAAAATATGATGTCCAAAATATAATAATAATTAATAATAATAATAATAATAATAATAATAATAATAATAATAATAATGGCAAAACTATATATACAATAACATACATAGTTTTGGCGTTTTTATTTTTTTGGACGTCATATATAGTATTGGTAATTTTTTTTACGACATCATATTTATTTGCCAGTACTTAAAAAAAAATTAAAAAATGAAGAACTATATCTGATGTCCAATATTAATGACGCCAAAACTATATATGATGTCAAAAAAGAAAAAAGAATAACGCCAAACTATATATGATGTAAAAAAAAAAGTGATGTCCAACTTATGATCAATTAAAAAAAAACTAATACACAAATTATGATGTCAAAAAAAAAAAGTAATGCTCAAATTATGATGTTAAAAAAATTAATCCACCTCCTCCCTACCTCACATTTTCACATGAACAAATTTTTTTTAATCCACCATAATTATTTCCATTTCTTGAAAAATTTCAACAAGAGTCACTTTTTATTCTCTATTAGTATCATCATTTCTTGAAAAATTACAACAAATTTCAATAAAGATCACTTTTATCATCATTTTTTTTTCTCCATAAGAAAAATCACTTTTTTTCTCATTAGTACCACCATTTTATGAAAAATTTCAATAAAAATGACTTTTTTATAGAACCCTTTTAAATTCTTGAAGTAGATTTAAATAAAAATTTTGTGTGTGTATTTTTGAGGATCATGGAAAAGCAAAATTCACTTTAATGGAGAAGAAGAGGAAGAGGGGGAATGATTAACGCTGGGGAAGGTGGGGGTTTCTAAAAGATTTTATAATTTCTTTTTAATAATTAGTTTTTAATTTTTATTTTATAAATAATTTTATAATTACTTTTTAATAATTTGGATAATCAATGCCATTTTTTATTTTTATTTTTTTAAAAAATTTATAATATATTTTTAATAATCAAATTTTTTATTTTTATTTTTTCAATAATTTTATAATCTATTTTTAATAATCAGTTTTTTATTTTTATTTTTTAAATAATTTAATAATTATTTTTTAATAATTGGAATTCTCAATGCAATTTTTTATATTTAATTTTTTAAAATTTTATTATTTCTTTTAAATAATTAGTTTTTTATTTATTAATCAATTTTTTATTTTATTTTTAAAATAATTTTATAATTATTTTTTAATAATTGGAATCGTCAATGCAATTTTTTATTTTTTAAATAATTTTATAATTATTTTTGAATAATTTGGATCCTCATTGCTATTTTTTATTTTTATTTTTTTAAAATTTTATAATTTTTTTAATAATTATTATTTTTTGTTTTTAAAATAATTTTTAATTATTTTTTAATAATTTGGATCTTCAATGAATTTTTTTAACAATCAGTTTTTTTATTTTTATATATTTTTATTTTTTTATAATTACTTTTTAATAATTTGTTTTATTTTAATTTTTAATTTATTTTATATAATCTATTTTTTTATTTTTAAATAATTATATAATTAATTTTTAATAATTATCGGACCCACAATGCCGCGTGGCAGCTTCAATTAGCCCCTTTTGCCATATCAGCGTGTGTGTGCAACACAGAGTTTGAGCTTTTAGTTGATTGGGCAAAAAATGCTCAATTGAAATCAAATTGGGGGAGTTTAGGGGTTTAATAGGTACAGACCTTAGTTTATGGATCTAAGTGAATTTTAGGGACAAGTTTGAGGGACTATCGATGAGTTTGGCCAAAAAACAACTACTGCCAAAACTACGTATTTTCTTTTCTGGAAGATTTTATTTTTGAATATACTTTTTAGAATTAAATGAATATGAAGGGAATTAATAATTTGAATAACTGCAGTGAAACTGTGCAAAATACAAACAAGTTCAAAAGTAATAGTATTATGTTTCCGTGCACACTTGGAGAAAATACATCAAATTCCCCCCTCAACTTTTAGCTAAAATTTACTTTAGATTTTAAACTAATCGAATAATTATTTATCCCTCTTAACAACTTGAAAATGAATTAATTTCAACCCTTATGGCTAACGTGACAAAAAAAAACGCGTGAGTTTTATTTTTTTAAAAAAAGAGACCACTTTATATATATTATATATAAAATCAAGAAAAAAGCAAGAAAATCCAACTTCATATTCTTCCTAATACACCCTTACCCCACCCCCGACCCCGACCCCACCCCCCAACACTTCATTTTTTTATCTTCTTCGAACCCCCACACCCGTTTCTTTGTGTATTGGTGTGTTTCTTTCTTATCATTTTTACTTGTGGAAGATCGATTTTTGAATTTGAATTCATTGAGGTCTTTAATGGTGGTGTTTCTTTGGTTTTATTCTTTGGCAAAGAAAAGTTGGTTTTGGATAGATCTGATGAGTTTTTTTTTTTTATCTAATTGTAGGGGAAGTGATTTTGGTTGAATTTGAGTATTTGATGAAAATGGAATTGAGCTTTTTTTCAATTGGGATTTTAGTGCAAGTTTCTCTTCCCAATTTTGGAAGAGTTTGGAAGAAAAGTAAAGATTAGTTTTCTTCTTCACAATTTTGTCAAAAGAAAAAACAGAGAAGACAAATGCTATTATTGCTTTTATTTTTTCATATCGAATTGTGCAATTTGTTTGTGTTTTGAATTTAAAATTTTGTGTATTAATTTATTTTTGAAACCATGTATTTGTATTTAGTCCGTTGTTTGATTTGCGCAAATTAATTCAAGTCAACTTTTCATTTGATGAAGAAAAAAAGTTTCACTGAACAACTTGCAACAATGAAAAAAAAAACTCATTGAAAAACTTGCAACAATAAAAAAAAAAGGGATGAGTTTAGGAGGGAAGGGGTGGGGCGGAGACGCTGGATTTTGGGGGTGGGGTGGGGTGGAATCGTATATAGAAGAAAGGAAGAGAAAGGGGGGTGCGGGGTGCTGATGAAGAAGAAGAAGGGGGGGGGGGTGTTATTTTTTTTTTCTTTATATATATATATATATATATATATATATATATATAAAGTACGTGTGTGGGATTACTTAATAATATCTTACGTGGCAATGACATGACACTGGTGTAACACTGATTTGGCATGACATGACGCGTGTGTAGTGCACTTTTCGCTGTGAGAGTGAGATTTTGATTTTGAGGTTGAAATTAATTCACTTTAAAGTTGTTAAGGAGATAAATAATTGCCCGATTAGTTTAAAATCTAAAGTAAGTTTTGACTATAAATTGGAGGGGGGAGGAGGGATTTGATGTATTTTCTCGCACACTTTTGTAATACAAGAATATATGATTCATAAAAATAAAATATCTAATATTTATGATAATCATCATAATTATAGTGTACATAGTAAATGTCAAATACGAATAATAGCAAAGAAAATTGACTTTAATATTATCTCTAAATTATAGTCGTAACTTCACGAAAAAAAATTGCTACTTACTTTACCTTTTTAAAACTCATACCTTTTTTCATTAAATTACTAAAAAATACATTATTTTTTATTCACAAAATTATTAAATTAATCTTTTGCGTACCATCAAATAATATGAACCAGAAATAGTAACAAAGTAATGAATGAAGGGAATGGATGAATTAATAAGAGACTTCGAATAGAACATCAAAAAAATTCAAAGCTAGTCACTTGGGAATTGTTCCGTGGGGCCCAGATAACATTTACTTACTACTGTATTTAATTGAACGGAGAAAGTAAGATATTTCCTGTGCTTTGTAAGTAAACATTAACCAGGGGTATATTTTTCTAATTAACTTCATTATTAATGTTTTAAATTTTTTAAAATTAATTATTATTATTATTTTATATAATTATTTCATATTATAAATTATAATTCTAAATAAAATAAATAAATTAAAATAACTATTTTTAATATAAAAATTAAATAAAATAAAAGGGCGTATAACAGTAAAATAAAAAAGAGAAGAAAGTGTGTGTGACATAAAATCAAGATGAAAAAAGTGGAGTGAAAAAGAAAAGGGAGTTGGTATTAATTGAAATCTAAAGAAGATCTGACATGGACAGTTTTAAATATCGGTGACACCATTAACTTTTTTCTTCTTCTTTAAACTTTAGAAAGTAAATATCCAAAATAACTGTAAAAACTGATTAACAGGCCCTTCTTAGGAACTAGAGTGGACCCCATGTACTATTTTTCCTTTTCACTTTCTCTCTCCTAACTTTGGTATTCCATGCGCACAAAATATAATATTGGTATAATGACATCATTGGCATTAGGGGTGTACCTAGGTTGGGTTAATTTAATTTTTCATTAAAATATAAACAAATCAGTAATGTCGATTTTCTAAATCTATAAATCAAATCAAATCAATATACAATCGGTTTTTTAATTTTAATTTTAGTCGGGTTTTTTTGGTTTTCTCAGTTTTTCGATTTTCTCAGTTTGTTATAATTATAATGTGATTGAAGAAAATAATTAAATATTTTTAGTAAAAAGATTAGAAAAAAAACAATGGTCATAGAGTAGTTTCAATTAAAATTAAGTTGACAAATTACTAAGACGTCTAAACTACTATCTCTCAAAGTAATATTATGTGGATACCCAGTGGTTCAATTTCTTAGTCACTAGTCACAGTAGCTTGTCTGAAAGTTTCCTCCACATAAAATATGAGCATACAAAAGAATGAAGAATTGGAGACAACTTATTAAAAACTTAACTTCATAAAGTAATTAACTATAACATAATTCCATTAAAAAGAAAGAGAAAGAAGAGAAACAAACCTAAATCACAACTTGAGAACGAATGAACAAAATGTAAAGTGAAGCAATGAAGAGTTTTAAGTTTTTATATGACAAAAATTCAGATATAGGTAACTTTTAGTCCATAATTACAAGACATGATTAAAGTTTGCATAGTTACAAAACATAAATATACCTTAAATTCCTCTCTTTCTCTCACTCTTTCTCGCCTCTCTCCTCCTTCTCTCTCCCCTTCTCCATTCCCACCCCTCTATTGGTCCCCCTTTTTTTCTCATTTTTTTTTATAATTTCAGGAATTGTATATTTGTATATAAACTATGCAAAATGTATATGTACACACTCAATATAAATTCTGCAAACTGTATATATACAGATATATAGTTATTTAATATACACTATAATAATATACAAACATTCAGATATACAATTGAAAAAAAATGTACGTATACAATTAACAACTGATACATATATGACTTATATAATTGACATATAACTTATACAATTGACTTATACATATACTACTTATACAATTACATCATATACATAATTAATATACAACTTATACATATACGCATATATAATTGACACATAATATATAATTGGTAACAATTTAGTTGAATTGAGAAAATAATGATTGAACTAAGTTATCTCAATCAAAATTTATGATAGAAAGGATTACAAAATATATAAAAAAATAAATTAAATCTAATATCAAAAATACTGAAAGATTACCTCAAATCTTCAATAAATATTCTAAACGGATTTTATGTGGTGACAAATCCGCAAAAAAGGTTCTCCAAAGTAAAATCAAGGATGATATCTTATGATATTAAAGTGATTTTGAGAGAAAAATAAGGAGAAAAAAATTGAAGAAGGTCTCTTGACGAACACTATTATGATGTTGCCAATGTTGTTGTTTCTTCAATGTAAAATCAAGGATATTAGAGTGATTTTGAGAGAAAAATAAGAAAAAAAAAGTTGAAGAAGATATCTTCAATAATCGTGCATTTTGATGTTCCCATTGTTGCCTTTTTTAAGCCAATAGAACAAAAAAATGAATTTAAACTACCAAATAACTATAAGTTGTAATTTTTTTAAAATATTAACCATACCATGTAATTAATATAGTATTTTGACTATAATATATAATTTTTCCTTTTTATATTAATATTGGGCTTTGTATTAATTTGTTACTAATGGACAAATATTATAATTAAAGACCCAAGAATATATATCTATTTTCTGAATATAAAAAAGTAATAAAAATAATTAGAAAGTAGATTATAAGTAATATTTTTTTACGTATAAAAAATTAAAATTATATATATATTATGTCGGTTCGGTTTGTTCTTGATTTCTTAAAGCTAGGGTTTTGCCCTTTGAGAGAGAATATTTTAATCTTGAGAGAAAGTGAGGAAATAATGCTATAACTAGGTTAATTAGGGGTTAATCACGTGTTTAAGAATGACTTGGGTCATGGAAAAATACCCTATTACCCTTGAGAAAGATTTAAAAATTTATCACTAGATGCCCGATTTTAGGCCTCATCGCGTCGCGGTAAGCCACTGGAATGTGGCTGACACTGTGTAAACATGAACAAACGTGAAATGGACCCTTGGAGAGATATGGCACCAACGTGGAGCCTCACTAGAATTTGACAACTGGGAAAATAGCTAGTGGCGCGATGCGGTGGGATCGCCTTGCCATACAGAAAAATGACAATTGTGAACTGGAGCATTAGCGCAATGCGCCATTATCACAGAGCTTCACTAAAAGATGAAGACTGCCATTTTGTTGGTCTCCATGATGCGCTGATATGCCAGATGTCACATTGCTTTACAAAAATGGCTCTAACTCTTCGTTCGGGTATCGAATTTGGGCGAACTTTATATCGTTGGAAAGCTGACTGAATTTTCTACGCAATGGTAAGCTCTAAACTAAAAAATATTGAATATTTTAAAATTTTTATATATGAATACTCATGTACTGAGAGTTAAAATAATCTAGGAAAATACGGGGTATTACAATATCTCCTCTTTAGGAACATTCGTCTTTGAATGACACTGATTAAGCTAAAAAATACTGATAGACTAAGTTTACACACTGAACATGCACAACTGAAACATAATTGCATAACTAAAATCACTAATAAGCTGAGTTTTCATACTGAACATGCATATCTGATGCACGAGTACATGACTGAACTGATTTATGAATGCATGACTGAATATGCAATGGTAATGGGTACCAAGTTTGTAACTGTAACTGAACAAGGAACTGAGTAAAGCTAAGGAAGACTATTACCTCAAGCTGAATTTGAGTTTGTAAAAAAGAGGCGAGGATACTTGGTCTGCATATTTGCTTTTGCTTCCCAAGTAGCTCCCTCAATGGACTGATTCCGCTAAAAAACTTTGATCAAGGGAACTTTTTCGTTCCTCAATTTGTGAATCTGACGATCGAGGATTTGGATTGGAACCTCTTCGAAAGATAGATCATTTTGAATATCTACGCCCTCTAAGGGAACTATGACTGCTGGGTCACTAATGCATTTCTTTAGCAAGGAGACATGGAATACTGGATGCACTGAAGCTAGATCTGAAGGCAACTCAAGCTCATAAGCTACCTTTCTGAAATGGTTGAGAATTTTATAGGGACTGACATATCGGGGACTGATCTTCCCCTTTTTGCCGAATCTATTCACTCCCTTCATGGGAAAGATTTTTAAGTACATAAACTCGCCGACCTCAAACTCGAGATCTTTTCTCTTCTCATCTGCATACGATTTCTGTCGTCTTTGAGCTTCCCTAAGCCTTTCCCTGATCAATTGAACTTTCTCTAAGTCATCAAACACTAACTCAGGCCCTACTACTGCGGCTTATCGACCTCGAACCAACTAATTAGAGATCTACATCTCCTACCATAAAGAGCCTCAAACGGAGCCATCTGAATATTGGAATGATAGCTGTTATTATATGCCAATTCAATCAAAGGCAAGTGGTCATCCTAACTACCTTTAAAATCAACAACACATGCTCTTAACATATCTTCTAAAGTTTGAATGGTCCTTTCTACTTGACCATTTGTCTAAGGGTAAAAAGTTGTACTAAGGTGAATTTAGTTACCAAGAATCTTTTAGAATACTTTCTAAAAGTGAGACGTAAGCTGGGTAACTCTATCTAATATAATGTATACTGAGACTCCATGTAACTTGACCAACTCTTTGATATAGAGTTTGGCATAGTCCTCGGTTGAATAGGAGGTATGGACTGGCAAAAATTGAGTTGATTTGGTCATCCTATCTATAATGACTTAAATAGAATCATGTTGATTGCGGGTACAAGAAAACCCATCACAAAGTCTATGTTCACTTTTTCCCATTTCCATGTGGGAATACTGAACTACTGCATAGACCCACTAGGCTTCTGGTGCTCAATCTTAACCTGCTGACACGTAGAGCACTTAGCTACAAACTCTGCTATGTATCTCTTCACCTCACTCCATCAATAGATCTTCTGCAAATCGTGGTACATCTTAGTGGCCCCTGGATCAATCTACTAACATACACCATGCGCTTCTATAAGAATTCGTTGCCTCAAGTCATCTACACCTGGCACGCATAGCCGATCCTGGCAACACAACATACCATCTCCTTCTTGGGAGAAAACCTGTACTTTCTAACCTCTGACTTACTCTTTTAACTTAACAAAGCTGGGATCTCTATCCTATTTTTCCTTTACTTTAGAAACTAGAGATGATTTGGAACTATTCTGCACCCACACACTATCCTTTGCTGAATCGACTAAGCGAACACCTAGTCGGGCAAGCTGATGAACTTTCTGAACTAACTTCTTCTTACCATTCTTAACATGAGCAACACTACCCATAGGCAACCTACTGATAGCATCTACTACCATATTAGCGTTGTATGAATGGTAGAAAATACTCATGTCATAATCTTTCAACAACTCTAACCATCTTCTCTGATGCAAATTCAAATGTATCTGAGAGAATACATACTGCAAGTTTTTGTAATCTGTGAACACATCAACATGAACCCCACACAAATAATGCCTCCAAATCTTTAAGGCAAACACTACAGCTGCTAACTAAAGATCATGGGTAGGGTAATTCTTCTCATGGGGCTTAAGCTGTCTAGAGGCGTAGGCTATGATCTTATCTCTTTGCATTAGGACACAACCCAAACCCACTCTGGAAGCATCACAGTACACAACAAACCCATCTGAACTATCTGGTAGTGTCAAAACTGGGGCTAAGGTGAGTCGAGTCTTCAACACCTGAAAACTCTTCTCGCAAGAATCTGACCACTGAAACTTAACTTTCTTTTGAGTCAATCTGGACATGGGGGATGCAATAGATAAAAACCCTTTAACAAACTGATGGTAATATCCAGCTAAACGCAAGAAACTCCTGATATCTGATGAAGAAATGGGTCTAGGCCAGTTTCTCACTACCTCGGTCTTTTGAAGATCAACTCTAATGCCATCACTGGAAATAATATGACCAAGGAATGCTACTGACCTTAGACAAAATTTGCACTTACTAATTTGGCGAACAATTTATGGGCCCTGAGAGTCTAAAGTATGATCTTGATGTGATCTGTGTGATCATACTCGCTAAGGGAATAGACAAGAATGTCATCGATGAAGACTATAACGAACATATCCAAGTACTGCTTAAACACGCAGTTCATTAAGTCCATGAAAGCTGCTGGGGCATTAGTGAGACCAAATGATATGACTAGAAATTTGAAGTGACTATACCGGGTTTGAAAAACTATTTTTGAGATGTCACATTCTCTGACTCTGAGCTGATGATAGACTGATCTGAAGTCTATCTTAGAAAAGTAACTGGCTCCCTGAAATTGGTCAAATAAGTCATCAATTCTAGAAAGGTGGGTATTTGTTCTTAACTTTGACTTTGTTCAACTGACGGTAGTCTATATACATCCTAAGAGAACTGTCTTTCTTATGCACGAATAAAACTGGTGTGCCCCATTGGGAAATGCTGGGTCTAATGAACCCCTTGTCTAAAAGGTCTTTTAACTATTCTTTTAACTCACTGAGTCTAGCTGGATCCATTTTGTATGGTGGAATAAAGATAGCCTGAGTATGTGGGAGAAGGTCTATTCCAAAGTCAATTTTCCTTTCGGGAGAAACTCCAGGAAGATCTTTGAGAAACACATATAAGAATTCATTTACTACTGGAACTGACTCAAGGCTAGGAGTTTCTGAATTAGATTTTTTGACTCGGATGAGATGATAGACACATCCCCTGGATATCATTTTTCTCGCTCTAAGGTATGAAATCAACTGACCCTTAAGCGCTGTGGTACTACTCCTCTATTCAAGGACTGGTTCATTTGGAAACTAAAAATGAATAATTTCATTTCTACAATCAACTGAGGCATAACATGAATGGAGCCAATCCATGCCGAGAATGATGTCGAAATCCATCATCTTTAACTCTACTAAGTTTGCTAAAGTGACTTTCTGAGATATCATAATCGGACAGTTCCTGTATACTCGTTGGGCTATAATAGACTGACCCACTGGGGTAGAGACTGAGAAAGGTTCTATTAAGATTTTTAGTTTGAATTTAAAGTTGACTGCTATGTAAGGAGTTATAAAAGACAAGGAAGCTCCTGGATCTACTAAGGTATAAAGGTATAAATGAAAGATATGTAACGTTCCAGTGACCACATTAGGAGAACTTTTCTAATCCTGTCTGGACTGAAGTGCATAGAGCCTATTTGGGCATTGCCCACTGGTGGCACTGGAAGTGGTACCCTGCTGATTTGGGCAACCGAAATGAGCTGAATAATGACTATACTAACCCTGAGAACCTGACCGAGGACAATCTCAGATCCTATGACTTGGCTTGCCACACCCGTAACAAACTTCACTGCCAGCCCTGTAGACACTCTGATGGTTTTTTCTATATTTCTTAAAAAGAGGATTTGTTTGAGCACTGCTGACACTACCCTGAGATTTAAATCCTGGCACCCTATCTTTGTTACTATTTCTGTACTTAGGGACTAGAGAAATGGGTGAGGACGAAGTTGGAACCAAAGATTTTTTGTGAAATTAAGAGCGATTACCGCCTTCTAACTTAGGCTGAGTGAAATTAAAGCTACCCATTCTAGCCCTCTTATTCTCCTTCTCTTTCCTTATTTTTAGCCTCTTCTATCTACTAAGTATGGACCATGATCTTGGATATGTCCATCTCCTTAATCAATATCGCAGTTCTGCACTCCTTAACCACACTCTTTGACACCCCAGATATGAACTTGCTCATTCTGGACCTATTATCTGCTACTACATGGGGAGCATACCTGGCTAATTAAGTAAACTTGAGGGAATACTCTTTCACACTCATGTTGCCTTGCCTGAGATTGATGAACTCTAACACCTTGACTATTCTCAGCTCTAAGGGAAAGAGTCTATCTAGGAAAACAATAGCAAACTCTTCCCATTCTATGGGCTCTGCATCTGTGCCCCTGTCGACCTTCCACTACTTAAACCATGTAGGGGATACATCTTGTAGCTGATAGGCAGCTAACTCAGCACTCTCACTGGAAGTCATTCCTATGATATCATTGACTTTATAAACCTGATCGAGGAACTCCTGTGGATCCTCTTCGAGCTTAGATCTTGAGAATAGGGGAGGATTCATTTGGGTGAAGTCCCAAATCCTGGATGCAGTAGTATTGGACACTGGGTTGGCCTGAACTCCAGATGGCTATTCATTCTGAGCTGCTATGAAATTGGCTAGAGTTGTGAATACAACTCTAAATTCTGCATGGGAGACATGCTCGTCTAGGGGATCTCGCTGAACAGGCTGAGGTGATGGGTGGGTTCCTGTTCTTCTTCTGTTATTATTTTTGGGAGGCATATTCTATAAACAGAAGTGAGAAATGAATTAGACTGAGACTTTAACTTGAGCTCATGCTCGTTCGCACAATATGAATACTAAAACTAGGGAAACTTTTCCTAAACATATCTCATAGCCTCTTATCCATAAGTGTGGCGTGCTACACACCCATGCACAAGACTCTACTTAACGTTGCTTTCAGACTCCCAAGGACTCTGTTGAACCTTAGGCTCTGATACCAAGTTTCTAATGCCCTAAGTCTATACCCCGGATGCTACACAGTGCATACGATCACGAGAAACCACAAGCTAACCCATGACTAATATGTACTGTGAGCACTGAATAATAATATTGTACTAATGCAGAAAATAGGCTGAAATGCCATAAGGTTTACAATATAAATACTGATAAAGAATAAAAACTGTAATAATATCTGATAAAATATCTAAAATTTGAAACACAATCTGAACTAGTTTAGTCTGAAAAGACTCTAAGTGATCTGTCAGAATGGGAAGTGATGGGACAAGCCCCCAACTAACTCCGACTACAGAAATACTGAATCAACTGTAATAATGACATAAAAGAATATCCTTGATAGATGAGGACTCACTACTGAATTTGATGCTGCTATCTGAATCTATCTAAGCACGGTCGGGAACCTGAGTGTCTGAACCTATAATATGAGACATCATAGTGCAAAGAAAAAGTATGCGTCAGTACATAAAATGTACTGGTATGCTAGATGAGTTAAGTCTGAATGCAAGGGTTCTGGAAGGGTTTACATGCATGAATAGTAATTGACTGAATGATATGAAATAACTAAAAAAGAGTACATGGTTAACTGGAACTACTGTAAAATACTGAGTATGCAATACTGTGCATATACGTGTATACTGTATTCGAGCTTTTTCTAAAGCTGAGTACTAAGTTCTAATAACTGAGTAACTGATATCTGAGATTACTAATAGCTGAAATTCTTATAGCTGAGTGACTGTATCTGACAGTCATGATTCTGTAGAACTGAACTGAGTTCTATACTGAGACTGTGGGAGGTAGTCCTTTAACCGACATACCCCTAATAAGATAACTAGGGTCCAACCTGTAACCCCAGTTGGAAGGGTGTCAATACCGTGCCACGGGTAAAGACAACTGAAGAGTCACCCTCATCTGGAAAGTGCCCTAAATGAGAATGGTGGTGCCCTCAACTGGAAACTTAAAATATCTCATCAACCCTTAACTGGAAGGTTGATGTCTCAACCTACGCTGGCTATGTAGTTCTGGAACGCAAGGACTGCTTCTAAGGATTACACCCTCTATTGGCAAGTGAGTCCCCATCCTTGGGTTCACTCAGTGTTGAATCCTACTCCCAACTGAAGATACTTATTATTATACTGAGCTGAACTGGACTAATATTGAATTTCACTAAGTTCTATAACTGACTGAGTGCTACTGATCGTGACCTTACTTAAATTATTCTGTAGCTACTGTATCTCTAGGTAAACAGCTAGATTGTCTAGTAGTATATACCTTCAGGACTCGATAGCATGAAAATGAAGCATAGCATGATCTTGAAAATCATAACAATGTCCATTTGTTCATAATTAATTCATAGAGACATTTTATCAAACACTTGTAGGGCACAAGCTTGTACATGATTGGGACTACATAATGATATGTCATGATTCCACTATTTACTTCACATAGTCATTTTAGCAAACACTTGGGGAGCATGGATTATTTCACATGATAATGGTCAACACATAAACATCATGGATACAATACTCAATTACAATTTCAAGGGTTTAGCATACAATTCACATAATTCATCACATAAACTATTTTAATTTCAAGGAAACTTATAATTAATCATGAATTGAAACCCAATTACTATCCTAGACATGAATACAATCAATTTCAAGCATGGAATTAATAAATCTGAAATCTTGTAAGTTTAAAAAGGGGTTCTTAGACTTCATGGGAGAAAGGAACCCATGAATGAAAACCTAACATATTTGGGAATATTAATTCTTAAAGGTTCTTGGAGGAATTCCTGAGTTTGTTTTTGATTTCTTGAAGCTAGGGTTTCGCCCTTTGAGAGAGATTGTTTTAATCTTGAGAGAAAGTGAGGAAATAATGCTATAACTAGGTTAATTAGGGGTTAATCACGTGTTTAAGACTGACTTGGGTCATGAAAAAAATACCTAATTACCCCTGGGAAAGATTTAAAAATAAGTCACTGGATGCCTGATTTTGGGCATCACCGTGACGTGGTGAGCCATTGGAATGTGATGACACTGTGTAAAAATAGATGAACGTGAAATAAACCCTTGGCATGATGTGGCACCATCGTAGAGCCTTACTGGAATTTGACAACTGGAAAAATGGCTAGTGGCACGACGCAGTGGGATTGTGTTGCCATACCAAAAAATGACAATTGTGAACTTGAGCATTGGTGCGACACGCCATTATCGTGGAGCTTCACTGGAAATTGACGACTGCTATTTGCAGGTCTCCGCGACGCGCTGATGTGCCAGATGGCACACTGCTTTACAAAAATAGCTCTAACTTTTTGCCTGGGTATCGAATTTGGATGAACTTTATATCGTTGGAAAGCTGACTAAATTTTCTACATAATGGTAAGACCTAAACAGAAAAATACTGAGTATTTCAAAAATTTTATATATGAATACTCATGTTCTGAGAGTTAAATTAAGCTAGGGAAATAGGGGTATTACACTAAACTTTTTAAAAGTTCCAACGAAATCTCATTTGGACCGATAGCTCTCCCCCTACACATCCTATAAATAAAACCCTCAATATCTTCAATATGGATACAACTACAATATCCAAAATCACAATGCCTCTCAAAATATTCCCAATCTCCTAGAATAGTGTCCCTACCTTCCTCTTCATTCAAGATCTTGTAAAAGTATGATTGCCATCTTCGTATAGTAAAAACATCCTTCACCAATACTTAATTGTCCATGTTGTTGATGCATTTCGGTTGGTTCATGTCTCGAGACTTTCTTTCTCCTTATCTCATTGGCCAGGCAAACTTTTTATCTCTAGATTTATCCTTAAGCTCCAAATATAAGTGTTTAAAATATGTCATTTTCCTATTGTGATATTTAACTTAGCCTACTTTCTTTCATATTATAATTGTACCTATTTGTTTACTTCTCTTTCTCTTCCTTACTCTCCACCAACTTCACATATACAACTTTCTTAGCCTCTACGTTTCCTTGGATATCCCCTATTCTACCTCCAATTCCCTTGATGCCCACCATCTTATCTCTCAAGACTCCCTACACCTCTCTAGATACTATCCTAATACAACTGGTATTTTTATCACATATATAATTCACTTCCTCACTCCTCTCTCATGCCTCTATCTCCAATAACTTATCTCATATATTCTAAGCATAGGCCATAATCAACCTATCCCACTTGATCCTTGAACTTTCACTCATGATCCTTAGTTTCTTAAATAATTTAGCTAGTGATCTCCAACAACTTCTGTTCATCCTATTCCTATGGTGGAAGCTAAGTCTTATGTTGTCTTTTTTTGCCTAGAATCTCTTGTACATGTCTAGATTAGGTCTTGGGGAAGAGTTGATTGGGCACTCATAAAAAGGTTTAATTATTTTGATAGATTTTAATGAATTTTCTTTATGAATTTTATATACTTTTTGAATGGGTGGTAAGGATTCTTTTATCTAGTTAGAACAGAGTAGGTGTTAGCACGATCCTCCTAGTTAGATCATGACAGTTAGTACTAGATCCTAGATAACTAGTCTCCCACGTATAAGAGCAAATGTTAAATAAAGTCCAGTAGATTGGTATGTAGGCATCTACATTAAATCCTCAACAAGCTATAAGGCATTTCAGGAATTAGTGTCCTCTCCTTTTTTCGCCATCTAAAATAATCATCATTATTTGTTGAACCCAATTAGTAACTAGCCGATTCTAGTTGGTATATCAACCAACTCAATTGGAATAAATTGATTCGAATTCGTATCTCAGGAAATCAAATTAATATCTGGTGGTAACAGTTGTTTGAAATGTGAATGGCCCATTAGTGATCATTGGATCAGGTAAGATAAGCTTACCCATTAGTTATCATTGGATCAGTTAAGATAAACTTACATTAAATAACAATGTTGTTTGATCTAATGATTTAGAAATTTGTTTTGTTGAGTTGATGCTTACTGAATGGTTTGAAATTTTGTAATAACTAAACAATTTAATAAGTTGCCAATTTTGTGTTTAGATTTCTTATTACATGGCTTGAGTGCGTATTGAACTTGTGTAATTGAGATGATTAATGATGACCATTGAGTCTACTTCGTGACTAGGCTGTATAAATGATAAATTAATTGCCTACATGAAAAAATAAGTGTTAACATACGATTAAGTTAACTATTATCAAGTTGATTATTAAGCAGAACAACTTTATTGTATAATTAAGACAAATTATGTGTTTAAGAATAATAATGATGAATCCTAGTTGTTGAGTTTAATTCAAAATATTTAGATGAAATTTTATGTCCTAAATTGAGAGCTTAAGTGGTTAAATAGATCAAAGAGTGTCGCATTGTAGAAAATAAAACTTCCCAGAGTCACTACCTAGGTACTGTCATAACGGTTTGAAGCTCAGTGTAGCGATCCTGCTACAATGACACTCTTTATGCTTGCTGCTGTAGTGAAAGAGGGGTCGGTATAGTGGGACCCTGCCAGTGACGCTGGCTTACTCTCCCCTATTTGTGTACTTCTATTGCCAACCCTTTTATAAACAATAGTATAGATGGAATAACTGAATTAAACTAGTCTATCATATGTTACTTTGATGTAATGATATACAATCAACCACCTATCATAAAATAAAGTAGTTAAAAGTGCGATAAAATAAAATATTATTTGTTGCAGTCCCAAATAAGGGCAATCACAAAGTCAGTAGAAAATTAAAAGAGGGGATAAGGGGAAATACACATGTCTAGGAACTAGCTAGAGGCTTCATATTCATTGAGTTTTGAGGCATCAGATCCCTCATTCTCCATTCCACTAAAAATAAGAACTCTTATGCATCTTCTTTCTTCAACTTGAAGAGCTTCTTATACAGGACCGTGCATTCAAACATAACTTTCATCGATTTCTAAATTTGGTTAAGCATACAGTCTCTAGAGCGTGTATTCTTTTTTTGTCATCCAAATCCCTTAGGAGTTTGGGATATAGCATATACCAGGGAGGAAAAAGATGCTTGAATTTCTAGCGGATCTAAAGATCTAGAAAGCACCGACCATGAGAAGGAATACAAGAATGCATTAGAATGTCCTTCATGCTAGCTAAATTAGACTCGAACCACTCAATGGACCTCGTGGGTAGTACTGGGAGGCCATCGGCTCCCTCATTCTCGGGGCCCCCTCTACTCTTTAATTCTACTACTACCTTTTTTTCTTGATTTGCCCTTGAGGACCCTTTACCCTCAAAGGGTTGAAGGGTATATCGCACTTCAAGGTAATGATCGTCATTCTTTTGAGGCACATATGCTTTGGTTCATAGCTCCTTAATCAAGTTGGAGAGGTTACGATCCCTTAGGTTTTCATTGTAGAAATATTTCCATTTCACTATGATCTAAGCCACCACATTGAGTAGAATTTCCTCGATTGCACAAGCCACCATTATAGCCAGAGCATAAGTTACATCCAAGTTATTGCTACAAGGAAAAATCCTCCGAAATATCAAATTCTTATACTCCTAAAACTTCGCATAAAAGTGCATGCTCTTAAGCCCTGCAAAACTATTCCAGTAGATCTTTTCCTAGCCAGCCTCGACTATTACTATGTATCTCAACCCTAGCAAGTCTGTCTCCCTATACTTTACTTTAAAGCCAATGTTGGGAATATTTGGCACCCCCAAGACATCATTCAATGTGGCTAAATCCATGAGGATATTCACTCCCTCAATGCAAATAGTTGGGTATGGGTCATACCAATGCACAATAGAGAGCATAGCATAAAACTCCCATACCCAACCCCATGTGCAATCTGGGTGGGTTCCACTAGAATCATCCACCCAAAATTCTACTTACTAGCAAAAGAATTGTAGTGCTTCTTTCTCTACATCTCATATCACAGAGCCCTTCTCATGGCATCATCTACTCTGAATCTTCGTACCTTTATTGGCAGACCCTATCTAGAAACCTTCTAAAGAAAGACCAATATTTTTTAAGTTTTAGTCATCCATTATATTAGTATTCATGTAAAATCATATCAAGAGTTAAAAGTATACTTAATAGGTTGAAATTTTCAAAAAGCTATAAATTAGCAAAATTCAAGGTTGGCTACTACTAAAATCCTGCCATAGCAAGAAACATCCCGCTATATTGGGGCCTCTATAATGAGAATATGTCACCATAACAGGTTTGCTATTAAGGAAAAGAGTCCACTAAAGCATTCTTCATCCTCCCTAATACCTTTGGTGCATCAGTAGCATTTTTTCATAAATTTTGGCAATTTTTCAACTTCTAAACATAGATCGAGGCTAGTAGAGTAGTGTGTAACTCCTAAAAGTCAAAATTTTGATGAGTAAAACTCGATTCAAGCCATAATAACTAATAAATTTTAAAATAATGACTCTTCATCTTCTAACCCTTCTTCAATCCCTAAATCTACCATGAACTCCATAAATCTTTCTACTGGAATGTCATAAGTACATTGAAAATATAAGAGAAATAAGCATGGTATGTGAATACATCCAAAATTAGGCAAAATCAAATATTGCTTAAACCAACCCTAATTTCTACATTTCTATAAATTCTATCCTAAGTTCATAAAAATAAGCGTTATAGAGTAAGAAGACAGAGTTAGAACCAAAATATACGTTTTATTCAATAGCGATAGAGAGTAATTGATCAGAGTGTGTGAGGAGAGTTTTTAGTTTATAAAATATGAAGAAATAGGAAGTGAAACCCATTTCTCCCCTTCTTAAAATACCATGGTACCATTGTAGCGGCCCACTTTATTGTACAATAATCCCATTGCAGTGGTAATGGTACTGCTATAGCGAAAGTCAAAAATTAAAAATGGTAAAATTTTAGTTCTCTTGGTGATTGTTGTGTAATTTTTAATATTGATATGTCCCAGTGACCTTGGGTGCTCATATGCGTTTCTTCTAAGCTATCATTTCTAGTTACAACTATTGTATACATTATAATGGTAGTTCATTGTAGTGAATTATGCATATTAGTTTGTGGAACTCTATTGTAAGGTTAGTAAGTGATGTCGAGATCACAGTCCCTAAATCAATAGATTGGGAGTTAATGACTCCAAAAGTATGTCAATTTTATATTCTTCAATACTTTTGTCATTCTGGAACAAATAATGAGTAAATTGATATCTACTATAATGATCCATCCCGTTATTACTATAAGCACCATGTCAAAAAGGTATGGGGGTGATGGTAATTTTTGAACTTGTCAAGATATCTGTTAAATTATTAGTAGACGAACTTAAAAGCTGAATTTTGGAAAGGAAAATTTTGGGGAGATTGATTGCTTCCATCCCATCATAGTGGAACTCTTCATTCTACAACGGTGATTAGGTTGCTATAGTAGGATACAGGCAGTCAAATTTGCATTTTATAATCATTTTTCCTCCTTATCTTAAAAAGATATGACATTGACTCCCCCTAAAAACACCCCAGGTTTGTTCATAGACCTCTAAATAATGTGAGTAGAGAGGCAACTTTAAGAGGACACATTTCAATGGTAGATTAATAGAATCTTCATCAGGGTTGGTAGAACCTGATTAGGTGATAAGAGTTTATGGCTTTGTAAAATCAGATTTGCGCCCAGACAGGCTAGTTTTAATTAAGAAGTAGTTATGATAGAAAATATATTTATGATATAGATTGATGAAATATTTCATATTTTAGGCCCGCGGACATGGTATTTTTCTAGATAAATATGGTAATTAATACAAACATTATTGAACCTAGTGTAAATATAATTGATTGTGTAAAGATATAGTTCAGGCCTATATGCAGTTATGTCATTCTTGCTAATTGAGTCATGACGTATGATTGAGCAATAAGTGATAAATGAAGGTGAGCTTATATTAATCTGGTGTCAATATCATTAAACTATATCAACTATTGATTATTGTTATTCATTCATATGATCTCTTATTTTAAATTGCACAAAGATGTATAATGTTATGGGCAAGGAAATTACAAAGGGCTGCTAGATAAATTGACTAATTATGACATCAGGATAAGTTAAAAGTTGGGAATAAAATAGGTTTCAATTTTGACATATGGTTGTGGTAGATGAATATGCATGTATAATAGTGTATGGTTAGGATTGAGTGGTAATCAAGTGAAATAACTTAAATGAATGCATATAAACCCATGTATACTGTAAAATAGGAGTTAGACCAAATTGATTGTGCATATGCTCTTACTTATTTGTTTATTTGGTCACGGACGTAAGTGTTATTGAGGAGTGGTTGCTTGATAAATTTAATATAATAAGTTGTCGATTTGTTTTTGAAATTTTTTGTTGAATTGTAGTTGAGACTCAATTTAATTATGTATGTTTTCATTAAATGAATGCTCAATTACTTATATTCAAGTCATGCATATAAATGTTGTTGAATGTAATTGTGATTGAATTAGTGGATTAAAGTGGTATAAGAGTGGGAATGTTTGAATAAAGATATCAAAACACGTATTTGAAATAAGGGTTGAAAGATACCTTGTTATCCAGTATGATTGGTACATGGACTGAGCTTCACCCTATAGGTCATAAATAGTGGATAATCATAGTTCCCATTATATGTGTGTACACTATTATTTGGATTGTTTGAAGGTTCCTTGAGTATGCTGGGTAATTTATATCATACATTAATATGGGTCCTCAAGCGAACCATTTATGTCTGTATACATTATGATCCTTGTATGGTCTGTTTACTTGATGATATTCTTGGAATTTTTGTGTGATATGCTTACTTGATGGTATACTTGGGATTCTTTTGTGTCCCATTTATTTAATGATTCATTTCTTGTATTATAATTAATTGGTTGTATGCAACTCTTTAATTGTTTTGATATGATATTGAGTTGAGGAATTCAGTAATTTCCTATTGTGTCATGCTCAATCGATTGTACAATTTCTTGTTTTAATATGAGTAAAAAAATTAGCTATACTAAATCATGTTAATGAATTGTTGATGGGATAATGCGGGGTTAGGTAGGGTTGAGTGAATAAAATTCAATAAAAAATTTATTATAGAGTAATAAGTGGAGGGAGGTGAAAGTGAATTGGTCCTCTGTTAGTGGCTGGGAGTAGACTTTATTTGTTTGTTAAGGATGCCTACGCCATACAGTAATATAGACATGAGACCTGGAAATTGGTGTATGAATATGTAATAATAAGGTGATTTATAAATAACTATAGTTTGGTGAACCTAGTGATTGTTAGTGAGATGTGATAAGAATGAAATAGGTCCTTATAATCATTTTAATGAGATCAGTTGCCTAGATTATATCATGGATGGTGAGAATATACTAAAAGAGTTCTAATGGGGAATATGAAATAATTTTTAAAAATAATTTTTGGTCTTTTGCTATTTAATCAAAATCTAAAGACAATACACTGACCAAGCACCCCAAATGAAATAGGAAAAAAATAAATTCTTCCCTACTAACCCAAACCAGATATAGTCAAGCCAACACCCTCTTAATACATATATAAAAATGATAGGATTTCTTAATCTATACTTCATTCTTTCATTTGAAAAATTACCCTTCAACACCTTAACCATGTTGCCGCCGCATATCAACCAAGGTTTTCTCCTTCTGCTACTCTAGGTCATCAATATTCTCCTTTTGGTTATGGTATGTACTGATAAATCAACTCTTAAGAATTGATACTTTGCTCTTCTACTTCTTCTTATCTTGTTTTTCCACTTTCTAAATTTTTTACTGTACCTTGATGCTCGATTTGGTTTGTTGAAGGCTCTCATCTATTGTTGTTTTGTTTCATCACTAGGAATATAAATTTACACCATTCTTCATTCTTCTTTGACCAATCATCGATCTTTCATATCTTACAGGTGGATCTGGAGTATAATCAATGGGGAGATCTATAATTCTACCCTATAGTGCTAAATACATCATCCAGGTTTAAAACTACTATTTAACCTAGGATCCTCCCACTTGGATGAGTTCTTTTTGATGACTGAAGTAGCATAGGCTAGATAATATTTTATTTTTTGTTGTCTTTCTGGTTGTTGTAAAAAACTCTAATGTGAAAAAGCTTATGCTTTCGCCTTCCCTACCCCGTTATCTCTTAATAGATGATACTCTTAAATATAGGCACTTTAGCTTGCCACTGTTGATTATTCTTTTTCTTGTTGATTCCATATTGTGAAAATACAAATGGCTGAAATTATCGTTAATTATTGCTAGATTTGCTTGTTAATCCCCTAATGATTTCCTTCTCTCAATATATGCTGAATCTTTGATTGTTTCTATGAATACATGATTTTGTATCTATTAAAATGTCAAAAAATACTCCATGGACATGCCCACTCCCCTCTAATACTTTCTTTAAAAGCATTAAATTCATTTAGATGATGATCTGATCATGTTGTGATTCTTTACAATGTTTACTAGTATCCAATATCGTTCTTGATTCTTCTAAAATTTTTATGGTGTTGTATATTACAGCTTCCTCTACATACAATAAGTCCCTATTTGCATCTCATAGATGAAAAGCATAAGAACATACCTTTAGATTCCCTTTTGAAGCTCCATTGGTGTTATATTTGACCCATCCATGTGGTGGAAATTTTCATAAAACTGTAGTGACTCTAACCCCTAGTTTGTAATACTCCAGCTCCTTTAGCATTCCTAGATAGTTTCCAGGGAATTTACTACTGAGCTTCCTCACTTTTAGTACCATATGCATAGTTCTGACCACATTGTGGACAGTTCTCTGTGTTGAGATTCTCCTTCATTCATATTTGCTAAGGTTCCTTCTCTTTCATAATTCCCATACAATAATGCACGGTAGAGCCTTGTAGTATGGTTTTAGTCCTTTCTTAACTTTTTATCCCTACCATAATATAATCACCTCTCTTAGATTTAGGCCTTCTATACTCAAACTTACAAAAGAACAAAGGTAAGATCAAGTCCTATTAGTAGTAGTTGATGTTAGAACACATGAGCTAGTGTCTCTGGAAATGCATTGTAATGTACCAACATCTAGATGGTCTTCAATACCCCATCTTTTTTCTCTTTCATCCACTAGTATTTTAAACTTCCAAAGTCTCTACATGAAAAAGGCCATCTTGAAAGTTAAGCCTTTAATCCATATCTATTTATAAATCTTGTTGGGATTTTACCATTGTCTGTTGTACTGCCAAGCTGATTTGACTATAAAAATCCCTTCTGTATTCAGTATCCAACATGGTTTGTCCATCTCCCCATCCTCTCTTGGTGGTTTAATATTATTTAGGATATGTTCTACTACCTCCATAGGAAAAATATTTCCTAAAATCACTGTAATTCACTCTCCATCCTTTGTTAGGTTAATGAATGTTTATAATAGTTATTCTATTCAAATTCATTTCTAGTAACAACATAAACATCCCCCAAGCCTATCCATTTGTCACGCCGCAACAAAGCTGATCCACTCTTTTGTTTTACTAAATTTGGTGCTCAAATAAGTCTCTAGCTTTTAACATCTTTTTCCACACTTGAATCTGCCACAACTTGATTTCCACATTACCAAATTACAGTTAATCTTCCTATAATATTTATTCTTCATGTACTTAATTAATATGGAGTGCTTAGCTCTGAAATTCCATCATAACTTATATAATAGTACAATTAAAACATCTTGTAATAGTCCAGTGCCTACCTCTCCTCCAATGAAGTTACTCTAGAAGAATTATTCCATCATATATCAGGATTTGGTTTAGCATATTAATAGGAGAACTCATCACTGATAAACAGGGAATAGGAATACTTTGAAGAACATGCTTGATCAGGATTACCCTTCTATCATAAGATAGTAAATTGCCTTTCCATGCCTGCAGTTTAGAGCTTTTCGTTTGAATCATGTACTTGTAATAGATTTTCTACCTTCTCTTATAAAATATAGGACAACCTAGATAAGTAAAAATAAGTTCTTCCTTTAGTATACCAGTTTCTACCTCTTCTATTACAACATCCCCTCCTGACACACTATGGTGCCTTTATATAGCACTCCTCTTGTTGTTAACTTTTGTCTAGACACTTTTTCATATTTCCTAATGTGTCAACCACTATTTTCATTATATCAGATTCTACACTATTTTCATTGTATCGGACTCTACTTTACACAAGATTATCATATCATCTACAAAGGCCAAATGATTTAACGTAGGACTTTCTCTTGGCTTCAAAAATCTATTGAACTCCTTTTTCTACATCAAAGAATTAAGAGATCTAGAAATTACTTCAACTGCTAAAAAGAAGTATCCCTTTATTTTAGACCTCTTTAAGAACTAAAAATACCTTTAGGTTGTCCATTCAATAAAATTGAATACTAGTTGTTTCCCACTAGCCTGTACACCATGTCAATAATTCACTTATTGAAACAAAGTATTCTCAATAATTTCATTAAGAATAGCCATTCCACCCTGTCATAATCTTTCTTCATATCTAATTTAATCACCAAATTATGAGGTTTACCCATCTTTTTTATTTCAGTGATGATTTCCTACACAAGCAAGACATTCTCTGCTAAGCTCGTCCCTTGTACAAAATCAACCTGCTCAGTAGATATAATCCATAGAAGTACTGTATTTATTCTCTCATGAATTATCCTTGATAATATTTTATTCACAATATTACTTAGGGATACAGGCCTCAGATCTAAAAAAGCATTCACGATTACTTTCTTTGGTAATTCGACTAGATTTGTATGTGTTACAAATATAGGAAGTTCTACACCGCAAGAGAAAGCTTTCACCATATTGTATACATCATCCTCTATTATTTCCCATGTATCCTAGTAAAAGGCTCCTATCATATGTAACAACTCAACCCACTATTGATATTGTCCGCTTTGGGCCCAGGTCCGTATGACTTTAAAATGTCTCACTAAGAAGTAAGGCTTGCTTACTTATATACCCAGTATCTCTTCTATGTTTTTACTAATTTGAGACTTCCCTATCTTAAGTTGGGGTGTTACATCATACCATCCGGACCACTAGCACTATTCTTGTATAACCCCATGACAACCCTCTAAAGTTTTGGCTATATTGGCATCTCCTGTGATTACTCATTCTATTCACTGCTGATTATAGTACGTAATTCCTCCAACATGTCATAATTAACATAATCAAGCTGATTTATGAACTTCTCTTTGTAGAATTCCACTACAGCTTCTACAGTCTCATTGTGTTGCTCTAGTCGGTGATTTTTTATTGCTTTACCACAAAATATCGGGTCACCCATTTTTTGTAATTTTCTTGGTTGATGTGTCTTTATGCTCTCCTTCATTGTTCTGCAATGCTTCCTCATCATTCTTTAGTGAATTAAAACAATTCTTATCATTGTATTCAATTTTTCCTTGAATATGTCTATGTTTGTTTTTCTTGTACTTATTCCTCCTTTTGGTCATTCATTCCCGCTTGTATTATTATTTATAACACACGACTGTTTCATAGAACTTGTCTTTGGTTAACTGAACTCCCACCATCTAGTCTCTTGTTCTTTTCCTCCTCTTACACATTGTGCCCCTCCTCTTGCTTTGACTTAAATAATTCACGGTGAATAGTCTAAAAACTCTCCTCATCATGCCCTTGTAAGAAACATTCCTTGAAATATTTTGGCATGTAATCATAGTGAATCATTATCCATTTTAACTTGTTCTCCCTAGTTATATCGCCTTCCTTATTGATCCTTACCCTTTTTTTGGTATATTTTCTATTAAATCAACTTTAATTTTAGCTTTTGCACAACTAGGAATCATTTGATTCATAGTTAACATAACTACTGTGAGTGGTTTTCCTATTGTTGATGCAATTGAAAAAATTGTCTCTTTCACAATAAAGATTGGTGGTTAATTATGTAATGAAATCGCTACTATTCTAGTTGTTGTTTCCATATTTGATTCGAACAATGGATCCTATTTGAGTGTTCTCATCTGTCAATATATTTCTCTTGCCTTTACATAAAAGGCTACTGGAGAAATTAACTACATGTAGTCCTCTTAACTGGTAAAGCCTGATTAAAATATGCCTTGAATCAAAGACACCAAAGGTGCCTTCATTCCTTATTCTATGTTTGCTCAGAATTTTTTTTCAATTCTTTAATGTCCAATTTTTTAAATGAAAACTTTCCTGCAATAACATATTGTAGATTCTCCTGAATGATGAGATATTTGACTTTTGATTTGTTTCAAGTGATGTTAGATTCACCATGTAACATAACTATAGTCTTTGGTGGTATAATAGGCATTGGTGGGGTAAGTTTCTTAGGTTTAAGGATATTGGAAAATTGATTTTATTTTGTAGGCGGTGTTATGTTCAAATTATCAGGTTTAGGGTTGTTCTGTGATGGTAGAAGAGAGAATTACTCCGGTAGAATGGTCCCATCGGTGGTGGTTAAGGCCATGTTGGTCGATGTCAGTACTAGGTTTAACTTTTTAGGGTTTAGGATTTAGAGAGCTTATGGCTGCATAAGGAAATGTAAGTAAAAAATTATGACAAGTATTTAGAAATAGTGAAATTAACAGTAACAAAGGTTAGATGAACATCTTTTGGAATAAGAAATGATGGATTTTAATTTGGTTATTATATGTACGTGTTTGATCCTTGAGTTCTATATTAGTTTATGTGATTTAACCTTGGTCTGTCGATGATGCCTAGCAGTATGTGGGGTTGTACTAATACTACTCTTACTATATTCTTTTTGGGATATAGTCTGATTGCAGGATCAGTTGATATTTCTTATATCATGCAACTAGTAATCTTCTGTAACTTCTATTCATCCTGTTCCTATGGTGGATACTGAGTCTTGTCTTGTCCATTTTTCATTAGTATCTATTATTCATGTCTACACTAGATCTTTAAGAAGAGTTTTATTATGTCTGTTCTCGTAAAATGTTGCATTATTTTGTATGATTTTGAGAATTTATGGAAATTTGTTTTATTAATTTTGCATACTTTCTTATCTAGTTGTAAGAGTTTTTCTACCAAGTTATAATAGTGTAGGTGGCCGCACAAACCTCCTAGTTGGGTCATGACACCTAGCTTCCTGCACTGGATAATACCTCCATTGCACATATATTAAACCTATATCCTTAGACCTTGAATTCTGAATTGCCTATCTAAAATAGTTATTGGCTCTTGCTCAAAAGCTAGATTCTGGTCTAATTTTACCAAATATATCTCAATCAAATTAGAACCTTCATAAATACATATGTTCAATGTTGAGACATGAAACGTTAGATGAACACCTAATAAATCTAGAGAAAAATAAACTCATAAGCCATCTTACCAATATACCTTAAAATCTCAAGAGGACTAATCATCCATATATTAAGCGCGTCCTTCTATTCATACCTTATGAGACCCTCTTAATAGTAGATACTTTCAACAAAACCTTATTGCAATGCATGAACTCTTAATCACAAACCTTTCAATTAGGATATCTTTTTTTGTATACTTTAGGTAATGAGATTGTTCTCCAAAATCAAATTGACCTTATCTAAGTAATCTCATAAAAATCTATACCCCAATCTTGGACTGTAAATGCATTAAACCAACCAATCAAACAATTATTTACCTTACCATATAAAGCCTTAATTTAAGCCTTATAGATACTTAAACGATGATGATTGTGTCTAGTAAACTCCTTAAAAGCAAGACTTGGTTTCAATGACCATCAAAATTAATCACACAAACCCGTGGCATAGCCTTATAAACCTAAATACTTTGCTTAGACTGACCATCCATATGTGGGTAAGATATTGTGCTAAGCTCTACCTGAGTATCTAACTTGTTCTACATAAATATCAACAAATAGGATGTGAATTGATTACCCCAATATCAAAGGATAACAACAGGCTTATCATACGATTAAACTCTCTCTTAAATATAGATAATACCAATCTCTCTAATGTGTAGGTAGTCTGAACTAGAATGAGATGACTAAATTTTATCAATTATACATAGTGATCTCCTCGAAGTTTGTATTAACAAATTACAAAGCATATAACTATCCATTCCCATTTCCACTTGAGTATAAACATCATTTGAGTCATTATACTTAACTTTTAGTGCTCATACTTCAGTTACTAACAATTTAAGATTCACGCCAGATACTCTACAATGTCTCTTATCAGGAATCTTTAATATAACACATCCAGCCACATACTCTGCAATGTCTCTTAGCTGGAATCTCTATTATTATTACTTTAAATCATGATATATATCTGTTGCCATTAGGTAAAGCGAGTACTCAAACTATGAGTCTATTTTGTAATAAGCTCAGTTAAATAACTTATCCTCGACACATAATTGTTACCCTTGATGACAAATCAACTTTGTTATCAAGAATTACTTTCATGTATTAACCTCCTGATAGTTTTCTTGAATCATACACAGTTTATTATCATCTAATTATCAAGCCTTAAAAATTTATAACCTCAGTTAAATATTTTTGCTTTTACTTGTGAAGATTTATATTGTGATTTGAATTTCATTATCATGTTTGGGCTATTTTTGGAAGATTTCAAGGTGATTATTGAGCATAATATTTTGTTATGAATTTCAATGAAACAAAGCATGAATTCCAAGTTCTAAGTACAAATACTAAGTCTACAAAAACTTTATGCTATAAAGCTCTATTGATATGTTCTGTAACATAATTTAAAGAAAGATTCATCTTTTAATCTAAAGACAAGACATGAAATCCACAACTATTCATCTTGATTATGATTTAAAGTAAAGAGAAGCATAGCTAATTTTTATTTTATAAACCCTTATGCTATTATATGGTGGATTTCTTAAGTATGTGCATATATGTATTCTACGAGTAGTATTTAGCACCAAGAAGGAAATGCGGATTAGCATATCCTAAATTCCTTGAAACTATGAGCCACCGTAGTTTAAACTTTTTTCCAATATGGATGAAGTATAGTGATCACTTAAGTTAAGGTTCTATACCGATGGTAAGGGTAGAACAACCCTCCCCAATGTGGGTAAGACGTGGATTCCATGGTAGCTCACATGGTTTATATTGGTTAGAAGAATCTTCCATAAGAAAGAATAAAAGTAAAGATTTTAGAAACCAAGTGTTATGGCTCACTAAGTTTATTCACATGCATTATTATTCATGTTTTATGACCTTGCAGTCTTTTATTTTATTCAAGATGAAGGTGAATCATTTACGTTTAGCATGTATCATTTGAAAGTTTACTTATATAATCAGTTATTGTTTTACTTATGCATTCACCCCCACATACTCAGTACATTCCAGAAGTACTTACCCATATATATGTCTATGTGCTACATTGTCTTATAATGTAGGTTCTGGTGCTCGTTTTTAGCATCACGGTTCACTACGGGTATCAATACCTATATCCTGACTTTTGGTGATTCCTCATAGTCTGAGGACCAAGCTTATCAGAATCTTGTTCACCGTTAAAAGTACTTTAGCTATTTGATTTTCGTTTATGTTCGGGCCAGCTGGGGCCTGTCCCAGTGGCTCTCTAGTCAGTAGTAGAAGCTTGTCACACTGTGTATGTTTAAGTTCAAAGAATTTGTTTAAGATTTCTAAAGTTAAAGATTTATATTAAGGCATGGAATTGTTTACCTTTAGTTTCTACATATGTTAGTTCACTTTTCATGTGAGTTTCAAGATGAATAGATATCATAGGTTAGCTTAGGGTTATTCTTAGTCTTAAGCACCATGTGACGTCCAGGGGTACTTCCGGGGCGTTACTCTTTCTTTCTTTCAATTTAATTATTTGGGATTTTATTTTTATTCGCGACGATAAGAAATAAAATTTACTTATTTTTATCAAATTTTGAGCTAGCAAATATTATCTAAATTATTTTAATTTTTATTATTATCTTTATTGTTATTGTTGTTATCATCATTATCTCATTCTTCTCTTGCAAAGGGTATTTTTTACTTACTAGTTTCATATTTCTCTATTTTTTTTATATAAACTAGAGTAAATATTTTAAAGTTATTATTCGATAAAAATATTGATGAAATTATTTTGACAAAGTAAGATTGATTATTTAATAATATCATCATATTTTTGTACTTTCATATGATATTTAGTAACATACAAGTATGTTACTGACTTAAAGTTTTAAATTCAAAACCGTTCCAATCTTTTCAAGTATCTTCATCTTGTAAGTAAAATATCTTTTCTTTCTTTGGACAAATATTGCTCTTTCCTTGATTGGTTGTTTATTGTTTAATACTCGTTTCCTGACCATCTCTTTTTTGCCTTTCATAAGAGAGAAGCCTTTTGCTTATTTTGAGATCACATATTGTATTCAAAATATATTTTTCTCCTTTACACCTTTAATACTGTACTTCTAAAACTATTTTTTAAGTGAAGGCTGAGACCCATATTGTAATGCCCCGAGTTTGTAACCCGGACGCTACACGGTGCTCACAATATTGAAGGACCACTAGCTAACCCATGACTAGTACCTTCTACAATAACTGTGTAGTAAAACTGTAATGATTTTGGAAATAGGCGGAAACATATGCCATAAGGTTCAAATCTACAAATAAATCTGAATGCGGCATCAAAATACCTAAACTGAATATAAGTACTGAAAATTGAACAACTGTTTAAATATACTCTAGTCTGAAATACCTCTAACTGTCTGAACTGTGGAGTGGATGGGACAAACCCCTAACTAACTCCATATACTGAAATAAAACTAAAGTACTGTAAATAATAAGCATGTCATCGAACTATGAGAACTCATCACTACTCTGAAAGTTGAGAATTTGAACTGCTAAGGGTGATCTGGAGCCAGTGCGTCTGAACCTTTGATATAAGAGATCATAGCACAAAGAAAAGCACATGTTAATACTTTGAATGCACTAGTATGCTCATTGAGGTAGGTTGAAATACATGGGTTCATATGCATGTACAATAATAACTGAATAACATGAGTATGAATGAGTAAGAGTACATGTATGAATCCATAAATTGTAACTGAGATTATGGTAATACTGAGTACTGAATCTGAATACTGATAACCGCTATCTGAGTTGATGATTACTATATTATTGATTAGCCGAATGACCGTATCTGATAGTTCTGAATAATGTGGAACCATACTGAGTTTCGTACTGAGCTGAGTGACAATGTCTAATTGTCTTGAATCTGTAGAACTGAACTGAGTTCTATTCTGAGACTGGAACTGAGTCTGTGCGAAATAATCATCTAACCGACATGCTCCTTTTTAAACTAATTGGGGTGTCAATACCGTGCCATGGGTAAGGACAAGTTGTGAGTTAACCCTCTCTAACAGAAAGCTCTTCCGTCAACCCTCTCTGGCAGAATAACTCGAATGAGATATATCAACCCTCAATATATCTGGTAGGAATATATCACAACCTACACTGGCTGCATAATTTTGTAACGCAGGGATTGTTACTAAGGGTCAAACCCTCTGCTGACGGGAAAGCCCCTATTCCTGAATTAACTCGGTGCTGAATCCTACTCCTAAATGAATAGACACTAAACTGATTTCTAGTCTGAACTAGGTTGGACTGAGTTGTTACTGATATTGTTGTTGAACTGAACCAAACTGGGTACACTGAGTTCCGTGGATTGACGAAAACTACTGAATTCTATTAAGTGACTGAGTTTACTGAGGTATAGACTGAGTATTGAACTAGACTTGAAGAATATTGAGTCTATTGAGTTTTTCCTGAGTTCTGTTATTGACTGATAGTACTACTGATAGTACTACTGATAGTGACGTAATTGTTAATGTACTATGACTGACCATGGCTCTAAATAATTAGCTAAATTATCGGGTACAAGTACCCCCAGGACTTGATAGCACTAAATAAGAGACATGGCATAAACTTGAAACATGTAAACTAAGCATTTGATCATTCTTCATTCATTGGGGAATTTTAACAAACACTTGCATGTCATGAACTTAAACACATGGTAACATGATATAACTTCACTATTCAACTCACATGCTTAATTCATCAATCACTTGAAAGGCATAAATTATGCACATAGTACTAATCAACATGTGAGCACACAATTTTAATATTAAATTCACCATTTGAAGGCTTTAGCATAATTTCACATGGTAACATATATAAATCAATTAAACCCATATGAAATTGATCATTAAACATAGATTTAAAATCCAATTAATCATTTTAAACATGGATATTATCAAACCCAATATGAAATTCATGAAATTCATATACTTGAAGTCTAAAAATAGTTTCTTGGACTCCAAAGGTGGAAGGGACCCTTGGATGAACACTTCACATACCTTAGTTAAAGAATTTCTAAAAGTTAATGGTGGAATCTTGAGTTCTTGATTTGAAATTGAATCTTTTAGGGTTTTGTTCTTATCCAATTTTAAGAAAAGATGAGTTTAATTGCTCTCTAAGGTAATAGATTTCATCTTTTGGGGGCTGATGGTTGAGGAAACACAACCTAAATACCCCTAAGGATGCGGTCTTTTAATGACTGAAAAACTATACCATTGACGCGCAGACCGAGGCATCACATCATTGGCATCGATGTGATAGCCAATGCGTAGCATCGAGTCCGCATCGACTTACTGTAATTGATGCTAGGAGCTGGGAAAAACATTTATCAATGCGATAGCAGATGCGGTGCATCAAGATCGCATTGATCCACTATTTTAAGATTCCAAAAGAGCTTCAAAGGAAGACCAAAATATTCAAAACTTGTCCAAAAACACCTACTGACATTCCTGATCATGAATCAACCTAAATATCTACCTATAATGGACGTAAAGTTCATGAAATAAGATTGCCAAATTTCAAAGGATAGAATGACACTAAGTCTGAATACTTAGCTTGAATATTCTAAGTCTGGGTCCCCTTAACAAGCTTAGATGACTAAATAAATCTAGAGATTTTGGGGGGTCTTACATTATCTCGCCCTTGGGGATATTTGTCCTCGAATGAGACTACTGAGACTGAGAATACTGAGATACTGAACTTAGACACTGGGCATGCATAACTGAAACATGGTTTTATGACTGAGATCACTGATACACTAAATTATCATGCTGAACATACATATCTGATGCATGGGTATATAGCTGAATATGATTCATGAATGCATGACTGGAATTAATGATAAATTGAGTTTTTCATACTGTACATGCATACATGATGAAAAAATACATGATTGAACATGCAATGGTAACTAATACCAAGATTATAACTGAAATCTGAACATGAAATTGTATAAGCTTAATAAAAACTATTACCTTAAGCTGAATCTGAGTTTTCGGAGAAGAGGTGAGGATACTTGGTCCATATATCTGCTTTTAATTCCCAAGTATCTCCCTCAACAGAAGGATTCCGCCAAAGAACTTTGACTAGAGGAACTTCTTTGTTCCTAAGTCTACGAATCTGGCAGTCAAGGATCTCGACTGCAATCTCTTCATAAGAAAGGTTGTTTTGAATATCTATGCCCACTACAGGGACTACGACTACTGAATCACCTATGCATTTCTTTAGCAAGGATGTTTATAACACTGGATACACTGAAGATAGATCTGAAAGCAACTCAAGCTCGTAAGCTACCTTTCTGAAGTAGCTGAGAATTCGGTAAGGACTGACATATCGGGGACTGAGTTTCCCCTTCTGCCAAATATCTTCACCTATCTTGTAGGAGAGATTTTCAATTACAAATAGTTATCAATCTTGAACTCGAGATCCTTTCTGCGCGCATCTGCATACGATTTCTACCGGCTCTGAGCTATCTTAAGTCTTTCCCTAATCAATTGGACTTTCTCTAAGGTATCAAATACCAAGTCAGGCCCTACCACTGGGGCCTCACCCAGTTTAAACCATCCAATGGGATATCTACACCTCCTCTCATAAAGCACCTCAAATGAAGCCATCTGAATATTGGAATGATAGTTGTTATATGCAAACTCAATCAAAGGAAAATGGTAATCCCAACTACTTTTGAAATCTATCGTGTTCGCTCGCAGCATATCTTCTATGTACTGGATGGTTCTTTTTTCTTGACCATCTATCTGAGGATGAAAGGCTCTCATGGTTTCCACAAATGAGAGGTGAACTAGGTACCTCTATCTGAGATAATGGACAACGGAACACCGTGCAATCTGACCAACTACCTGATATAGAGTTTGGAATAATCCTTGGCTGAATAGGAGGTATGGACTATAAAGAAATGAGATGATTTGGTCATCCTATTTACAATGACCCAAACCGAATCATGCTAATGATGAGTATGGGGCAAACCCGTCACAAAGTCCATGTTCAATTCTTCTCATTTTCAAGTGGGAATGCTGAACTCTTGCATGGACCCACTAGGATTTTGATGCTCAATCTTAACCTTCTGACATGTTAAGAACTTAGCCATAAACTATGCAATATCTCTTTTCATTCCACTCCACCAATAGATCTCCCGCAGATCACAGTATATCTTAGTGGCCCTGGATGAATCGAGTAGCATACACCATGCGTTTCTACAAGAATTCTCTTACTCAAGTTATCTATGCCAAGAACATATAGCCAACCCTAGCAACGCAGCACACCATCTATCCCTTTGGAGAAAATCTCTACCTTCTGATTTCTGACTAATTTCTTCAATTAGACTAGATTGTGATCCCTATCCTACTTTTCCTTCACTCTAAAAACTAGGGATGATTCTAAGCTACTCTATACCCATATATTACCTTCTGCTAAATCGACCAAGCGAATACCTAGTCGGGCTAACTGTGGACTTCCTGGGCTAACTTTTTCTTATTGTTCTCAAAATGGCAACACTACCCATAGACATTCTACTGAGAGCGTCAGCCACTACGTTGGCCTTGCTCGGATGATACAGAACAGTCATGTCATAATTTTTCAACAACTCTAACCACCTTCTCCTACGAAGGTTTAGATCATTCTGAGAAAACACATACTGTAGGCTCTTATGATCAGTGAACACATCACCGTGCACACCATACAAATAGTACCTCCAAATCCTTAAGGTAAACACTATTGCTGCTAACTCAAGATCATTAGTAGGATAGTTATTATCATGGGGCTTAAGCTATCTAGAGACGTAGGCTATGACCTTACCTCTCTGTATTAAAACATAGCCCAATTAGACTCTGGAAATATCACAATGCACAACAAACCCATCGAAACTATTTGGTAGGGTCAAAACTGGAGCTATAGTAAGTTGAGTCTTCAGCTACTGAAAACTCTCCTCACAAGTATTTGACCACTGGAACTTTACTTTCTTCTGAGTCAATCTGGACATAGGGGATGCAATAAATGGAAATCCCTTAACAAACCAACAGTAATAGCTAGCCAAACCCAAGAAACTCCTGATATCGATAGAGAGACGGGCCGGGCCAGTTTCTCACTACCTCAGTCTTTTTGTGATAAATTCTAATGCCATTACCAGAAATTATATGACCGAGGAAAGCTACTGACCTTAGACAAAATTCACACTTACTGAATTTGGCGAATAGGTGATAGTTTCTGAGAGTCTGTAATACTATTCTGAGATGGTTTGTATGATCCCGTTCACTAGGAAAGTAAACAAGAATGTCATATATAAGGACTATGATGAACATGTCCAAGTACTTCTTGAACACATGGTTTATCAAGTTCATGAAGGTTGCTAGGGTATTGGTAAGACCAAAGGACATGACTAAAAATTTGAAGTGACCGTACTGAGTTCTGAAAGCTATTTTTAGGATGTAATATTCTCTGACTCTGAGCTGATGATAGCCTGATATGAGGTCTATCTTAGAGAAATAGCTGGTACCCTAAAGTTGGTCAAATATTTCATCAATTGGGAAGTGGATACTTGTTCTTGACCGTAACTTTGATTAACTGACGTTAATCTATACACATTCTGAGGGAACCATCTTTCTTACACATGAATAACACTAGCGCGCCCCACGAGGACATATTAGATTTGATGAATCCCTTATCTAAGAGATCCTTTAACTAATCCTTTAATTTTCTGAGTTCTGTAGGTGCCATTTTGTATGGAGAAATAGATATGGGTTGAGTATCTAGAAGTAGATCAATTTTGAAATCAATTTCCCTTTCGAAAGGAACTCGTGGAAGATCTTTGGGAAATACATCTGGGAATTCATATGCTACTGTTACTGATTCAAAAGTAAGGGTTTCTGAACTATTGTCCTGGACTAAAAAGAGATGGTAGACACACGCCTTTGATATCATATTTCTAGCCCAAAGGTAAGAAATAAGTTAACCCCTAAGTGCTGAAGTACTACCCCTCTACTCTAGGATGGTTTCATTCAAAAACTGAAACTGGACAATTCTATTTTTGTAGTTGGTTGAGGCATAGTAGGAATAAAGCTAATTCATGCCGAGAATGTTATCAAAATCAGTCATCTCTAATTTGACTATGTCTGCTGGAGTGACTTTTTGAGATACCATAACCGGACAGTTCTGTATACCCACTGGGCTATGATAGATTTAACCACTGGTAGAGACTGAGAAAGGTTCTGCTAGGATTTGGGACTAACTCCAACATCAACTGCTATATAAGGAGTAACAAAGGACAAGGAATCTCCTGGATCTAGCAAAGCATAAACAAGCAAATGATAAACTTGTAACAATCAAGTGACCACATCAGGAGAAATTTCCTAATCCTGTCCAGACTGAAGAGCATAGAGTCTGTTTTGGCGTTGCCCGCTGGTGGCATTGGAAGATGCACCCTACTGATTTGGGTGATCGAACTGAGCTGGGGTATGGGTATACTGACTCTGCGAACCCACTTGAGGATAGTGTCTGACTTTGTGGCCTGGCTTTCTATATCCGAAACATACATCGCTGCTATCTCTGCAAATACCCTGGTGGTTTTTACCGCACTTCTTGCAAAGGGGATTGGTTCAGGCACTGCTAATACTGCCCTAGGGCTTAGGGCTTGATGGAACTGGCTGAGTATGGAGATGGAACTTAAGATTTCAGATGGAACTGAGAACGATTCTTACCCTCTAACTTAGGCTGAGCAAAAATGAAACTATCTGTCCTTGCTCTCTTGCTCTCCCTCTCCTTCCTTTTATTCTTGGCCTCCTCTATTAACTGAGCATGGACCATAAGCCTTGATATGTCCATCTCCTTTATCAGTATTGCGGTCCTGCACTCTTTGACCACATTGCTAGATACTCCTGATACAAACTTACTCATCTTAGATCTGCTATCTGCTACAACATATTGGGCATATCTGGCCAACTGAGTAAACTTGAGGGAATACTCCTACTCTATCATATTACCCTACTTCAGGTTTATAAACTCTAAAACTTTTGCTTCCCTCAACTCTAGTGGGAAGAACCTATCCAGAAAAACAACTGCAAACTCCTCCCACTCTATGGGCCCTGTATCTTTGACCCTCTCTGCCTTCCACTATTTGAACCACGAGTGAGCCACATTCTGTAAATGATATGCGGCACACTTAGCGCCCTCGACAGTAGTCACCCCCATGATATTGATAACCTTATACACTTGGTCAAGAAATTCCCGAGGGTCCTTATCAGACTTAGACCCGATAAATGATGGAGGGTTCACTCAGGTGAAGTCCTGAATCCTAGCAGCAACAGTATTGGCCATTGGGTTGGCTGAAACCACACCTGGACGTTCATTCTGGGCTGCTACAGAATGAGTTAGGGTGGTAAAGGCTACTCTAAACTCCGCATGGGAGACATACTCACCCAAAGGATCTGGATGGACGGGCTAAGGGGCTGACTGGTCTCCCGTTCCTCTTTCCTAAGTCCTCTTTGGAGGCATATTCTATAAATAGATGAGAATCTAGGATTATAAAAAGAGTGTAACTAGAACTCATCCTCACTCACATGACATGAATACTGAAAGAAGGGAAACGTTTCCTAAAATATCTCGTTGCCTCTTGTCCATAAGTGTGGCGTGCAACACATCCATGTATAAAACTCTACTACATATGGCTTTCAGAATTCCTAGGACAATGTTTAACCTTAGGCCCTGATAGCAAGTTTGTAATGCCCCAAGTCTATATCCCAGATGCTACATGGTGCTCACAATATCGAAGGACCACAACTTAACCCATGACTGGTACCTGCTGCAATAACTGTGTAATAAATACTGTAATGATTCTGGAAATAGGAGGAAACATATGCCATAAGGTTCATATCTACAAATAAATCTGAATGCAGTATCAAAATACCTAAACTAAATATAAGTAATAAAAATCTGAACAGATGTCTGAAAAGCCTTTAACTGTCTGAACTGTGGAGTTGATGGGACAAGTCCCCAACTAACTCTATCTATTGAAATAAAACTGAAGTACTATAAATAATAAGCATGTCCTCGAACTATGAGGACTCACCACTACTCTAAAAGTTGAGAATCTGAACTGCTAAGGGTGCTCTGGAGCTTGTGCATCTGAACCTATCATAGAAGACATCATACCGCAAAGAAAAGCATGCATCAGTACTTTGAATGTACTAGTATGCTCAGTGAGGTAGGCTGAAATGCATGGTTTCATATGCATGCACAATAATAACTGAATAACATGAGTATGACTGAGTAAGAGTAGATGCATAAATCCATAGACTGTAACTAAGATCATGCTAATACTGAGTACTAAATTTGAATACTGATAACTGCTATCTGAGTTTATGACTACTATATTATTAATTATTTGAATAACTGTATCTAAATGTTCTGAATACTGTGGAACCATACTGAGTTTCGTACTAAGCTGAGTGACTATGTCTGAGAGTCCTAAATCTGTAAAACTGAACTGAGTTCTATTCTGAGAGTAAGTTCGAAATATCTAAAACCTGTCTAGAAATACCTATGGACATTACTGATAATGAATCAACCTAAATATCCACCTATAATGGACGTAAAGGTCATGAAATAAGATCGCCAACTTTCAAAGGCTAGAATGACACTAAGTTTGAATACTTAGTTAGAATATTCTAAGTCTGGGACCCCTTAACAAGCTTAGAGGACTGAATTAAGCTGAAGATTTTGTGGGGTCTTACGCATATGCCTCATATTTTTAAACCCAAAGAAGTTTTACAAAGCCCAATCGATCGGGCAAGATCCAGTTTTTTAAAAAAGAAACAAAATGATAAAAAAAAAATCTCTCAAAAAAATATATAAAAGAAAAGGAGAGAGAAAGGCGAAGATCCTAAACTCCAAATATTTCTCCTTCACCACCAAACATTGGAGCCCTATTCATGGATATTGAACTGCAAGAACAGTTACAGGACTCTTATCCACTAGCCTCTTTAGAAGGAATGACTTAGAAGGCAAAAAGGAATAGGTTCTATTAGACCTTTTCCTTCTAACTTTTTTTTGTAAGTAGACTTCGATTTTCCCATTCAATAAGAATTAAATAAACTCATGTGTTTTATAGCTACTTCAAAGCTAATGAAGGAGAACTTTAATAGGTTCCATATCTGTAGAAGCAAAACCTGATGATGAAGAGTAGAACCAAGTTGAGCCTAAAACTTAGAAAAAAGAGCTTAGGTCACCATTCTTCAAAGTCTAGACAAAAGAGGTATAAACTTTAACACATCAATGCCAATTTAGGTCGATGAAAATTCATCTATCGCCTATCTATCGATAGATTGAATCTCTAAAGGAGGTTGATACTATCATCTAAGATAAAAATCTTTTGATGAAAAATCAAGGAAAACATGTGTTCTAATTAGTATTGAAATTATTTATCGCTACATTTCTCTATTTATTCGTTCTTTATTCATTTAAAAAAATTAAAATTAATTTCACATTCTTAATCACTTAGTATTTTCTCTTAATTAATTAATAATTCATGTTCTGTTTTCTTAAAATCACATATAGTAATGAATTCTACAAGGACCCATACTGTGGACCTAGAAAGGTACTTAACACACCTTCTTTTTTAGGAAACTTGAATCCTTATTCAATTTTTATGATACGGATTCACAAAATAGAGTTATTTTTAAATTTTTTTAGTTAATGGTATCTGAATGCACTTTAATACATTACGATATGACTTTTATCTTTTAACATTCTAAAAGATAGTCATGATCAAAGTGGTCATGATTGGCACCCAACCTAACCTATGGTGAGAGAACCATGCTTAACCTAAACCATTTAGTAACCCGATGCCACATTTATATTTACTTTACACTAATCTTTTTGAAAAACAATCTCTAACATGTCTTCATGAAATTAATAAGTAATTAAAATCAAGCTAACGAATTTATCCAACAACTAATAGAATGTGAAAATTACTATTTATAACAATCTCCCAGACTTAAAGTCATCGTACAAGAACATTTAAGAGTATTCAAGTCTATATCCAAATGAATATCCAAAAATACAGAATTAACATAAGAGTGTATTAGTCCCAAAACAAGGGACATGAACATATGTTGAAGATCCAAAGGTTGTCTGATCATGATGCTCATCCTTAGATCAAAATGTAAAGACCCAATGTAAGATCAAAATGTCCGATCTGAAACTGGAATGTCACACAGTACTCATGATCCTGAAGGACCACAAGATAACCCTCTACTGATATCTATACTTGAGCACTGCATAATAGCTATAATAAATGCGAAAACTAACAAAAACTCGCCATAAGGTTCAAAATATCTAGAATACTCAAATTTGAAAACTGAATACTGATACATCTGTCCGAAAAATCTCTAAACTGTCTGAACTGTGGAGTTGATGGGACATGTCCCCAACTAACTACATCTACTACAAATAAAATAAATCTGATATGATAATAAAATAAGGATCATCCTCAAATAAAGAGGACTCACTGCTACGTCTGATACTGCTGACTGGGACTGAGCTGCTAGGGGTACTCTGGATCACGTGCCTATGAACCTATGGTTTCAAATAAAACACCATAGCGCAAATGCTTCAGTACGGGAATGTACTAAGTATGAAGATGAGTTAAGGCTAAATGTAAGGGCTTATGCATGAACAGTTACTTAACTGAGTAATCATGAGAATACTGAATAAGGACATATGTATGAATGAACAAAACATTAATGAAAACATCGCAACTCAAAATAGTGAAACATGGATGCTTCTTTACTAACCTCTGAACACACTACTAATACTGAGATACTGAACAACTGAATCTCATGATATAGAAAGCTAAGTACTAAAATCGAGATCAGTCCCATCTAGTGAGTGATCTCGGAAATAGATGCTACTGAAGTTGATTAACTAAATCTACTCATATTAATGATAATAAAAAATTATGTCTGATATCAAACCTACAAGCGGATGATCTCTGAATCTGATAAAGAGAATGCTCAACTGAATTTGAGACTGAGATCAAGCTTATCTAATGGGTGATCTATGGATCTGATAATGAGATTACTTAACTGAAGCTGAGACTAAGATCAAGCCTATCTAATGGGTGATCTCTGGATCTGATAATGAGATTACTAGACTGGATCTGAGACTGAGAACAAGCCTATCTAATGGGTGATCTCTGGATCTGATAATGAGATTACCCAACTGGATCTGAGACTGAGATTAAGCCTATCTAACGGGTGATCTCTGGATCTGATAATGAGATTACTCAACTGAATTTGAATCTGAGATCAAGCCTATATAATGGTTGATCTTTGGATCTGATAATATTAATACTGAATAACTTTGCGTGAGACTATGCCTATCTAACGGGTGGTCCATGAATCAATGAAACTATCTGGGTTCCTTACTGATATAGGTGACTGTATCTGACAGTCCTAATTTTTGAGTTCTACTCTGAAAAATGATACTGAAATTGTAACTATGGGAGTTTTCACTTAACCGACATGCCTCAAATATAAACTAGTGGGGTCTAACCTGTAACCCTAACTGGAAGGGTGTAAATACCATTCCACAGGTATAATAGTCAAGCCTTATTCTAATAGGTAACTCCTTCTCCTGCGCTGGCTATATAGTTTTGGGGTTCAGGGATTGATCCTAACGACTCTGCCTCTCTAATGGAGACCCGCCATCCCTGCACTCACTTGGTGCTAGCTCCAACTCCCAACTGAAAGACTCTAAACTGATTCTTAACTGAACTTAAACTGAACTGAATCTGTTACCGATCATATTTCTTGAATGACCTGACTGAGTTACACTGAATTCACTTGGTTCCATATCTGACGGAATATTACTAAATCTCGTTATCGACTGAATGATACTGAGCTCTAAAAAGATTACTCGAATACTACTGAGGTCTGAACTGAACACTCAAATACTATTAGATCTGAGCTGAAAACTAAACTAAAGCTAGAATATTAGCGATACTGAGATTACATAGATTACTTAAGTTCTGTATCTATCTGAGAGTACAGAGTTCTATAACTCACTGGGTTCTGACAATCGTGGTTTAACTAAGATTATCGAGAAAACTGAAATAGGCTCTAGACTGGAGCTAATTTGTCATGTATAAATACCCTCAGGACTCGATAACATATAAGTTAAACATAACCATTTTTGAATAATCAAGACCATGGACATTCAATCACCATCACAATCACTAAACATAAGATCTTTGAAACATGAATTAAAACTCAATAATATCGTGAACTCCAAATTCAATTCACATAAATCATGAAAACTCATAAACATAAGATCTTTGAAATTTAGAAAAGGGTTCTTGAGCTTCTTGGATGAAAGGGACTCAAGAATCAGCATCTGCACACCTTGTAATATGATTCTCGAAAAATTTACGGAGGAATCTTATTCTTGATTTCTTGAGAGAGAAAATATTTTGATTTGGGGAAAAAAATGATGAATAAAGAAGTATTTTTGTTATTTAGGGTATGGATCCCTTATATAGACTGGTTTGGGGCATTAGAAAATTACCGATTGGTCCTTGAAATTTAAAAAATGAAATCTGAAAATCCCAAATTCACATGCTGGCACGACGCGGTGAAATCGCCCTAGCTCATTGGAAACTGGACAATTGGGAAACTGGTTGGTGGCGCGACACGGTGGAAATCGCCTTTCTACCTTGGTTGCAAAATGGAAAGGAACCGCGATGCGGTGGAAATCGCTTTGGTGCACTGGAAATTGACAACTCTAAAATTAAGCCATGGCGAAATGCGCCATAATCGTGGAGGGTCACTGGATTTTGACGATTGACATTTTGGCTGGCTCCGCGATATGCCAAAGTACCAGGTGGTACACTGTCTTACTAAAATGGCTCTAACTCTTTGTCCGAGTGTCGAATTTGGATGAATTTGGTATAGACGGACAGCTTATTCAATGCTCTACCAGACAAAAAGTCAATATTAGGGAAATTTCTACACGGTTCAAAGTACTTCTCACTTGGAAAGACACTTCTCAACCTTTTAAGGTTGGATTAACACTTTACTGAACACGCTCTAAGGCTCAAACTATGAGAGAATTTTGTGGGGTCTTACGGTATCTCCACCTTGGAAACATTCATCCTCGAATGTCGCTTGATAGGCTAAGAATACTCATCGACTGAACTTATTCAAGGAACGGGAGCATCTGAAACATGACCATGCAACTGGAACTATTGATATACTAGGCTCTCATACTGGACATGCATATCTATTGCATGGAATACTCGACTGAAGCTACTCATAAGCTGAATTCTCATAACAGACATGCATATCTGATACATGGATGTGCAAATACGTTATTCTCATGAATGCATGACTGAATACACTGTAAAACTGAACTCTCTCAACTAAACATGCATATCTAATGCATGGATGTCTGACTAAACAGACTTTCGAAAGAAAGACTGGCTATGCAATAATAACTGACGTTAACTTTGTAAAGAGATTCTGAACATGCAACTGAATGAGTCTAAGGGCATGAAAGCATTGCAATATCATGGGGTATCTCACCCTTGGAACTCTATGTTCCTCTAAACACATTTCGCTAAAATACTGTGGTGGTGCATGGGGCATCTTCGAACTGGGTCATGATTGACCGACTGAGATTTGAAACTAATACATGACTCATACTGACATATAAGCTCAAAATGAGAGCAAAGGATCTAGAAATGCATATAATAAAGGTGAATGACTCATAACATACTTGAATCGATATCAGGGAACCTTTCCTGATCATGGTGGGTCTGAAGCGCATAGAGTCTGTCCTGACGCAGACCACTATTAGCACCAGAAAGGGCACCGTGTTGATGAAACTCTCTACCCCTCTGAGCTAGAAATCTACACTCACATTTTGTGGCCTGGCTCACCACACCCAAAGCACCTATCAAGAGAAAATTCCCACAACCAAATCAAAGAGTTGAAAAATGAATTCTAAGTTTAGAGAACTAAAAAGAAAAGTAAACTCCCTTGGAATAAATTCTAGATGTTCTTCCCCCTAATGAAACCCTAAAAGCTACTATTTATATCCGTAACTTAAGAAAAATTTGAAATTAAAAATTAAAATTTTTCTTCTTAGCTGACAACATGTCTGACGGCTTATTAGAGATCAGATAGCTTATCAAACCATGTCGTTAGACATGATTCCCATTTCTTACCTTCTGCTTATGTGTGACGACATGCCTAACGGCTTATCAGAGTTCTGATGACTTATCATGAGTGTCGTCACTTCTTCAACTCAGCTTCTGAACACTGCCTTAAGCTGATCGCATTTTCAACGGCATATCAAAATTGTGATGTCTTATCAGAATTGTCATCGCTTCTTCACTTCAAGTTCTCAAGCACTGCCTTGGCCTGACGAAGAGCTTAACGACTTATCACAAAACTGATGGCCTATCATAGGTTGTTGTCACTTATTCCAGCTGAACCTTATTCTCTGTCTAAGGCTGATGGCAACTCTATTAGCTTATTACAAGGCTGGCGACTTATCAGACAAGTCGTCCTCTATACTTCTCTCTCTACTTGTTCAGAAATCAACTCTTTTACTTCCATTATTGCTAGTTCTCTTGCATCTTGACTTTTACTGCAATACTAAAGAGAATACAGTTAAAAATGACAAAGGTTGCTTAAGACTTTGCAATTATTTACAGTTAAAAGCCTCAAATGTGTTAGCAGCTGCTCACACATCAACACCCTCATTTTAAAATAATTGTTTGTCCTTAAGCAACTAAAACACAACCAAGAGGAGACAAAGCACATTTGGTAGTCAATCATCAATTTAGCTCAAAATAGATTTACTATCTCCAAGGTCAATCATCTCAAACTCAACTGTGTATATTACTGAAAAGGAACAATGCAACACAAAGGAATCAAGCTATGGCATCAACTTAGCAACAATAACCATGCATGTACCAATATTACACTATCCAAACAAGATAGTAACTAGCAATGTAACCAATGTTCCATTTCAACAAAGAAGTCCCTCCTCACTCATATGTGAACTCAAGTATGTCAATGTGAGGACGGTCAAGAGACACTCATTCTCAGGAAGAAGTTCCAGTAAATGCATGCCAAATACCATAAGCTTGCCCTTATTTTCATTACCAAGATTTTCAGATAGGTCAGCTAGGATTACTGTAGGTCTTCTTTTTGGCTTGTAATGTAAGCTAGAGGTTGGTATGATACTCGATGATATTTAAAGTGACCAAGCCTCCTTGATGCTACACTAGCTTCTAGGGTCTCACTTATTAACCTTTTTTTATTCCTCTTTTCTTGATCACACATATTCAGAATGGGTGCGGTCTTTTCTACAATCACTTTTTTTCACAACTTTTCTTTTCTTGTTTTATTCCACCGCACTCTAATTTTTAGTCTTTTCTTTTATTCTACCTTTCTCCATACTCATTTTACACACGCACCCCTATGATAGACCCCCTCCACTTAGGTCATTTGCCTAAGTCAAGGTGCACAGTGTCCAAGGAGGACTAGGGCCAAAACAGGTTCATTATGATATAAATAGGATGGTCATAGGTATCATAAAAAGAAATAGGCTATTCAGACTTAAAATAGGGATCAAGGGATATTATGCATACAGGAACGGTCATTTAGGCAAAAAGTGGGCTAATATCAAAACAGCCTACGATCCTTTCCTAACCCCTATCCTTCAACCTAGGTAAGACTAACCAGAAAAGTTCTGGATTCAACACACAAAGTGAACTAAGTAAGATCTCACACGCACATGGCACACAAGTTACAAATTATCTAGCTCATGCAATTATTTAGTAATGATTATCAAGTTACTAATACCAATGTCATAAAAATATTAATAGTAGTCGCATATATATGCACATCACACAGTTACAAAGTAGACAATTGGAGAGGTACTTATCATTCCCCAAAAAAAATCAAAAAAAATATTTCAACTGTCGTAGTTACTTATTTTTCTCCCAGTTAACCACAACACATCACAGAATAAAACATAATATGCCTAAATATGCCGACTCTACTAGGAACAAGACTCAAGAAAAAAGAGGCACGGCAACAAAAAACCCAAGAGGACATCAACACCCACAAGTAGCCCCACCCTCAACTTAAAATCATGCAATGTCCCCAATGTGTCAAACCAAAACAACATAGTTAGAAACATACCTGTGGCACGATGTGTGCGAAGATCTGATGTCAATCACATAATATGAATACAAACAACAAAATACCTTGGGTTGTCTCCCAAGCAGCGCCTAATTTAGTATCGCGGCACGACCCAACACAGTTGTTTCCTCTACCTTGAGGATATGAATTTCACCCACAACTTAGAGTTTATTTTCTTGCCTACTCATACGGGGGTGGTACAAAAATTAAGAAGTCGAGTAGTGGATTGAGTGTGGTAAACTACTCGGCCTTAGAGTATGGTGTGTTTTTATGTTGCTTGTCTAAGATATAATCTAAACATAATGTAAAAAGTGCTTTGAATGAGTCCCAATCAATTCTACTTCAAAGTTTACAGTATCTACTACACACTCACTTTTATTCACCTTTTTGATATCCTCACTTCGAATTAGGCTAGAGTCTTTATTTGAGATTTTCTTTGTTTCTTCTTTTGCCTCTAGTACCATGTACTCAATCTTGGCATCATATCTCATGGTTGGTCCGATTGGTTGGGAAATCACTGAGGGTTGCTCAACATCAATATAGGGTTCTTGCTCCTCATCTTCACACTCTTTCATTATTTTAAATGATTCCACAAACAAGATAGCATCTAAACATAATATAGAAGAATGCTTTGAACGATTGACCTCTATATCTATCTCCTAATGAATGATTGGCTTCATGTCTTGACACATATCACATATGATATCATATATTACTTTTTGGAGATCCAACATTCATTGAAACATAGCTTTAATGCCACTCTTCCCACTGCTTCGTTCTTTCTTTTCTTGACCATAAGACCTATTAAACTCATAAAAAAACTAGGATTTGGGTTAGTGCAATAGGGGGAAGGGGCATTTGGGTAATCACTCTGATATCTATCTTAACCACCACATAAAGAACAATCATACTCTTAGTAGGATGGAGATGGTGCATACATCTCTCTCCGGGGAGCATATCTACAATCTTGCCAAAAGTGAGGTCCATCACAATATGGACATGGATCATCAAGATAAGATTTCCAACCACCAAACTCATGTTTATTCCAGGATGGCATAGTAATAAGTAAACTAAAATAAAAATCTACCTAACCCAAGAAATAAAAGAAAACTAAAAATAAATATTTACAAGTTTGAATTCAAGCAAGTAGGCTAAAATTCCAAACAAACTCAAAACGCCAAATTGTTCCCCGACAACGGTGCCATTATTTATAGTGCTCAACTTACACATCAATTTAGTGCAAGGCGGTCGTCGTCAATATATTTACCCAAATTTGAAGTCGGGGTCGAATCCACGAGGAATAATGTGAGTTACAATTAAACTAATTTGAAACTATAGCTATAAGTTGAATTCAAACAAACGATACGAAAAGATAAAATAGGGGTTTTTGATGATCAAACAAATGTTAAAGTTTTAACTTGCTTCAGAGCTCAAAACTAAAATTTCAATAGTTCAAATCAGTGATAAAGAGGAACTAGGGTTGTGATCACTATGGTTATTAATCCTCATTAAATAATAGTTGTAGTGTTAGGTTCTCGTGACTTATGAGAAACACCAAACTATCAGTTTTGATAATCCATCTAAGTATTTCTCAACTTACTTAGATGTTGAACTCCCTAATTCTCTCGAACTTAGGAAATCATTCTATTCATACTGATTTTGTCTCAAGTTGATCAATCTTGTTATAGCATTAACCATTAGATGGGATCTTAACCTTCCCAAATCCTTGTTGATAATTTGCTACCTTTAGTTTCTTTCTCAGTTCGAGCAAATCAACATAAGGTGGCATTTGTTGTTTGCAACCAATAAATAACAACCATAACAATTATAATCATCATTCAAAGTAATTAAACTTCCAAAAGATGAAGTATGAAGTTGATTTTCTTCGAAGTTCAATAGAAAATTTCCACAACCAAATCAACGAGTTGAAAATTTAATTCTAAGTTTAGAGCCAAAAAGAAATGTAAACTCCCTTGGAATAAGTTCCAGATGTTCGCCCCCCCAATGAAACCCTAAAAGCTGCTATTTATATTCGTAAATTAAGAAAAATTCAAAATTAAAAATTCATAATTTTCTCCTTAGCTGATGACATGTTTGATGGCTTATCAGAGATCTAATAGCTTATCAGACCATGTCATTAGACATGATTCCCATTTCTTGACTTCTGCATATGTGTGACGACATGCCTGATGGCTTATTAGAGTTCTGATGACTTATCACGGAGTGTTGTCACTTCTTTAACTCAGCTTCTGAACACTGCCTTAGGCTGATGGCATTCTCAACGATTTATCAGAATTGTGATGACTTATCAGAATTATCGTAACTTCTTCACTTCAAGTTCTTAAGCACTGCCTAAGCCTGACGACGAGCTTAAACACTTATCACAACTCTAACGGCCTATCACAGGTTGTCGCCACTTCTTCCAACTGAACCTCATTCAAGGCTAACAGCAACTCTAATAGCTTATCACAAGGCTGATGACATAACAGACAAGTCGTCAGCTATACTTCCATTTCGACTTGCTCAGAAATCAACTCTTTAACTTCCATTATTGCTGGTTCTCTTGTATCTTGACTTTTACTGGATTATCAAAGAAAAAACAATAAAAACGACAAAAGTTGCTTAAGACTTTGCAATAATTCTTAGTTAAAAGCCTTAAATGTTTTAGCATCTGCTCACACATCACAAGGGATTATGCATGAACAATTACTTAACAAAGTAATCATGAGAACACTGAATGATGACATACAAATGAATGTACAAATCATAACTGAAAACATCGCAACTCGAAATACTGAAACTTGGATACTGCTTTACTATCATCTGAACTCACTACTAATACTAAGGTACTAAATAACTGAATCTCCTGATATAGAAAACTAAGTACTGAAATCAAAATTAGTCCCTCTAGTGAGTGATATTAGAAACTGATGATAATGAAGCTGATTAACTGAATCTACTCAAATCAATGATAAGAAAAGATTATATCTGAGATCAAACCTACCTAGCAGAAAATCTCTGAATTTGATAAAGAGAATGCGCAATTGAATCTAAGTCTGAGATCAAGCCTAACTAATGGGTGATCTCTGGATCTGATAATGAGATTACTCAACTGAATCTGAGACTAAGATCAAGCCTATCTAATGGGTGATCTCTGGATCTGATAATTAGATTACACAACTGATACTGAGACTGAGATCAAGCCTATCTAACGGGTGATCTTTGGATCTGATAATGAGATTACTCAACTGAATTTGAGACTGAGATTAAGCCTATCTAATGGATGATCTTTGGATCTGATAATGAGATTGCTCAACTCGATCTGAGACTGAGATCAAGCCTATCTGATGGGTGATCTCTGGATCTGATAATATGTTTACTTATCTAAATCTAAGACTGAGATCAAGCCTATCTAACAAGTGTTCTCTGGATTTTATAATGAGATTACTCAACTGAATCTGAGACTGAGATCGAGCCTATCTAACAGGTGATCTCTGGATGTGATAATACTGATACTGAATAACTTTGTCTGAGACCATGCCTATCTAGCGGGTGGTCCATCAATCAGTAGAACTATCTGGGTTCCTTACTAATATAGGTAATTGTATCTGAAAGTCCTGATTTCTGAGTTCTACTCTGAAGACTAATACTGAAACTGTAACTATGGGAGTTCTCACTTAACCGACATGCCCCGAATATTAACTGGTGGGGTCCAACCTGTAACCCCAGCTGGAAGAGTCTCAATACCGTGCCACGAGTAAAGAGCTCTACTTTTGTCAAGTTTCTCTAATGGGTGACCCTCACTGGAAGTCAAGCCTAAGGTAGTATAATAGTCAAGCCTTATTCTAACAGGTGACTCCTACTCCTGCACTGGCTAGGCAATTCTGGAGTTTAGGGATTGCTCCTAACGACTCTGCCTCTCTAATGGTGAGCCGCCATCCCTGCACTCTCTCGGTGCTAGCTCCTACTCCCAACTGAAAGACTCTAAACCAATTCTTAACTGAACTTAAACTTAGCTAAATCTGTTACTGATCATATTTCTCAAATGACCTGTTTGAGTTACACTGAATTCACTTGGTTCCATATCTGACCGAATATTACTGAATCTCGTTATCTGACTGAATGATACTGAGCTCTAAAAATATTACTCGAATACTACTGAGGTCTGAACTGAACACTCGAATACTACTAGAACTAAGTTAAGTACTGAACTGAGGCTAGAATATTAGCGATACTGAGATTACTGAGATTACTTAAGTTTTGTATCTATCTGAGAGTACAGAGTTCTATAACTCACTGAGTTATGAGAATTGTGGATTAACTGAAATTATGGAGGAAACTCATACGGGCTTTAGACTGCAGCTAATTTGTCGTGTATAAATACCCCCAGGTCCCAATAACATAAAAGTAAAACATAACCATTCTTGAATTATCAAGACCATGGACATTCATTCACCATCACAATCATTAAAGCATCTCTTCAAGTAATTAGAAATCATAAACATGTGATAGTATAGGGAGACATGCTATTGGCTCATACTCCATTCAACAAGGTCTTGCATCAAACACTTAGCATGTATTAAAGTCTTAGCTTGTATCGAAGAGCACATAGTTGGGGAATTTCATGCTATCATATAACAATTCATTCACTAAGGCTTTTAAGATAACACTTGGCATGCATGGATTTGTGCACAATTGGGGATTTCTAGTCCACATGCTATAATGGCTCTAATTCTTTCACATAAGCATTTTATCAAACATATGGGGAACATGCTTTGCTTATTCAATAATTTCTATACTTAATTGACATAAACACACTAATTAACAAGCAACTTGAAGAGGGTTTATCATGAACATCATATGAATATCACATAAGAGGGTCGAAGCATGAAACCGCATAAACAAAATATGAATTAAAACTCAATAATTGCGTGAACTCTAATTTCAATTTACATAAATCATGAAAACTCATAAACATAAGATCTTTGAAATTTAGAAAAGGGTTCTTGAGCTTCTTGGATGAAAGGGACACGATCATCAACATCTGCATACCTTATTATATGATTCTCGAAAGATTTATGGAGGAATATTGATGACTTGGGTCTTGGATTAGAAACCCTAGGTCTTGTTCTTGATTTCTTAAGAGAGAAAATATTTTGATTTGGGGAAAAAATTGATGAATAAAAAAGTATTTTTGTTATTTAGGGTATGGATCCCTTATATAGATTGGTTTGGGGCTTTAGGAAATTACCAATTGATCCTTGAAATTTAAAAAATGGAAGCTAAAAATCCTGATTCCACATACTGGCGCGACGCGGTGAAATCCTACTAGCTCACTGGAAATTGGACAATTGGGAAACTGGTTGGTGGCGAGACGCGGTGGAAATCGTGTTGCCACCTTGGTTACAAACTGAAAAGGCACTGCGACACGGTGGAAATCACGTTGGTGCACTGGAAATTGACAACTCTAAAATTAAGCCTTGGCGCGACGCGCCATTATCACAGAGGCTCACTGAATTTTGACGATTACCATTTTGGCTTGCTCCGCGACGCGCTAATGTACCAGGTGGTACACTATCTAACTAAAATGACTCTAACTCTTTGCCGAGTGTCGGATTTGGGTGAATTTGGTATCTACGAAAAGCTTATTTAATGCTCTACATGTCAAAATGTCGACATTAGGGAAATTTCTACACGGTTCAAAATACTTCTCACTTGAAAAGACACTTCTCAACCTTTTAGGGCTGGATTAACACTTTACTGAACATGCTCTAAGACTCAAACTATGACAGAATTTTGCTAGGTCTTACACAAAATATGGAACTGCAGGCTAAAGATAAGGTCTCATCTCAACTGCTGAAACATAATTTGATCCCAATAAAAAGATGAGAACGGGTAGCATCAGTACATCACAAGTACTGGTATGCATCATAGATCAACTCAACCCTACACCATATAACAAAATGCATAATCAAAGACAACCACTACAATTATAAAACTTCACTTTAAGGGAATACACACTCGGAGTTATGTATGTTTACACTCTGATCATTTTTACAATAAGTTGTATCACTACATATGATTATAACCATACATTTATTACGTATGAATGTATGTATGAATTCAAGATGTGCACATCATCTCTTTCTCTTCTCAGTTCCAGCAATAATATCATGAATATCACGATTTTAATATTGTCACCATCTTCATCAATATCACAAACAACATCATGAAGATCATGATTTCTATATCATCATCAACATCTCATAATCATCATTAATATGTTTAAATATGCAAAAGCAGTCAATAATTATAAGTAGCAATTGAAAGCACTCACAATTACTCTATTAACATACAAGTACCAATTTAAGCAAGTTTAATTGTTATAATAATCCATAACCTACCTAGATTCCTTGATCAAACTCACTTCTAGGCCACAAATTTCCCTTTTTAAAATCTTTTACGCCGTTCTTGATCTATAACAATCAGATTAGACACCTATTTCAGTTAATTCATCATTTTTAACCACTAGATATTAATAACTAACAATTTTTAATCATAATTTCTCTAATTCATCATATTAGAGTTTTCTCTACTTTAAACCTCATGAAACCTGTTTTATTTAGTATGAATAACTATGATTCTATTCCCATTAGTAGAATTTGCATCAAGTTCTCGAATTAGGGCTAAACCCCAATTTTCATTCTAAACTAGTTTCTAATGTTTTTTTGTAATTTTAAGAAGTAATTTAAGTTTGTAGAATGTAAGAAACATACCTCTAAAGATGAAACCTCTGAAAATATGCAAAAAATTGATCTCACCAAAGCTTGGGTTTGTTTTTCAAAATCTAGTGCAGTGGTTCACAACAAAATCCAGGATCCGACTACAACGGTACTATTCCTACTACAGTGTATCGTTGTAGTAGTTTTGTTTTTTGCTGCATAGACCCAAATATAAACTCAGAATCTTTCCCTAATAGTGTCCATTTAACAACATGTTTTTCAAATTAAAACATTGTGAACCATTCCTTCCATGGTAAACTCTATACTTGGAGTTCTATAACTCTATTTTGTACATCCAAAGTTGCTAAGACTTACTAAAATTGTTATCTATCTAGAAATCTTATAAACATCCCCACTAAAATTCATATTAACACCAAATTTTCTTAGAATATTGCACCCACAAAATTTATCGAATACTAATCCAGTCCTGAATTTCTTAAAAATCACATAAGCATAATTTGATGGGGTTTTCACTTTTTATTTTTAGCGTAACAATGATTTGTATTGTTACATTAGATATAAATTTACCCCTTCCCCATTCTCGAATGACGAATAAACTAAGGTGAAAGAATTAAACGAGAATTACATAGGTCAATGAACAAATGTGGATATTACTTGTGCATGTCAGCCTTTGTCTCTCAATTTGATTCTCCAATAGTACAATTCCTCTATTAGACCTTTTACACATGGAATAACTTTCGTTCTCAAATTTCTCATGTCTCTACTCAATATACAATTGACTTCTCTTCATAAGATAGCTCCTTATCAAACTACTTACGGTCCCAACGAATGATGCAGTCCCCATATCCATGGTATTTCCATAACATAGTCACAAGGAATACTAGTTGAACCCTGAGCATACTAGAAAACAATTCTAGCTTATAATTTGATGCCCCTATCCCTTTTAAGATCTTAAAGGGTATGATGTACCTCAGACTCGATTTATGTTTCTTACTAAAACATATTACATCCTTTATGGATGACACGTTTAATAATACTTTCTCTCCCTATTCAAACCTTACACCTCTCACTTTATTGTCTGTGTACTCTTTCGATTAGTTAAGATTCAATATGAGCTCTATTTGAATAAACCTCACTTTCTCCATTGATTCCTTGAGCATGTCAGTACCCTAAGGCTTCACTTCAAAGACATTGAACCATCCAACTAGATACCTACATCTCCTACCATACAAGGTTTCATAAAGAGCCATGTTAATACTAGAGTGGTAGATGTTGTTGTAGGTGAATTCAAAAAAAGTTTGATATTGGTCCCACTAACTTCCAAAGTCTATTACACAAGCTTAGAGCATATCCTCGGTCACCTGAATAGTTTGCTCCAACTAAATGTCGGCCTGTAGATGGAAAGTCTTACTTAGGACCATTCCAGATCCCAACTCTAACTAAAATTTCTCCCAAAAATTAGAGGTAAACTGGGTACCAAGGTCTATCATAATAGAAATCAATACCTCTTGCAGCCTTACAGTCTTTTTCTCATAAGTATTGGACAACTAAGACACATTATAATCCACCCTTACCGATTTGAAGTGAGCGGATTTAGTTAACTGATCAACAATGACCCATATAGAGTCACACTTCCTCAAGATCTTAGGAAGACCAACCATAAAGTCCACAGTTATCTTGTCCCACTTCCATTCCAAAATAGGCATCCGTTAAATGAACCAAAAAGTTTTCAATGTTCATACTTGAACTACATGTAAGTTTGACATTTGGTCATAAAATCTACAATATCATGTTTCATTCTTCGCTACCAATAATGTTTCAAGTCCCTATACATCTTGATGGCATTGAGATATATAGAGTACTTAGAGTTATGAGCCTATTCATTAATAGTTAAAATTAGACTAACCACCCAGGGTACACATAATAATCCAAGAATCCTTAACACTCCCTTATCATCAAGAACGTCCTCTCTAGCCTTACCCTATAACATTTTTTCTTTGGGGTTGTGTAGCTTCTTATTTTTGAATTGCCTAAATTAGATTTGGTCAAAAAATGTGGACTTAATTTCCATATGTTCCAATACTCTTCTTACACTAGTTTCCTTCAATCTCAAAAAATTGTTAGCCAAAGAATTTATTTCTCTTGCCAATGGGTGTTATGATATATCCTTATATGATAAGCTTTCCATACTCAGTGGTTTCCAACTAAGAGTGTCTGTCACCATATTAGCCTTACCCGACTGATATAGAATTAAAATGTTATAATCTTTGATCAACTCCATCCACCTTTACCATCTCAAATTTAGGTCTCTTTGAGTAAATAGAGAAAGCAAACTACAATGGTTTGTAAACACTTCACACTTCTTCCCATAGAGACATTGTCTCTACATCTTCCAAGCAAACACCACAATTATTAATTCTAAGTTATGTGGGGTATAGTTTTTTTCATAAGTCTTTCGTTGCTCAAATCATAAGAGATCACATTCTAATCCTACATTAAAACAATATCCAACCCAAATCGTGAAGCATTGCAATATACAATAAAATCCTTATCTTCACTAGGCAGGGTGAGAATGGTTGAGGTTAACAAAGTCTGGAGGTTTAGCAAGCTCTCCTCACCTTGTCATTCCATATTAATAAAATTTTCTTCTAAGTTAGGCGGGTCATATGTGAAGCAATAGATGTAAACCCTTTAATGAATCAACAGTAATAAATGGCCAACCCTAAGAAGATTATATTTTTTTGTCAAATTCATCGGCTTAGCCCAATTCTTAACAGCTTCTACCTTCTTCGGGTCTACTATAACCTCTTACTTAGAAACCATGTGCAAATAGAAGGACACTAAATACAGCCATAACGCACACTTAGAATATTTAGCATATAGTTACTTTTCCTGAAGCAACCCCAACATCGCACGCAAATGAGTTTCATGCTCCTCTTCATTCTTGGAGTAAACTAGCTTTGCCATCAATTAAAACAATAAAAATAAATCCATAATTAACGTAAAGACTGCATTCACTAGTCTTATAAAAGCAAATGGGGCATTAGTCAAGCCAACACACATTCCAAGAAACTTATAGTGCCCATAAAATTTTTATAAAGTAGTCTTTGGGATGCCTCCTCCCTAATCTTGAACCAGTAATAGCCTGATCTCAAATCTATTTAGAGAATACTATAGCTTCTTGTAGCTGGCTAAACAAGTCATCTATCTTAGGAAGGGGATATTTGTTGCAAATAGTTACTTTATTCAACTGTCTATAGTCTATATACATTTGCATACTACCAAAATAGGTGCACCCTAAGGCAAAACACTTAGAAAAATAAATGTAACACCCCACATTTTTTAGGCTAAAATTTGAATCGTCGTTCCTACATGTATAAACTCTAATACCATGATTTGTATATAAATATATGTGTCATGATTATTATTCTAGTATAAAAAGTGTTTTTGAGGTGAAAATCTTCATAGGAAAAACTTAGAGTAAAGCTGAGTTAAGAGCTTTTGATTCGACCAAATTTTATTTGATCCCGCAAGGGTCAAATTTAAATGTGTATAGCTTCTGTAATATATAGAATTTTGGAGGTCAAGACCCACCAAATTATATATACAAGTGTCCTCTTTGCAATGCATCTGATTTTGCCTTAATCTGAAACCCGAGCAAAAGGTTTTGAGCACTTTCGTGAAGAACTAGTGAGGGTCTGTGATTCCAGCATGGCACGGACCTTACGCTCCACATTTTTCAGCGTGCCACGGACTTACGCTCTGCGTTTTGCAGTTTTACAAGGGTAAACAAGGGTAAGAAAGTCATCTACACCATAAATTATGGACCTTTTTCAGGGATGTAAAAACCCGTATTTCTTTTCAGTTTTACAATGGTACACAAGTCATTTATACCCTAAATCATCCTCAACTATCCTATAACTAGTATAAACATGATTTTAACACCCCATAACCCTATATACATCATTTCATGATCCTTTTTCCTCCCAAGTTCTCAAGAACAATAGCAAGGGGTTTTCTTCAAGGAATTCACTCTCTTAAAGTCCCAATTTGAAGTTTCTTCAAGAATTAAAGCAATTCGGGTATGTGGAATATTCGTCAATAGGATTTCTTTCACCTATTGAGTCCTAAGAACCCTTTGTTTTACAAGTATAAATCTTTTCCCTATTTCATGAAATTTTAAATTTTTAGTATGAAATCCCTCAAATTGTTCTTAATAGTTTTGAATAAAAATCATGACTTTGTGTTTCCCCATGTGAATTCTACTCTTACTTGCTTTATAATCTCAGACACCCACATCATGTTCAGTTGATAATATGTCAATTTCTCAAGTTATGAAATAAACCATGTGATCATGTTGTTCTCATTAGTCTAACATATTATCGTACTCAGAATCATGAATTTCATCAATTTAGTTAAATATACCATATTTTGGGGCTTATGAGTCATGAATTTCTTTACAATGTTTTAAATGATGTTATGGTGTTTAAAGTATCATTCAATGCTGGAGGGTTAAGAACACCTGATACTTCTATGTTTACACATGTCTCAGACTTTTAAGTTACGAGTCAGTCAGATCACGATTTTACTATCATATTCGTGTTGAGCAATTATCAGTTGTTAGTTCAGTTAACATTAATCAGTACCAGTGTTAGTTCAGTTAGGTGTAGAATTTAGCGGGATGAAAGCTCATCCACTAGTAGAGGACTGAGACCTTTAGTAGCAGTTCCTAAGTTTTGAAACTGCGTAGCCAACGTAGGTTATGAGATGTCACCCGCCAGTAGAGCACGGACACTCTCTTAGGGGTCACCTGCCAATACATGACTGACACCCTAGTCCTTCGAGACACCATTTTAGTATATCCACATAACTAGTATTAATACCCATGGCAAGGTATTAACACCCTTCCAACTGGGGTTACAGGTTGGACCCCAATTAGCTCAGATTGAGGCATGTCAGTTACATAATAGCTCCTACAATTTTAGTTCAGCTCAGTATTCAGATTATATCAACTCAGATTTGCATGATTAAGTATTTAGTTTACCAATTATTCAGTCAATCAGGTTTACAGATTATTTTAGCACATGCTTTACTTGGTCTTGCATCCGGTTTACATGTTCATGCTTTAATGTTCAGTATTAATATATGATCCCTAGTATGGTTTTGCATCCTATTCAGCTTTAACTTGAGATTTACATATGGAATTCATGTTTCTATTGCCACCCAGCTTACAGAAATTTTCAGCTCATGATTCAGAAATTTCACGATGCCTTACCATTTTTACGTACAACCAAGATTTGAATGCATATTTTAGCAAATAGCTTATGTCCTTAGTTTTAAAGCATATATTAAGCATTTCCATAATTTACTGCATGTCTCATATACTCAATACATTACAAAGTACTGACCATATATATGCATTTGTGGCTACATTACTTTATTATGTAGGTACCGGATATAACCCATACACCAGGGTCAGACAGTTCTTATCATTCAGCCAATGGGTGATGAGTTCTCTTATTTCAGAGACTCCAGTCCGTTGCATTTTATGTATTGTATTTTTATTATCCTTATGTATTAATTTTTCGTAGTTGGAGGCATGTCCCAGCTACCTAACTCAGTATAGCAGAGGCTTCATGGATGGTCAGTCAGAGCCGATGTTTGTAACTTAAGTCTCTCTCTCTCAGAATTTAGTGTTATAAATTTTGGTAAGTTATATATTGAAATATGTTATCTTATGTTGATTATGATCCACTCAATTATTTAGCATATATATAAATATATTAAATCAGTTGCTAAAGTATCATTCCAGTACATGGGTTAGCTTGACATCACTTGTAGTTTTAAGCACCGTGTTACGACTAAGGGGTAGTCTCAGGTCGTGACAATAAATCTAATCTCTAATAATTCAAGTAATTGTGATTTCAAATCCATTTACTTTGCTAGCTCCATACGATAAGGAGGGCTAGATATGGGTTGAGTTTAAAGATCTAAATCTTTACAGAAATCAACCTTTAGGTCTAAAGACATGCCCAAAAATCATTAAGAAACACTTCTATGAACTCGCAAATAACTGGGATTGAAGCTATAGGATGTACTACAGATTTATCTTGTCGAAGATGGGCTAAAATGACCTACACTCCCGTTTACTAATTTCTGGGCATGAATAGTTGATATCCTCACCAGAGCAGGCATAAAATTACCCACCAAATCTACCTTCCTCTAACTTCTCCATCCTGAGTATTACTACAGTGATAGTTATACTATATAAGCAAGGATGGCATGATAAAGAGAACACGTACTATATACCTGATCAATATAGACACTCCAATAGGTGTGGACACAAAGTCTAAGTCCAATCCAAGGCAAATTTCATAGACACATAAGATAAAGTGGAACCAGAACCCAATAACATAGAAGCCATTCAATCATAGACAAGATTTACTGTGATCACAACATCAAAAATATCTACTTCAAGATGGGCCAGAATAGAATAAAAATGGGCCTTATGACCACCCTGACAACTATCTCTACTATCCTTAGCACTATTTCTACCGACCTATCCCCCATCTTGGTTGGCTTAGTTTCTACCTCTTTTTGAAGCCTGGCCACCATTCCTAACTTATGGATGACCCTTACTTTTTCCTCCATGACTGCAACCTATTGAAACTAGAACACTAGAAGTTGATTATTGAGTCAATTAACCTACAGAAAAAAAGGACATTTCCTTCTTAAGTGGTCAAAACCCTCAAACTCACAACTCCTGATGCCCAAAGCAGGCCAATGAACTAAATAATATGAAGGTGTAAAACTGACTATCCATGAAGGCTAATAATTGATCCCTGACGGGCCCCTACAAACAAAAGCATGGCTGAATTATAAGTCCAAGAAGAACCACACCCCTTTGAGAAAGTATTGTTGAACTAGCTTGAGGTTCGATTATTTTTCTATTCTACTTTTATATCATATTATTTTGCAAGTTCCTTAGCATTATTGGAAAACTTAACTATCTCTTTAAAGGATTTACCTGACACAGCCAGTAATAAAGTAACCATTTGAATCTGAAAATTTAGACCCTTTACAAATTACCTAATCTACTCTTCCTCTTAGGTGATTAACTATAATGCACAGTGAGATAAGGATTGAAATTTGGCCTCATAGGCTTCAACACACATGCTACCCTGCGCCAACCTCAATAACACATCCTTTTTTATCACGATAAGTGTAGGGAACATATTCTCAAGAAATACATTGTATAATTATACCTAAGTAAGTAGAGGTAAGATAACATTGATTCTATGAATGACCTTCTCTATTACTTGGCTTCAATCTGTAGCTGAAAAAAAATAAACTCCACACCATAAATTATCATAACACCCATCTTATGCAAACGTTAATAACAATTAATCGAAAACTCAAATGCATCCTCTCCTAGAATATAGGAGGTTTCATCTTCAAAAACTTGCAAAATAGTATATGTTGGTCATCAGTCACCACTGGCCCAAGTACTTGTCAGGGATACACCCCTATTTTAGAGATTTTATCTATCCTTGGTGCTACAGTAGTGATAAATTATAAGGCTGGGGGCGGAAAGGCTGGAATAATTGGAGTGTTATCGGTGCCAACCAAACTACTCAAAAATCTCAACACTTTTTGAATCACTTTGGCAGACAAAGGCGTCGAGATTACACCATTTGGTATTGGAACCACATTCACCGGAACTACCATCTCTTTCTCTTCAATTTCCACTTATTTAATTTTAAAATATTTATAGAACTATATTGTGGGGGAGGGAATAGTGATTTTAATATCACCATATTTTTAGGTTTTGGTTTCATCCACAATAGGTGTTGCTCTCTGTCCTCCTCTTTTAGCTTTACCCCAAACTTGAAGACTACCCTAAAATGCATACTGTAATACCACAGGTTTTGAACTCTAAATTTTCTTGGTGATTGTGCTTACTACTCAAGTTACGACTCGTAAAGACTCTTCACGAGTCATATAGAGCCTATTGTAGAAAACCAGTGAGGTTTTCCTAAGCTTCTATCATGGTCATGACTGGGACCACATGAGTAATATGGAAATTTTATGAATTGCGGTGAGGGACTCGTGAACTTAACAGTGAGATAGCCCAAAGGTTGTTGTCTTGATAACGACTAGACTCCCTGAGTCATAGGGTGAGGTCACGAGTCATAGGGTGGGACTCATGACCAAATAAATGAGGTGAACCTGAGTCACTGCCCAGACTACAAGTCATGGTGATGACTTATGAACTGTGACCATGAGTCGTTACCCGACTCGTAGCGACTGGGAGTTATTTTTCTCCATATTTTTTAATAAGGGTAATTTGGTCGTTCCCCTTTCTTTACACTATTCCCACGACTTAAAACCTTCCCTTAGCCATATTTCTACCCAATTAACATAATCATTAGCCCTCTCTTCTCTCTTAGATTCCCCAATAAAAAGCAAGGTTAGGTTTTCTGAGGATTGGTTATCTAGAGCTCTAAATTGTGGTTTCTCTCCAACTTGTTTATATTCCCAAGCGTGTCTCTCTTCCCTAAAATTTATTTTATGAAAAGTATGTGTTTAAATATGGTTTATGTGGATTTACTTATTGGGTTTGGAATGATGGGTTAAGGGTTTTGGATGGTTATTGTTTAAATAATATTCCTATGGTTTACGTGCATTTATTTATGCTTTATTGATGAATTCTTAAAACCCATTGGGATGCATAGGTATGGTGATGTGATAAGGGTCGTGGATTCCCTCAAATTGTCTTGATAAATTTCGGGGGTTGTGGATTCTCCCAAATAAATGGATTTTAGTATTGGAATTGGTAATAACTTCTACCCACTTTATGAAATTGGATTTGAAACATAGATATATGAATATTGAAACCAATTTTTGAAACCTTCATTGCATAAAAAGTTAATATAATGTTTTTTATTTTAAATTAGACCTTGGGGTCGTGGATTCACCTAAGTTGATAGATAATTGAAATGGCATAATGATACTAGCTGGTAAGTGTAATAGGTATGAAAATACCAATGGTATATGCCCTATCCCAACACTTATATATATATATATATATGTATGCATGTATGTGTACATGAACATTGATTTTTAATACTGGTTTCTAACTGAAATTATTTTATCCCATCTTTGAGTTATATGCTAGAACTCACCCCGTTAACCGTCCTAGAATGCTACATTGTTTTATAGTATAGAGTTTGAAGACACTTCTTTACCCATGTGCAGCATTAGGTGGATTAACACGTTCATTGAGTTATTATGAAGTGGAGAGCTTTCATCCTTGGAAGGCCTGTCATTTCATTATCTTATTTCTGTTATGCCTTAGACTACTTATTTGGATTATTTTGGCTATAGCCGGGGGCATGTCCGAACTTAGATTGGTGTTTGGTTTGTTAAACGTTTTTGTGGATAAAGTATGGGTGGATTGTGTTGAGGATTTCTTAGATCCTTTACACTTGATTTATCTATCTTATCTTATTACTTGATTGCTTCTGCTATTGTCTATAGAGTTGTGTTCTGATGGATAGGCTATGGGAGTTTTCTTGGGCCCTCAATAGGCTTGAGGAACCCATCACGACTAGGCCCTTGTGTGGGTCGTGACACAGCCCCAATGGATGGTGCGATTGTTGTTGCTCTGGTTTAATGGGTGTTCACCAATTTGGATCACCAGTTATCAATTAAAATCAAGTAAAGGTACAAAAAGAAGAAAGAAAGAAATTTATTTGCTAAAGACTTGTAGCCTCTCAAAGAAAAGTACAGATATCTCCATACTATTTTGCAAGACTCTACTAGACTAATTCTGGTACGATGAGATCTATGAACCTAGTGCTCTGATACCATTTAGTCATATCTCAAACAGTCATGATTGGTACTCACCCTAACCTATGACGGGTGAATCGTGCTTAACCCAAATCCTTAAGTAACCTAATACCATATTAACATTCATTTAACATAAATTTTATCATAAAATAAGTTCTAAGATGTCTTCATTAATATCAAACCAGCGAATTTATCTAACTACTAATAAAGTGCAGAAACCTCTAAACGATTCTTGGGACCTGAAGTTATCATACAAGAACATGTAAAAGTATTCAAGTCTATAACCAAAAGAATATCCAAAAATGCAGAAATAACATAAGAGTGTCTTAGTCTCAAAACAAGGGACATGGACATAAAGCTAAAAATCCAAAGGCTACTCGGACATGGTGCTCATCCTTAGATCAAAATCTGGATCTGTAGGCTAGAGGCATGATCTCATCTCAACCGCTGAAAATGCTCTACACTCAACAAAAACAAGAGCACATGTAGCTTCAGTATATCAAAAACTATTAGTAGTCATCATAGGCCAACTCAATCCAACACCATTCAAATGTGTAAACTAAATAAATGCAAAGTGATCATCACAAAACTCATAATCAAAGAAAACCAAACAATTTTAACACTCCACTTTAAGGGAATATAGACCAATCTCCAATTTCCACCATGAACTTGTTTCTAATGATTTTTCGTAATTCAAAGAAGTAATTCAAGCTTATAATGTAAAAAACTTACCTCTAAAGAAGAAAACCTCTAAAAATATGCATAAAAATTTCCTAAACCAGAGCTTTTGATTGTTTTCAAAATGAGGAGAATGGAAAATATTTTTGAATTTTTAAAAGTATATCTTACTGCATTTTACCGTTTTAGCGATAAAGCTACCGCTGAAATGTTATGCGACAAAATAGAGGTTTCTGCTGCAACGACAACCTTTCCACTTTAGTGATCTTGGGAAAAAACTTAGAATTATCCCTAATTATGTATATTTACATAAGTAAAATTAGACAAGGTTTTCACTTTCTATTTTTAGCATAAGGATGATTTGGATTGTTACATATATATACACTCAAAAGTAACATTGACCAATCTTAAATGAAGTGGCGATGAGGGTTGGGTGTACAATACTTACATTCATACTTTTCAATAACCATATCAATTACGAGTATAGAGAATTCAATTAGGTAAGTGAATAGAATAGTTATCTATTTATAAATTAATCATAATATATCAAGTTGGACAAGTAAGCTTCAAATAATGTCAACCAAATAAGTAAGAATCAATATGAAGCATAATAACCAATTTAATGTTATGAGATGCAGGTGGTGTAAAATAAGATTGAATACACTAGTGCACATACATTTGTGGTAAGTAGTTGTGATCTTTGAAGGACTCGTAAGGTCCACATACTGTCATAAAATTTGAATTGCGGACTAATGAAGTAAAATAATAGCATCATTTCATAAAAAATTTAGACTCTCAGATCTATAACATGAAATAGTATCATCACTCCATCTGAAATGTATTCTCTCATACCCATCAAAAAATCATTATACAATCAGTTTATTTGACATACAATATTTTAGAACAATTATACAATATCTGTATCAACTTTTAGTCTTCCATACAGCTTTCTAGACCTATCAAACAATATACAATTGATTCATCAAGTACATTAGGCATGAGCCATCATATAAAAGCATGATAGAATTCTACAGATACAAAATGCTTTAAAATATAGGTATAAATATATTTCAATTGATCATTTCTTCAGTTTATGAATAATATAGAGTTATGTGTGTCAAACAATCCAACAAGCCGTAAATCAGGTTAAGAGATCAATTAATTAATTTCTCAATACATACTAATTTCATGTATTGGTCAAAGTCAGTATAAAATTTTTCCTTATCCATATCACTTATATGATATCCCTATTACTTGTTTTTTATTAATTTATTATTTACCGACTCAAACACTTCATAAGACTCTAGAAAGTCATAACTTATAAGTCTGAAGTGCAAATTATAAAATTTTTGCCTTTTCATTCCTAAAAGCTTCTGAACAATCACAATATGCTAAATATGTAATCTTTATAAGTATACAAATTCATAAATAACCATATTTCTACTCTCATCCTGAATTCAAAAAGTCAACCCTGAGCACTTAAGATCAAAACTATAATATTATTTCAATACTCTTTTATCTATAATACTAAGGTATCAAGTTAAAATTTTCATAACAAATCGAGTTTGAATAAAACTTAATCTAAACAAAATATAAATTTTAGATCTAGGTAGAAAAACCTCAATTTCTATGACCCAAACACAAGTTCAAGAATAAATATTTGATGAAATAGCGGAAAAGTATCAAAACTAAGGTAATAATCCTACTCTTGGAAAAAAATTATGAATATCCCTCTTGAAATACCCAAAATCTAGGTCTTTGTCTCTTAAAATTATATTATGAATAGTGAAATCAAAGTAGAAAACTAAGTGATATTTTATCCAAATACTTATGCAGAAGCAAAAAACTCATCACGCCAGAAACTCCTAGATGAGGATGACCCCAATGATTTTTCAAATGTGGATAACCCCCTGATCCAATAATGGATGTACAAAATACTAAAAAAATCTAAAATAAATAACAAAAAAGTACATATAGAAGATAGACACAAGAAGGGAACTAATTGAAAATAATAGCTATATCAAAGCCAAAACCTCTAATTCAGAAGCTAAACAAGCATCAAATCTATAGAGACCCAAACAAGAGGAATGAATCCATCTAACATAAAATCTATTGCTAGATAAAGCTCAATAGGGATGATCTTCAAGCAAATAATATCATCCACATTCACTAGCAACGATGATCTCAGCCTCAAACTCTCTTAAGAGTGAACTCAATAATCTCATGTTAAAATAATCTACCTACTAAAAAGACTAAGTATGGTACTTATACTGAGCTAGGTTAAGGATGAAGACTAAATATAAGACACTTGGCATCACGTAATTAGCCATAACACTCTAAGGATCTCCAATGAAAATGCATTCCACAAGGTTACAATTCACGTATTATATCCTATAAATAAGGATCCCTCTTAATTTGTAAATCATTTGGGATCAGACTCTAATCAATATAATATACTTTATTGTTTCTCGTTATGCAGTTATTTTTTTACGTCCATTTGTGTGCTCTAGATCTCATAGAAGGCATCCTTATTATCAAAGGATGTCATTCAGGATCTCATTATGTCAATCTATTTATTGTCTTTGATTTTTGTACATTTACGCATTATATTTCATTATATAAAATATCAATTCACTGGCAATGAATGTTAGGATAGTTATATTTAACACATGTTCTATTAAACACATATACAAATTCAATTGTACCATTTTCAAGGTAGACAATTTGGCACCCACCGAGGGGTGGAGCAATTGTATATGAATCTGATAATTTTTTATGTATTTTATAGGAAAATCAAGAAAGATACATCATGGAAAACAATAGTATGCCAATGGAAAACTTAGCTAGTCAAATATATAAGAAACATGGAGTCACCACTCAGGACGAAAGTAGGGTGAGAATCGGAGCCCAATAAAGAAGAGGACTCATGAAAATTTTAAAGGAACGGGAGCATAAGTTGGTTACTCTATGTCAAGACGATAGTGATGAAGTGAGCATGATCATTATTAGGGAAAAAGCTTGTTGAATTATTGTTTCAAAAACCAAAAATCCATGGTCTCAATTATCATACAAATTAGCCACAAGAAGAATATGGACCATTACACATGATACTTTGATAATAGCTTTAAGTATTGTTGTTTATAACATGAAATGAGTGTTCATTAATCTTGAAAGTATGATAAACATAATAAATAAATGAATTATCGAGCAAATAGATATAGTCGACTCCATTACCTTTGCCGTTAAAGTATTTGTTGAATTCAACATGACAAGCAAGACCACTCAAGGACGTAAAACTACAAATAAACATTAAAGAAATATTCAAGGAAACCCATTTTGGCACAATGGATGGTGAGACAGGTTAAAATATGATCCTCATAAGGCCCTAGATACACGTCATAAGGGTTGTTCCATCCATATATCACCAGCTAATTAAATTTTTTAGAGACTATGGAGTAAGAGAAATTAGAAAGGACTTTTTCATAAAAAAATATACTGAATCTCCTTGAACAAAACCCGATGTCAATAGCCGAAGTCTTCTCTTTGAAGTGAAGTGGAGAGGGGTTTATAAAAGTATCAGTAATGGCCCCAAAGTTTTATTGGTTCCTAGGAGAATGCGATAGTATAGAACTTCAATTGTATGATTAACACGACAAAGAACAAGATCTTGAGTTTCCTTGATACATACTCTAGATATAACCAAATACAAATGGACCCAGAGGACTGTAATAAAACTTCATTCGTAACTAACTCTGCCCTATATTGTAACAATATATTGCCTTGTGGTTTGAAAAATATAGGACAACATACTAAAAGATGTTGAACCATATTTTTGAAAAACTTATTAAAAAAACCATGGATATATACCTCAATTACATCCTGATGAATTCCCTACAAGAGAAAGACCACTTGACCACCTCTAGGAGTCTTTCTACATCTTCATAAAACACAAAATAAAATTGAACCCCAAAAAGTATGTGCTTGGGGTTGGGTGTAGTGATTTCCTAGATTCTCTCAATTCCAATAAGGGAATAAAGATGAATCTAAAAAAATTAAAGGAATAAAAGAGATCCCAAAATATACACAGAGCCAAGTCTGTGCAAAGGCTCTCTATCCATGCGACAGCCTTCAACCATTTCATTTCAAAATCATCAAGAAAATATAATTATTTATTCTCATTGTCAAGTAGAAAAACCCTATTTGATTAGACCCAAACTGTAAAAATGTCCTTCAATACCTTAGGGTCATCTCGCAAGCCCACTACTGAAATCCAATAAAAATAAAGAGTAATTGTCATTCAAGAAGTATCTTCAAAAATCTAAATTATAAGGAATGATAAATAAGTGAATCGTGGAGTTAACTAAATTTGAAATCAAGTTTTGGCCGCAGAATGCCATTAAGTCTCTGATACTGGCAGACTTTACATAGATTTTAGATCAGCAATGGTCTCTCAAGCTAATAAAGAGGCAATATTAGCCGCCAAGAGTTGCTCTAGCATTTGGTCCATATATACTGACGGATCTTTCAACGAGAAAGGGATAGTATTGACAAACCCAAGAGGGGAAAACTGAGACATGCCATAAGTTACGTATAGTTAATTTAACAAAAAGGCCGAGTATAAGGCCCTTCTTCAGGATATTAATTTAATAAAAGTTTTGGACTCTGAGGTTATTGAAATATTTTATGATTCTGAACTTTCTATTAGCCAAGTCAGTGGTTCTATGAAGTAAGACACGACCGGATGGAAATTTATATGAGTAAAGTGCGGGTCTATGTCTATCTCTCTCTTTTGCCTCAAGAAGTGGGTGATTAAACAATTACCCAGGAAGAAAAATAAAGAAATTGATGCTCTAGATATCTGGGACCTACAGCAAATGTAAAAAACTTGGGAAATGGGGAAGTAGTACACCTATTGCATTCAGCTTTGGAGGTATCTGATAGAGGTGGAGTAAATTCAACAAGCTTGATCAAGGATTGGCACCGCAATTTTCTTAAATTTTAAAGAATCGAGACCTTTCCATGACCTAAAGATGTATTGGGTCCTTAGAACTCAAGCAACGAGATATTATTTAGTGGACGACAATCTCTATCAAAGAACTTAGATAGGTCTCATAGCCTAGTATGTAGGCTAGACTAATCCAACTATGTTATAAGGAAAGTTCACGAGGGGATATGTGACAACCATTTAGTGGTAGAATATTGAGTGTTCAAGTTGTAAGGGATGGATGTTATTGGACCCAAATGGAATAGGACTCATGAGACTTTATTTGAAAGTGCAACAAATTTAACCTGTTTGCCCAAAATATCAACTATATATGAGAATTAATACATGTGGTCTCATCATCATGGCCATACATAAAGTGGGGGATGGATATTGTAAGATCATTCCTGGGACCCAGATAGGTAAGTTCTTACTTATTTTGACTATTTAGTTCTCTAAATAGATCAAAGTAGGAGCCATTTAAACATGTACGACAGTGCAAAGTAATTAATTTTAATTAGGACCACATAATATGTTTCTTTAACATACCTCCAAGGATGGCTTAAAATAATGGAACTAAGTCCGTTGGAGAGAAAGTCACAAAGTTTTTGGAGAAACTAAAGATAATGAGAATATTCACTAGTTTATATCATCTAAATGCGAATGGACAAGTTGAAACCACTAACAAAATTGTTCTGCACATTCTCAATTAAAGGTTGGAGAAGCAAAAGGTAATTGATCTAAAGAGTCACCATCAGTGCTTTGGGCACCTAGAACCACTATAAAGTTAGGTACTATTGAGATTCTTTTCTCGGTAGTGTATCGCACAAAACCTCCGACACTAATAGATATTGGAGAATCTAGCCTTCGATCACTATAGCCAGTAATAAAGATAATGATGAAGCAATGCACCAAAAGAAATAGTCCTAATAAGGATGGTTGATCAAAAACAAAGAATGGACGGATAGTATAACCAGAGAACAAAGTTCGAGAACTTCAAAGTGGGACAAGTCGATACTAAGAATGGTGATGTTGAACATTCAAAACCCAAATGAGAGAAACCATAGACCAGGATGGGGAGGTCGATAAGGGGAGGTGACGTGGCTTAAGGCACTTAATAATTAAAAGATTAGAACATCAAGCCTCTTTGCAAAAATTGGAATGTCAGTCACCTAAAAAGATACTATTGATGTATACGCAGGCACTCTTTCTTTCTAAAATTCATTGTACACATTTTTTTCATTGATCGGTGTTTGTCCCATTTAAATTTTCTTGGAAAGATTTTTAATGAGGTAAGCACAAAGTGGATTAAAAAATGAGGTAACATGCCATAGGTAGGATGTTAAGCACCCTAAAGGAACGAGCATTGGACATTGTCAAGAGCAGGCTCTCAAAAACTATAAATCATAGACTAAGCAAATGATCCCTAAAGGGTCTGTGAGGAAATTCATAAAAGGCTCATGTAAGATTATGAGGGTCAATTGTTCTCATAAATGACAGTCAGACACTGTATAACACAACTCTGAAATAGAATTCATTTTAAAATAAATAAAACTTTCAAGCAAACAAAAACATTACTAAGGATTATGTACAAATTCTAGCATCCTCAAATTTCAATTTGATGAATAAAACACTTCCTATAACTTCACGTTTAACATAAGAGAGACTAATTCTTTACAAATGCTGAAAATGGGATGAAATCACATAAAGGGACCTGACTTTTCTCAAAGTAAAAACAAGTGAAGAATATGTACAAAAAAGAATTTAATATGCCTGTATAAAGCCACTTATGCCTCAGCGAGATACTGGATGAAGAAATGAGCATCTAAATAAAAAACTTAGTGGATCTCCACCTTCAACCATCATGAAAGCCATCAAAAATAGAAAAAGATATTTCGACACCTTAAACCATAATGGACAAAAGAAATTCAGTGTAATATTAAAAAAGAAGGGTATTACAATCCAAAAAATATGAGGTCCTAAATATCCAATAAAAAAATAGAAAGCAACATGAGGAGCAAAATTAAATAATAACAGGGGAAGTGTAATTTAGGACTAAGTTTGAGACTTTGCTAACTCAATATCCACAGATAAGTCATCAGCTAAAGAAGCTAACTCCTGGGGGGAGAAGAGCCGAGAGCCATCAATGAGTAATACCCCGTATTAACCTTAACTCAGTTCAGCCCATAGTGCATGTACAAGAGATATAGAACCTGAAAATTTAGCTAAGTGTTGGAGACTTAGTGTTATTTTTGGCCTCTTAATTTTGATGATTTTTAAGTAACCTTCCCAAACTCGAGACATACGTTTTTGAGTAATTCATGTTCAGGGGTGTAAGAATTATGTCTTGGGTAAGTTTTGAATTTTTTAGATGAGGTTTGGACCACATTTGGATTTTGAAAATAGCAAGTCACCGTGATTGTGGTGCGTCACGGTGGAATAGCAGTGGCAGCCTTAGCATTCATGGTGAGGGCCTAATTGGCGTTCCAGTTATGAATTTTAATTTCAGAGGGAAAGTCTTAACTTTTCCCATCACCTCAATCCGTAAAAACACGGGATTTGAAGCCCCCAAAAGCATATTTGGTCTTCCTTTACAATTCTCTCAAAAGAAAACCTCTTTCTCTCAAGAACAAACCCTAGCCCCTTCAAGATTCAAGCTCAAACTTCAAGAAATCACCAAACTTCTGCAAATTCTTCAATTAAGGTATGTTAGATGTTCATCCATGGGCCCTTTTCACTCATGAAGTCCAAGAATCCATTTTCAAGTTTAACATTATGATCTTTACATGATAGTATGAATTTTATCCATGAACTCCCATGAATTTTGATTTTTATACCATATTTTTATGTGTTTTCATTGGAATTAGTCCTTGATATATTTGAAGGATGATATTTACATGTTAAATCCTTAACACATGATTTTAGTATGGAGGTTATGTTATTATCCCATGAATTAAACTATTCACATGCTTAAACTCATGAATTTTAATTGTTTGATGAAATGCCTAAATGGTTGGATTTTGAACAATGATTACTTATTATGCTTTCGAAGCTTTAGTATGTTTCTACTGTTATTGTTATCGAGTTCTGGGGGTTATGAATACCCAAAAATTTAGTTGTTTACATAGTTTCAGAATTTGTAGAATGATCTCATATAAACCATAAGCATTATCCTCAAATCAATTAGTATGATCAGTTGTTGGTTTAGTCAAGATTAGTTTAGTTCAGGAATCAGTGTCTTCAATTGGGAGTAACTATTAGCACCGAGTGAACTTAGGGATGGCGTCTGCCCCGTTAGATAGGCATGAGGCGTTAGTAGCAGTCCCTAGGTTCTAGACCTACAGTACCCTCATAGACTTTGAGGGGTCCCCCGTCAGTTAGGCATGATACCCTCATCCTTCAGAATATCAAATAGTGGATCCATACAGCCAGTGTTAGTACTCGTGGCATGATACTGACACCCTTCCAACTGGGGTTGCAGGTTGGACCCTAAAATATATTGGCGTATGTTGAAAACAGCTAGCTCCCATATTATAAGTTTAGTTTTTAGTGTGACTCAGTTCAGGTTTGTATTGACCATAGCATACAGTTATTAGTTATTCATTATCAGGTTCTCAGTATTTTCAGTTTGCAGATGTTTTCAGAGTCATGTTTATGCTTGGTCATACATTCTCGGATTTTACAGTTTTCATACATATTGTACATCAGTTATCTCATGTTATTCTTTTCAGTCAACTATTATTCATGTATATGAGCCCATGCATATCAGCCTAACCTCATCTAACATACATATATTCAAAGTACTGATCGCATACTCATTTTTTGTGCTATGATGTCTTATATCATAGGGTCAGATACTCAGGTTCCCGACCGTATTTAGACATTCCCGCGTATCAACAACAGTAGCAGTGGTGAGTTCTCATACTTTGAGGATCGATTATATTTACTTTAGTATTTTATTTTGTTAGACATTTGGATTTAGTTGGGGAACTTCCCATCAACTCTTATTCAGTCATGTTTTAGAGGCTTTCGGACATTTCAAACAGTCAGTAGTTGTCAGTTTTATCAGTCTATTTTTGCTCATGTTTTAGACTTGTGGATTACAGTTGTATTATTTTGCTATTTAAACCTTATGGCATATTCAGTTGTTTTTGCACGTATTTATTATCAGTATATTATTTAGTGCTATTCAGTAGGTACCAGTTCATGGGTTAGTTTGTGGTCACTTATAACCATAAACATTGTGTGGCATCTAGGGTGTACTCCTGGGGTATTACAAACTTGATATCAGAGCCTAAGGTTTTAAAGTGTCCTATGGAGTCTGAAGGCCGCGTTGAGTAGAGTCTTGTGCATGGGTTTGAAGCGTGCCACACTTATGTGCAGGAGGCTACAAGACACTTTAGGAAAAGTTTCCCTTCTTTCAGTATTCATACTGTGTGAGTGAGAATGAGCTTAATTTAAACTCTCTTTCTAATTTAATTTTCTTATCATTTACATAACATGCCTCCCAGAAAGAATAACAGAAGAAGAAACAAGAATCAGCTCGCACCTCCACCAATTCAGGAAGATTTCTTGAATAAATATATCTCTCATGCCGAATTTAGAGTTGTCTTTACTACATTAGCTCACACAGTAGCAGCTCAGAATAATCAGTAAGTTGCTATCCCATCCATTCCAGCGTCTAAAACTATCACATCTAGGATTTACGACTTCACCCAAAAGAACCCTCATCTATTTATGGGATCCAGGTTTGATGAGGATCCGCAGAAGTTCCTTGACATGGTTCAGAAGGTTATTGACATTATGGGTATGAATTCTAGAGAGAGTGCAGATTTGTTTGCTTACCAGTTACAGAATGTAGCTCACACCTGGTATAAGCAGTGGAAGGGGAATAGAGGCGTAAATGCAGGGCCTGTAAAATGGAAGGAGTTTGATACAACCCTTTTAGATAAGTTCTTTCTTTTAGATTTAAGGGGAGATAAGGTGCAGGAATTTATTAACTTAAAGCAGGGTAACATGAGTGTGAGGGAGTATTCTCTTAATTTTACCCAGTTGGCTAGGTATGCTCCTTCGATGGTGGTTAATAACAGGTCTAGAATGAGTAAGTTTGTCTCTAGTGTAGTTGTTAGTGTGGTCAAGTGGTGTAGGACCACGATGTTGATTAAGGAGATAAACTTGTATAGGCTTATGGTCCATGCTCAACAGATTGGGGAGGAGAAGGTTAAGGAGAAGGAAAGGGAGAATAAGAGGGCTAGTATATGTAGCTTTAATATTACTCAACCGAGGTCAGAGGGTACCAACTATCCTCAATTTTGTCAGAAATCTTCATCTTCAGCTCTATCTTCATCTAATTCTCCAGTACTAAAATTTAGAAATAATAATCAGGATAGGGCGCCAGGCTTTAAGACTCAGGGTAGTATGAACAGTAGACGGACGAATCCCCTTTGCCAGAAGTATGGTGGGAATCATCAAGAGGTATGCAAGGCTAGCATCAGTGTGTGTTTTTAGATATTTCAAGCCAGGACACAGGTTGAAGAAATATCTAATAGGTATGTGGAAAGGTAGGAAAGATCACCAGCAGGGTCAGACTAACTCTTCAGCAGCACCAGCGGGTCGCCCGACTCAGCAGGCGTCACTTCCAGTGCCACCAGTAGTCAGCGTCAGAATAAACTATATGCACTCCAGTCCCGTCTTGATTAGGAAAATTCTCTTGATATTTTTACGGGTATGTTACAAGTTTTTTATTTATTTTGGTGTCGGTCCTGAGACTTTACCAGAACCCTTCTCAGTGTCCACTCTAGTAAGTGATGCTATTATAGCCAGGCAGGTATACAGGAACTGTTTGATAAACAATATCCTAGAAAGTCACCTAAGTTGATCTTGTGGCACTAGAGATAACTAACTTTGATGTCATTATCGACATGGATCAGCTCTACTCATGCTATGTTTTAGCTGATTGTAGGAACAGAGTTGTTCATTTTTAGTTTTCGAATGAACCAGTCCTTGAATGGAGGGGTAGTACTTCAACACTTAGGAGTCAGCTTGTTTCGTACCTTAGAGTGAGAAAAATGATATCCAAGGTGTGGGTTTACCATCTTGTTCGAGTTAAAGACTCTAATTATGAGACTCCTAGTCTTGAATCAGTTTTAGTAGTGAGGGAATTTTAGATGTGTTCCCTGAAAATCTTCCTCGAGTCCCTCCTAAAAGGGGAATTGACTTCGGAATAGACATTCTTCTAGATACCCAGCCTATCTATATTCCGCCCTATAGAATGGCTCCAGATGAGCTTTGAGAGTTAAGGGAATAGTTGAAAGACCTCTTAGACAAAGAATTCATCAGTCCTAGTATCTCCCCATAGGGCACTGACAGCGCCCAAGCGCACACGCAAGTGTACGTGGTCTTATCAAGTAGTAAAATGGCCTAATGAAAGCCAAGTATCGATCCCACAGAGACTTGATTTAGCAAGTAAAGTAAATAATGTGTAAAGAAAAGATCTTGTAACAATCTATAGGAGAAAATCCAGGGTTAAATCACTTCGACAATCATACTACGTCTTGAATTTCATTAATTAACAAGCTTATCTTGGTTGTAGATTCATAGGGGTCATTGCATGATTATTGTTTCCCAACGTCTAATCCTTTACCTAAGTTGAACCTTACAACTACATCGTTAAGCGGGGATGTAATGATATAATTAGGCTATTTAAACTATCATCCTATGTTTCAATCAAGTAAGGCTCTTAAGTACATCCTTGTCCTATGTGCTAAGTTCAATTCTTTATTTTATAAAAGAATAAAAATCATACTTTGTTCATCTCCATGTTCTATCCCCTATTCCCTCTCCCGAGTTCAAAAGGTAGATAATAAATCTTCAAAATAGTTAAATCAAAGATGAACACATAACCAATAATGATAAGTAAAATTAATGAATTTAATTCAAAACAAAAGTAATCATGTCTTTGGCTTTAACCCCGAAAAAGTGCATTTATCCACACAAAGTTGTAATTAACGACTAAAAATATGAATGAACTAAACAAAAATAATAAAAACCTGATGAAGAAGTTGTAGCATCCCTTTGCTTTCCAAAATATGCTAAAATATATGTAAAAATGTGATACAATATGTATTTATAGTATAGGAGTAAGCCCTTTCCATGTTGGACAAGAAAACCTTCAGTTATTGAGCCTGAGACTAGGTGGGGCGTCACCCTGGGTAGAGCCCCGCTCCAGGTGAGGCTGAGCCCTGGATGGAGCACCGCTCCAGGCAAGGCTGCGCCCTGGCTATAGCCCCGCTCCAGGTGGGTCGGCACCTCCAAATCGCCATGAGCCTTTGGAAGTTGCTCTCCGAATTTTGGTTAAGTGTTGAGTGTCCCCTTTTGATACCTTGTCTTCTGGCATCTTTCCCACGAATTCCTAGCTTTATTAATATCAAAATATCATCATATTCAGCTCCAAAATCTTCCTACACAATCATACCACATGAATTAAGAGAAAAACGCAACACTACATCCATAACGATGAATCAAAACAAGAGCTAATCTAACCTACTTTGCATTGATCTTTCACTTGTTATTCCAGATGTACACTCATTCAAATTGAACTTTTCTTACTCCCAAAAAGTTATTCCACTCATAATCACCCATGAAAACCATTTGTAACACCTTAAAGTCAAGAGAATCTACCGAATCAACTAGACAGAACCTAACTCAAGCTAGTAATGCTAATTTTTTAGGTTGAACTCTTAAGGAATCTTTTAAGTGAAAACTTGTTTGGAACTCACTTTAAAAATCATAAACACATGCTTTAACGCTTTGATACATATTTATCTCATTATCAACCCATATATCACATGAATCATCCTCAAAACAAGGATAAAAAGGCTAGAATAGTGATGCTAGAATGCATAAATTCACCCAACATCAGGCGCTCCAGTCTTTTTCGTGTGTAAGAAAGATAGTTCTCTTAGAATGTATATCGATTATCATCAGCTGAACAAAGTCACAATCAAGAATAAGTATCCACTCCCCAGAATTGATGACTTGTTCGACCAACTTTAGGGTGTCATTTTCTTCTCTAGGATAGACCTCGGATCCAACTATCATTAGCTCAGAGTCAGAGAATGTGACATTCCAAAAATAGCTTTCAGAACTCGATATGGTTACTTCAAATTCCTAATCATGTCTTTTGGTCTTACAAATACCCCAGTTGTTTTAATAGACCTGATGAACAAAGTGTTCAAGCAGTATTTGGACATGTTCACCATAGTCTTCATAGATGACATTCTTGTCTACTCCCGTAATAAAAATAATCATATAGACCATCTCAAAATAGTACTACAAACTCTTAGGGGCCATCAGTTGTTTGCCAAATTTACTAAGTGCAAGTTTTGGCTAAGTTTAGTAGCTTTTCTTGGCCATATTATTTTCGGGAATGGCATTAGAGAAAACCCTCAAAAGATCGAAGCAATAAGAAACTGGCCCAAACTCACTTCTCCATCAGATATTAGGAGTTTCTTGGGTTTGGTTGGCTATTACCGACGGTTTGTTGAAGGGTTTTCATCTATTGCGTCCTCCATGTCTATATAGACTCAGAAGAAAGTCAAGTTTCAGTGATCGAATTCTTGTGAGAAGAGTTTGCAAGAGTTGAAGACTCGACTTACCTCAAAACCAGTTTTTAGTGGGTTGTGTGTTGATGCAGAGAGGTAAGGTCATAGCCTATGCCTCTAGACAACTTAAGCCCCATGAAAATAATTATCCTGCTCATGATCTTGAGTTAGCAATTGTTGTGTTTGCCTTAATAATTTGGAGGCATTATCTGTATGGGGTGCATGTTGATGTGTTCATGGTTCACAAAAGTTTGCAGTATGTGTTTTTGCATAGAGAGCTAAATCTTCGTTAGAGGAGGTGGTTTGAATTATTGAAAGATTTTGATATGAGTATTTTATATCATCCGGACAAGTCCGATGTAGTGGCAGATGCCCTTAGTAGATTGTATATAGGTAGTGTTGCTCATATTGAGAATGATAAGAAGAAGTTAGTTCAGGAGGTACATCAGTTGGCTAGATTAGGCATTCATTTGGTGGACTCAGTTAAGGGTAGTGTATGGGTTCAGAATTGTTTGGAATCTTCTTTGCTTGCTAAAGTTAAAGGAAAGCAATATAGGGATCCCAGTCTAGTTAAGTTGAAGGAGTCAGTCAGAGATTAGGGAGTAGAGGTTTTCTACCAAGGGGGAGATGGTGTATTGTGGTGTCAGGGTAGGTTGTCCATTCTATGTGTTGATGGGTTGAGACCGAGGGTTTTAGCAGAAGCGCATGGTGCGCATTACTCTATTCATCCAGGGGCCACTAAGATGTACCGTGATTTATGGGAAATCTATTGGTGAAGTGGAATGAAGAGGTATATTATAGATTTTATAGCCAAGTATTCTAATTGTCAACAGGTTAAGGTTGAGCACCAAAGACCTAGTGGCTCTATGCAGGAGTTCAGCATACCCACTTCAAAGTGGGAAGAGGTGAACATGGATTTTCTGATAGGGTTGCCTCATTCACGTCGCCAGCATGATTTGATTTGGGCTATTGTAGACAGAATGACCAAATCAGCGTATTTCTTGCTAGTCCATACCTCTTAATAAGTCGAGGACTATGCTAAGCTCTATATTAGAGAGTTGGTTAGGTTGTGTGGAGTCCAGTTGTATGGTTAGGTTGTGTGGAGTCCAGTTATCCATCATTTCAGATAGGGGTACTCCATTTACCTCTCACTTTTGGAAAGATTTTCAGAAGGGTCTTGGTACCCAAGTTCATATCAGTACAGCCTTTCACCCTCAGATAGATAGTCAGGCAGAGAGGACCATTCAGACCTTAGAGGATTTATTAAGAGCTTGTGTTATCGACTTTAGGGGCAGTTGGGATGATCACTTGCCATTGATTGAGTTTGCTTACAATAACAGTTATTATTCCAATATTCAGATGGCTCCATTTGAGGCTCTCTATGGGGGGAGATTTATATCTCCTATTTGTTGGTTTGAGGTAGGTGAGACTGCGTTGATAGGGCCAGATTCATTATTTGATGCTTGGGAGAAAGTTTAGTTGATCAGGGAGAGGCTTAAGACAGCACAAAGCCGTCAGAAATCCTATGCAAATGCGAGGAGAAGAGATCTTGAGTTTGAGGTTGGAGATTTGGTATATTTGAAGATCTCTCCCATGAAGGAATTAAAGAGATTTGGCAAAAAGGAGAAACTCATTCCCCAATATATATGCCCTTACAGGATCTTGAGTCGATTTGCAAAGGTAGCTTACGAGCTTGAGTTGCCTGCATATTTGGCATCAGTGCACCCAGTGTTCCATGTGTCCTTGTTAAAGAAGTGTATTGGTGACCCAGATATGGTTATTCCTTTAGAAAGTACAGATATTTAGGACGACCTTTCTTATGAATAACTTCCAGTTGAAATCTTAGATATTCGCAGACTAAGGAACAAAAAAGTTCCTTTAGTCAAAGGTTTTTAGTGGAATCAGTCTGTTAAGGGAGCTACTTGGGAATTCAAAGCAGACATGAGTACCAAGCACCCTCACCTTTTCTCCGCAAACTCAGACTCATATCAAGGTAACAGTTTTCCTTAGATTATCTCTTTTAAATTCTCAGTTCCAGCCATGTGGTCATATTCATGTCATTGCATGCATTCATGAATCAGTTCAGTCAGTTACCATATTTTAGGCTCAGTCATGTAATCATGTTTTCAATTATGCATATTCAGTATGTAATCTCATTACCTCAGAATTTCTCATCTTAATCAGTCTTATTCGAGGACGAATATTCTCAAGGGGGGGATATTCTAATTTTCTTATTAGCCTTAGCTTAGTTCATCCCATAGTGCATGTACAAGAGGTTTAGAACCTGAATATTTAGCTAAGTGTTGGAGACTTAGCCTTATTTTTGGCCTCTTAACTTCGATGAATTTTAAAGTAACCTTCCCAACCCCGAGACATAAGTTTTTGAGAATTCATGTTCAAGGGTGTAAGGATCGTGTCTAGGGTAAGTTTTGAAATTTTCAGATGAGGTTTGGACCACGTTTGGATTTCAAAAACAGCAAGTCACTATGATTGTGGCGCATCGCGGTGAAATAGTAGTGGCATTCTTGGCGCATCACGCTGAGGGACCAATCGGTGTTTTAGTTATGAATTTTAATTTCAGAGGGGCAGTCTTGTCTTTTTCGATCACGCCAATCCATAAAAACACAAGATTTGAAACCCCCAAAATCATATTTGGTCATCCTTTACACAGAATCTCTCAAAAGAAAACCTCTCTCTCTCAAGAACAAACCCTAGCCCCTTCAGGATTCAAGCTCAAACTTCAAGAAATCACCAAGAACTTTCACAAATTCTTATATTAAGGTATGTTAGATGTTCATCCATGGGCCCTTTTCACCCATGGGGTCCAAGAATCCATTTTTAAGTTTAACATTATGATCTTTACATTATAGTATGAATTTTATCCATGAACTCCCATGAATTTCGATATTTATATCATGTTTTCATGTGTTTTCATTGAAATTAGTCCTTGACATGTTTGAAAGATGATATTTGCATGTTAAATCCTGAACCCATGATTTTAGTATGGAGGTTATGTTATTATCCCATGAATTAAACTATTCCCATGCTTAAACCCATGAATTTCAAGTGTTTGATGAAATACCTAAATGGTTGGATTTTGAACAATGATTACTTATTGTGCTTTCGAAGCTTTAATATGTTTCTACTGTTATTGTTATCGAGTTCTGGGAGTTATGAATACCCAAAAATTTAGTTGTTTACATAGTTTTAGAATTTGTAGAACAATCTCATATAAACCATAAGCATTATCCTCAAATCAGTTAGTATGATAAGCATTATCCTCAAATCGGTTGTTGGTTCAGTCAAGATTAGTTCAGTTCAGGAATCAGTGTCTTCATTTGGGATAACACTTAGCACTGAGTGGACTTAGGGATGGCATCTCCCCCGTCAGATAGGCATGAAGCATTAGTAGCAGTCCCTAGGTTACAAACCTACGGCGCCACCGTAGACTTTGAGGGGTCCCCCATCAGTAAGGCATGACACCCTCGTCCTTCAGGACATCAGTTAGTGGATCCACACAGCCAATGTTTGTACCTGTGGCATGGTACTAACACCCGTCCAAATAGGATTACAGGTTGGACCCTGATAATATATTGAGGTATGTCGGTTACAGCTAACTCCTATAATTTCAGTTTAGTTTTTAGTGTGACTCGATTCAGGTTTGTATTGAACATAGCATACAATTATCAATTATTCATTATCAGGTTCTCAGTATTTTCATTTGCAGATGCTTTCAGAGTCATATTGTATGCTTGGTCATACATTATTGGATTTTACAGTTTTCATGCATACTGTTCATCAGTTATCTAATGTTATTCTTTTCAATCAGTTATTATTCATGTAAATGAGCCCATGCATATCAGCCTAACCTCATCTAGCATACCAGTACATTCAAAGTACTGACCGCATACTCGTTTCTTGTGCTATGATGTCTCATATCATAGGTTTGGATGCTCAGGTTTCTGACCGCATTTAGACATTCACGCGCATCAGCAACAGTAGCAGTGCTGAGTCCTCATACTTCGAGGACCGATTATGTTTACTTAAGTATTTTATTTCAATTAGACATTTTGTGTTAGTTGGGGCCTGTCCCATTAATTCTTATTCAGTCACATTTTAGAGGCTTTTGGACATTACAGACAGTTAGTAGTTGTTAGTTTTATTAGTCAGTTTTCAGTATTTTTGCTTATGTTTTAGACTTGTGGATTTCAGTTGTATTGTCTTGGTATTTAAAGCTTATGGCATATCCAGTTGTTTCCGCACACATTCATTATCAGTATATTATTCAGTGTTCATTAGCAGGTATTAGTTCATGAGTTAGCTTGTGGTCACTTGTAACCGTAAGCACCGTACAGTATCCGGGTTATTCTCCCAGGGTGTTACACAACGTCCGCTATGCTTTAGTCTTGCTGAATTCCCGCTCCCGAAAAAGGGGGTTTTCTTGGATATGCTCAAAATCAAGGAGAAACTTTTTCATCTATAAATTTCTTCTCCTACTTGACCTCAGTGTTTTCTTCAAGCTATTCTCTTCCTAAATAAGCCATCCACACGAGAACTAAGTGGGCTTATTGCTCCTCTAAGAGCTCAGGCCTTAGTACTTAAAGGCACCACCTCGGTAGAGATTTTCTTAAGCAATAAAGTCAAGTGAGAAACCTCTGGGGCTGCCTCTCTCTCCATCTTCAGAAAACATCAAGATCTCCAAACTTGAGCACAATCTGAGGGTGTAGTCCTACTAGATTGGGAGACAGCTGAGCCTTGGTTTCAGCTAGAACGCTCATTTCAGGAGCATATTGATTCTCAGAGGTACAGGCTTGGTCATCGAGAACCTTGACTTTTCCTTGCAACATATCAACCTTTTCTTAAAGGGCCACCAGTTCCTGGTTAGGGATCCCTTCATTCAGAGATGAGCGAGATAAAAAGAGACTATTACATAACAAATTACCTTTATCACAAATAAAAATAATCAATATATCTAAAAGAAAATGTTGATCTCAGAAAGAGGGAAAAAAATAGCTAAGAACCCTGAGTCGAGAAAAATTAAAGAGGGTCCAACTCAAAAGAATGTGGCCCTAAATCAATTCTTGTCAACAAGTCTACGCAACTCCGGATTTTATTCCTAAATAGGAACACGGAGACTGAGTGGACAAAGGTTAAGTGACAACGAGGAGAAATAAAAAAGTTGTTCACTATGATCTGTAGAGCGCCAACCCATCTTGTTAAAAAAATATCCAAGATCGCTCTGATAGATCATATATCTAAAGATCGTTCTGACCCAAGCTTTAATGTCCAAAATCAGGATCAAAGGGATCCAATGAAGAGCTTAAGCAGAAGTAAGAAAACTAAGAAGGTAAAAGAGATACAGCAGTGCAGCAAAGCAAAAGATAGTGAAAATGGGAGGAACTCATGGTTGCAATTCCATTCATATGGAATTTGAGACTCGAAAGAAGATCAGCACACCAAACAACAAACTTTTCAACCCGATGGTAGTTTATCTCATCAAGGCTGAAAAGGATGTCTTTCTTCCACAGCAACAAAAAGTAAGAAGTCTCTCTGAATGCTCCAAGAAAAATGAAAGACCCAATTACAAGATAAATCTGAGGAATGATCCACAACCAAAATTTATTGAGAAAGGTTAAGTATAGATAACGACATGATCAGGCCTATAAATTGAAGCGTTTTGCGAATAAAAGAGAACGGATATCAAATCTAGTAGGCCATCTATAGTCATCCATGATTCTAGGGATGTCTATCACAAACACAAAAAGTTATGACGAAACAGAACGGATTCTCGACTCTGCATTCTCATTGGTAATATCTTCTTGATGGCAATATTTTATCTCGTAGTCAAGTGTCTTTGCTGAAAACACAAAATTAAAGAAAGATTTTCACTCCTCTTGTTGGGATGCATCGAGATCTTAGTAGGGGTTTAAAGACCAGTTTTCCATGGGTGAAAAGATGACGTCTTCTGAGTTCATACCAAAGAGAACGACTGCAACTACAACAAAAATAGAAAGGGTTAAGGTGCTTCAGAATAAGGGGGGAAATCAAGTAATGAAGGCTATGGAAAATAAAGAAAGTTCAAATAAAAAGAGCTGGCTCTTTGGTTAACCAAAGATTTAAATAAAGAGAGGCGACGATTGACTTTCAAAGAGAAGTGTGAGAAAAGAAGATGTGTCGAAGTAGTAATCGGTGAGATGGATAATCCAAATGTAAAGGTGTGGCCAACCTCTAATGTCTCACCAAAAGGGTCATCGAGTTGTCAACTTTTATCTTCCTGATGGCATCTAAGCCTAGTCATCAAAAGAGTTTGGGAGGGGGGAGGGAGGGGGGCTATCTGTATTGGGCAAAGATCCTGTAGGGTTTTTGTGTAAAAGTAATGAGACCTATCGCGAGCAATAATTCACAATGAGTCGTGAATATGGTGCCTTCGATGGGACTCCTACCTTACGGTGTTTCGAGAGAGACGCCATATAAAGAAGACACCATCGTGATAATGACAAAGATGACATGGAAGAGAGGACAAGGGACAAAGGAGAATGAACTGTCAGATGCACGGGTGCACAATGTACCTCTCTGATTCATGCAGGAGGTAGTGGCTAGTGCCTGCAACAGATAAAACATCAGGCATCACGTTATTGGCTATAGCACTATAGGAAACTCCCAAGGAACCCATTTCACAGGGTTACTATTTACCCATTATACCCAATAAATAAGGATTCCTCTTAATTTGTAAACCATCTGGAATTATACTCTAAACAATATAATATACTTTCTTGTGTGCTTTTTAAGTAGTGTCTTTCCTTTACTTTCGTTTGTGCGCTCTAGCTCTCGTGGAAGGCATCCTCATTGTCGGAAGGCGTTGTTCAGGACCTCATTATGCTGATTTATTTGTTATCTTTGCTTTTCTTACAGTTTACGCATCATCATTCGTTACATAAACATGGTTGGGTTTAATGTACATGCTCTTGACCTCATATTCAATTCAACATTGGTCTTCACCGTTACTTCTTGATTATTTGACAGTAAACGTTTTTTCAAGACATTTTTGACCTATTTTACCTAATTGATAACGTTATTTGTAAAATTTCCAAGTTGGCCTAACTTGGAATTTGACTTTTTTTCTCTTCCACCTCATTTTGTTAGTTTTTATCAACAAATTTAATCTAGGGATGGTTCATATCAATTTTACATGATTTATCATTAAAATACTATTAATTCCCTTCTCTCTCTCTCTCTTTTTTTTTGTAAGATTTGTGCAGAAATATTTATTTGTTTATCTCAAAAGATAAGCTTTTTACATAAATAAAACATATATCGCCACATATCAATAAGTATTTTATTCTAATGTCAAATTTAATCAATCATTAACCAATAATGATAAATTCAATGGCGGACCTAACATGGAGGCTTGTGGATGCTCAAATATCCATCGTCTTTGACCGGATCCAATATATTATTAAAAAAATAAAAATAGATAAGCATTTAGTGAGCACTCATAATAAAAATTCTTTTTTTTCGTATTCTTTTGATTTTTTCTTTTTTAATGAATATCCCTGATTTTAAAATATTATATATCTCATTGATAAAATTGTACTTCAAAATTCATGGGCGTCTAAGGACTTCTATTCTTTTGCTATTTTGGCTTAAAAAGAAAGAATTCAAGAAAGTTTTATTAGCCGAAATGAATATGCATCGAGTGCAATCAAGTTCTTTCGTTTTGCAATTAGTATATGGCAAATATTTTTCGAGTATCATTGTATATTTATTAGTATGATCTTTTTGGTAGAAGAGTATTTAATACGTTAATAAATCATTTTTAATGATCCCCCCTTTTGCTGACTGGAAAAGTATTTCTTTTTTTAAAGAATCAGATAAATGAGTTTAAGTCATTGAGGAACTCCATGCTGGTGCCTGGTGGCCTTGTCCAAGTACAAATATTTAATTTCTGATGTAAACAATTAAATTTGGTCATTTATTTGCTTTTTTCATTTCTCCATTTGAAATGATTGTCATTCGAAAACTCTATCATTACAAACTAAAAATGCGATGCTTTTATTATATTTGTTTTTTGTATTGTTTTCTGCATATGTACCTTTTTTCCTTTTAAATTATATTTATCTTTTTTTAGTGCTGTAAGAATTTTATTTCTTTCTGTATTAATTGAATTTACAAAAAGAACAAGGATATAACTAACTATGAATCGCATACGAATCAACTAGGTTAAAACTAGATATATTGGATATTAATTATTTTGATTAAAAAATACATTTGGTAATTTTGTTCATCAAAAATTAGACAAATAAAAATGAACCACGAAGATTGCGTTAACGGAGAATTATTTGGGGAAAAGGACAAAAATGGCACTTCAGATCAAACAAATTCCACGGAAATGGCCATGGAATTTAAATTCCACTTTCTAGCCATTTCAATTTGTTGGTTTGTTCTATACAGTTTCTACACCTATAAATATCCTATACGAAAATTATATAGTTTTAATACACAATTTATACAATAACTATACCTTTTTTTTACACATTTTATACAACAACTATATAATTTTTATACATTTTTTATATATTTTTTATATATATTTTATATATATACATATTTGATAGAACTATACAATTATACCGTATTTATATAATTATATTTAATTATTATTTTTAGACAACTAAAAAAAAGCAGAATATTTTTAAGTTAAAAATTTGTAGCAAAAAAAGCTAAAAATATTTTTAGAAAAGGGCCGAATGACCAAGTTGAAAATTGTATATAAACTTATATCTGAATGTTCATAGACCCAAACTTAAGGTTATTTTTTAAAAAAAGAGTTATACCATATCTTTTTTCCGAATTATTTTGCAACTCCGCATTTTTAAAATTGAATATAATACAGTAGCAAACAGGTGTAAAATGTTACTAACCCAATAATTAAGCAATCAGGCCATGAAATTTTTTCCCTTTTTTTTTGAAATTTTTTTCTGGAGTTGAAAATTGTGGTGTTTGGCCATGAAATTTAGAAAATAATTTCAAAAAAATTTCTAAAAAGAGAAAATAGGTTTTTGTTATTTTCACAATTTTCCAATTCCAATTTCAACTTTTATTATTATTACATATAACCCTAGTTTTTAAAATTTTTACATAAAACTCTCCTTATAACATTATTTTTTCAATATTACGTATATAGGAGTTTTAAAGAATAAGATAATTATAATTTCAAACTTAATGCTATCCTAATTAATATATATCTCTTTTTCTCTCTCATCAATATTTTTATCCCTTATTTAATGTATTATTTTACTGTTAATTTATATTTATACCCATAAATATATAAAGTATTATATTTATACCCATAAATATATAAAGTATTATATTTATAATAGAAATATACAAAGTATGTTATATATAAAGTTTATACTATGTATATACCATATACACACATATATAAATATACAAAGTATTAAGAAATATACTACGCATATTTATAATATAAATATACAAAGTATGTTTTATATGAAGTTTACACCATGTATATACCATATACACACATATATAAAAATACAAAATATAAAAAAACATACTAAGCATATTTATATATTTATGGTATATGATATAATATACCATAAACATGCAAAGCATGTTTTACATAGAAATAATTTATTCACACACAGTAAAATCTTTCATGTATAAAAAAATTAAAGAAATAAATTAGAGGCACCCTAAAATTTAATAACAACTCATCATTTTCTATTTTTTAGGAACGAAAAATGAAGAAAATAAATTAAATAAATTCCTAAAAAAATAAATTTGTTTGAAAGATAATATTTGTTACCTAAACAACAGGAAGCAGTGATCTGTAATATAACATTCATATTTAAATTTTTTAAATATGAGAAAACGGCTATTAATGTAAATATTATATATGTCATAATTGAAACTCATTAAATATGACCATGTATATGTTATTATTTTTATAATAGTGGCTAATTATGTTTTTTTTTTTCATTAGTAGGTAAATTTTAGTTGGATGATTTTGAGAGTTTGTAAAAGTTAGGGTATAAAATCATATTTAAAAAAAAATTTCAAAAGTAAAAAAAAAAATCAGAAAAGACATCTTTAATCATAACTTTTTCCCCTCTTCCATAAGTATATTGATAAGTATCTTTGAAGGTAAAACTTTTTCTACCATTCAAGGCTCAAAATATCTAATTAAAAATATAAAATTATTTATCACTCCAATGTAATACATTCTTTAATCATAACTTTTTCCACTCTTCCATAAACAAAAACATAAACTAACATCTCAAAGATTTTCTCTTCTTCCATAACCTTGATATTCTTTCATGATTATTCCCACCATTCTCAGAATACAAAAGTACCTTAGATTATTTTTCGTGGGTCATTGAATTACAAATAGAGGTGGAGGTTGCATTGATTCAAAGGATCTAATTGAATTTCCATTTCTAAGATTCTTCAATGATTGGGTATCATTTAATTTAACCCTAGAATATCTTCTTCCTTTTCTTTTTTTCTTGAATTCAATTATTTTTTTTCATGACAAATTCGAAGCTATGATTGATATGCACTTTGAAATTAAGATAGCTTTTTGTAAAGACAATAACACTATAAAAATCAATATAATTTAGTAGGTGAAATATTCGAAGAAGGCAGACTGTTTCTAACTCCACGTTTGAAAATTAGAGAGGGCATTTCAAAAGATCCTTGACAGGAAAAAAAAAGAGGGGAAAAGGCAATAGCAATTAACAGAAACAACACTAAGATAATAAGATCGAGGTAAAACAACAGATAGTGATAGAAAATTAAGAAAATGGAGATTTTTTTTATAACGGAAAAGGATCAAAAATATTCCTGAAATAGATCGTTAGTTTTTTGGCTCAAAAATATCCGTCCGTTGAATATTTGCCTCAAAAATGTCTTTCCCTCTTAAAGAAGTCCACCAAAGACGTCACTAGATATAAAAAAAAAAGCCAACTGGACATTCCACATCAGCGTCCACGTGTATAATTTCTTTTTAAAATTCATCAAATAAATGAACCCGACCCGACCCAATAAGCAAAATATCCGATCCGTTAAACAAATGGAAAACGATATATCGATTTTCTTGTGTGTAGAGCCAAACTCCATTGATGTTGCTGTATGGCCATTACCCAGAACATATGATTGCTAAAACAGAACAGTTATCCACATGAAGATAACAGTCATTTATATAAGAAAGAATAGAATTAGAAGGTGCTAGCCAAGCAACAGAATAGATCAATTCAATGAAAAACTGGCAATAAAGACTAAAGACAATGTGGATTGTTTGCCAAATTGATACACCTTACAAGTATTATTTTAAAAAGAACTGCAAGAAATAATCCTTTATTCACCATTATCAGTAAGAAAAATTGGCTCAGAATTTCCTAAATGGTTGTGCAGATGTGACGAAGAAGCATTGCTGGATAATGCAAAAGGAGATCAGTTAGTCTTGAAAAAGAAAGATCAAGGGAAAGAGAAAGACCCAATTCTTTTACTCTTTGTCATTTCACTTCGGGTCGGGTCTTTTTTATTATGGGTTGGATGGGATAATAAATTAAATTGTGAAATTAAGAAAAAAAAAATTACACGTGGATGGTGATGTGGCATGCACTACTAAAAAATGAAAAATCGATCACAAAAAATCGACCATGTGTTGTGGTCGCAAAAAACCGACCACAAGTGGTCGTTTTTTCGTAATATTTTATATATAAAAAAAAAGCGATCACAACTGATCGGTTTTTTTATAAATAAAAATAAAAAATAGCAAAACCGACCACTAATGGTCGGTTTTTAAAAAAAATAATTAAAAAATATTTTTAAAAACCAACCACAAGTGATCGGTTTTTAATATTTAAAAAATATATATATATTTTAAAAAATCGACCACTTGTGGTCGGTTTTTTAACTAAAATAAATTAAAAAGTAAATAATTTTTAGTAACCAATAATTATATATATGTAATCAACTATATATATTATTTTCATTAAAAATAATTATATATATGTAATGTAATTTATATATAATTTTTTGAAATTACACTAATCACACATAGTCGATAACCAATATAATTATAATAAAAAAATCAATCATTCTTAAATTTTGTGAATAAAATTACACTAAAAAATATATCAAATAAAATAAACAAATTACGTTAAACATAATATTTATCTTTTACTTATGTTTCAATATATGGAATAAATATTTTCCTTGTATATACGTTAAATGACGTTAAACATGCATAATCTTTGTATAATAAATATGTGTCTATATAACCGATAATTCATTAGAATATAATGAATGTGTTCTATTATAAGGTAATATACTTGTGGATGTGATATATACTTGTGGATGTCAAAACCTAGTATATTAAGCTAATCAAATATAATTAATCGATCACTCATCTGAGTATGTATATGCAACACGACGTATTATATTATTGGACAATATACTTGTGTATGTATGTGATAAATATAGTACGTATTTAGAACTTGATATAGTCGATAGTGTGTATATGTAACTGAATCTATATATCAAAATATTTTGAATAATACATTGATATGATATTATGGAGGAAATAGATATACTGTTTAGTGTCAATATGTAGATACGCGTATATTATTGAAGTTGTAATAACGTAAGAAAAGTAATCAATAATTTATTTGATTAACATATTCTATTAAGAGGTATATATATATATATATATATATATATATATATATATATATATATCAACAAATTTTTAAATTTACGATAAATTTTTGTTAATTATCTTTTAATTATGATTATATATATATATATATACATAATATCGTAATTAAATGCTAATTAATCAAAAATTTATCGTAAATTACAAAATTGATTGATATTATTATACGATTGAGGAAATATACTACTCGTGTTATTGTTATAAATATTATAGAATTTATTAAAAAAATAATTTATTTAAAATTAATTTTAATTTATTAATTTATTGATTTATTAAATGTAGTAATTAAAATATTTTTTTTAGTTATTTTGTTAAAAACTGATCACATGTGGTCGGTTTCTGAAAAATTTTATAAAGACCGACCACATGTGGTCGGTTTCTGAAATTTTTTATAAAAACCGACCACATGTGGTCGTTTTTATAATAATATTCAGAAAACCGACCACTTCAACAAAATAATAATAAAAATATTCTAATTATATAACTCCTACCCGACCCCACCCCCACATTACCCGACCCGACCTAAAATATTTCTTAAAGTCGACCTAAACACCTAAACACATAAACACACACACAAAAATCACGCACACGCACAAAAATACCCTAAACACACCTAAATTAATTTTTCCAATCGCAAAACCCACTTCTCCAGCGAGTGCTCCGGCGACTGCTCCGGCCACAGCTCGGCTCAGGTATGAATTTTTTTGTAAAATTTGTGCTTTTTGAGGTTGATTTATAGGTGTACTAGTTTATATAATTGTGAAATTTATAATGGTGAAGATTAGGTTAGTTTGAACTAGTTTTTTTAAGCTCGTTTGAAGCTCGAATTTTGTTTACTTATGTGTGGAATTTTTGAGTTATACACATAATTGTTTGAACTAGTTTTTCTTGTTTAGCTTCTTGTTTTAGATATGACTTTTGCTTGATTGAAGTTATTGATTGTATAAATCCTCAAAGTTGAAATCTTTAATTGATTTTGTGAGATTCTTGAATGGATTTTATGGTTTAGCTTGTTGTTTTTTATGAGGGTTTAACTTGTTGTCTTTAAAGTGAATGGATTTACTTTTATGGTTTAGCACTTTAGCTTGTTGTTTTTTATATGAGTTTTGCTAAATCACTCAAAGTTGAAATATTTTGTCTTGATTTTTTTAGGTTCTTGATACGGTAACCGGTTATCTCTTTCACTTTAATTTAGGTCAAGCAAAGGTAAGTTAATTTCTCTCGATTCACTGTTGTTATTATCTTCTTGTTATTGTTCATATTGAAGTCTAGCGAAGCCATGTGTGGCCTTTTTCGATTCACTAGCGTTGTTGTTATCTTCTTGTTATTTTTTATATTGAAGTCTAGTGAAGCCATGTATGGCCTTGTTCGATTCACTAGCATTGTTGTTGACATCTTGTAGGTCTTGTTGTTGCTTGTTTCTTGAATGTAGTTTTGTTTTGATACTTAGTCACTTGAAAATGGTTAAGTGTAGGAACTTTAAAGGGGATTTTTTTGTTTTGAATGTGGTTTGTAGGTGACTTAGTTGGTTGAAAACGGTTAAGTGTAGGGACTTTAAAGGAGATTTTTTTGTTTTGAATGTGGTTTGGTAGGTGACTTAGTTGGTTGAAAATGGATAAGTGTAGGAACTTTAAAGGGAATTTTTTTGTTTTTAATATGGTTTGGAAGGTGACTTAGTTGCTTGAAAACGTTTAAGTGTAGGGACTTTAAAGAGGATTTTTTTGTTTTGAATGTCGTTTGTTTAGTGACTTAGTCACTTGAATATGGTTAAGTGTAGAAACTTTAAAGGAAATTTTTTTGTTTTGAATGTGGTTTTGTTTTGATACTTAGTCACTTGAAAATTGTTAAGTGTAGAAACTTTAAAGGGGATTTTTTTTGTTTTGAATGTCGTTTGTTTGGTGACTTAGTCACTTGAATATGGTTAAGTGTAGGAACTTAAAAAGGAATTTTTTTATTTTGAATGTGGTTTGGTAGGTGACTTAGTTGGTTGAAAATGGATAAGTCTAGGGACTTTAAATGAAAATTTTTTATTTCAAATGTCGCTTGTTTGGTGACTTAGTCACTTGAATATGGTTAAGTGTAGGAACTTTAAAGGGGATTTTTTTGTTTTGAATGTGGTTTTGTTTTGATAATTAGTCACTTGAAAATGGTTAAGTGTAGGAACTTTAAAGGGATTTTTTATTTTGAATGTCGTTTGTTTGGTGACTTAGTCACTTGAATATGGTTAAGTGTAGGAACTTCAAAGGGGATTTTTTTTGTTTTGAATGTGGTTTGGTAGGTGACTTAGTTGGTTGAAAACGGTTAAGTGTAGGGACTTTAAAGAAGATTTTTTATTTTGAATGTGGTTTGGTAGGTGACATAGTTGGCTGGAAATGGTTAAGTGTCTTAGTTGGTTAAAAATGGTTAAGTGTAGGAACTTTAAAGGAGATATTTTTGTTTTGAATGTGATTTGGTAGGTGACTTAGTTGCTTGAATATGGTTAAGTTTAGGGACTTTAAGGAGAATTTTTTGTTTTCAATATCGTTTGTTTGGTGACTTAGTCACTTGAATATGGTTAAGTGTAGGAACTTTAAAGGGAATTTTTTTGTTTTGAATGTGGTTAGGTAGGTGACTTAGTTGGTAGAAAATGGTTAAGTGTAGGGACTTTAAAGGGGATTTTTTTGTTTTGAATATAGTTTGGTAGGTGACTTAGTTGGTTGAATATGGTTAAGTGTAGGAACTTTAAAGGAGAATTTTTTGTTTTGAATGTGGTTTGGTAGGTGACTTAGTTAGTTGAAAACGGTTAAGTGTAGGGACTTTAAAGGAGAATTTTTTGTTTTGAATGTGGTTTGGTAGGTGACTTAGTTGGTTGAAAATGGTTAAGTGTAGGAATTTTAAAGGGAATTTTTTGGTTTTGAATGTGGTTTGGTAGGTGACTTAGTTACTTGAAAATGGTTAAGTTTAGGGACTTTAAAGGGGATTTTTTTTGTTTTGAATGTCGTTTGTTTGGTAATAATTAAATTTTTGTGACTTGATCTAATTAGTTAAATCTGATTGATTGCGTAGATGGAATCAGATTATATCTGAATATATCAACGGAACAATGATAATAGAATGGGTATTAGGAAGGAATTTGTTGAAGATGTCAAAAGATTCATTGAACATGCTAAGACACTTGATGTTTGGACACGTTTTGGGGCTACTCGTTGTCCTTGTGTTAGATATGATGGTATAAATCTTGTAAATGAAGAATTTGTAAAGGAACATCTTTATAGAAAGGGGTTTCACGAGGACTTTTTAAGATTGTGTGGTATTCATGGTGATGTTGCGCAAAATAACTTTGTTTTTGGAGAAAGTAGTAGGTCTGCAGGGCATAATGAATATCAAGATACTAGGATGACAGAAATGGTGCACGATGCTTTTGGATGCAACACGGGGGCGACTTTAGGAAAAATGTCGAAGATGTTCCTAATAGCGAAGCGGGCAAATTCTATGAACAATTGTATGCTGCTAGTCATCCTTTTTGTTTGATGGGTGTTCGCACTCTCGTTTGCCTGCTGTTGTTAGATTATTAAGTATTAAGTCTGACTAAAATATTGCTGAAGGAGGAATGGACTCAATGATAGGCCTAATTAAAGAGTTAGTTGACCCCGGCTTGGAGGTTCCTGATTCTTTTTATAAGGCAAAAAGATTAGTGTCAAAGTTAGGTCTCTCCTCGGATAGAATTGATTGTTGTGAAAATGGTTGCTTGTTATACTTTAGGGAAGATGCTAACCTAGAGTCCTGTAAGTTTTGTCAGCACCCTCGATATAAGTGTGGTTCTAGTGGAAATCAAATTGCTATTAAGGCGATGCATTATTTACCTCAAATACCAAGGTTGAAGAGGTTGTATGTTTCAAACAGCTCAGCTCCTCATATGAGATGACATAGTAAAAATAGAAGGTCCGCTGGTGTTATGTGTCATCCATCTGATGGAGAGGCTTGGAAGCATTTTGATGCAACTTATCCAAAATTTGTAGCTGAGCCACGAAACATTCGTTTGGGATTATGTGTGGATAGATTCTCTCCTTTTTCAGTTGGTGCTACACCATATTCATATTGGCCAGTATTTATCACTTCTTATAATCTTCCTCCTGAAATATTAATGACTAATCCCTATATATTTCTGAATTGTGTTGTTCCTGGCCCGTGTAATCCAAAAAGTGGAATAGATGTCTACTTGCAACCTTTGATCGATAAACTTGAAATTTTATGGCATGAGGGGGGTGAAACTTGGGACATCTCTATTAAACAGAATTTCAATCTACGTACATATCTAATGCGAATTGTTAATGATTTTTCCACTTATAGAATGTTGTCTGGGTGGAAAGCTGGCTTGTCCATACTGCATGAAAAAAATAAAGTTTTTCACATTGAGACACGGTAGGAAAAATTCATGGTTTGATTGTCTTCGTTGTTTCTTGCCACTTGATCATGAATTTAGGAGACTCAAGAATCCATTCAAAAAGAATAGAAGGGAATATGATAGTCCACCTCCAAGGCTTTCTGGTCATGACATCTGGGAGATAGTTCAGGATTTGCCTAAGGCCAACGAAGAACCATTGTACAGTCTTGATGGATATGGTGTTTCGCATAACTGGACTAAGCAGAGTATATTTTAGGAATTAGAATATTGGCCAGAAAATTTACTTAGAAATAATGTTGATGTCATGCATACTGAGAAGAACTACTGTGACAACCTGTTCAACACAGTTATGGATGTCACCGGCAAAACAAAGGATAATCCTAAGGCCAGACTTGGCTTGCCAGAATATTGCAAACACAGCGAATTACACTTACAGGAGGGGTCCAATGGAAATGTTCTTAAACCCAAGGCTAGTTTTACATTCAAGTTGGACCAAAAGCATCAAATATGTGAGTGGGTCCAAAGTTTGAAGATGCCCGATGGATATGCTTCAAATTTGGAAAAGAGGGTTGATATGGCACAAGGAATCTTGCATGGAATGAAAAGCCATGATTGTCATGTATTCATGGAATAATTACTTCCAATTATTTTTATTGGTTTACCTGAAAACATATGGAAATGAATACCAAAGATCAGTTTGTTCTTCAAAGACTTATATACCACCACATTAAAAGAAGAAAATTTGGCGCGAATGAAAAGTAATATTGTTGTTATCTCCAACAAGCTGGAGAAGATTTTCCCGCCAACTTTCTTTGATGTGATGGAACATCTTCTCATTCACCTTGTGCGCGAAGCTCGGCTAAGTGGTCCAGTTCAAACTAGGTGGATGTACCATTAGAACGGTAAGCATTTGCAAAATATTTAAATTCATACATATCTTTTAAAAATATAGTAAACATCTAACCTTAAGATTGTACAGGGTAATTGAAAAATTGAAAAGGGGTCCCAAAAACAAACATAGGGTGAAAGGCTCTATAGTTGAGGCATATCTTGCAAGAGAAACTTCTCAATTTTGTTCATACTACTTTCGTGATGAAGTTGCTTGTTCAAGAAACCGATCGAATCGTTATTAAGACGATGTGAATGAGCCTCATTTGCAACCGATATCAATTTTTAATCAATCTGGTTGTCAGGCTAAAAAGATCATACCTCGTCGGTTCACTCCCACGGAGCGTAAATCAGAAATTTGTATGTCTTGTTGAATTGCCCGAAAGTTGAGCCCTTTCTGAAGTAAGAAGATTAAAATTTTAACATATCTTATTTGTTTACTCATTCCCTTAAAGAAACTAATTGGGTTTCGCATGGTGGATATTCAGTTTATTTAAGACTCAATTCCACGAAAATCAAGTGTATGCATCCTTTGCAACATGGTTTAAAAATGAGGTTTGTAAGTGTATTAATATTTCTACAAAGTTTAAACAATTATACATTCCTCAACTAAAATATATATATGTATAATATTTTTAGGTACACCATTCACCAAATGCAGCCACATACGATCAGCACTTGAGAGAAATTTTTTTGGGTCCAATTGAAGCTAATGTAATAGCCCAATACAAAGTAAATGGGTTTAAATTTTCCACTGAACAATACTCCGGAACAAGAACTAGAGTATGCTGGTTTTCCAATAAAAAAAATTGTCCTCTTTTGATGTAAGTGGTTTGATCCAAGCACAAGAGGCACAAGAGTACATAAGGAGCATAACATCATTGAAGTGAAGCACAATAGGTCGTATCTTATTTATGATCCATTTGTTCTAGCCAAAATGCTAAACAAGTGTATTATACTCCTTATTCGTTGCGCAATGACAAGTCTAATTTATGGGCTGTAATCAAAACAAATCCTATGGGCCGGGTGAAAGTTGAGAATGTGTCGGAGACTGTGTATCAAAATAAAATGCAGATTGATCACCAGCCAGTGGACGTTGAATTAGTGGACGGTTTGAATCACCCGAAAAATATATTTAAAGAGGTTAATATTGTAAAAGAAGAGGCTGAGTGGGTAGGAGATGAGGAAACCTCCGAAGAGGGTGAATGGTTAAGTAGAGAGTCATCAGAAGAGGAGGATTACTTGTGTAGGTTGTATTTATTATGTATTGATGTCTTTATGCTTTGTACTATATATTTACCTTTGTGTTTCTTGTTTAAGATTGATACGTAATATACTGTTTAAGATTGTTGTTTTCACTTTTCCATGGTTTATGTAGTAATAAAAATATTCTTGTTTATATCTCGTGTTGTTGGAGCGATTTGAAATATGAATTAGTAACTTTAAACTAGTTACTTGGAATGTTTTCTTATATATCTATTTTGTAGGAACTAACTACTTGTTAACTTAACATAATTTAGATGTCAGGCAGAGGTGACAAGGGTAAGGGAAAAGTTGATACTATGAAACCAAAAAAAAAAAAGACAACCTCCGTCTTATAGACGATCGAGAGGTATTCATATATCTGAGGGTTGGTTTGCTGATGCGACAACACGACCCTCATATTCTAGGTCGTTCAAGGATTCGATACCTACTCCTACGCATATGGGGCAACTATATGGGACTACACTGACTCATTCTACTCCTACGACCGTGCCACTGCCAGTATGGTACTATCGGACGGCTGCTGGCCCATCCAGACATCTACCATCATCGATACCCTCCTGCAGCAGTCATGCAGCTTCGCACAGTGATTCTGCTGGATCTATTGAGTTGTCGGATCTTTAGCTAAAAGGCACTCCATCTGGTGCTTCAGATCCGCCCACGTCAGTGCATCTACCATCACTTACTAGGAAGCCAGGAGACAGAGATGATTCTTGGAGAATTTAACTTGTTCTATTTGCGAGAGGGTAAGATTTTTAAATATAATAACGTAATTTATTTTTTCATTACTATATTATTATGCTCTATGAAATGACTGTTTAATCTTGTGTTGTAGATTTAGATCGGATGCTGGAGTTAAAAAAAAGGATCGAATATGCATTTCTCGGCACTTCAACGGCTACTGGACCAGCTGGCAAAAGGTTCCAGAAATTAGGAAAAGAATGTTTGAAGAATTTAAGGTAAAGACTTAACTTATCGACTACTTATTAACATTTTATTAGAACAAAAGATTGAATATTATATTTTTGTTGTAAGAAATTTTACTGGTGGGATGATGCAAATACATTTCTTTTAAAGAGGAATTTTTACATAAGATGTAGAGCCAGATTTAACAGTCTTTTGAATTATGCCCAAACCAAATTTGTAAAACCTAAGTGGATTCGTGAAGCCGTATGACAATTGTATCTTCGCTATTGGAGTGGTCAAGAATATCAATTGTTGAGGAAAAAAAGGAAAGAAAGTCTAGGCATCATCCAAGGATGGCTCCCTACATACTGCGGGTGCCAGAAGTACTCTTACTGTGCTGGAAAAAATGGTATGTAAATTTTACAGTTTTAATTATTTGTTTCTATTTAAAAAAATTTATTATTTGAACATTGATAATTTTTTCATATGCAGAAAAAAGAAAAGAGTGGGGAAATACCAACTGGTGAGTTATTCGAGGAGACTCATTTGAGAAAGAAAAAGAACCCGACTGATGAAGATGCCTGGGTTGAAGCTCGTGCAAAAGTTATCCACGTAAGAAATAAATTTTGAATTGATGAATCTTTTTCTCAAAGTTGATATTATTCAATTATAACTACTTTAATATTTTTTGACTTTTAGTATTAACTTTACTTTGAATATAGGACAAATATACGCGTCCTGTTGGTGAGTATTGTAGTAGTCAGCCTCCTGAAAGGCAGGGTGACCCAATACCCCAACATGTAGAGGAGGAGTTATGGGCAAAAGTTGTGGGTCCTACAAATTGAGACTATTTCTACGGATACCATAAAAAAAATTGGCGATAATATTAGGTATTCGTCCGGCGCTGCATACTCTAGCTCTTCAGTTGATAGAGAAACCATTGAAAGACTAGAAAATACGATTTCTAAACTCACTGAAGAGCTTGCTGCACAGACAGAGAGGCTGAAGAAGACCGAGAAGGCAACAACATCACAAATCAGGATGTTGTAGCAACAGTTCAGCTCTTTCATTCAGACTGTGGGGGTTATTCCTCCGTGTCCTGGTGATGCAGTTCGGACTGCAAAAGGTTTAGGCCCCCTGGATGATTTCAGCACGGATGAGGATATGGATGGCGAGGACGAATTTGATGATGATGACTTTTAATTTTTTTATTTGTGTATGTGTTGTACTTTGAATTTAGACATTTTGTTGTTTGAAACTATTGTTGTAGTTTTTTTACACTCACTTTTATTGGACATTTTGTATGTGCTGTGCACTTTTGAAAGTATTTACATTTGTTTTTTTGTTGTTGTTGTTGCTGTATTTACATTTGATTACTGTTGTATTGCATTGTTATTGTTGCAAGTTGTATTTGGGTTTTGATTTTTTTTCTTTTTAAATTCCCAGAAAAATCAACCACAAGTGGTCGATTCTTGAAATTTTTTTTGAAGAAAACCGACCACAAGTGGTCGGTTTTATATTAAATTTGATTAATTAATTTAATAAAAATCGACCACTTGTGGTTAATTTTTTAATAAATAATTAATTAATTTATTAGTAAACCAATCACATGTGATCGGTTATTAAAATTAATTATCTAATTTAATAAAAAATCAACCACTTGTGGTCGGTTTTTTTTTCTAAAATTATTTTTTTTCAATTTTAATAAAATAATAATGAATTTTAAAAATATATATATTTTTTTAAAAATGACCGCTTGTAGTCGGTTTTTAAAAATGTACCACTACTTTACCGATCACGCACTTTGATCGATTTTATCGTCGGAAATTGGGGAAAACCGACCACTTGTGATCGGTTTTTGTGGTCGATTTTTTCCTTTTTTTTAATAGTGATGGCCACGTGGCTTTTTTTATTTAGGTGGCGTCCTTGGTGGACTTCTGTTAAAGAGAGGGGTATTTTTTAGCCAAATATTTAACGAAGGGATATTTTTGAGTCAAAAAACTAACGAGGGATATTTTCTATCCATTTTAGATAATTCAGGGGTATTTTTAACCCTTTTTTATTTTAATAATAAGAACAATAAATTCGATGTAATTTTATAGATGGAGTCTAAAACAAATAAAGTATATGCATACATTTTTTCTACTTTTTGAGAAGTTAGAAACGTTGTTTTAAAAGATACTTGACGTCGGCGAAATATACTATGCAGAAAAAGAGGCAATAACAATAATTAAAAATAACACTAAAATAATAAGATATCAAGGCAAAATATCAAAGTGTCCGAAAACTTAAATAAGGGAGATTTTGGTAAGATTATCGTTAAATTCTTATAAAAATATATACAACTTCTAAGATTTTTATTTTTTGAAAGGTAATTGGACATTTAAAGGAAAAAAGTTAGAAATATTATGTAGACAAAAAAATAGAAAATGAATAGAAACCCAAAGGACTTTATGAGAACAATGACATGTCCATGAATGAATGTTCACACGTGTGGGCTAAAATTGGTTCTTTCTTCTTTCTTTACCGCATGCGACAAAAAATGTCGTAATAGTCAAATGACAAAAATAGCCCCACAGGACACCTTTGTTACTTTTCACTAATTACCCAAACAAAATTTTTCATGGATCATATTATCCTCTAAATTCTAAAATAGTGGTAATAAAATTATTTGCACACACTATTTAACGATTAAGCAATTAATGTAATAGTATATTTGTAGGTTACTTAATCATTAGCTCTTTTATATTGTTTGTCATTTCGAACGGCAGTCTTTTGAAAATAGTTTTTTTTATTTTTTTATTTAAGCTAATGTTATGATTTAAAACTTTTTTTATTTTTTTATTTAAGCTAATGTTATGATTTAAACCCACTTTTATGAAAGCACACTCATATATTGTTATTACTTAACCATTACCTATTAAATGGTATAGGATGAAAGATTTATGTTTGTCAAAACCTATAAACTAATAATGTTTAACTTATTTATGTATTTGATAAATATTAAAGTGTTTATAAGTTAAAATTAAATCAAAAAAATATAAATTGATCATCCTTAACTAATACCCCCACCTCCGCCCCCCCCCCCCCCCCTCAAAAGAAGAACGACCGTCTTTGTAGCTTTTAAGCTCACAAGTACTTTTGATTTCATCAAATATTTTTTTTTTTATTATTATTATTATTATTATACTAGACACAAAAGCGTTCGTATCAGCATCGGCTCAATATTATTTTTTTTTAATTTTAATTTATATGACATGAATAAAATTTAAAGTCAATCATTTTTTTTATATTTTAAAATATTTTGACTTGTTAATTTACTTAAATTTAACATAATATATGTTATTTTCCGAAAGTCACTAAAAAAATTATATACTATCTGTAAATATTTTAAATTATTATTAGTACGGTATATAATCTTTTTCATATAATTTTTACTTTGTTTCAATTTATACGGTACAATTTAAATTTTGAGAGTTAATTAAATTTGTTATAAGGCTTCTAGATTGAATTTTGAAAGTTAAAAACATTTGAAATTATTAATTATTGTGATGAATAGTATTTTTTATGTAATTTTTAGGTAATATATATTATTCTTTTTGGCTCAATGTATGTGGAATAAATGAAATTTCGAGAGCCAAATATTTATAATTATAAAATTATAATATGTATTTGACCGTAAATATTATTCACAATATTTTAGAATATGTTTTCACTTTATTTTGAAATACCTATTTAGCTATAAATATTTCAAAATATCTTTTTCATAATAGCTAATTTTTTTTAGTAACACCTCAAAAGTTATTTTCACTATTTTTGAATTTTACTTTTTATATTTTTTAAATTTATTTTTTCCCAGAAAAATCTAAACTAAACACAAAAAGAAGGAAAGAGTAAGCTGAAATTAATGTGGGGTCCACGATATGTATTGAAGAAAATTAGAACAAATAAATAGAAAATCATTAATGAAAAGGCCAGTAAAAAGGATGGGACCCAGCCTATGTGAAAAAAGCTAAATAGGCAGCTTTTTCTAAAACTATTTCGGCGACACGTGGCTCGCACGTGTAACTTTTAATTATTTAAAATTAGATGATTTTATCTATTACAAAATTTTATAATGAAGTACAAAAGTTCAAAATATATATTTTATTGAAAGGTCATATATATTTTACCATCAGAAGTTTTAAATAATTAATGATTTAATCTATTGTAAATATAGATTTATAAACTTTTTAAATCTTCTTAAAATCAAATTTAGTTTATTTAGAATTCTTAAACTAATAAAAAAATATTAGTTATCATTAATTTTGATAACTTCTAATAAGAAAAAGTTTTACCTTAAATATATTTAATTAATTTTTAACTGTTAAATATTAGGGAAAAATAGTGAAAAGACGATTTTATCTAAATCAAAGAGAAAAAAGTTCAAACGACATTTCTAAGCCCTTCACACTTTTAATATATTATAAATATAAATATAGATTATAGATAAGTCTTTCAACATTTACAAAAATATTCTTAACATTAACTTATCCAAATATTAAATATTTAATCCTAGTCGCAATTTTATTGGATAAGAATTCTATTTTCAAATGATATGTAAAAAATCAATTCTAGATTTTATAGAAAAAATGCATCAAAACCCCTTTAAACTTGTCCTTCCAACTCACTTTAACACTTAAACTTAACTTCCGTTTATTTACCCCCTTAACATCTTTAAAGTGAATTAATTTCCCCCCTTAATATTTAATACCACTCTCATGAGTGAGAGTGCATCACATTCGCTGCTACATCAGCGCCACGTCAGAGCCACGTAAGAAGTTTGATTTTTCTAAAAAAAAAAATAATCCCCCACACTTTATTTTTATATATTTAAAAAAAAAAACATATATTTACTATATATATATATATATATATATTAAATAAAAAGGCACCTCCCCCCCTAATTTTCTTTCTTCTTCACACACCCCACCTATCCCCACCCCCTACCCTGCAATGGAGCCCCCTCCCCCTCTTTCTATCTTCTTCAAATCACCCCACCTCTCCCCTCACCTCCATTTTCTATCTTCTTCAAACTTAAAGCATATTACCAATTCAAGAAACAACCAATTCAAGAAACAACAATTCAAGAAACACCAATTATTCCTTCATCAAACCACCAATCGAAGAAACTCAAATTTCAGGCACAACTTTATAACATCATTAGAAAACTCCAATAATCAATTTAGACATCAATTATGATTTCAACGAACTCTTTTTTTTTTGTTTTCAAGCTTTTTCAAGTTTCAACAATGGCGGATACAAAATTAAACTAGCAAAATTCATACCAATCAAACTCAAAATTCAAGTACAACTTTACATCATCATCAGAAAACCCCAATAATCAATTTGAACACCAACCACAAATTCGACAACAAATTCTAACTTATTAAAATTCATAACTTTTCACACACATTTTTCCTTTCTTGAAGAAATTAATGAAGATAATGGAAGTGGAGATGGAGAGATACAAGAAGGAAAAAAGAAATTGAGGTGGATTGTAAGAAGAAATACAAGAAAATTGGGGAGGGGGGGGTATGAAGAAGATGAAGATCGGGTGGGTGAGAGATAAGGGGTGGGACCATAGCAGTTTTAAAATAAATTAAAAATCGCATTTTTTTCTTTTTTTAAAAAAAAAAATCCACGTCAGCTTGAGAGGTGAAAATAATTCACTTTAAAGATGTCAAGAGGGATAAATAAATGGAAGTTAAGTTTAAGTGCTAAAGTGAGTTGGGAGAACAAGTTTAAGGGGGGTTTGATGTATTATCTCTATTTTATTTGTAGATATTAGTTTGTGTAGAGTTTCTAACTCTTGTCAGCCATATCTCTTACTCTAAACTATGATAAATGCAATACGATAATTGAGATATCAGAACAGTTAGATTAAACTTAACCGTTCATCATTATAATAAAACAATACGATAATCGAGATACTAAGACAATACAATTAAATAAACCTAATTTTTATACAAAAATTTATCTAAGTCTAACCGAACATTCATCTACCACCCGTAAATTACAACAAAGCAATACGAAAATCGAGACATGAGAACAATAAGATTAAACCTACCACCTGTATACTACAACAAAATAATACAATAATCGAGATATGACAATAATAATACTAAACCTAACATTTTATCTACCACGTATAAACTACAAGAAAATAATACGGTAATCGAGATATAAGAATAATAAGATTAAACCTAACCTTTACACAAAAAAATTTCAAAGTCGATCAACATTCATCTACCACCGGTAAACTACAACAAAGCAATACGAAAATCAAGATATGAGAACAATAAAATCAAACCTAATCTTTCATCTACCACCTGTAAACTATATCAAAGCAATATGATAAATATTCGAATAATACAATTAAATTGTAATATTTTTTAGCAAAGAGGGGGTACGATGGCATGCTTCTCCTCATCGCCAGGAGGACCAACTTTTTAACAAATGCAATGATTTTCTTGTTTTATCTAAACAAAAATAGTTAGTAAATATAATTTGAGTACTTGAAGATGTATTATAACCGGAATAAAAGACAATTCCTTATAACTTTCATTATTCAGCAAATAATTGATCCAAAACTATAGTTACATGAGATAAAACTATAATTAGAGATAAATATTTTTCAAGTTTGATCGAACATGTATCTTGATCTCCGACTCTAAAATTCTATGTATGAATATAACTCACAATTGAGTCATTAAATCAACGTATCTCCCTTGTACCTTTCACGCATCCCTAGATACATAGATAAATTGTCAACTTAATAATCAATAAAAAGTGAATGAAATTATCAACCAACACATACAATTAAAGCAAAACATGATACTAATACTAACTATACATATATGATGTAAACAACGAAGGTGGAGGAGGGGAACCTATCAACTTGAATCTTATGGTTATACGAATATATATTTTGTAAGTTTGGAAGTCTATCATAGGTGTTATATGTTTAGGACTATCTTTTAAAAAAAATACGGTGCACAATAGCAAGAAAATTAGAATTTGTTTAGTATTAGAAGTCCATGCACAAAGTTTGTTTAGGTAAAGTACCTTTTTTGCTAATTGTTGGGAATGTTTTTAAAAATATGGCAAACAATGAAACGTTGGAATTTGTTTATATAGAGTCAAATATTATCGCACCTTCCTATCTAAAGTCATGTCTTCGGTAATACAAAGCTATGTGATGTTTTGTCTAATCACCTTTCTCAATATTTTCTCGATCTACGGATACCTCTCCTTGTACCCTTACGTATATCAAACTTCTCGAACCTTCTCACTGGAGTGCCAGTCTCTTTTGGAGATAAATTGTGTATCAAGCCCCACTTCGACGTCAGCCTCATGGATCGCATTATCAAATTTACACTTCAAATTTTCACGTTTGTCCTGCTCATACTATAGTTTAAAAAAAATGACTATAGTAAAGCAAAAGATGACAATTTAAAAATTATGATAGAAAAAAATTGAAAGTATTTACATTGTATTTTAATTAAGAGTACAATACAATACAACCAACCATCGAAAGAGAGCCAACCAACTTGTACTATTAATGACCCAAGCTAATCATCAATTTGGAGCTAAGTTCTTGAAAAAATTTCAATGAAAAGGTTACCTATGTCGAACAATCATCTCATTCATCAAACAAAATAACATTAATCTTTTTTCTTTATGTTGGCTTTGTCAGTTTATATGTATATACAAAATACTTTATTTTTGTTCAAAAACATTTAACATTTGAAGATAAAAGAAAGAAAATATTAGTATTACTTGTTATATTAATATAGATGCACAACTGAAAAATTTAAAATATAATGATAAACTAAGGGGTAAGAAAATTGAACTAAAGAAAGAAAAATTGAAAAGAAAAACAATTGTTCCCACCTTCTATTCCTCATAACAATTGAATTACGACAAAAAATAACTCCTTCTATATAAACGTATTCATAAATCTACACAACTGAAAAATTAAAAATATAATAATAAAGTAAGCAGTAAGAAAATTGAACTAAAGAAAGAAAACTTGAAAAGAAAAACAACTATTTCCACCTTCTATTCCTCATAACAATTATTTCTCATATCAATTGAATTACGAAAAAAAAACTCTTTTTATAGAAGCGTATTCATAAATCAAAAAGAATTTTATTTTAAAGTCCTACATTATTTGTATTAGGTTATGTATGATTCATATTTTTCAAACATATATATTATTTGAGGAAAATAATTTTTAAAAATTTTGGTTTGTCCAAAATATGACTCTACACAAAAGATGGTAGGTTTTAGTTTGCCCAAAAACTTTTTAAAAAAAAAAAATCCGTTGCTTGCCACAATATGATTTCAAATATAAGGAAATTCAGAAATTTTGTAACTCCTTCTTAGATATATTTAGGATTCCTTATTTTCTCAAAAATTCTCATACAATTTATATTAGGTAATTCCTCGCTTTTCAAGTAGAAAAACTTTTTAACATATATTTTTCCTCCTTTTACCATATATTTAAAATCCTTTTGCTTTATATTTTAGGAGTCTTCCATATTAAAAGTCAATATTATATAAATAATTAAATAATAATATAAAAAATAATAAAAAGACGAATTTGTCTAAAGAGGAGACTTTTAGTGAAGGGCAAAAAGTTCGATTCACTTTTGTAAGAGCCTTCACACTTTTAATATATTATAGATAAACCAAGCATACCAAGGGTTTATTGTCCAAAAGTGAAAAAAACACATGTATAAAGCATGTAGCTACAACAGATTTAAGCAACCAAAAATAAGAAATACCTAAAACAACCTTACACAAATTGTCAATTCCAAGAAGCACACATGTCATGGTGACATGTGTGCTAACTCATGCTTATATATATATACATTATATATATATTCTATTGTCTTATATTATTATATAAAAGAGCGGTGGAAGCAGGTGGAGGTCGTCCAACCAGCTTCCGCTGCCTCTTCTTTATAATTTCTTATTTTCTTTATTTTAATTTGTTTGTCTTGTTTTTTTGTAAATATGTATTTAAAAATTATATAAAATTATTTTAAATTATGATAATTAAGAGCTTAGAAAGTTTAAAAACATAAAAAATTGATTGTCTCACAATTCTATCAGTACTACATAAATTGTAATAGACGAAGTAACATATATTATTTAAAAATAACGTTAAAAGTATCATAAATCACAATAATTAACAACTTAAAATATTTGTTGACATATAAAAAATTTAAATTTATTCTCCAAATAATATCACAGTTACATAGGACAGCGGAAGTAACATATATTATTTTTAAAAAAATAATTAGTAGCAAGTTGAAACACCCTAGTTTCTAGACCTTACAAAATTTCCTAGAATTCTAATCTCTGGACCCAATACGACTCATGGGTACGAGCCGTATGTTGGGGTACGGGTAGTATGGTCCGGTCGTATGTTGACTAGTGTTGGTTGGTGGAATGGATTTTGATTACTGGAATGAATACGACTTAGGAGTACGAGTCGTATTGGTGGTTACAAATTATTTGGTTCCTTAATTTAATCTTAGACTTGGTTACTTATGTTGGATTTGAGTACGAGTGTCTCACCATGAGTCGTAAGCCAGGGTATGAGTCATACCCAGGACTCGTATGGTGAACAATGTCTAAATCTTCCTTGGGTGTAAATCTGCCAGGGATACGGATGAAGGGTACAGATCATATGTTGTGGTTACGACTTGGTTGGATTAGTCATATACTAGACAGTGTTTGGTCCAAGGATAGAGGTTCAGGATACGAGTTGTGGATACGGATCGTATCGGATGGTAAGACTCATGTAGGTTAGTCGTATCTCTATGACTGAATTTTGATGCAACTTAAGTGGGGGTATTCTGGACATTTCCCTACTTATCCTAATGGGATCCCACACCTTCAACCTACTTGGGAGGTTATTTACCTTATTATTCTATTTATTAACACTTAGAAACTCTTCCTAAACACTCTATAATTCTCTCAAAAGTTTTTGGGCAAGCTAAGGGAAGGTAGGGTTTCAACTAAAGGGTCAATTTGGCCTTATCTTGGTGATTTCTTTCCGTCATCATCTTGGTTTAAGGCATGTTCTCTTCTCTCATTGTTAATTATAACTAAAGGCATGAATTTTATGAATGTTTTCATGACTTCATTGATTGTATGGTTTTGGTTTTCAAATATGATTTGGGGTTTTGATGTTAAATGGTTGGCTATGGTTTTCAATGATTTTAATTATGTATTTATATGCATTAATGGTGATTTTGAATAATTGAATTGCATGGGAATGGTTTATTGGTAATTGGAACTGGTATTGGTCATATTATTCCCCCAATGTATTTGACAAGATGCTTATAAAAATACGTTCATTGCATTGATTACTTTTAATAGAACTCTTGCATGTTTTAAAACTTGGTAAAGGAACTATGCATGATTTAAATGGTTTGAAATGGTAAATGGATAATTGATTATGCTTCTGGGGAACACGAAAATCTCCCAAGTGGTTTAATATGGTAAATGGAAGGGCACTTGAAAGTCTCCTTAAACCTATAAATGGTTGGCTATGGATGATACTTGCAAGTAAGGATTGGTATGACAATATCAATATCATGGCCTTGGTTACTAAATGGATAATGATTTGGTTATTTGAAAATTAGTTTTAATTGGGCAATAGTGGAGAGAGGTGTAGTTAAGCCGTGGAAGGGGGAGGTCTCGGAGGAACCGAAACTGAAAACTCATATCTGCTGATATGAGGTTAGTCTTGGTAACCGTGTGCATGATGTCACTCTATTTTTGGAGGATGTATAGTCATCCCAAGGGATACTTCCCTGGTTGCGCGGCTGCACGCACTGAGGCTCTTTTGGTTAGAGGCTTTGTGATACTTCTATGGGTTGAAATGGGCAGGATCGGTATTGGTGTCGGCCTTGGCATTGGAATAAGTTGAAGGGCCGACATCATTAGATGATATTGTTGGTTGTTCCATCCTATTGTATTTTGGGATTAGTTATATTATGTTTTGAAACGTCCTTGGTTATGGTCTAGTTTATGACCCTTATTTGGTATGGTTGAATTATTGATATGGGATAGTTGAAATCGGTTGGGTTGATCACGGTTGTGATCTATTTCCAGAGTCTTTATGTGAGCTATTATACTATTTTGTTACGTGCTCAGAATTAAGCCAACTCAAGGCAGGCGACTGAAGGTTGAGTTGGGTAATGGGGGTCGTCTCCGATCCTGGTCGGACTTGGGACGCCCATTACGGCAAGAACCCAGGGCGGGTCGTGTCACAAATACTATAAATCACAATAATTAACAACTGAAAAATATGAGAGCTATATATAAAAAAAAAGTTGACTGATTCTCTTAATTCCATCAGTGTCACATAAATTGGGACATCGAGAGTAGCATATACTATCTGAAAGTTAAGTAGAAGTATTATAAACATAATAATTAATAATTTAAAATATTTAAAAATTATACAAAGATATTAAAATTATATAAAAATTTAGTTGACTCTCCAAATTTTATTAGTGTCACATAAATTAAAACGGTGAGAGTAACATATATTATCTAAAATTTATATTAAAAAAAGTATTATATATAATTATAATCAACAATTTAAATTTTTTTTAAATCTTATAAAAATTTAATTGACTCTCCAAAAATTTTCTGTATCACAAAAATAGTAGCATATGCACGGCCTTTATATATATATATATGTATGTGTGTGTGTGTGTGAACACCCTTAAAAAGTGATTTGAACTTTTTACCCTTCTTTAAAAGACTCTTCTTTAGACAAAACTGTCTTTTCACTAATTTTTTAATTTATTATTTAAATATTTTTTATTATATTAACTAGACTTCCTAAAATATATGGTAGGAGAATTAATATTTTTCTTTCTACTGTTCAATAAGAAAAATACTCCTAAAATAGGACTCTATTAAGGAAATACTTTTATAAATATTGAGATGTACGTTAAACTCGAGAAAAAAACTGTTTGCCTATTGAGAGAATATGATTAATGCTCATCTAACTTGATTCGATTGCATGTCTAGATTGGCGGATGCTTGATTTTCTAACCCTCAACTTCTTCATTGTTTTTGTCAGCATAATAGAATTCAACATGTGTGTGTGTGTGTGTGTATATATATATATATATATATATATCTTCTTTGTTTTCACTCAAAATAATTCTTTAGGGTCAAAATTTTTGCTTAAATAAGAATTAGTTGGATCAAAATCGAAGCTTTGTGATCACTATTATATTTTTATTATAGTTTACAGGTCATAGATGAATGTCGGTTGGCTTTGAAGAATTTCCCGTGTAAAGGTTAGGTTTAGTTGTATTATTTTGATATTTTATTATCTTATTGTTTTATTTTAATTTACAGATGCTAGATGAATATGGGTCGAATTTGAAAAAAAAATTTAAGTAAAGGTTAGGTTTAATTGTATTAACGTAATACCTCTATTAGTTTGTTATTTTGTGGTAGTTGACAGTTCGTAGATGAAATTCGATCGACTTTGAAAAATTTTTGTATGTAAAATTTAAGTTTAATTGTATTGTTTTGATATCACTTTTATCGTATTATTTTGCTAGTTTACAGGTGATAGATAAATGTTGGTCCACTTTGAGGAATTTTTTTATTTTTTTGCCCCAGTTTGCACTAGAAAAATTTTGTGATATTAGAAAAACTACACAATAATTTAAAAATAAATAAAAATGATAGAAATCAAAGCTAGGTATGCAATAAAATAAGATTCGTGTTCTCAATAATGCGACTAAATGATATTATGCCTTGTGAATGCATGAAAAAAAATTAGGATTTTTGCGTCTTAAAATGCGACTAGGGATTGTCATACCCTATGAAGACATAAAGAAGAAAAATAGGAAGGTTTATTTCCTAAAATGTCAACTAGGGGATGACACCCTGCAAAGACGAAATAAAATGTCAACTAGGGGATGGTGCCCTATGAAGATGAATAAGAAAAATTAAGAAATGGTGTTTCCTAAGATGTCAACTAGGGGATGGTGCCCTATAAAGACAAATAAGATGTCAATTAGGGGATGACGCCCTATGAAGACAAAATAAGATGTCAACTAGGGGATGGCACCCTATGAAGACGAATAAAATGTCAACTAAGGGATGACTCCCTATGAAGACGAGATAAGATGTCCACTAGGGGATGGCGCCCTATGAATACGAATAAGATATCAACTAGGGGATGGCGCCCTATGAAGACGAATAAGATGTCAACTAGGGGATGACGCCCTATGAAGACGAGATAAGATGTTAACTAGGGGATGGCACCCTATGAAGACGAATAAGATATCAACTAGGGGATAACACCCTATGAAGACGAATAAGATGTCAACTAGGGGATGGTGCCCTATGAAGACGAATAAGATGTCAACTAGGGGATGACGCCCTATGAAGACGAATAAGATGTCAACTAAGGGATGGCGCCCTATGAAGACGAGATAAGATGTCAACTAGGGGATGGCACCCTATGAAGACGAATAAGATGTCAACTAGGGGATGACGCCCTATGAAGATGAATAAGATGTCAACTAGGGGATGGCGCCCTATGAAGATAAGATAAGATGTCCACTAAGGGATGGCACCCTATGAAGATGAATAATATGTCCACTAGGGGATGGCGCCCTATGAAGATGAGATAAGATGTCCACTAAGGGATGGAGCCCTATGAAGATGAATAATATGTCCACTAGGGGATGACGCCCTATGAAGACGAATAAGATGTCAACTATGGGATGACGCCCTATGAAGACGAATAAGATGTCAACTAGGGGATGACGCCCTACGAAGACGAGATAAGATGTTATCTAGGGGATGGCGCCCTATGAAGACGAATAAGATGTCAACTAGGGGATGGCGCCCTATGAAGAAGAATAAGATGTCAACTAGGGGATGGCGCCCGATGAAGACGAGATAAGATGTCAACTAGGGGATGGCGTCCTATGAAGATAGATAAGATGTCAACTAGGAGATGGCTCCCTATGAAGACGAATAAGATGTCAACTAGGGGATGGCTCCCTATGAAGATGAATAAGATATCAACTAGGGGATGGTGCCCTATGAAGATGAATAAGATATCAACTAGGGGCTGGCGCCCTATGAGGACGAATAAAATGTCAAATAGGGGATGACGCCTTATGAAGACGAGATAAGATGTCAACTAGAGAATGACGCCCCATGAAGACGAATAAGATGTCAACTAGGGAATGGCGCCCTATGTAGAAGAATAAGATATCAACTAGGGGATGGCGCTTTATGGAGACGAGATAAGATGTCAACTAGGGGATGATGCCCTATGAAGGCGAATAAGATGTCAACTAGGGGATGACGCCCTATGAAGACGAGATAAGATGTCAACTAGGGGATGTCGCCCTATGAAGACGAGATAAGATGTCAACTAGGGGATGACGCCCTACGAAAACAAAAAGATGTCAACTAGGGGATGGTACCCTATGGACAAAGAAGATGTCAACTAGGGGATGGTACCCTATGAGGACAAAAAGATATCAACTAGGGGATGGTACCTTATGAGGACAAAGAGGATTAGGGAGTTTTGTTACTTAAAGAGTACTCAGGAGATGTTTTACCTGTTGAGGTAAGTGAAATTTTTTTATTTTTTTATTATGTTTATTTATAAAAAAATATGCCCCAGTTTTTTATGCGAGGAACTTTGAAAAAAAAATTAATAGAAAAAAATGCCCCAGTATTATACATTTTTGGGATGTAAAAAAACTTTTATTCAGCGAGACCGAACCTTATTGTAGGATTGCCTACATATCTTGCATAGTAAGAATCAGGTCTAACGAAGTTCACGAGAACATAATATTTTTTATTTCATTTTTTTAAGTATGTGCTTTATAAAGATCAGAAGAATGAAAAGAATGAAAATAACTCATTTCTTGACTTCAATTGATACCAACAATTAGCATTATGGTCGAATTATCTCTAATTACTTTCGAGCAAAAATCAAGATCAACTTAGAAGTGATCCCCATAGTTTCAAATGGTACCTCAAATATACTTAATTTTTGACAAGATCTTTTTATCTTGCCTCAATCAAGTGTTTAAAATCTTTCTTATCCTCAAGTTTCAGGTGACCTTACCACAACTAAAGTCCTAATTTACTCGTAATAAAAGAGTTCAGATTTGAGGACATTCAAGAATCACTCACACTCAGAAAGATATTCAACGCATCAAGGAGATACCATAAGCTTGACAATCATGTAAGTATCCACTAATGTGAGAACACTCAAAATGGAATCATGTAGGACTTGTCATTGGTTGATATTATAGGCTTAGGGACAGGTAGGATGATATTTGGGAGATAAATGTATTTTCTTAATTTTTTTTTATGATGATGAGGATTCTCCATCTTTGTTGGAGTTTCTTTTTTTTCATCTTTTTTATGGGGTTTTGCTCTTTCTTCTTTGAAGTCATCTTTTGTTTTTGTTCTCCTGGGCTATACGTTCTTTGCCCCTGGCTCCTTTGATCTTTAATCTTCATTTGCAACTTATACTTATTTAGTGCGCTCAATGAAGTAGGCCAAAAGAGGGATAGTGCATATAAGCACTCGAAAGGTATAGGCTCAGATGTGGTTATTCAAAGAAAAGGTTTTAGGATCAAAGGGAGAAGTGCTAGGAATTAATGTCATTTGGTGGGTTGTGGAATACACAATCGAATCAAATAAGGCCTACGATCCTTTCCCAAACTAAGTTTATCTCAAAATTTTGCCTCAACAGACATTCAAGCCAAGTTATAGATCAATAGAGCAATGCCTTTGAATTTTCAATCTAAATCTCACCACTCAATGCACATGAAACAGTGAGGTAAGATTTATTTTAAACTTGACTTAGAACAAGAAAACTTTGCAAGTGAACTTTAGTATAATTAAAGACATCAAAAGAATCTGTAGCTCACAATCAAGTTGGTCCACTCTATCGTATCACATAATAAACTTAATTTTTTTTTCAATTCATATTTTTATGTATGTTGGTACCAATTATTAGGTTAAGATTTATTTTTCTAGATGAGATCAAACTCAAAAGAAGAGTTGCCTACGTATCTTGTTGAAACAAGAATCAGGTCAAACATAGTTCAGGAAGCTTAAAAGATGAAGCAAAAACTTTTTTTTTTGAATTTTAAAAAAGTTTTTTTTTTCTATTTTTGTTTTTGAAATCTTAATAAACACCTTTTTTTTTACTTTATAAAAGTATTTCTTTTAGAAGAAGACTAACGTCCTTTATTTTATTTTTTTCAAATTTAATGAGGATCACCGAACCAAAGAAAGGTTGCCTACGTATCTCACTGAGATGAGAATCAAGTGTGCGTAGTTCGTGAAGCAGGAGACAAGAAGAAATCCACTTTTTATTTAAAAATAAAATGATTTTATTAAATTTATTAATAATTTTTTTTAAAACAAATTGATTGATTTTTTCTTTATAAGGATCAAAACTTTTCTTTTTCTTTTCTTAAGAAAATACAACCTTCATTTTTTAGGATCACCGAACCCGTGGAGGGCTGCCTACGTATCTCGCGGAGATGAGAATTAGGTGTACGTAGTTCATCCAGATTGCGGCAAACTCGATAATTTATAAAGTTATTTTTTTGTCTTTTATTGTGAAAGCAAATATCGTACCTTATTTGGGTTTCAAAAAAGAATACATTTTAGAGAGCAATTTTCAGCCTCCCTTACGTTAATAGATTTTAAAACTGGCCAACATTCGAAACAGCTAGATAGTTAATGCAACTAGTAGCACAGAGAATTGATAGTCTTAAAAGTGGGTACTTTTAGACATTCAAACCTTTGTCGAGCCTCCATTAAGTCAAAAATGCACCTGATGAAAATAAAGTTGAGTCTAATAGGGATGACCATGTCTAAGTTTCAGTTATGCTAGGTTTAACCTGGTGGAGATAAGTATCTAGATTGGCTGTAAAACGAGTGGACAACTCGAGTCGGCAAGGGACAGTTTTACCGGTAGAAGTGCTTTTCGGCCTCACCGTTGATCCTTCCCATCCTAAATCATGTGTGACTATAGAATCCTTCCCAGGAGCGTTGCCACATCTCTAGTATCTCAAGATCGAGAGCGTATAACGCATCTCCGAATATAAAGTATCTCAGAAGACTCAGATGGGTGCGCGAGAGAAGATAATTTATATCGCAATTCAAATAATATCAAAGTGGTAAACAAGTACACAAATAGCATATTTCAACCAACAAATATAATATTCAAAAATAAATAAAGCCAAACAAGTCAATACACAAGCTCGAATTCTGGTTATTCCCCAGCAGAGTCGGCATCTATCACACCCCTATTTTTTACCGCATTCGACTCCGGTAGAGAGTTGCTTTTAAAGAAAATAGGTTTTTCCAATTAAAGTGATGTTTTGAGTAAGGATTATTTTATTTACAGAGTCGCCACTTGAAATTGTGTTTGGGTGTTCCAAGTCACCTTATTGAATCCCTATTCAAAAGGAAGACTCTTTATTTTTGATCTGCGAGCTAAAAATCCGAATAAGTAATTCTGTTGACCGAGGGGAAGGTGTTAGGCACCCCTCGAGTCCTGTGGTTCTAGCACGGTCGCGTTAATGACTTACGTCTGGCTTAAATTAATCGCTTGGATACGTAATATTTGTTAGCCTAAAAGTTACTTACATCCTACCTTGAATTTATTTTAAATTATTTAATTATACTAATGTGTGGCTTGCCAGTAGCAGTACTTTCAGGTCATACCACAAGTTTTGATACATTTCTTGTGCCTTTGAGGCATTTATGAGTCGTCCCTATTTTCATAGTCTAAATAAGCACCTAATAGGTTTAAAATCTACCTAACCCAATTTAATCAGTTTCAAATAGTAGGTTAATTTATTATAACGAATGGTCGTAGCAGGGTTTTCCAACTTCATCGTTAATTTTCACTTGTATGTTAATTTCTTAATTTTCTAAAGATCAAGAGCCTAAATCATTCTTTTTCGAATTAGCTCCCTTGCAAATGAGTTTTTCCTCTCTCCTCTTTTTTACGCGATGAAGTTTAGAATAAATTCGCATCCCGTCTCGCTTAAACTCACCTTAATTAACAAATAGGTCTTATATATCGAATCAGACCCCAAAAATCTATTAACAAGAAGTGGGTGGATTAATGAAATAACTGTTATAACAAGTATACATTAACATTTCTTGTATCTAGGGATTACAATAACATACTAAAAGAAAATTTACAGAAAACCAAATCATGCATACTATTTATATATTATTTTCATACAACCCATGTTATTATACATATATATTATGATTTCTATGCAATCCATTCTACTATCCATTTATTACTACTTAATATATCCTAAAAATATATACACTATACTTTTTATTTATTTTTTATTTTTAAAATAAAAAAATCCACCTTAGTAAAACATGTACACACATATACTATGAAAACAAGAAACTCTAATTAACACACACTTACATGGGGCCTTGAGCTCTCTAGGTGACAAAAGAGTTTTAAAATGAAGTGTGGATGACACAAGTCTTAATACTTGAGTGTAGGTGACAATTACTTTATTAAGGATTAAAAAAGTAAGAAAAGTTTGAAAATAACTCACAAGTTTTTTAATTTACACTTTGATCCAATGTAAAACCTAATATAATTAGAAATGGAGGGAAAAAAAGGCAAGTTTCTCTCTCTTCTCATTTATTGAAGTTTTCTCTCACTTCGTGATTTTTGTTGTTCATTGTTGTTGTTGTTTTATTCATCATCTTTTTCTTCATTATCATTATATTTTCTTCATTATCATCTCTTCTTGTTCATCATCATCTCATCTTCTTGTTGTTGGACATTGTTGTTACCGCTACTATTGCTACTTGATCAAATTTTTTTAGGTCAAATTTTATTTATATATCACTTGGGAATTACTTAGAGGTGATTTTAGTAAGTAAAATTATAATTTTTAGTTGAATTTCTCATCTAGGTGTATCTGCTACTGCTGTTTTTTCAACAGTAGATAAAACATACAACGTGAATCCAACAGATGAGTAATCTGTTGCACAAATGAGTAACCTATTGCAACATATTAACTAATCTGTTGCAACATATTGACTAATCTGTTGCAACATATTGACTAATTTGCTGCAACATATGAGTAATCTGTTGCAACATATATGACTAATCTGTTGCAACAGATTACTCATCTGTTGGATTTGTATTATAGTGTTGTAACATGAATCCAACATATGGGTCATCTGTTGCAACAGATTAGTCATATGTTGCAACAGATTACTCACTTGTTGCAATAAATGACTCATATATTAGATTCATGTTGTAGGTTCTATCCATTGTAGCAGTAGCAATTATACCAAATAAAAAATTCAACAAAAATCATAATTATACTTACAAAATCACCTATGAAGTAATGTCCAAGTGATATACAAATAAAATTTGACCTAAAAATATTCTAAAAATTTCAACAAGGGCACAACGAATAAGTGAAACACATGAAAAATTTCATGAAACAGGTAAAGAAGACAAAAATAGTGTATCATACATCAAATGCAAAAGGATCGAGGGGACAAACATTTAAGTTCTCCTAAAAACATTTAAGTTCCCTAGTATTTTAATTGCTTTCTAATGGATAACCCATCTATTATAACAGATTTTCTATCTGTTTGATAATTTCCAATAGATGAATCATCTGTTGCAACATGTTAGTCATCTGTTGATTCAAATTAAGCAATTATTATTAATAACTAAATTGATTTAGCTAAAATTAAAGACAAGTCTTTAAGACAATGGGACAAACATTTGAGTTCTCCTAAAAATATTTGAGTTCCCTAGTATTTTAATTATTTTTCAATAGATCACCAATTTGTTGCAACAAGTTAGTCATCTGTTGCAATAAATGTTTATAACAGGTTAGTCATTTGTTGATTTAAATTAAGCAATTATTAATAATAATTAAATTGATTTAACTAAAATTGAAGACAAGACCATAGACAAGGGGAAAACATTTGAGTTCTCCTAAAAAATATTTGAGCTTTAGTATTTTAAATTATTTTTCAACACATATTTTATCTATTTAGTAATTTCCAACATATGAGTCATATGTTGCAACAACTTAGTCATCTGTTGCAACAGTTGTCTATATCTATTTGATAATTTGCAATAGATGAATTAGTTGTTGCAACAAGTGAGTCATTTATTGCAACAGATGTCTATATCTGTTTGGTCATTTTCAACAGATGTTTTTATCTGTTTGGTCATTTCCAACAGATTACTCATCTGTTATAACATGTTAGTCATCTATTAATTCACATTAAGTCATTATTAGTAATAACTAAATTGATTACTAAAATAAAATATGAATTAATATGTTCAATTAATCTCATGGTAATTACACGATCAACTAAGTATGTTCGTCCTGAGTAGAGTGATCAATTGACCAATTTTATTTGAAATGATTCAAACTAATCATCATTAGAAATAACTATATTGATTTAACTAAAACTAAAGATGAATTAGTAAGTTCAATTATGATTTCAATTAATTTCATAGTAATTATTATGATTTCAATTAATTTCATAGTAATTACATGATCAATTAAGTGTTTCGTACTGAGTAGAATGATTAATTGATAAATTTTATGTGAAATAATTCAAATTAAACCATTATTACAAATGACTACATTGATTTAACTAGAATTAGTAAGTTCAATTACGATTTCAATTAATCTCAATAATTAAATGATCAGTTAAGTGTTTCATCCTTAGTAGAATAATTAATTGACCAGTTTTATTTTAAATGATTCAAATTAAGCCATTATTAGTAATAACTATGTTGATTTAACTAAAATTAAACATGAATTAATGAGTTCACTTATAATTTCAATTAATCTCATCATAATTACATGATTAACTAAGTGTATTCGTCCCGAGTAGAGGGATCAATCGACCAATTTTATTTGAAATAATTCAATTTAAGATATTATTAGTAATAATTAATTTGATTTAACTAAAATTAAAGATAAACTTATAATTTCAATTAATCTCATAGTAATTAAATTATCAACTAAGTGTATTCGTCATGATTAGAGTGATCAATTGACCAATTTTATTTGAAATGAACCAAATTAAGCCATTATTCGTAATAACTAAATTGATAAAACTAAAATTAAAGATGAATTGATAAGTTCACTTACAATTTCAATTAATCTCATAGTAATTACATATCAACTATGTGTATTCATCGCGAGGAGAGTGATCAATCGACCAATTTTATTTCAAATGATTCAAATTAAGTCATTATTAGTAATAAATAAATTAATTTTGACTAAATTAAAGATGAATTGATAAGTCCACTTACAATTTCAATTAATGTATTCTTCCTTAATGGAATGATAAATTGATAAATTTTATTTAAAATGATTCAAATTAAGCAATTATTAGTAATAACTAAATTGATTTAACTAAAATTAAAGACAAGGGGAAAAACATTTGAGTTCTCTTAAAAATGTCTGAGCTTTAGTATTTTAAATTATTTTCCAACATATATCCTATATGTTTGATAATTTTCAACAGATGAGTCATCTGTTGCAACAACTTAGTCATATGTTGCAACAGATGTCTATATTTGTTTGATAATTTTCAATAGATGATTCATTTATTGCAACAAGTTAGTCATCTGTTGCAACAGATGTCTATATTTGTTTGGTCATTTCTAACAGATGTCTTTATCTGTTTGGTCATTTCCAACATATGTCTTTATCTATTTAGTCATTTTCAACAGATTACTCATCTTTTTCAACATGTTAGTCATTTATTGATTCATATTAAGTCATTATATTAGTAATAATTAAATTTATTTAACTAGAATTAAACATGAATTAATAAGTTCAATTACAGTTTCAATTAATCTCATGGTAATTACACTATTAACTAAGTGTGTGTTCGTCCTGAGTAGAGTGATTAATTGATCAATTTTATTTGAAATGATTAAAACCAAACCATAATTAGAAATAATTATATTGATTTAACTAAAATTAAAGATGAATTAGTAAGTTGACTTACAATTTCAATTAATTTTATAGTAATTACATGATCAACTAAGTGTTTCGTCTTACGTAGAATGATCAATTGATCAATTTTATTTGAAATAATTAAAATCAAGAAATTATTAGTAATAATTAAATTAATTTAACTAAAATCAAAGATGAATTGATAATTTTAATTACGATTTCAATTAATCTCATAGTTAGTAATTACATGATCATCTAAGTGTATTCGTCTTGAGTAAAATGTTAATTGACCAATTTTATTTGAAATGATTCAAATTAAGATATTATTAGTAATAACTACATTGATATAACTAAAATTAAAGATGAATTGATTAATTACACGATCATTTTAGTGTGTTCGTTCTGGGTAGAGTGATCAATTGACTAATTTTATTTAAAATGATTCAAATTAAGTCATTATTAGTAATAGCCAAATTGATTTAATAATTACAATTTCAATTAATCTCATAGTAATTACATGATCATTTAAGTGTATAACCTATTGCAACAGATTTAATCTGTTGCAACAGATGAGTCATTTGTTGAAAATTATCAAACAGATATATACATATGTTGCAATAGATTAGTCATCTGTTGCAATAGGTGACTAATATGTTGCAACAGATGTCTTTATCTGTTTGGTCATCTTCAACAGATTACTCATTTTTTGCAACATCTTAGTCATCTATTGATTCATATTAAGTCATTATATTAGTAATAACTAAATTGATTTAACTAGTATTAATAAGTTTAATTACTGTTTCAATTAATCTCATGGTAATTACACGATCAACTAAGTGCGTTCGTCCTGAGTAGAGTGATCAATTGACCAGTTTTATTTGAAATGATTCAAACCAAGCCATAATTAGAAATAACTATATTGATTTAACTAAAATTAAAGATGAATTAGTAAGTTCACTTACAATTTCAATTAATTTTATAGTAATTATATGATCAACTTAGTGTTTCGTCTTAAGTAGAATGATCAATTGACCAATTTGATTTGAAATAGTTAAAATTAAGTAATTATTAGTAATAACTAAATTGATTTAACTAAAATTAAAGATGAATTGATAATTTAACTATGATTTCAATTAATCTCATAGTACTTACATGATCATCTAAGTGTATTCGTCTTGAGTAAAGTGTTAATTGACCAATTTTATTGGAAATGATTCAAATTAAGATATTATTAGTAATAACAACATTGATTTAACTAAAATTAAAGATGAATTGACAAGTTTAATTACCATTTCAATTAACATGTTGCAATAGATGAGTAATCTGTTGGAAAAGACCAAACAGTTAAACACATTTGTTGAAAATGACCAAACATATATAGAAATCTGTTGCAATAAATGACTAACCTATTGCTATAGCTAACTCATCCATTGAAAATTATCCAACAAATATAGACATCTGTTGCAACAGATGACTTAATTGTTGCAAGATATGACTCATCTATTGGAAATTATTAAATAGACAAGATATATGTGAACTCAGAACCAAAATGAGCCACAGAATTTACAAAGTGACCAAAATAGGTCACCTATTTAAAAAGTTACCAAAATAGGATAAACGTAATAATTTAATATGTTTTCTATTTTTTTTCTTAACGATCAATTAACTGAGTTGACTTTTACAAAAACGTAAGAATTTCTTACGTTTTACACGATGACCGAGGAAAAAATGCAGTGAATTATCAAATCAATTAAAAAAATACTAAAAAATGAGTTGTTCAACATAACAAAAAGTTACGTTCTTAATTTTTTTATAGCAGTGGTCCCCCATCCACAATTCCTTTTTCCACAAATGTCCCAACACTTCAACTTTTTCCTCTTTTTACATATGATAATTATGAATTTTTTGATTAGTTAAATTTATTTATATTTTACATGTAGTTCAAATAATTTATTTTTTCCTCTATGTAATACTTAATTTCTTGCGTTTTACATAAAAAATTTTAAAAATAGAAGTATATCAATTACCTCATTAACTTAACAATTTCTTATATTTATTCTATATCAAAAAATAATTACTTCTATCCTTAATTATCCGATTTCTCTCTAAAAAAAGGTATACTTTTGAGTTTTCCTCTACTCCAAAATAGTGAAATGTTGAATTATCATCGATCAAATATGCTACTATATACAAGAATTATATTTTTTTGATGTGTTAAAAATATGAAATTAATTTTTTCGGATAGTAATTCATCGTAATTTTCAATTAGTGTTTCGATTAAGATATTGAGGAGACTCACATGCACAAATACGTTTCATATTATAATTAATAGAGTAAAAAATCACAATTTAATTTAGGAACACTCCTAAATTAATATAAGAAAATATATTTTTTAGGAACACTCCTAAAAAAATATAATTCTTGTATATAGTAGCATATTTGATCGACGATAATTCAATATTTTACTATTTTGGAGTAGAGAAAAACTCAAAAGTATAATTTTTTTAAAGAGAAATCGGATAATTAAGGTAGAAGTGATTATTTTTTGATATATAATACATATAAGAAAATTGTTAAGTTAATGAGGTAATTGATACTTCTTTTTTAATTTTTTTTTTATGTAAAACGTAAAAATTTATTAGAAAAAATAAATTATTTGAACTACATGTAAAATATAAATAAATTTAACTAATAAAAAAATTCAGAATTATCATATATAAAAAGAGAAAAAAGTAGAAGTGATGGGACATTTGTGGAAAAAGGAATTGTGGGTGGGGGACCACTGCTATAAAAAAGTTAAGAACGTAACTTTTTGTTACGTTGAACAACTCTTTTTTTAGTACCTTTTTAATTGATTTGACAATTCATTGTATTTTTTCCTCGGTTATCGTGTAAAACGTAAGAATTTCTTTCATTTTATATATTTTTTATAAAACGTAAGAATTTCTTAAATTTTAAAAAAAAATGTAAAACGTAAGAAATTCTTACGTTTAGCCTATTTTGGTAACTTTTTAAATAGGTGGCCTATTTTGGTCACTTTTTTAATTTCGTGGATCATTTTGGTTCCGAGTTCGATATATGTTGAAAAAAAAATTAAAATACTAAAGCTCAAATGTTTTTAGGAGAACTCAAACATTTGTCCCCTTGTCTAAGGTCTTGTATTAAAGACTTGTCTTCAATTTTAATTAAACTAATTTAGTTATTATTAATAATTGCTTAATTTGAATAAATAAATGATTAACCTATTATAAACATCTGTTGCAATAGATGACTAACTTGTTGCAACAAATAGATAATCTGTTGGAAAAATAATTAAAATACTAGGAAACTCAAATATTTTTAGGAGAACACAAATGTTTGTTCCATTATCGTAAAGACGTCTTTAATTTTAGCTAAATCAATTTTGTTATTACTAATAATTGCTTAATTTGAATCAACAGATGACTAGCATATTGCATCAGATAATTCATCTGTTGAAAATTATCAAACAGATAGAAAATATGTTGTAACAGATGGGTCAACTATTAGAAAGCAATTAAAATATTAGGAAACTTACACGTTTTTAGGAGAACTCAAAAGTTTATCCCCTTGATCCTTTTGCATTTGATGTATGGTCTATTATTTTTGTCTTCTTTACCTGTTTCATGAAATTTTTCATGTGTTTTACTTATTTGTTGTGCCCCTGTTGAAATTTTTTAAAAAAAATTTGGGTCAAATTTTGTTCGTATATCACTTGGACATTACTTCATAGCTTATTTTGTAAGTAAAATTATATTTTTTGTTGAATTTCTTATTTGTTGTATCTGCTACTGCTACAATGGATAGAACCTCCAACATGAATCCAACATATGAGTCATCTATTGCAACAAGTGAGTAATTTGTTGCAATATATGACTAATCTGTTGCAACAGAAGACCCATATATTGGATTCATATTACAACACTATAAAACGAATCCAACAGATGAGTAATCTGTTGCAACAGATTAGTCATATATGTTGCAACAGATTGCTCATTTGTTGCATCAGATTACTCATTTGTTGTAATAAATTAGTCATATATGTTGCAACAAATTAATCATATATGTTGCAACAGATTACTCATTTGTTGCAACAAATTAGTCATATATGTTGCAACAGATTAGTCATATATGTTAGTCATATATGTTGCAACATATTGCTAATCTGTGCAACAGATTAGTCATATATGTTGTAACAGATTACTAATCTGCAAAACATATTAGTCATATATGTTGCAACAGATTACTAATCTGTGCAACAGATTAGTCATATATGTTGCAACAAATACTCATCTGTTGGATTCACGTTACATGTTTTATCCATTATTAAAAAACAACAGTAGCAGATACATCTAGATGAGAAATTCAACTAAAAAATAACAAAAAACATAAAAAAATAACAAACACCAACAAATCAAGTTTCTCATTTTCGTCATAACTTAAAAACCCTGATTTTTTACTTGTGAAAATTGAAAAGAAATGATGAAGAACTCGAAGTTTTTATCGCCGGAGAATGTTGTCACGTCGACTGACGGTTGAAAGTCAAAAAGGAATGGGCAAGAACTCAAAACTATTTGTTGCCAGAGGTTGAAGTTGCACAAGATTGAAGAGAGAAATTTGAAAAGTTGTTGGTTGGGAGAAGTTAGAGAGAGAAACTATCGAGAGAAAGAGAAAAGAGAGAGAGATTGATTTGCAGAGGGAGGGAAGTTTTGTGGGTATGGGTTAATTTGTATTTTTGAAAAGATTAAAAAGTTTAGAAAATATTAATCAAGTCCACAATTAACCTAATCAAGTTTTTTAATTATGTTTGACCCTTTAAATTGATCAATGTCACCAATCCTTCATTCAAGACTTAAAAGACACCTTTCCTTCAAATTTTTCCACTTACATGCATGAGAATAACATGACGAGAAAGAAAAAATAAATAAAATGAAATATTAAATTATGCTTTTAAGAATTGTTTTTGATCAACTGAACATATCATTAAATTTTTAAATAACATTTAAGTAAAATCATCGCAATATCTAAGCATACAACATATTTATCAACTAAATTAAAATGCTTTCGGATATATATATATGAATATAATAGAATGAACTTTATTCCAACATGAAATCAATTAAACAACTCTATTCAAACTTCGATTCACAATAAAACATACAAAATTATAATATAGGATTGAGTTGAAAGAGAAGCATGAACGACGTCATCGGAAACTCGACAGGAACCGAACTTAATCTCTAAAATCAAAGAAGTCTCTTTTTGTTTCTCTACTGCTTTTTGTTTCTTCTCTTGTTCTTTGTTTTTTTTTTCGTGTCTTTTTCTTTTTCTTGGTTTTTGTCCACAAAATGTTGTCCTCTTTTTTTTCTCTCAGTGTTTTTTTTTTTATTTTCATGTGTGTTGTTTGTGTCTTATATGTTGTATGATGTTGTGTGGTGTGTATGGGTTATGTAGTCGAGGGAGTTTGTGAGGAAAAAGTGGGGGTGGTTTTAGGGTGTGGGAATGGGTAGTTTAGGTTAAGGGGAATGGGGATATTGGGTAGTTTTAGGTTTCTCTTTTTCTTTTTTTAATCAATATTTTAAATAAAATAAAAATAATGAAATCTATTTAAAACTAACAAAATACAAATAAGTTAAATAGCTAGTCTTAGAAATATGATTAAAAAAATATTAATGTCATTAGATTGTTTATTTAAAATTTAAAAGAAAACAAATATAGTTTTGAAAATTCTCTTTTTATTTTTAAATAAATAAATAAGTAATAAAAAAAATTATTTAAAACATGACTATTTTTTTTGTAGTTTTCAAAACTTTTAAAGCAAACTTGTAAATAAGATAAAAATTAAAATATTTAATTTAGACCTAAAAATAAAATATTTAAATGCTAAAATGGCATAAAACCTTAGGTTTGATAAAAATTAGGTGTTTACACCAGCTGTCTGCTTGCTTCGTGATTTTACTATATCACCCCTAATTACTTATTATATGAGTTGACGTACTAGAAAATTAATAAAATTTAATGTTAAAAAAAAGTAAAATAGATATTTATGACATATCTGATTCAGCTGCTTCAACCGTAATTTTACTATATCACTCTTAAATAATTATTATAAGTCATATAAGTATTAAAAATTAATAATATTTAATGATGTTTTAAATTATTTTGACATCTTATATGAGGGCCACTTAAAAAAATTTCACAAATATTTTTTATATCAATTTTACTATATCACTTATAATTAGTTATTATGAGTCATTCAAGACGTGCTGGCTTTGCTACTTTGATCGTGATATTTGGTTGACTCTCGAAATTATATCAGTGTCGCTTAAATTGAAATAGAAAAAAATATTATAAATCACAATAATTCAAAACTTAAATTACTTTTAAAATATGAATTGACAATCAATAACACAAAAGTTGAACAAGAAGAGTATTATAAATTACAATAGCAAACATCTTAAAATAAGGAGTAAATTACAATGTCAAATAAATATTATAGACTACAATAGCTAACAAATTAAAAAATCTTAAAACATATTAAAAATATAATATTTATGTCACATAAATTAAGATAAAAAATAACACATATTGGGCTCGGACCAGCACAGGCCTTCGATATCTAGTATATATATATAAGAATATTTTAATAAAATAGCAGCTTATCAACATATTTTTATAAACACATTAACGGCTAATTAGGAGTTGCGACACTTTTATACAAACGTGTAATTGTTTATTTATCAAATTACTAGTATTACAAGGTCCGTGCTAAGCCCGTAGAAACTCAAGTAATTTAATATTTTATATAATAATATAATTAAATATATAAAATAATTACAATTCACAAAGATCATAAATTAAAAAATGTTAATATTTTTTGTGAGTTTATGAACATATATTCTATAGTTATAAATTGAAATACATTTCTTCAGATATTTATTGAATCTTAATTTTATTCGTAATTTCATGTGGCAAGAATTTAAGTTAGTTAATATGGTAATTAAGCTTAATTTTAGTCTAAATTAAGGGAAAAAAACTATATTCATCAAAATGAACCCCGGGAATCTATTAGTTTGTTATATTTAATTTATGACTAAGAATATTAATTCTCAATTAATCAAAAAAATAGTATAAAAATAATCTGATCTTAATTAATACCACTATCTTCATTTTTAACTTTATCAATAATTCAATTTTCAATATTTGAAATATTTTCTTGATAATTTCAAATGCAAGATAAAACTGTCTATAAAATTCTAATCAATTCATAAAAAGTAATGAGCAATTATTGAGAACCTTACTTAGTTTATCACAAATAAATATAATCTTATACAGTTAGTTAAGAGATTTATTGATTAGTTAAACAACACAGAGTTTTGATTTCTCACCTTATTGGTGAAGGTTTGATTCCCTACTTTACAATTCTTTCTATTTTCTTTTTTGAAAAAATTTAGCTAAGCCATAAAAAATTTAAGAAAAAACTCAATGATGATTTCTCATACTATGATATACCACATACAAAGTCCCATTTGGCAAACAAAGAAATAAAGTAATTTTATCGATATCAACTACCTGCCATAATTTTATTGGATTAACAAATTAATTAAAATTACCAAAATAGCCTTGTGAGGACTACCGAAGTTTATTATTCTCTATTATATATAATAGTAAAGTAAAATTAAGCACTTAAAAGTGCTTCTCAACGCCATAATTAGGGGTGTGCATTGGTTGGTTCAGTTCGATTTTATGTATTATTGGTTCGGTTTATCGATTTTCGGTTTTTAAATATGTAAAATCAATAATCAACCAATAGGATATTTTCTTATCGATTTTCGGTTTATCGATTTTGGTCCTTAACGGTTTGATTTTCGGTTTAACCAATAAGAAAATACTCATAAAATAAAAATAGTAACAACTAACATAAAAAATAAAATCTTAGTTACCGCAAAAATCCTACGCAATGCATTTTAGTTTACAAGAATTTTCAAAATTGAACTGAATGTTAGTTCAACAAAAGACTAAATCCTTATTGTTGGAAGCTACTAAATGCTTCAAGCGTTCCAATACGATAATACCCGTGCTTTATATTGTGTCTTTGTTGCCCTAAATAGGTTAATACGTTGTGAATCACCAAATTGTGAATAAATAGTGTATATATATATATATATATATATATATATATATATATATATATATATATATATATATATATATCCTAATTCATTGCCCTACGTCTTTGTCAAAAGTGTCTGCTTTTTCAATAAGATTATTTATTCTTATTGGCGAATTATCTTTAAGGATTTTGATTTCCTTATATATATATAACATAAATAGGGGTAAAAAAAACAACCTTATTGGGTTATCAGTTTAATCGATAACCCAATAAGCAAAAATCGAAATCGAACCGTTTACCCATTAATTTTTTTTATAAAACCAATAAAAAATCGTTAACCCAATAACCCAATACCGATAATTCAATAGCATTTTTATCGGCTCGGTTTATCGGTCGGTTCGATTTTTGCACACCTCTAGCCATAATAATGTTTATAAGCTATTTCGTAGTGATCCAACTACTAGTCATATTGTTAGTTTTAAGTTTAGATCCACATGACTTTAAAACGCGCCATTAGGATGCAAGATCATACTTATATATTTAATAACTCCCCTGTGTTTTGCTGATACGGGATTTCTTATCCTAAGTTGGTACTTTATTTTATTCATTCTGTTCACTAATAGTGACAGAGTCAAGAATTTGACGAAGAGTGTATAAATTTTATTTTAATTATACTAAGAATGTGCAAAATTAAATGTAACTCATGATAGTTAATATTTCAGCTTTATTTACCGCATAACTTTTCAATATAAAGTATGTATCTGATCACGCTTTGCTAAAGATGGCTTCACCTCTATTCATTATGCAAAAGTTTATGGCAAAAGAAAAAGTATAGTATGTTTGGCTAATTTTTGGGAGAATCAAAGGCTTTTTTTTTTTTTTTAAATCATGTTTATTTGAAAAAGTTAGGTATTTGATTAAATTTTGAGAGAAAACAAATATTTTTGAAAAATTGACAGAAGCAAAAAAGGATAGTATTTCTTCAAATACTTTTTGAAGAAAAATATTAAATACTTTTAAAAAAATTGACTAAATAGATGTTCAAAACTACTTACTTCGTTTCGTTTTAATTGACCATTTTTCTAAAAATATTTGTTTCAATTTAATTGTTCCTTGTAATGAAATCAAAAGTATTTTATTATGTTCTTCCAATACCACTTTCACATTAAATGACTAAATAAAGTATATTTACTCAAATTTATATTTTTAAATCATAACTAATAAGACTAATTTGGTAAAATAAACCCCTAATAAATACTTTCTTAAGAAAAGTGACAAGTAAAAAAGGGCCAACTATTTTGAAACAGAAAAAATAGTTATTAACTTTATTGGTTAGATACAAATTACTCCTCAAAAGAAATATTTAAAAACTACTTTTAAGAAAATATTATTTAAGGTGTGATTCTAAAAATTTAGCAAAACAAATACGCTTATTGAAAGTTGGATGGTAGATTTCCTATTTTCCTTCTCATAATAAATTGCTTTTCGTTTCTTACTGCATTTTCCTTTTTCCCCCCTTTTAAACTGAGATGGTCACGTTGGGAAGCTACCAAAATTGAAAGTAATTATGAGTGCACAAATTCCAACTCGCATAAAAAATGTGAGAAAGTATGATCATGAATATAAACCCCAAGCAATGAAAATTTCATTTCAATCCCCATTAACTTCATTGCAATTATTACTGAAAAGAAAGAAAATGCACAATATTTTTTCTAACTTCATTGCAATTATTACTGAAAAGAAGGAAAATGCACAATATTTTTTCTATAAATCACAAAGAAGAAAATCAACTTAATTTTCTAGTTTATATTTAATATCAAGTTTGTGTGATGGATGGGGAGTTGGTAGGTTCGTATTGAGTGGAGATATATGTGATTTAACTTACACATATATTGTTAACTAGATGTTCACCGCCTGTGCTACTACGGCCTCAACATATATTATTTTTTAGTTTCAATTTATGTGTTACTAATAAAATTTAGACAATTAATCTTTAAAATAACTTTAAATTTTAATTATCATGATTTATATTACTTTTTTTATCTAATTTAAGTGAAAATTGATATAATTTTAAGAGTCGACAAAATATATATCTTTTAAATTTTTTAAGTAGTAATTATGTGATTTATAATTTTTTTATATGATTTTTCAATAAGATATTACTGTTCTCTTAGTCTTAGTTTATGTGGCACAGATAAAATTTCGACGGTCAATAAATTTACAGCATATTATATCTCATTTTCAAATAATATATGTGACTTTATGTCTTTCTTTGTCCCTTCCCAATATATATGCACAAATATAATTTCGATAGTCAACTAAATCTTTTATGTTGACATATTATTTTGTGTTTATTTTACCTTTTTATAAAATATTATTAATTTTTTAATGCTTAAATGACTATAATAATTAATTAGGGATGATATAATAAAATCACGATTGAAGTCGCTAAACAGACAAGTGTTAAAATGACTTATAATAACTAACTAGAAGTGATATAACAGAATTATTATAAAAAATTACTTGTGAAAAAAATTTAAGTGAATCTCATATAAGATGTCAAGATAATTTAAGACATCAAGATTTAATTTATTATTTTATGTCTATTTTATCTTTTTTTTTTATTAATTTTTTAATATTTAGATGACTCATAATAATTAATTAGGAGTGATAGAATAAAATTATTGTTGAAACAAATATGTCCGAAATGTCTATTTTACTTATTTTTATTAAGTATTATTAATTTTTTAATACGTAAATGACTTATAATAATTAATTAGAGATGATACAGTAAAATAATGATTGAAACAGTTGAAGCAGACAATAAAATCAGGCATATCAATTTGTTGCCTGCTTCATCACTCAAACTCCATCTTATAAATAAGTAATATAATAATATATAATTTTTTAAAGTTTTAATTCTTGTAGTAGCTTATTCGTATATACATTTTCACAAAATAGAAGGACAATACATTTTTGGATCAATTTTAAATCTAATTATATACATAATATAATTTTGTGGTGTCACTATCATTTTTTTCATGACTCATCACTTTTACAGTTACTGATAAATTCATATAATTATTCAACTAAGTAAAAATTTGTAGAGTAATTAAAACTTAAATTAAGAATAAATTGACAAAAAACTTTATATAAGGACTAATAAAATCTCATATTCTCTTTTATACTCCCTTCGTATTTTATTACTTGACATATTTATTTTTTGCACAATTCTTAAATAAAAATTAGTAATAAATAATGCAAATTGACTAATACGATCCTATTAACCTCACATTAAATATTGTCATTACCGATTGAAATTAATTACTCTTTCATTAAATTACTAAGGGAAAAGTTGAAAAAATGTATTCAATTATCTCTTGATTCTTTAACATGTCAATTATTTTGAAACAAAGTTTTTAATCAAACATGTCAAGTAATATGAAACGAAGAGATAATTTCTTTAAATTACTAAGGGCAAAGTTGAAAAAGAATATTCAATTATCTCTTGATAGTTTAACATGTCAACTATTTTGAAACAATTTATTTTAATAAACATGGCAAATAATATGAGATAAATAGTAAGTAAAGAAATATACATATATATATGTATAGAGAGAGAGAGAGGAGAGAGATGTCACTTAAATTAGTAGTAAAAATAGAAGAAAAACTATTATAAATTACAATAATTAAAAAGTTAAATTATTTTAAAATATATAATTTACTATCAATGACACAAAATTTTGAAAAAGGAGAGTAACATATATTATTTGAAAATTATATAAAAAATATTATAAATTGCAATAGTTAATAGTTTAAAATATCTAAATATATATATATATATATATATATAACTAAGTATAGTAAAAATATAATTGATTATCTAAATTTTATTTGTGTCACATAAATTGAGACTAAAAAATAACATATATTGGGCCCATGCTTACACGGGCCTTCGATATCTAGTATTACTTACTTATAAAGGGCAATAAGCAGGCACTTCTTCGACATGCTTGCTTGTGCTACCTGCCTCAGCTGCTTCAATGTTATTTTACTATATCATTCCTAATTAATCATTATAAGACATCTAAGTATAAAATAATTAATAATATTTAATAAAAATGATAAATTGAATATAAAATAATAAATTAATTGTTGACGTTTTATTTCTACTTGATATTTTATACGAGATCTATTTAAATTTTTTCATAAGTATTTTTTATAGTAATTTCATTATATCATTGTTATTGGCCATTTAATACATGTCTGTTTCGTTGTTTCAATCGTGATTTTATTATATCACCTGTAATTAATTTTGAAAAAAAGATAAAATAGAAACAAAATAATAAATTAACTCTTGATGTTTTGTACTACCTTCTTCAGCAGCTTTAATCGTAATTTTACTATATCACCCCTAATTAATTATTATAAGCCATTTAATGATAAATTAACTCTCAATGTTTTAAATTAATTAGATGTATTATATGAGACTCATTAAAAGTTTTTTCACATGTATTTTTTATAATAATTTTATTTTATCACTTTTGATTAGTTGTTATAAGTTATTTAAGATATGTCTGCTTCATTGTTTCAATCGTGATTTTATTAAATCACCCTAATTAATTTTTATGGTCATCTAACCATTAAAAAAATTAATAATATATCATAAAAAAATAAAATACACACAAAATGATATGTCAATATAAAATATTTATTTGACTATTGAAGTTATATTAGTGCCACACAAATTACGATGGGACAGAAGAAAACATAACTTATTGAAAAATTATGCTAAAAACATTATAAATCAAATATGTTACAACTTAAAAATATAAAATATATAAAATATTCGACTGCTCTCGAACTTATATCAATGACACTTAAATTGAAATTGAAGAAAAAGTATTATAAATTATAATAACTAAAAATTTAAATTATTTTAATAATTATTTATTTAAATTATATTTATATTATATAAATTAAGATAAAAAATAATATATATTAGATTCGAGCACGGGCCTTCGAGTACAAATATAATTTGAAGAGCACAATTTCTGAACAGGTACCGGCAGAGGCCATGCCTGTTAGAGAGGGAAACATCCTCGCAGAAACACAAGGGCCCCTCCCATCTGTACAATTCTCTCCTCTCTTTTATTGGTCTTAATATATTTAATTTTACTGTATTATATTTATTTAACTTGTAAAATGACTTAAAGACTTGGATTAAATCCTAATTAATCCCTCATCATAAGGACTTAAACTGACAATTAATTAATGAGGCAAATGGAATCTCCTATTATTAAAATTAGAGAGTGATGGATCTACCCTTATTTAATCACACGTACGCGGCAACCTATACAGACAAATACTTGTTTAGTACCCTCCATCCTAATTTACTTGTCTCAAATTTTTTAATTTATTTTTTTATTCTACTTGTTATTTTTCATTAATCAAGATAAGATAATTTTTTTTCCTTTTTATCCTTAGTATTAATTATTTTTCTCCAAACTAAAATATAAATATCATTTAATAGGAATACTATGGTAAAATAGCCATACTATTAATTATTTTTTTAATCAATATGCAATGTCAAATTAAGACAAATAATGAGACGAAGGGAGTATTATTTTTATTTGTTCATATTTGCCTTGACATATATGATATTATATAACTTTTATTAATTATTAATCATCTAAATATTGATTAATAAATATATTTAATACTACATTACCAATAATAACATATTCCGTCAAATCCTACAAGTAAGATTTAAGAAGGATAAAATATATACAAACCTTACCACAATATCAGAAAGTTAGAGAAGTTATTTTCGAAAGACTCTCTAACTCAAGTGTAACAAATTCAGGTACTTTCTTCGTTTCATTTTACTTGATTTTTTTTCTAAATATGATTGTTTCAAATTAGTTATCCATTTTCGCAAATCATGAGTGTTTAATTACCTATTTCTCATATTATTCTCCGTATTAAATAACTAAAGAAAATAGTAATAGTTAAATTTAGCGTTTCAAGATATCTTTAATAAGATTAATTTTGTAAAATATACTCTTAATTAATATTTTTTTAATGAATTTGTCAAGTCAAAAAAGGCTAAGAAAATGGTCGAAGGGAGTACAAAGAAGAGGAACAATAATTAAAACTAGCAAGAATAAAAAATAAATACAAAATAATAAAATTATTATCTCCTAAATTTTTAACTGAACAAGTAAAATTGAACAATTATTTTTAATATATTAAATATGTAAAATTGAATGGAGGGATCAAATGTTGTTTTATTCATTAAATAGGTGATGCTTTAGTTAAATAAGGAGACATATGTTTTTTTTTTTTTTTTCCTTTTTATCATTATGTAGACAGTAGTATATAATCAAGAAATTAGAGAATTACATTTTTTTAAAGGTGTATATTAAAAGTACAACAACAACAAATTCAGTGTATTCCCACCTAGTGGGGTTTGCGGGGGTAAGATTACGCAGTCCATACCTCTACCTCTAACGAAGTAGAAAAGCTGTTTCCGATAGACCCCCGGCTCAAGATACGAGATACCAGTATATTAAAAGTAAGTTGGTAAAAATATTATTTATTGTTTACAAATAAATTAATTTATTGAATGGTATATCTAATCTAAAAACATTACTCTCTCCATCCCAAATTATATGTCATCATTTTCTTTTTAATCCGTCTCAAAATAAGTATTGCCTTTCCTTATTTGGCAACTTTTTAAAGACACAATTATCCTTTTACCCTTATTGGTCCCACTTAATTAAAAAAAGATATTGACACATTTTTTGATAAAGAGTAATTTGGTAAACTTTATCAAGTCTTCTCTTATTTCTTAAATTCTGTGTCCGGTCAAACAACGACATATAAAATGGGACGGAGGAATTACTTATTTACTATAGAATAATATTATTTACAGCTAATGAATTTAAAAAAAATTCCTTCTATACATTAAAAAAGAGTTTCAAAAAGGCCCTTCCTCTAAATTTCAAAAGTTAGGTTTCCCATATAGATAATTTTACACAAGAAAAAAGAAGACAATACAAATATAGACAGATGAAACCAAATTTCAAATCATACTTTGAGGAAGAAAAAAAAATACATATACAGAGAGAGAGAGCTGAAAATATGGGTCACATGGCATGTGGTGCACCAGCTGTGTCCACTCTTCTAACCCCCCACCCCCATCCCACGCCACAGAGTTTGTTGTCAAATTTTCACTATACATACCCTTCTTACCTTCCTAACTCTGCCTTTTGACACTCTTCACATTCTACTACTACTTCAGAAAAGAAAATGGAACTTCAAGAACTGAAGCTATAGATTCAAGAAAACATCATTTGAACTAAAAAAAGCTCAAATCTTTGAAGATGAAAGCTCACAAAAGTGCGTGTTTCCAACACCCTTTAAGCTTAAACAACCTTTTCTTGCTTAGTTTTTATCTACAACCTCTCTTTGTTCTTCTACTTATCTTCTTTCTTCCTCCATCTTCACCAGCTTCTGTGAATGGCCTTTTCAAAGACTCTCAACAGCTTCTTTCCTTTAAAGCTTCACTTCCTCCTAGTAGTACTCTTCAAAACTGGTTGTCTTCCACTGACCCTTGTAGTTTCACTGGTGTTTCATGCAAGAATTCTAGAGTTTCTTCTATAGATCTTTCAAACACTTTGTTAAGTGTTGATTTCACTTTGGTGTCTTCTTATTTGATTGGCTTGTCTAATTTGGAGTCTTTAGTGTTGAAAAATTCTAATCTTAGTGGTTCTTTGATTGCTGTTGCCAAATCCCAATGTGGGGTTTCTTTGACCTCAATAGATCTAGCTGAAAACACAATTTCAGGGCCTGTTTCTGATATCTCTAGCTTTGGTGTTTGTTCAAACCTTAAGTCCCTTAATCTTTCCAAGAATTCTATTGACCCTCCTGGTAAAGAGCTTGTTAAAGGTGCAACCTTTAGCCTTCAAGTTCTTGATCTTTCTTACAATAATATCTCAGGTCTAAGTTTTTTTCCATGGCTTTCTTCTACGGGGTTTAGTGAGCTTGAGTTCTTTTCTATTAAGGGTAATAGGCTAGCTGGGAGTATTCCTGAATTGGACTTGAAGAATTTGTCATATTTGGATCTTTCTGCCAATAATTTCTCAACTGTTTTTCCTTCATTCAAAGATTGCTCCAATTTACAGCACTTGGATTTGTCATCCAACAAGTTTTATGGTGATGTTGGTGCTTCACTTTCTTCATGTGGGAAACTCAGTTTTCTCAACCTTACCAATAACAAGTTTGTGGGGTTGGTCCCTAAGCTACCAAGTGAAAGCCTACAGTTTTTGTACTTGCAGGGGAATGATTTTCAGGGTGTTTTCCCTAACCAGGTTGCTGATTTGTGCAAAACTGTGGTGGAATTGGATTTGTCTTACAATAATTTCTCAGGTATGGTTCCTGAGAGTCTTGGTGGATGTTCCAGTTTGGAACTTCTTGATATTTCGAATAATAATTTCTCTGGTAAGTTGCCTGTTGATACCCTGTTGAAGTTGAGTAACCTGAAGACTATGGTGTTATCATTTAACAACTTTATTGGTGGTTTGCCTGATTCTTTGTCCAATTTGGTGACATTGGAGACTTTGGATGTGAGTTCTAATAATCTCACTGGGATTATTCCTGATGGGATTTGTAAAGATCCTATGAATAGCTTGAAAGTGTTGTACCTTCAGAATAATTTGTTCAGAGGCCCTATACCTGACAGCCTAAGCAACTGTTCACAGCTGGTGTCACTTGATCTCAGCTTTAATTACCTGAATGGGAAAATACCATCTAGTTTTGGGTCATTGTCAAAGCTGAAGGATCTTATCCTTTGGTTGAATCAGCTTTCAGGAGAAATCCCACAGGAACTGATGTACATGCAGGCCTTGGAGAATTTGATTCTTGATTTTAATGAATTAACTGGACCAATACCTGCAAGTCTTAGCAACTGTACCAAGTTGAATTGGATTTCATTGTCAAATAATCAATTGAGTGGTGTGATACCAGCTTCTCTGGGTGGTTTGTCGAATCTTGCCATTCTAAAGCTGGGTAACAACACAATCTCTGGGAGTATCCCTGCTGAGTTGGGTAATTGCCAGAGCTTGATATGGTTGGATCTCAATACTAATTTCCTGAATGGCTCCATTCCGCCGCCTTTGTTCATGCAATCTGGTAAAATTGCAGTGAAATTGCTGACGGGAAAGAGTTATGCGTATATCAAGAATGATGGGAGCAAGGAGTGCCATGGAGCAGGGAATTTGCTGGAGTTTGGAGGGATTAGACCGGAACAGCTGGATAGAATCTCAACCAGGCATCCTTGCAATTTCACAAGAGTTTATCAAGGTGTCACTCAGCCAACATTTAACCACAATGGCTCTATGATATTTCTTGATTTGTCTTATAATAAGTTGGAAGGTAGTATCCCAAAGGAATTGGGGAGCATGTACTATCTTACTATATTGAATTTGGGGCATAATGATCTGTCTGGTGCGATTCCTCAAGAACTTGGAGGCTTGAAGAATGTTGCAATTCTTGATCTGTCACATAATAGGCTCAATGGCTCGATCCCGAATGCCCTCACCAGCCTTACACTGCTTGGAGAGATTGATCTGTCAAACAATAATCTCAGTGGAATGATTCCTGAATCTGCACCATTTGATACATTTCCAGATTATAGGTTTGCGAATACTTCCCTCTGTGGGTATCCTCTCCAACCTTGTAACCCAGGTCCAAAATCAGATGCGAATCAGCATCAGAAGTCTCACCGCAAACAAGCATCCTTGGCAGGGAGTGTGGCAATGGGTTTGTTGTTCTCCCTCTTCTGCATCTTTGGTTTGATTATTGTTGTCGTTGAGACGAAGAAGAGAAGGAAGAAGAAGGAGGCTGCTCTTGAAGCGTATATGGATGGTCATTCACATTCTGCAACTGCAAACAGTGCTTGGAAGTTTACGAGTGCTCGTGAGGCGTTAAGCATCAACCTTGCAGCATTTGAGAAGCCTCTCAGAAAACTCACATTTGCAGATCTTCTTGAAGCCACCAATGGTTTCCACAACGACAGTCTTATAGGGTCTGGTGGTTTTGGTGATGTCTACAAAGCTCAGTTGAAGGATGGAAGTGTTGTAGCCATTAAGAAGTTGATACACGTCAGTGGACAGGGTGATCGAGAATTCACTGCTGAGATGGAAACTATAGGGAAGATCAAGCACCGGAACCTAGTCCCTCTTTTGGGTTACTGCAAAGTAGGGGAGGAAAGACTACTGGTTTATGAATATATGAAGTATGGAAGTCTTGAAGATGTCCTACACGATCGTAAGAAAATTGGAATCAAGCTCAATTGGCCTGCACGAAGGAAAATTGCCATTGGAGCTGCAAAAGGGTTGGCTTTCCTACACCATAACTGCCTTCCACACATTATTCACAGAGACATGAAATCAAGTAATGTCTTGCTTGATGAAAATTTGGAAGCTAGAGTATCTGATTTTGGAATGGCAAGGTTAATGAGTGCTATGGACACTCATTTGAGTGTCAGCACCCTTGCAGGCACTCCCGGATACGTTCCTCCTGAATATTACCAGAGCTTTAGATGTTCCACCAAGGGAGACGTGTATAGTTTTGGTGTCGTTTTACTTGAGCTTCTAACTGGCAAACAGCCAACGGATTCAGCTGATTTCGGTGACAATAATCTGGTCGGATGGGTAAAGCTTCACGCTAAAGGGAAAATAACTGATGTCTTCGATCGAGAACTACTGAAAGAGGATCCAAGTATTGAGATTGAACTTCTACAACACTTAAAGGTAGCTTGTGCTTGCTTAGATGATCGACATTGGAAACGTCCTACTATAATTCAAGTTCTGGCAATGTTCAAGGAGATACAAGCAGGGTCAGGCATGGATTCCACGTCAACGATCGGAGCTGATGAAGTCAATTTTAGTTCTGTTGATGGAGGGATAGAAATGGGCATAAATGGAAGTATAAAAGAAGGAAATGAGCTTAGCAAACACCTTTGAATGCAACAAGAAGAAGGTTGAGGGTGCTGAGAGTTTGTTTGAGCTCCCAAATTTTCCAACACCTTCGAAAAAGAGAAGAAAAGAAAAGAAATGCCAGTGTAATTTTTAGTCAATTATTGTATGTACCACTAGTTGTCTCCATAAAATCTTGTGTAATACATAAAAGAAGGTTGTTTTTTAACTTGTAACAGTGTTGTATATAAATAGTGTATGAGTTTGTTTTTGCTACTTTTAGTCCACATTTGGTTCTCTTTGCTTTTCTTGAGGTACTTTACATAGCCATTAGATTCAGATCTAATCCTTAAAAGCAGCTGTTAGACTTCTGACCTCAGTGATGGTGACTAAGTGAATGGTATTTTTGGCCCTTTCTTCAAGGGTTTTCTTGTGTTTACTTTCTCATACTTCCTTCCGTTTCTCCTTATCTTCAAATTTCCTAATTCGTTTCTTACATATTTTTTTTCTTTTAGTCTGGTAAAAAAATAATAGTATTATTTTCCTATAATTAGAAGTAAGTTAACTAACAAAAGAGAGTTATTCGAATTGTAAACACGTCTCACTTTCAAACTTTCAACTCTATGGTCGTAAATTTAAGTTACCAACAGAGTAAGGTAAATTCAAGTTATCAATAGAGTAAGGTCGTGAATTCAAGTTACCTATGGGAATTTCTAGGAAGGAGGAAGCACAAAATAATTTGAAATGATTTTTATATATATATATATATATATATAAATTTGTTTCAGATTATAAATTTTTTTTTTTGGGACGAACAGAATACTTACTTTAAAAAATTGCAGAAAAATTGTAGCATGTCCATGCATGTCTCTTGTTCTGCATGTGTGCAGTTAAGACATCGTATCCTTCATTCAACAGGTTGTAGGCCCTTTTAGGCTTTTCTTCTTGCCCAATTCCTAACTTTGAGAATTTTCTTTAAAATCTTTTTTTGTTTAAGTTCTAGGTATATTTACACCGTATGATTGTTTAAAATTAATTGGTCACTTAATTAATAATTATAGACAATCATTTATAAAAGGTAAATCAATAATCTAAAAAAAATAAATTAAAATATGTTATAACAAGTTAATTATACTAATATTTTAAATGATCGGACTCTTTAAGTATATTACAACAATCGTGCTGGATCCTTAAAAACATGCACTAGTGTGAGGAATCCAACATGTAGCCTTGATATTTTTGCAAAGTTGAAGCTATATATGATAGTATTATATTGCTATTTTTGTTTTTATTCTTGAAGTGTCTGGTATAAAGAAAATAACTTCAGCAATTAAGGACTAATAAATATTTTTATTAAAGAATATTTTTCATTGAAAGAGATAAATGACTTTCTTCAGTTATATTTTTTCAATAGTATATTTCATTACTTTCTAAATTTTACTGAACACAGATTAATGAGATAGTTTCTTTTTCAAAATATTTTTTAAAAAAAGAAATATTTTCAAAATTTCCTCCTATAATTAAGTGTCTATATAAAAAGGAAAACAATATTTCCATTATACAGACAGCTAGCAATGCTTGACCATTCAACAACCTTCCTCTAATGTATTTCTTCATCACATGATTGAATAGTTTATTTCTATCATAATAAAAAAGAAATTGGAAAATTATTTGCATTCCCCTCTATCCAATCCACCCCTCTTCCATACACAAAGTTTGAATTTATAACCCAGTAAATCTGGTTTAAATTTATATTTATATTCATATTAAGAAATTTATTTAATACATATAAATAATTCATGTCAAAACTCAATAAATTATCATGTTGTAAAGTTTAGAATTGATACAAAAAAAAAGTGAATTCCCTTTCTTATTCCCCCCACCCCCACCCCCACCCAATCATTTAGAAAAGGGCATGATGTTTCATGATTCTTCTCCAAAACTTGCATTAATTTACACAAACATCTAAGGAAAGATGCAACATTTGCAAACGTGAATGTTTCTCTCCCTCTGTCCATTTTCATATATTCGGTATTAATTTGACAGATAGGAGTAATAAATAATTTAATACTTTTATTAGATTATCATGTCAATATAATAAATTTAATATTTTGAAAATGTCCATAGTTAATACTAATATGGATAAATTAGATATTAAAATAAATTACTTTTTAATTTTTTAATTTAGAAAAATAAAAGTGGATATTTATTTTTATTATAGTGGATAAGTAAAAATGAACAGAAGGAATAACAGATTGAATTGTAATACAGTTAAACCTTTTTATAGTAACAGTTTTTGTTCAAAATTTTTATGGTCGTTATACACACACTTATTTATACACGCTGAAGTTTGACATTCAGATCTCATTTAGCTGTTATAAATGAAACTATGCAAAATTAGAAAGAGCATCAATGTAGAAAAAAGAAGGCAATTATTAGTAGCATTTTTCTCATGAAGTTGTGAAATAAATTTAAATACATTTTTTCTTTAAATTAGATATTTATCCTTGAAATTTATTGTTTCCATGACATTAATGATGATTACCATAAATAATTTGACATGTATTTTATATATAATATATTTCTTACAAAATATTATTACATAATATTTGATTATACTGTTATAGAGGTGTAATATTACAAAGAGTGTAATACTATAATAAACGTCATTGTTGTTACAGATATCATGTCGTTACAGAGAAGTAAAATATAACTTGAAAAATAAGTTTCGAAGAAAATCTGACAGTTATAGTGAAATGTTGTTATAACAAAGTCACGTTATAGAGATTTCAGACTATAATATAAATAACTCTTTCTATTATGTGTAACTTAATTTACTATAACAAGATGCTTACCCCCTCTGTTTTAAAAAAAACTGACCTACTTTTTTTTTTAGTCCGTTTAAAAAAGAATGACTCCTTTTCTTTTTTCATGACATGTTTGAAACCACAAGATTTAAAAACATTTTAGTATATTTGCATAACTTTAATTCAAGACCACTAATCTTTTTTTTTTAAAACTCTTTTTTCAAGTCAAAACAGAAAATTCTTTTTAAAACATCAGGAATATCATTTGCAATCCATACATGTTAAATGGAACTACAACTCGACCTTTTTACATAGTTGTATATATTTGTTTTTAGAAATATTACTGAGCCTGAATAAATCTGTTTGTATATTATTAGCTCGTAAATTATATAAAAGATGTAAATAACTCTAAAAGAATTCGATGCTCATACCACATCTGCTGTATCAATCCAGTCGACTCAGAAAGGACCAGGTGAGATTTGAATCCTGATCTCACTTAAAAGAATATATACCCTGTCATATCAACTCAGTCATTCTTGCAGATTTAATTTTTTTAATATCACCAGTTCAATGTAATATATTATAAAGACTAACTTATTTTATTTCCAATCTACAAATTTCACTTATTATGTGTAATTACGTTTAGCTTGTAGTCCGGGGTGTTATAGTGTAGCCGGGTTAGTAAGCCGAGGCTTGTACATAGGTGTTTTTAGTTTGTGTGTGTATGGTACGTCTAGGTGGGGGCCCTATGTCTTATGTCTTAGTTCCTATTTTCTTATCTCATGTCGTCCTTATTTTTGCATATTTCGTATTTCTCTAATTTCCAATTTACTATTTCTTATTTCTGATTTTATCATGTCATCCATCCACTTGTTACTATCCTTTAGCTTGAGCCGGAGGTCTATCGAAAACAGCCTCTCTACTTCTTCGAAGGTAGCGATATGATCTACGTACATCTTACCCTTCCCAGATCCCACTTCGTGAGAATACACTAAATTTATTGTTGTTATTGATGTGTAATTACCTTTGAAGAATAAAGGAAATTTTTAGAATTATGATAAAGTTACCTTCATATAATTTATCGGCCACGAATTTAACTTATGAAAATAGTCATTAATATTTGTATTTGGTGAATCTACATACTATCTACATCACATTTGTTAAAGTGCGACCTTTCTTCAAATCCCAATAGTACACACGAAATACAAATTTAACCCTTCATTCTTTTCCATTATTTTATTATTATTATTATTATTATTATTATTATTATTATTATGAATGATCATTTCAATTTTCAATTATAATTCCCAATTATCAATGAAGTTTTGAGTTGCACAAGTGGCACTTTCACTAAGATAGTAATGTTTAAATATAGGATTTGTGACATAGTAATCTTAAATTCTACTACTTTTAAGATGACCAAATAGACCTCTCATTTCGTGGATTGTATTTTTTTCCTTTGCACGCTTCATGTAATGCGTGCATGTGCACGTGTGCTCTTTGCTTGAAGACGATGCAATTCCCATAATAAAAGCAAGAAAAAAAGGGTGATTTTGCTACTTGTTCAAAGTGGTCCTATTCGCAAAACTTCGTAGAAAACCTACCAAAACTATAGGTCATATTTTCAAGATTTGGAGCGAAAAACAACGTAATTTGATCTCTTTCATAATTGAGTGTTACGTGTTTGGGTTAACTTATAAATTGATCAAATTAGCTCATAAATACTCCTTTTCTCAAATTTTAATTAGCAATGGGGTGATTTTTTTTTTGAAAATTCATTATATATGAGTGATACATATGATTAGTGTAGAGTGAATAGTAGAGAACAAATTACTGTATGGAAGCAAATTATTTTATCATTGATGCAGTGCAAATTTCAAAAAACTATTGCTAATACTTTGTAATTATCCAAACTATCTCTAGTGATAAAATTTTCCTACTTTTTTGAATCAACTATCCTAAATGACTACTTAGACTAGCTTAAACATCTCCCAATAATAATTATACTATAACCCCAACCCCCATCTTCTCTCTACCCATAGCAAGAATATAAAAAAGGTTAGAGGTATTCAATTCCAAGGGTGGACCAAATAAAAAAAGGGCCCCCTTATAATAATTTCGATGCATGCACGCAAAACCAATTGGATGTTTATAAATGTCACAATGCTTAGCTTATTACAAATTTTCATGTTCTTATTATCTAATAAATTGATGATATTCAAAATTTGTCCCCTTCTTATGGACAATTTGCCATAACCCATGCTCGATGTTATGTGCTTTGTGTATGTGTATGTGTATGTGTCTGCGTTCTCCAAAACCTATATGATATATTTCTCTAGAGTTTTTTTTTTTTTTTAAAATAGATTCAGTTTATATAATGTCACACCTTATTATAATAATATTGATTGTCGGAATATCTTTTAGTTACTATAACAAAATATTGTTATAGCTAGAGAACATATCACATACAAGAATATAGAAAATTGCTTGAAAAATAAAATGATAAGTATTTTAAAATAAATTTATTTGATAAGTTCATAAATATTTTGAGATAGGTGGAGGAGGTATAAATTAACTCCTAAGTAGGAGGAGATTTTCTTTTGTCTTGGAGAGTGTTGGTGTTAGGTCACTTTTTTTGTGTGTAACGTATTAAAGTACAACTTAAATAAATAAATATATTCATCCATTTCCCTAGGTTTTTAGAACTTCAAAGTATTTTTGAGGGGTAAAACCTTGACTCATCTAAACAATCAGTACTAATTAATTACAACTACTTACGTTAAAGGATTAAAGTACTGTATTTCATTCAACAAAATCGATGTGTTTTATATTGCTAGTGTTCACATGCTTGAGAACTTCACTGTTAATATTTTTTTAAAAAATAAAAATAAAATCAACAAGTTGGTTTTTAAATTAATAAAAAGAAATTCTCTAGAAGTGTTTTTTTTTAATTAGGGGAAGGGAAAGGGGAAGGGGAAGGGGGGGAGGGGATTATAATGTGGGGAATCGAACCCTCACCACCAAGATGGAAGTTCAGGTAACTAACCAACTAAACTACTAAGATTACCCATTCTCTAGAAGTGCATTATGCGTGTTTTGAAAGGGTGTATTTAAGACAAAATATTACTTAATTGAATAGTTTAGATTTGAAATGCAAATGTTATTGTCCGCCCATCTTTACTTGTTCAAATAGAGGTTTAATCTAAGAATTAATGATTAATTTATTATTTTATATTCATTTTATCTGGTCTATTAAAGACTATTCATTATCTAAAGTATTTTTAAAGTAATAATTTTATCATATACAAATGGTAAAATAGTAAATATACCCTATTATTTGATATTTTTATGATGTGTGTCAAGTCAATAGTGGAGAAGTAAATATAGACGGAAGGAGTAGATTTGTATGTTATTCTCCCCGTCCATTTTAGTTGTTCATTATACTAAAATAATTATTCAATTTTGCTAGTCCGGTTTAAAACAACAATGAATAATTTATTACCTCCTTGTCTATTTTGCATCTATTATTAAATAAATACTACATTCATTTTTCAGCATTTAATTATTAATAGGATACTATATTTGTTGGCTTATACGACTCCACCAAAAGTCAAGGAATCACGTAGAAGTTCAGTAACTAAACAAGATATGAAGTTAGGTTCAGAAAGATAAACAACAACACTACAAAAAAATAAGTAATTTATGATGATTTATTTGTGGGAGTCATAAGAAACCCCCATTATACATTTATTTTGTGGCATTTTTGCCAACCCCCACAAATTAGTTCTTTTTATGGCGATTTAGGTGTGTGGGTTATAAAAAATCATCATTAAATATTTAATTTGTGACATGTATTTCAAACTCCCTAAAATTGTTCTTGTAGTGGTGGTTTTATTGTGGATGTTTTTAAAAACCTCCAAAATACATTACATTTTAATTATTTGAGAAATTGTTACAATTCGATACAAATTGATGATTACTAACTAATGTAATTTGTAATCATCTTTTGACCTTGTTTTTTTTTTTTTTTTAAGAAAAGAACATCATAACGAGTATACTCATATAAAGTGGAGTGTAAAAAAGGTAAGATTTACGCAGTCTGTACTGCTACCTCAGAAATGAGATAGAGAGGCATCTTCCAATAAACCCTCAGCTCACGATTAAAAACAAGGAAGAAGGACAGAAACGACACTTCAAATTAAACTATTTTCACAAAAATGGCCATGGAATTTAAATACTACTTTCTGGCCATTTCAATTTACCAGTTTGTTTTATACCATTTCTACACTCCTTCTATACATATCATATACATATTAATATTCTATACGAAAATTATATAGTTTTAATACACAATTTATATAATAACTGCACATTGTTTTTACACATTTTATACAACAATTATATAATTTTAATACACTTTCTATATATTTTTTCTATATATTTTATACATATACATATTTGATAGAACTATACAATTTCTATACATATATCTTATATAGCTACATATCCTATTTAACAATTATATCGTTTTATATAATTATATTTAATTATTATTTCTAAACAATAACAAAATAAAATATTTTTTCAATTAAAAAAATTATAGGAAAAAAATAAAATATTTTTAAAAGGGCCGAATGACCCAAGTTGAAAACTGTATTAGTATTATATAGGGGAAATGACAGAAACGACACTTCAAATTGAACTATTCATGAAAATAGCCATGGAATTTAAATTTCTCTTTCTAGCCATTTAATTTACTGACTTGTTCTATACCGTTTCTTCACACCTTCTATACAGTTTCTATACAAATCTTATACATCTAAATATTCTATTCGAAAATTATATAGTTTTGATACATAATTTATACAATAACTGTACATTTTTTTTTACACATTTTATACAATAATTATATAATTTTCATACACTTTCTGTATATTCTATATATATATATATATTTTATTCACATACATATTTGATAGAACTATTCAATTTTTATACATATATCTTATATAGATACATATTTTATTTAACAATTATATCATTTTTATATAATTAAATTATTATTTCTAAACAATAAAAAAGTAGAATATTTGACCAGTTAAAAAATTTATAGCAAAAAAAATTAAAATATTTTTAGAAGGGCTGAATTTCCCAAGTTGAATACTGTATCAGTAGTGTATATAGACTATATCAGTATTGTATATAGACTGTATCAGTATTGTATATGGACTATTTATGGACAAATAGGCCAAAATGACCCAAATTAGGAAATGACTATAAAATGGAAATAATATATCCGACTGATCACTTTTTGGGAAGTTTTCATACTTGGGTTATTTGTCTTAAAAAGTGTTATAGAGTGTCATTTTCCCTATTATATATGGAATGTATCTGAACTACGTGGGTCAAAATGGCTCAAATTAGGTAATGGCTATAAAGTGAAAATAGCATACCCGACTGACCACTTTTTGGAAAGATATCAAACTTGGGCTATTTGTTTTAAAAAGTGCTATAGAATATTCTTTTCCCTAAAAACAATCTATAAAAAGACATAATATAAGTGCAAGAAATAATAGGTAGTAACAAAAATGATAGCTACTAACAAAATAAGACTGCCACAAAGTAATTATACAATCGATCTATCCAAAATAACAAACACCATAGAAAGTCCAAGAATACTACACGAGTAATTATACAATCGATCTATCCAAAACAACAAACACCACCAAAACTCCAAGAATACGACACAAGAAAACACTCCTCCCTACGAGCAAGGACATATTCTTTCCTACTAACCTTCTATCCTAATTCTTGTTCTCCACATCTTTCTATTTAGGGACATGTCGTTGTAACTACTTCATGTAAGGTCTAATCACCTCCTTCCAATACATCTTTGGTCTATCTCTACCTAGCCTAAATCCATTCATAGCCAACCTCTACACCTTTCGCGCTGGAGCATCTAGGAACCTCCTCCTCATATGTTTGAACCATCTCATCCTCGCTCTTATCTTATTTCACCGAAGTCACTCCCACCTTATATCGTATAACCTCATTTCTAATCCTATCTATCCTAATAACCTCACACATTCATCGCGACATCCTTATCTCCTACACCTTTATCTTTTGAATATGAAGGATCTTGATTAATCAATACTTTGCCCCATATAATTTAGTTGGTCTAACCATCACCGTATAAAATTTGCCTTTAATTAATTTTTTTAGAAAATATGAAATCAAAGAGTATAACACATTTTAATTAAAACTCAGCCAATTAATGCAATTACGTAAAACTCCATTCCTTATTATTTGATATCATATTTTTTTGCTCCATAGCGAATCAAATCAAATATTTTAAGCTCTTAAATCAATTTAATTTGAATTTTTGATTTTATTTCTCATAATTAAAATCATATTGCAATAATATATTTGGACGCAATATCTTCAACATAATAAAACTCAGTTGTTTTTCTTCAAAAAAGCAATAGAAACATCATTTTAACTTCATTAAAGCTCTTGATCAGTTTATTTAATTTTGCAAGGGAAAGATCTTAATTGAAATTAATTTATTTTGTGTTTAAAGCACTTTATAAGAAAGTGTGTTCTTTTGTTTGAAATCACATCTTCCCCCCAAAATTTAACTTTTTCACCCGAAATATCAAATCTTCCCCCCAAAATTTATAACCCAACTTCCCAGTTCTCATGATAAACTACCCTATATCCCATTTTCCATATTCCTTTCCTGGTAAACTCCAAATCAACGGTAGTTTCATTTGGCTTTCCCTCTCCTCTCGTTGCTACCTTTTATGTACATATTCTTTGATTTTATTTAAAATTTTGAGAATTTTTTGTGGTTATATTATTTTTTCTTATTGACTTTATTTTGTAAGATTTACAAAGTGGAGCTCAAAAGCAATCGAGATCATTTGGTATGTCATATTTATTTTACTGACTTGTACTTTAAGAATACGAAGATAGTCTTTTACCGTATAACTTTATGATTTACATATGCATTATGAAATGTTTCTTATACAAATGTGTGAAAGTAGCAATTTCTCATTTTCAGGATCCATTATAGATCACATTATTTTTTCATTTCATCAAATTGGCTGTGTCAAATTCAACGATTGATATGAACTTGGTTTTAAGGTAATTGAAGTTCCTATTTTTTGTTGTCAATCAACACATTAGGATATATTTATTTGTCTAATAACGTATAATATTTTTTATTATTTCAGGCTAATAATGATAAAAGCAAACTTAATTACTTCACCCTTGGATTAAAAATGATCATTGTGAGGAATCATCAAATCACCAAGGAAATTCTTAGCAATATTATTTCTTATATTTATTTGATGAGGAGCTATATATTTTAGATTTTATGAATTAAAGTTGTATTCTGCAACTTATCATAAACAAATTTGTATTCTCTTAGTTTGATAAGAATTCAAACTTCTGATTTTTGTTACAATAGATACTTTAATGAAACTTAATTTGCGTTATTTAATTCATTTTCTAATGAATTTAAGCATTAGTATTTGTCAAATAAAAAATGGATATGTTTCAACAACAAAAATATTGTGGGGGTCTATCAAGCCCCATATATATTTTTTTAAATATTAAGATCATATATTAGGAGGTTATAAACTGCTCCTAATTATCTTTATAAACCTCCACAAATTTAAATTTAATTTTGTGGTGATCGTCATGGAGGTTTGAGAAAACTGTTGCAATAATGCTCATGGCATTTTAATTGTAGCGTTTTCAAAAATCACCATAATATTTTTGTTAGGGTCGGAAACTGTCACAAATTGACAAAAAAAACTCCACAAAAAATGTTTTTTTGTAGTGCAAGAAGGGGCAAGAGGCAGGAGATTAGATCCCTTAATAGTCAGTTGTAGCATTTTAAAGAACAATGAAATTAGATGCAAGAATAGTAAATGGGACACGATATTTACGTGAAAACCTCCTTACTCAAGGGAGAAAAAAGCACAACCTGTCTAACGAAATTTCCAATAACTTCACTAACTTCAAAGCCAAAAGTGATTACAGATTTCGATAATCATAAGAATTAAACTCTTAATCTTAACTCTTTGCAGTAACTCTATTACAAAACTGGTGCTCTACCCCACGTCGATTAATCCTAGTCAACACTCCTAAGTAACTCTAGCTAAGAGAAACACCAAGCAAATGGTGAAAACTCGACATGACCAAACTTTAGTTGATGCGACTAACTAACTCTACAACAATACAACCTAAAGACATAGACAAATTTAAATATCTACTATCCTTTATAACATAGGATTAGATTTATAATTATAAGAACAAAAGACTCAATATTCAAAATACAATAATGACTTGCTTAGAACTTGAACAAATTCTTTTGTTGAAATGAGTAATATTCTTTGTATGAGGATGCCTTTTTCTTTGAGAGATAAGATCTTTTTAGCTTTGCAAGAATTAGGTTTTACTCTTGTAACTTCATCCCATTGATCGCGGTGCTGCAGTGTCGTCAACCAACTGCAGAAAATTACAATTTTACAACTGTACCAAGTTGACTTCAACCTCAGATAGAGAATCACGAGTCAGTTCCCTTGCAATAGTTTGTTGATCATCAAAATTGAATATACAATATTTTTCCCTTTTTAATAATGACAAACTATTCTTCTTGTCTAATCAGATCCTTCCAATTATATTTTCCCTTTCGACCAGATTCCCTTAGCACACATATTCAATCATATTCTCCCTATCTCCCTTCATGTCTAGGGCCCAATCATGAATTAACTACCTGTCATTAACACATATATTTCCTCTTTTGACATCATAAAAAAGTAAATAACAGAAATCAAGCGAAACAAAGTGCACACTAAGTTAATTCATGGCCACTAGGACAACACTAAAACAAGAAAGAAGATATAGTAGACACAACAAAATATTTATTTCATAATACATTGAAACAACATCATTAACATTGAATTTAAATAAAGATGCATAAAAGATTGTTCACATTAACGACAGAACTAAAGAGGGAAAGAGAACACAATGATATAGGGGAAAAAGATAACTAGTAGGTAGGAGGATTAGAGGCAAGGTAACGAAGAACTAGATTTAAATGCTCATTTTCAGCAGCATGAGCAGAGAGAAGTACCAATAGAGCATCAGTACTAACAGGTCCCTAAAAAAAGCCCTGTTGCACTGCAACCATCAACTAAGCAATCTCTGCATCATGTTTGACCAACAAAATAGTCATCTCTTCAAGGCCATTAGTTAAATTTTCAAGGTAGTAATGAAATCTTACATTAGTGACTTTGGTCTAATCCCAACTTTTTCTTCCACACATTTACACTCTATCAAAATGGTGATAGTGAATATTTGCTTTGTAGAACCAAACATCTCCTTCCCACACATCACCTTGAAAAATTCAAAGACCTTGTTTAACATATAATCATAAGCTAGTCCACACCTACTATCATTCACAATCATCACCTTGTGCATGTGCTTTATCATGATTGCAGAAAGATTCACAACTTCAAACATGCTTAGTGATTCTATGAGGAATAGGTTCGTTGCAGAAACAACATTACCCTTTTTAGTACGAGGTAGTAGGACCTTGTTGACCAACTCAAACATTAATTGAAACTCTTCTTTGAGATATTTTTTAATCATCCCAACACCAATCAGACCGCTTACTCATCTAATTTCTGTCACAAACTAAGAAGTGAGAGTCAGTTTTGTCAGAGACCTTATCCCCTCAACAGGTATATATAGAATCTATCCAAGAGTGGGTTCATTAATATAAATCTCAATACCATGTACATTTATAGTTAGGCTCAGGCAATCCTCGGAATGTACCATCCTATAGTAGAGCTCTCAAATTTTTCTCTCATGAACATTAGGAACAGGCAAATCAAACAAATAAAATCATTATTAGAACTTAACAAATTCAACTAGTTTTGAAATGTTAGGGCTGTCAAATATCTTGAGATTAAACACCCTTCCTTTCAATACCTTTTGCTTTCTTAGCGCCTTGATTTGTTCCTCCCTACTAGGAACTTTTTCTACTTTCTGAACTTTTTTTTCAAAGAGATACCCTCCCTTTGTGGGCTTAACCACTTGTACAGTAGTGGTGGAATCAATTTTTAGACCATGTCTTTCAAAGTGATAAACTCTCTTTCTCTTGACTACAATAGACCTTTTCACAACAACCTCTTTGAATTTACTTATTTTCATCAGATTAGTCTAAGAAGTACATGTTTATTTTCTTTACTTAGTCGATGTTGCAATAACATCAGAATCAGTTTCATCTTTCTTGTTGTCATCTTCCACAATAACCACCTTTTATCCAGAAACAATAACCTCGTTAACTATAGAGACTTTTCTCAACCAACATTTATAAGTGGTGGCATAATTATTTGCTCTAATAGCATCATCCATAAACATCTTTTTTGGTCCTCGAGTCCCATAACTTCTCATAACTTTCTGAAGAATATGAACTTTCACTTTCCCTTTCGACCTTTTTTGTCGAACCCACTGTCATGTCAAAAGCTCTCCATCTTGATCATCAATGAATATTACTCATGCTATAAAAATGTTTGAAGGATTACTTTCATCCGATAGTTTACCATTAAATATTTGGTCATTAATCTAGTTGAGAGTCAGAGGGTTTGTTGGTACCCGGTTCCTAAAAAATTTCTTTATTGACTTTTGTTTGGATAGGATCGGATTGAGAGTTTTGACCTATTTTTGAAAGAGACTCTAGACCTTTAATGCAAAGAAAAATAATGCATCAAAAACTTTAGGAGTCATTTTGAATCAAGAGTAGATGGAAAAAGGGTCCTTTTCTTGGGTAACGAGAATGAATAATGTAACTTTTTTAAAAATAAAAGTAATGGATATGGGAGTTTCAGAAAAGAATTTCAAAAATTTATATGAGCTTCTATTGACAGAGAAAGTAATAAAGGAATTTTACTCTCAGAGAGTTATTTAGAGGGGGACTATAATAGAGACATTATAGAGGAGATAACATTAGAAGCAAAAAGCACAAAGGAGGGAAAAATGGTCAAAATAAGAAAGGATAGATAAGGGGAAAGGAACACGTGGCATTTTAAAATAATTTTCAATTCATTTTTAAAAAGCAACATCTATGATACTAACCTCTGAGGAGAGACTGGATCCTTCCTATGAATTTCTAAAAAATGTTTGGCTTTAGCCTGTCCCATCTGCCTCCCTGCTTCAACTTAACTCACTAGGTGTGTGTAACTATAAAATGTATGAAACTGAATTAGACCTAATGAAAAAATTACCACAATATATCTGTTCCCTAATAATATCTATTTAGAGAGAGATCAGGTCAATACATGCAGCTCAATTCAGCTTTATTGTCCCTAGCTTCTACCTATTCTTCTCAAACTGGTCCCTGTTAAGAGTTTTGATAAAAATATCATCTTCTTAATCTTCTATCACGACACAAAATAGGATCATAACCGCCGCTAAGGAGGTTAGAACTCCAAAATAAGTCTTGTCAGTATTTTACAAAAAATCGAGCAGAGTTTTTCCTATTTTTGGGCCAATCAAGAAAATTCTCTGTCTTAAATCAACAGCACAACACCCAACATCACAACCAACATACCAATAACACCAACATAATGCACCAAAATCATCAATAACCCATTCACTATAAAATAACAATATGAAATACATCTCCAAACTATGAGAAGAAGCCAGTAACTCCACAAGTCCATAATAGCAAAAAAAATATTCAAACTCTAAAGAAATGACTATGGTGAGACTCTATGATTTTTCAAGGAAAAGAACATAATTTGTTTTTAAAAACTTCTGCTAACGCGAACAAGTGTGGGGCTTATCGAAAATATGTCTACTCGAATCCTCTAGCTCTGTAAAAAAATAGCGAGGAGTGAGACACTAATTTAGTGAGTATAACACTTAACCACAATCGTTTTAATGGGGAAAACTCATAAAAATTATGAAATAAATGTTTTTTCAGACAACAGTAGCGATAAACAGTATCATTTATTTTATGTAAGCAAGTTGAACAAATAGTCCAGTAATAAACTCAATAAGCATTTTATCATGTAAAATATTTCATATTTGGGAGGTTTTCAAGAATAAATAATGTAATTAGTATGGCATTCTACTTCAAGAATAGTGAATAAAAATGGAACCCTCGTAAATGAGTCAAATATCATATCAGTAGGTCCCTACTTGAGGGAGATTAGTAATGGTATGCTAGTTCTACCTTCCCACTAGCGAGGGTTGTAACATTAATCTATAAATATAAGGTGCACCAGGTCTAACGAATCCGCCATTAGATACTAAATTCAATTCAAGGTCTACTCCCAATCATACTTTCTTTGTAAATAGTAGATACTCATATGCAAATATTTTCAAAATAGTAGATAGAATTTAAGTTCATATCAAGTCATATTACATATAAACTTGAATAAAACACATGTCAAGATACCTATGTCTCAAGTAAAGGAAATAACCTTTACAATAATAATATCGTATTTCAAATAATCATTTTAATATCATATCAAGTAAAAGATTTGCACCATATGCAATTTAAAAGAATTCAATAACTCTTCTTTCATTAAAATCTTGTATAAAATATGCAAGTTAAGAAACATAAATCATGATAAGATTATTACTCACAGTACACTTGTCGAATCCCAAACTTGTCTCCTCGAACAATTGGTGTGACTTGCTTCGATCGAATCATCACACAATATCAATCTTTTGTTAATTTATTTGTATAGGAAAAAACATACCTAGTTTAAACTACCCAAGCATAGGAATTTTGTTATTGGCTCTCAATTTGTCCACTTATACTAGATTTGCTTCAACGTATGAGAACATAGTTAGTTGATTTTTCTCAATATCTTAAACCATAATAACCTTTTTGTTTATGTACTATTCTTTGATTAAGTTAAAAATATAAAAGTTATAATCCAATCATTTCATATGCTCTCTCGGTTCATGAGAATCTAAAGATTTCTCTATGACTTAAACCCTTGAGTCCTAAACTCTTAACCTCAAATCTATAGTCATGAATTATACGAGTCATATTTATGGACCAAGTTAAGAAATTTACCTTGAACCCAATAAGAATCTCTCAAGAATTTTTTTCTTTTTCCTTCTCTTGGCTTGTTGATCGCACAATCCCTAAACCCTTAAGTTTTTTTCTCCGTGTTGAATGCACTGCTTGGCAGCTTAAAATTCCATCATAGGCTATTGAATCCTAAGGCTATGTTTAATAGCCTTTTCCTTTCCCCTTTTTTAAAAAACTTACTATTTTTTCCTTTTTTACTATTATGCCCTTTAATTTTAGGGTATCACATTCTTTCCACCTTAAGAAATTCGATTCTCAAATTTTAAAACAAGTGCTTGCTTGTAGACCAAAACAAGTGAGGGTACTTGACTCACATATCCTTTTTTGACTCTTATGTAGCTTCTTCAACGGTATGGTTCTTCCATCTAACTTTCAAGACACAACCTCTTTTGATCATAACTTTCTTACTTGTCTATCAATAGTCACCATTGATTTCTCTTCATATGTTAAATTCTTATTAAGTGGCAAGATCGGTGCTTCGAGCATGTGAGAAGAATCTGATATACACTTCCTTAGATAGAGACATGGAACACTGAATGAATGAAGTACATCTCAGGAGGGAGAGCCAAACCATATACCAAACCTCCTATCGATTAATTATCTCATACAATCCTATATATCTTGGGCTTAATTTACCTTTTTTCTCGTATTGCATCTACCTTTCATAGGAGATACTCATAGAAAAACCTTATCCCTTACTGCGAACACTAAATCTCTTCTTCTCTTATCTACATAAGACTTTTGTGTCTGCTTTGTGCTGTTAGCAACCTCTGTCTAATCAATTAGACCTTGTCCATAGTTTCCTATACTAAGTCTGGTCCTAAAACCTTGGCCTATCCAACTTCAAACCAATTGATAAGAGAATGACATCACCTACCATACAAGGTTTTATATGGAGCCATCTGAATACTGGACTGAAACCTATTATTGTAAGGAAATTCAGCTAAGGGTAAGTATCCCAACTACCTCCAAAATCAAGAATGTAGGCTCTCAATATATCCTCCAAGATTCGTATAGTACGCTCAGACTGTCCATCTGTCTGTAGATGAAATGCAATACTAAAATCTACTCGGGTAGCTAATACATCTTGAAAATATCTCCAAAAGTGTGAAGTGAACTGTGATCCTCTAACAAAATTGATGGACAAAGGAATTCCATGAAACCAAATAAATTCATCCATAAATAACTGAGCATATTTTACTCCACTATATGTAGTCTTTACTGGTAAGAAGTTGTTGATTTAGTAAGTCGATCAATAATTAGCCATATAGAGTCATAACCTCAATTAGTTCATGGTAGCTCGATTACAAAATCCATGGTAACTATTTCCCATTTCCAATCCAGAATCTTAATCTTTTGTAGTAATCCTTCTGGTCGCCTTATGCTCCGTGTTAACCTGCTGACAAATCAAACAACTAGAAATAACCTTCCCTCCAATACAGTTGCTTTAGGTCAAGATACATCTTAATGGAGCTAGAATGTATGGTATATCAGGAGTTGTGAGCTTTCTTAAGAATGGGTCGTCTTAACACATCTGCGGTTGGTTGATATAATCGAGTACCCAATCGGGGAATACCTTGACAATAAACACTTATCGTCCTATTTTGATCAGATAGGACTTCATCTCGGTATTTGCACAACTACACATCCTTATATTGAGTGGAATTTATAGGCTCTACTAAAGAAGATTTAGGTTGAACACAAGACAACAATACCCTTGACTTTCTAACGCCAAATCTGACACCTCTGCCTTCAACTTTTTGCATATCTTCCTCTAATTGTCTCTTTATAGGAGCTATATGTGCTAAACTACCCATAGATTTTCTGCTCAAATCACCATCCATAATATTATCATTTTTGGGAAGATACAAGATAGCACAATCATAATTCTTGAGTAGTTCCATCCACCAATATTGACGAAGATTAAAATCTCTCTACTGGAAAATGTACTTCAAGCTCTTATGATCGGCATAAATCTCACAAGTTTCCCTATATAAGTAATGCCTCCATATCTTAAGAGAAAATACCACTATGACCATCTCCAAATCATGCGTAGGATAGTTCAACTCGTGCTTTTTTGATTGACTCAAAGTATAGGCTATAACATGATTATTTTACATGAGAAAACATCTTAATCCAGCCCTCAAAGCATTACAGAATACCTTGAATCCTCCGAAACCTGATGGTAAAGCTAATACTGGTGCGGTGGTCAAACATGTTTTGAGTTTCAAAAAGCTCTGTTCACATTCTTGTGCCTACTGAAACTTCACATTTTTTTGTGTCAACTTGGTCAATAGAGAGGCTACTTGAAATCCTACATAAAATGACTATAGCAATTTGCCAAACCCACAAAGCTGCAAATCTCTATAGGCAAAGTAAGTCCAGGCCATTTCTTCACTGCTTCTGTCTTCTTAGAATCCACCTTGATTACATCCTTAGTGTTAATATGCCACGAAAAGATACTGATCATAATTCATATTTTGGGAACTTAGCATAGTGCTTATGTTCCCCCAATATCTACAATAAGTCATCATATGATTCTCATATTCTTTTTAGCTATGAGAATATATCAGAATATCACCAATAATACTATCAGAAACTTTTCCAGAAACAACCTCAATACATATGGCTTAAACACCCTATTCATAAAGTCCATGAATGCAGTAGGAGCATTGGTTAACCCAAAAGGCATCAGAAGAAACTCATAATGCCCATATAGAGTTCTGAATGTCATCTTGGATATATCTTCCTCCCTGATTCTAAGCCGATGATAACTAGATTGAAGATTAATCTTCAAAAATAGACAACCCCTTGTAACTGATCAAATAGGTTTTCTATACAAGGGGACATATATTTTTTGCATACCATTACTTTATCAATTGCCTAAATCAATGGACTTTCTTAGAGACCCATCTTTCTTCTTTTCAAACTAAACTGGTGCAACCCTGGTTAAACAATCGGTCTGATAAAACTTTTATCTTGCAAGTCCTGTAACTGTTATTTTAGTTCCTTCAACTCTGTTGGTGCCATACGATATGGAGGTATAGATATTGGCATAGTTTCAGGTGTCTAATGCATACCGAACTCTATCTCTTACACTAGAGGTAATCTTGGCAACTCCTTAGAAAATACATCAAAAAATTCCTTCACAATAGGTAGCTCCTCCAAACTGAGTACTCTATCTCTAACATCACTTATCATTGCTACGAGACCTATGCAACTTTTTTCCTGTAGTTTTTGGGTCTTTATAAGATGTATAACTTTACTACCCCTTGCAACTTGACCCTCTTTTAATACAAAACTATGTTCGTTGGGTATCTCAAACCAAACTATATTTGCATGATAATCTGTAGTAGCATAACATAGAGATAACCAATCTATGCCCATCAATACATCAAAGTCAATCATATCAAGTACAATCAAGTTAACAAGAGTATCCCTACCTTCTGCTATAATTTGACAATCACGACACACATATTCAACTAATACAAAATCTTCCATGGGAGTAGCAACAAGAAAAGGACAATTCAACATAGCTGTCTATCGATCAAATCTCACACAAAGTATGAGGACACATAAGGCTGGGTAGAACCTAGACTAATAAAAACATATGCATCAAATAAACAGACAAAAAAAATACCTGTAACCACTACATTCTAGGCCTGAACATCCTGCCTAGTAAGTGCAAAGGCTCTCAACTGGCCTCTACCAATACTTTTTTATGCCTGATTTCCAGCAACCCGATCTCCATTACCTTAACCTCTATTTCTAGTACCTATAGTATTACAAGTATCCTGAATAGGTGCAGCTAACTGACTAGAATCCTAACTGACATTCCTCATAGGCTAAAGACAATCCCTGATGTGATAACGTAACTGACCATACCAAAAGCACTCTTTAGTCAAAAAAAATACTAGCCCATATGTGATTTGTCGCAAGTCTGTCAGGATAGAGTATTGGCATACATCTGGCCAAAAATACGATATAAATAAGACACTGACGACCCCTGAGTACCCTTTCTAAGAGGTGGCTATTATGCAGACTGTGAAACCGAATCTATCCCTGTCTAATGGCCCCACTATTTTCCCTAATTTCTCACTTTGTGATTTGCACTAAAGTCACTACTGAATGATCCTGCCATCTTAGCCTTCTTATGAACATCATAAGTTGTTTGCTCTAAAAGACCCTTGTCCTTAATTTTTATAATAAGATTCACTATCTCATAATAGGTCAAGAATTTCATTTGTGGCGTTATGCATTGTAGAGACGAGCAACCATCCCATTAGCAAACCTCTGGACTAGATCTGCTTCTGTGGGCTCCAAGTATGTAGTATATGTAACCAGCTTGCAGAATTTAGTATTATAAGTCAACACGTCCATATCTGGAGTTTGGACTAATTTCTCAAACTGATTTTTTTTTTTACTTTTAACTGTCAGGAAGAAAGTTATCTATGAAGAATTTAGTGAACTCATCCCAGTCAGTGGTGTTGATCCAATAGGCCTTCCTAGCAATAAAGTATCATACCAAATGTTAGCCATGTCCTCCAATTTATACGATGCAATCTCCACATCCCCCTCAGTAGAACATCCTAGTGCACGTAGTGCCTTGAATGTACCATACAATAAGATTTTAGGATCATCTGAGCTATCTAAACCTGTGAATTTTGGTGATTCTAGGTTGACTTCGCCGGTACAGCTGCAGTGGGTCTGTTGATGGGCGTTTCAACTTCAGAAAATCCTATAAGGATACCTCTTTATTTCCAAACTTGTAAGTCTGTGCAGGTGCCAATAACTTTGGCTATGGCTGTGCAAAATTATGTTGACCAAACCTCTCGTGTCTATCTAGTCAGTCGGCTAAGCCCTCAATGACTTTTTCCATGAAATCAAGGGCCTCAACAGTACTACCTTTATGTGATAGTGGAGGTGGAGTTGCATTTAGTTCAGGAGTAGGCTCTCTTAAAATTCTCAGAGTAGTAGTGCGATTCCCTATGATATCACCACTACCCCAACCTCGACCCCTTCTGTGAGCTTCGCCTTTTCCCTTACCATTAGTTGCTCAAGTTAGAACTATTTGATTTACAAAACAAATACGGGTAGACTCATCTAGTTTGTCCTAAACGTCACACACATAAGGAAGAATGAGAAAAAAATTAAGACACATTATATCGCAAACTCGAAGAATTATGATTATAGAAATGGCTGACAACATAACTATAATTGAGATTCTACTACTACCGTGTTCTCCAATAGCCACAAAATTAACCTGTCTCTGATATCAACTTTGTCACAATCCAAAATAGGATCATGACTTTCGCTAAGGAGGTTAGAACTCAAAGCAAGCCTCGTTAGTATTTTGCACAAAATTCGACAGAGTTTATCCCTTTTTTTGGGCCTATCAAGAAAATTTAGTGTCTCAACTCAATAGCACAACAACCCAATGTCACAACCAACACACCGACACAAGGAACCAAAATCATCAATAACCCATTCACCATAAAATAACAATACGAAATCCATATCCAAACTATGAGAAATCAATAACTTCACAAGTCCAAAATAATGAAAGAATACTCAAACTATAAAAACATGACTATGCAGCGACTCTAAGAGTTTTCAAGGAAAAAAACATATAAAAATAAATAAACTGCTGTCCACACGAACAAGTGTGGGACTCACCAGGAATATGCCAATTCAAATCCTCTAGCTAACGAAATTCTCACCAACGTCACCTGCGTTCTTTTTAAAAATAATAGCTAGGAGCGATACGCTAATTCATTGAGTAATAACACTACAACCATTTTAATGGGGACCAGTCATAAAACATCATGAAATTAATGCTCTTTTAGAAAACAGTAGCGATAATAATATCATTTTTTTCATGTAAGCATTATAAACTAATAGTCCAGTAATAAACTCAATAATTATTGTATCATATCAAATATTTCATATTTGGGAGATTTTCAAGAATGAATCATGTACTGAGTATGACATTCAACTTCAAGAATAGCTAATAACAATAGACCCCTTGTACATGAGTCAAATATCATATCAGTAGGTCCCTACTCGAGGAAGATTAGTAACAGTATGCTAGTTCCACCTTTCTACTAGAGAGAGTTGTAACAGTAATATGTAAATACAAGGTGCACCAGGTCTAGCGAACCCACCGCTAGCTATAAAATTAGAATCAAGGTCTTCTCCCATTTATACTTTCTTTGTAAACAGTAGATACTCATATAAATGTATTTTTAGAATAGTACATAAAATTTAAGTTAATATCAAGTAATACTACACATAAACCTGAACAAAACATATGTCAAGATACTTATGTTTCAAGTAAAAAAATAACCTTCATAAAAATAGTGTCATATCTCAAATAACCATTTCAATATTATATCAAATAAACGACTTGCCCCACGTGTAATTTTTAAGTATTCGGTAATTCTTGTTTCATCAAAATCATGTATAAATATGCAAGTTAAGAAACACAAATTCTGGTAAGATGACTACTCATAGTACACTTGTCGGAATACCAAACTTTTTACCTCAAACAATTGGTATGACTTCCTTTGATCGAATCATCCCACAATATCAATCTTGTGTTAATTTATTCGTTTTGGACAAAACATAACTACTTTAAACAACCCAACTATAGGAATTTTCTTATTATGGAGATAGTAAGGTGGGTTCACTTTTTAACATCCTACTCCTTGTCCATTGCTAGGTTTTTGACTAGTTAGACTAGCAAGGATTTGAGATGAAATAATTCATTTGAGGTATTTATTAAATTCTTCCTTAATATGGACTAGGTCTCTCTCTCTAACTCAACATTTATTTCTAGAGAGGCTGCAAAATGAACTTGAGATTTGTTCAATCTCTCTTCAAGATCAAATTAAAGAATACTTTCCTCACTCTTTCCTTTAGAAGCAGACTTAAAAGGTTTTCTTAACTTCTTCAAGTCAAAATTTTCAGATGACACTATACCAAGCTTTTCTTTCAACTCAGAGATTTAAATATTAAAGGCAAATTTTCATTTTCAAAATCATCTGTACTCATGTTCAAATAAATTTCTCCTTTGTAAGATCACAGAGAGAATTAATCAAGACATTAGCTAACTTTTTAGTTTTTTCAAGAAATAGTCCTTCCAATTTTTTTTAATGTCAAAAGGGTTACTCTTCACCTTTATCATCTTCTAATTTGTCCATAAGAGAAAAAAACGAGTCGAATACATTATCCTCCTCCTCCACAACCATCATAGATGCATCTTCAGGGTGCTTATATTCACAAGAAGAGTTCACTCTAGCAACAAGATCTTGCTTAATAACATAGTCTGCAACCACGTTTTTTTTGGATTTTTCTAAAACCCAGTCCTCCCTTTTACCTTTGTCACCTCCAGCTTTAACATAATTTTTGTACTCAACCTTGTGCATTGGAAGGCGTTTCAACCCAAACCAAGGCCTGGCAATGACGGGTATCTCAAGCCCACAGAGGACTGGAACCATCCCCCTTCGCCTAGTCAAATAAAGCATAATATATATATATATATATAATAACAACAGAAACAACCAATAAACATAAGCCAGACAAGTAAATAGAATAAATGAAACTATGAATCCAACATACTTCCAATCCACAGTAATCCACAAAGACTCTAGAAAGAACTAAATCAATATAAGTCGAGACAAGCCCCTGATGATAGCTAAAAAGAATCCAGTAGAAATAACCTAAGATATGGATAAAATAAGACTTTAAAATAATATCCCAGAACCCTATTACTTCTTAAGAAAAGTAAAAGTGTCTCTATGTCCTGCATCGCGTAGGGATACAACATCCAGAGACGGTTAGTAGAGTGAGGGCTAGCATATAACCCAGGGAAAGGGGGTAAAGTAATGCCATGATCAACAACTCAAAATCATTCAAAACCAATATATATATATATATATATATAATGCTAGGATAAGGAACAATGCTTAGCATGAACTTTAAAACATTAGTCTGGACTGTGTAGCTTGACCATAATAAAAGCAACCTATAGGCTATATGGGTCTAACCCCTTTTGCTGGATAGGCCCAAGTGCGTGTTAGTCGTACAAAATGGAGATATCATAAAAGGTATGGGAATCCACGACCCTTCGCTATTTATGATACAAATATATAAAGTGTGTCATAAGTATACGATTGTCAAAACAAACCCTCACATCGAAAAATGCGAGTTTCCAGTATCAATCCTTCGAGACTCACTTTCACGGCTAGCTATACAACTTTATTGAAGCCCATATTAAAACATTTGCGCATTCCCATTAATTGGACCATAATCATACATTAAGGTATCTACCGTTGGTATGTCATAAAAACTATGCATGCAAGCTGCATTATTATGCCTAATCTATTATCATCACTAGGGGAATCCACGTCCCCACAAGTTCCAATTATTCATACTCCGCGACCCTGTAGGTTTAATTATTCATTAGCTTGAGGGAATCCATGATAACCAAGGTCCAATTTAAAACCATTTATGTTTCACTAAGCCTTTCATACCATGCAATAGTTCCAAAAGTGGTTCATGTTCAACGTAAGTTTCACAAGATTGGGTTGAGGTTATACTAATTACAATATCAAAATCATCAATTTGGGGAAATCCATGACCCCACGTCAATTAGCCATCTCTATGCACCCCAATTAATTCAAAACCATCAGTTCAAACCATACATGATTCATAAAAGCCTTGGGAAAATGCAATTCTATTAACAAAGCTTAAATACCCTTAACCCACATTCATTTTTAACAATTAAATTACATGAATAATAATTTAAATACATGCTTTTCACAAAATAAGTTTTGAGAAAGAGTAACATGCTTGAGATACACAAAAATTTGAAAAAAATTTCGAGCTTGGAACCTGGAAGATGAATGCATTGTTCAATCCTTAAGCTTTTCTTAGGTTTTGAGTTTGAGAGTGAAATTGGGGGATTTGATCTTTGAAAACTGAAAAGAATAGTGTTATTTTATACTTAAGGATCGTACATGGGTGAAAACACTCTAAATCCTCTCATCCCAAGTAAAATAGAACTAAACTGCATGCCACATTGAAATCGATGAGGCAATCCTATGCGGAATGTTAATATCATAGAGGCCTACTGTCTCAGGATTCGAAAATAACCCCAAACCCTTCTAAAAATTCCAAAACTCTTCACGAACACCCTTTCAACATACCTAAACACAATTTAAGTCAAAAATTGATATTTTGGACATAGGAGGGTCAAAAATAAAGTGGTCAAAATTTTCAAGGGTATTCCATTACCCCCCTTCCCCCTCCTTAGGATCATTAGTCCTCTAATGATGAGTTAGGGCACTTTATGCACGATAAAAGAGAGAATACACCAATATCAAACGGCAAACCCAAAAAGTAACAAGAGGAAACAAAATTCATACCTTATGCAATTTCGTCCGCCACAGGTAACAAGAATGGATACTTAGCCTTCATATCCTCTTCAGATTCCCAAGTAGCTTCTTTCTCCTTTTGGTTACTCCAAAAAACTTAAACCAAGGCCACATTCTTAGATCTCAACCTACGGACTTTCCTTTCTAAAATCTCAACCGGGATTTTTTTATAAGATAAAGAATTCATCAAACCAACTCTCTTAATTGGTAAAACCAAAGAAGGATCACCCATACACTTCTTCAGCATCGAAACATGGAGCATGGGTTAAATGAAACCCAAACTAGGAGGCAAATCTAATTCATAAACAACATTACCCACTCTCCTCAGGATCAAGTACGGGCACACATAACTCGGGCTAATTTTTCCCTTCTTCCAAAACTATATCACTCCTTTCATGGGAGATACCTCTAAAAAAATGTGGGGGTCACCACCTTATACGGGATCAGGTAACTTAGAGTCAGTTTAGAGGCAATGAAATAGTAACAAATATAAAACTGTAGAAATATAAAGAACACAAAGATTTATGTGAAAACCTCCTTTCTCAAGGGAGAAAAAACCACTTATTGCCCTGACAAGTACTCAAAACTCCACTATAATCCAACTCATGATTACAGACTCCATTGAAACTTTACTCTAAGATCCACTAATTTTTAATAGCTCTATTACAAACTCTTTCTTGACAATTTTATCTAATATTGATTAACTCTAACCAATATCACCTTAGGTAACTCTACCTACGCACTCTACTGTCAAAACAAAAACATTGCTCTTATAAGATAAGTAATTTAATTACAGACCAAGACTTGACTCAGGAATACCTAAAATTGAAGCGCGCACACACAAAGATTTGAAACTTAAGCAATATGAGTTTTCACCGTTTCTTTGATTTACTATATTTGGAAAAACTAGTTAAATGAGAGGCATCCTTATATATATATATATAGTAGTGAATAAATCAGGGTTGAATTTTGATTGGACCATGTGTTACAATGGGTACACTACACTCCTGCACAGTTAGTTGCTCTAGCAACAAAACTATGCAGAGTGTGACAACTGTACCATTTTATGATGATCCAGGGATCTGGTCCTTTAAAGAAAACTGATCATCATCAAAACATGAGACATATATTTTCCCTCTTTTTGATGATGAAAAATCGTAACCTTAGAGCATCAATCTCAGAGCATCAAAATTCATTCACCTAATTCAATCAGAATGATCACCACTATTGTTAGTGAATGTTCTCCCTATCACTATGCATAATGCTTCCCCCTGTTAATATACCAATATGCTTTCTCCTGTTGTGATACTTCTATCATTATTCCCCTTATTTCATAGGCACATCAATATCTCACACATTTCATACAATTGGCATTGCACCTGGTCTCCACCATAATGAATTCAATATTCCCTCCTTTGGCATTATAGAAAAGAAAAAATAGTCAACCAAGAGTAAAATAAGCACTAATCAGTTAACTCATGGCCACTAGGGCAACCGTAACATTAATGAACATCTTAAGTAAAGAAGACGGATGATAAACATAAATAAGGAATTCATTCATATTAAATAGGATTAGTACCATTACATCGTACCAAAAAAACATAAAACATCTATCTTCAAAAAAGCCACACTGAAATCAAGGACAGAAAACTAACATAGGGGAGGATTAAAAGTAAGAAAGATGGGGAGTAGGTGGATGGAGGTTTAGGGGACAGGGTGTAACACCCTATATTTTCCTAGCATAATCTAAGTCCCAATACATGAGTATTCATATATAATTCAAAGCACTCGTTCATTTTCAGTTTAGATCCTGCCATTACATAGGAAATTCAATTAGCTTCCAACGATATAAAATTTGCCCAAATCCGATAATCGGGTAAGAATTTATGGTAATTTTAAGTTTCAGTCGTTAGCCCCCATCATTTTAACCCTTAGCGTATCGCGGAGCTAGTATAAGTGATGATCGGCAATTTTTAGTGTCTCTCCATGATTCCACCGCATCACGGTGAACTTCCCGGTCCCAATCAATAAAGGACATCGATTTTCCCTGCTTCGCGCCACAGACCCGTTTCCCAATTTTCTGTTTCCTGTGGCTTGGAGCAATAGTGGCGCGTCATGCCAAGGCCAAAAAATCAGGATGGTCAGTTTTTAGCTTACATTTTAAATCCGTTTAAGGGTATTTGGGTTTTTTTCATAAGCCCTAAACTTGTCCTAAAACACAAAATTTAGCCCCAATTGACCTAAATAATCATTCATTATTCAATTCCTCTCAAATTAAAGATCCCCTTTTCCAAGAACAAGAAACCTTAGCTCTTAAATTCCAGACCAATTCTCAGAAACTCACCCAGAACTTCAAGAAATTCATTATCTAAGGTATGTTAGATGTTCATCCATGGATTTATTTCATCCATGGAGTCCAAGTAACCCATTTTAATCACCAAGTAATAATCTTTTCGAGTTATTATATTTTAAATTATGATTTCATCCATGAATCTCCATGCACTATTGATTTTATACTATGTTACCATGAAATTATCTTTACTATTAAATTCTCTATGTGTTAATATTATTATTTATTGAATTAAACCATGATTTAGTACTATTATGTTGAATTCATGCTATTTTATAAGTTCCATGGCATTCCTATGATTGTTTTAAGCCCTGAACTACTAGTGTTTGATAAAATGCCACATGAGTGATTGATTTAAATAAAAGCCTTCATCTTTTATCCTTCAAGCCTTAGTGTCATTTTACTATTATTGTTTTGTGTCCTGGGGGTATTGAATACCTGAAATCCATAGCTGTTTACTTAGTCTAGTATCAGTACATTACAGAATAGTCTTTAGAACATACTATGAGCATTATCACAATAGTCAGTTACCAGTCAGATGAAAGACTCAGAACAGTCTAGTATTTCAGTGTCTTTCAGTTGGGAGTAGGATTTAACACCGAACGAGTGTAGGGATGGCAGCTTCCCCATCAGATAGGCAGAGTCATTGGTAGCAGTACCTATACTCCAGAACTATGTAGCAAGCATAGGATATGAGTAGTCACCTGTCAGGCTAGGCTTGATTATCCTACAGGGGTCACCTATCAATTCAAGCTTGACACCCTTAGTCCTTTGGACATTATATCTATTTAGTAGATCCACACAGCCATCGGTTGTACCCGTGGCATGGTATTAACACCCTTTCAACTAGAGGTACAAGTTAGACCTCGATTAGCTCAAATTAGGAAATATCAATTAGATGATACCTTCAACAGTCTCAGATATATTCTCAGTTACAGTCTCTGTTCAGTTATGTAGTCTTAGAGTTGCTTGACCAAAGCATACAAATATCAGTATTTTTCAGTACGTCAGTTTACAGATTTTACTCAGTCTATGTTATATGCTTGGTCATGCATCCCAGTGTCTACAAATTTTCATGTATCTTCAGTATTTGCAGACTTTCATGTGTTCTCAGTATTTACAGATTCTCCATATTTTTAGTATCTACAGATTCCATGTTCTCTAGTCAGTACTCCATGTTTTATATGCATATTCAGTTAATTATTAGTTCTATTCATGAAACCATGCATATCAACCTACCTTATTTAGCATACCAGTACATTAAAAGTACTAATCGCATACCTTTCTTTTGCACTATGATGTATTATATCATAGGTGCTGATGCTCAGTTCTCGGACCATGCTTAGACCTCACTCCTCAAGCTATCAACAGTACAGTAGCAGTGGTGATTTCTCATCATTTTAGGATAAATTATTTTACTTTATATCTCTATTTTAGTAGTTAGTAGAGTTAGTAGGAGGCCTATCCCATCAACTCATATTCAGTCAGTCATTTTTAGAGGCTTTTCAGACATTAGAGTCAGTTATCCAGCATACAAATTTTCAGTTGACATGTCAGTTTATCAGTATTTAATCAAATTCAGTCAGTTTTCTATAGACTCATATTTCAGTATTGATTCAGGGATAAAAACTTATGGCAATATCAAATGTTTTCCATAATTATGATATTATTCTACAGTACTCACGATAGGTACCAGCTCAAAGATTAGCTTGTGGTCCCTCGGGATTGTAAGCACCGTGTGACGACTAGGGGATAGTCCCGGGTCATTTCACAAGGTCCTAAGAAGCATCTTCATTGTATTACTCGTAGCAAAATGAGAATTTAATAACTGCTTTGTTAGGTCCTTTAATACAACATTCAAATTCTAGGCCTCATTAGTGAGTGCAATGAATTTATTCTTCAGATCTGCATTCTCTGTACTAAGTGCTTCGCAGGCACCTGGTCCCTCGGATGACAGCTGTTGATTTTTCAATTTCAGTGTGAGAATTTCTGCATCCTTAGTGGCCATAGCAACTCTTATCTTCTCTTAAACTACCAACATTTCTGACACCTGGGACATGGCCCTAGCTTTCCTTTCAACACACTTATTTTTAACCAAAGTAGTCAGGCTAAACATTTGCTTTGCTATATCAGGAGTTCCCTTTTCCCAAACTACCCCAAAATAATTAAACACCTTATTCAAAACGTATCCATAAGGCATACCATGCCTTCCATTTTTATCATGGATTACTTGAATATGTATTGGATCATTAATGTAGGTAGACTAATCAACTTGAATTTGCTTAGGCACTCCATCACATATAAATCTACACTAGAAGCAGTGTTTTTTTCCTCAAATCTTGGTAATACTACTTTGTTGACAAACTCAAACACCAATTGAAACTCACTTTTGAGAAACTTCTTCTTTACACCAGCCACAGAAGTTCCTCCTACTTTGGAAGCATCATCCATAAACTCAGTTAAGGGTTGTTCTTTCGAGACAGTCCTCACACCAACAATGGGAACATCCAAAATTTTTCCAAGAGTTTCTTTAACTTTATTTTCTTTCCTTGCACCATTGCAGTTAGGCTCTCCTCATCTTCAGAAAATTTCACAGTGCAAGAAAACTGTCTTACTTCATCTTTATAGACAGAGGGAACTGGTCCCTCTACAAGATACAACTATCCTTGATATCACAAATACTCTACAAGCTCAACCATTCGAGGTTTTTCAAGGATTCTGGAGTTAAATAATCTTCTAATTAGAACCTTTTGATTTTTAAGTACTTTATTTCCCTCCTCTCTAGATACAAACTTTTCTTCCTCATCCTTTTTTCTTTTTTTAGATCCACTTTTTGGTTTCTTCTCTACAACTTTTCTTCACTTGGGCCAGGTCCCCTAGAAACTTTCTTATTCTTATTTACTATAATGTGTTTTTGTTTCATCCCAGCAGGGCTTCGAGACTTTGAAGCAGAGGACCTGGTCCTTTTTTCAATATGAATTTCTTTTCTTCTCCTTTTTATTGCAGCAGCAACAGTATGATCAACATCCTCACCCTCTCCAATATCTATAACTTCCATATTTTTATCCTCTACTATAATGACTTTCTTCAGTATTTTTGTCTTATCAGTAGATGACTTGATAGACTTCATAGCATCTCTTAACAACTTTTTCTCAGATCCCCTAGTTGCATATGTTTTGGAAATCTTTACACTAGTGTCTACCTCTTTCTTTTAAACCTTACTTCCCCTTTATTTCTATACTGACAATATAAGTGGTGGTTCATCATCATCAGCCTCATCCTCCTTATTTGGAGGTTGTACAAACTCCCCAACATCAGGAACATTTATTTTAGAAGATAGATCACATGACTTTTTACTAACTACTGGCTCCATGCCTTTTTACTAACTACTGGCTCTTCTCTGCTAAGGGAGATTTCTCTTGGATCATTAACAAGTAGGATTAAATTCCCAGTCACCCAATTCACACTACTAGAAGGATCAGATCTTTTAACTGGAATTTCTTAATCAAAAAGTTAAGCAAATATAGGATTTATTTCAGAGGTAGTAGGAGAACTAGGTACTTGTAGGTTTTCTGAGTGTTTGGTTCTTTCTGGTTCTTCAGAGGGAAGAGGGATTTGTGAGAATTCAGGCTTAATGGGTGAACCTAGACCTGATTTTGGTTCACCATCATGATTGACTCAATGGGGATTTCAATGATTGCTAACTCTTCTTCAGGAATGGATATGTTTGGAGAATTAGAAGTTTCTAGGAAAGATATAGTGGGTGGTATTAATTCAAATTCTGATTGAGGATTTGAAGATGAAGCTTCTTCAGTTTTGGTTATTGAAGGATTAGGAAGTTTACTTTTGGGATTTTCAGACAGAGGTGATGAGGTTTGAACATTTTTTAATTCTTTAGTGGGGCTTAAGGTAGTAGAAATTTCTGCCATTTAAAGCTTTTGAGAGAGAGAATTTTTTTTGAGCGGATGAAATTTGAGGAAGACGATTTGAGGATTAACCTTGGAGATAATGGGAAAGAAAAAGGTTTGATTTTGAATTTTAAGATAATTAACCGTTGTCTTATTAGGGATGCTTTTAGAGGAAATGAGGTGTCTGGTCCTATTAGGTGCAAATTTTCACCTTTCTAGGGATTTGACAGTGTTTACTCAAATAAGGAAATACGTCTTTTTTAGACAAACTATTATGATTTTAAAGTACACAAATTAGGTACTAACCTAAAAGAAGGGACCAGGTCCCAGGTCCCTCTCTTTCTTGAGTGAATCCTTAAAATTGTGTCTATCATATCTGTTATCCCCCAAAGTTGTCCCCAAATACGTGTATACCTATAAGGGAATGTTACTAAGATAGACCAATGAGTACATACTTAACTTAGGATACCTGTCTCCTGATAATAGCCAAAATATAGAGGAAAATTGATCCATCAGGTAGGTTAGGCTATTTTGATCAGCCCCAATTTCAATCCGTCCTTCACAAAATGCTCCTTGTGAAGAGCCTTTGTAAGGATGTCAGCTATCTGATCTTCATTTGACATATCCCAAAACTGGTCCATATCATATGGGCACCTCAAGCCCACATGAACCGGAATTCGCCCCGATAACCCAACCTATTTATCAATATAAATCATAAGGGATGGATGAGTCCCGACCATAATAAGATAGTGGAAACATACTACAAGTCATAACTTAAACATGTCTAAACACTTCATTAGATTCATAATACTAACCAATATTACCAAGTCCAAAGTCATCCACAATACCTCTATACAAATCAAAGTTTAGAAATGTATATGTCGGGGCAAGCCCCCGACAATAGCCAAACCAAGTCAAAATAAGACTAAGTCTAAAGATAGGAGACCAAGAATGCATGTCTTACGAAATAAGGATGCTCACCACTCCAAAGTCAATGTACAAACTACTTCGATCACCTAATCACTGCATAAGAAGAGAAGATGATACTATAGCCCCCATGTCGTGTGGGGACATAGCATCCAAAGAAAGTTAGCGGTTGGAACGCTAACATGTAACTCCAGGATAAGGAACACTTACCCTTGCATATATGTATATCACATGCTAATCAAGAAATCAAGGCTTATCAATATTTTTGAAAATTCATTCATTAGACATGAACTGGAGGATTCCGGCCTTCTTCAATTATTCAATAATTCCATTTAGGCATAGGACATTAACCATGATCACATACCATTAGACAAAGGAATTTAACCATGCTCACACATTCATTGGACAAGGATTTTGACCACATATAGAATCATTCAATTAAGGGAATTTAACCATACATACATTCATCTAGACAGGGAACTCTAACCTTATGCCTATTCATTAGACAAGTGACTCTAACCTTATGTCAAGGGACTCTAATCGTAAGCCATTTTATTCAGAAAGGTACATTAACCTCAAGAGATCTCTTCAAGAAAGGAACTTTAACCTCGAGCAATTTCATTAGACAAGCGACTTCAACCTCAAGCCATTTCATAAGGCAAGGGACTTCAACCTAAAGCCATCAAAACTATCATTAGTTGACATTGCGACTTTAACCCTTTTCCCATGCATCAACATTCATTCCATACAATACCTAAGAACTTTAACCATTTAGCTAACTCAACACTATACATGACCCCATGGCCCTTATGGGAGCCTTCATTGCTCAACCATTTAAATAGGCCAATGCCTTAATTTAATACATCATACAATTCAATTTATGGTCATCAAGACCCTCAGAAACTATTTATATTTTGTTAAAAATCTTATACCATATTCTCACCACACTTTAGCTCTTCACACAATTCAAGTACATCTTCACATTGAGGGACTTCAACCCCTTATTAGTTATTAACTCAACAAGGTCATTGTTGCGCATTACATGGTTCACAATACCTTTACAACATCATTTACCAATAATTCATACTTATTGGTCCATTTTTCTAGTTCAACACATCACCGCATATGACTAGACAATTCACTTAGATATTTTCACAAGCACCTTATGTGCATACCTTTAACAAGGCTATTTTCATGGTAGAAATTATCAAGATAAGGGTTCCTTAAGACCCTCATGTTAAACCATATACAACAAGCACCCACATATTCAAATCATCATCAATAACATGTATAAACATAAGTCTATGCAAGAATCAATATTATTTATCATTAGGAAACAAAACCCTTTTCATTTGATTTCAAAGTCACCATGTACACTTACTAATCTAAGTGTAAAGTACATGGGTTTAGAGTTATTTAAAAAGGGGAAAAGTTACATTTCTTAGACAACTTGATTCACCAAGAGTCTTGACTTCACTTTGCCTTTAAAAGATCACCCTTGAAACTCTAGCCTTCGATTCTACAAAGATGAATTTGAGAGTGTTTTGGATGTTTGGTCCACTCAAAATATGCTTAAGGAGGATATATACACTTACATAGTAAAGGGAATTAGGGGTTTATGCATGGGAAATAACCACAAGGCCATTTGTTAAAACCTATAAAATAAACCCATTCATGGGTACGACTCACCTTACGAACCGTACCCTAGGGTATGAGTGGTACCCTAACTCGTACCCAGGCTTCTCCGAGGTCATATACACTGTTAAGAGTATGAACACACACCTTTGAGTTATATCCAAAGGGTATGACTCGTGCCCTCAACCGTATATAACACTCGTACCAAAAATAGTCCATTCCACACCAAGTTCCATGCACCAAATGACTTACCTAGGTACGAATCATACCCTTTGGTACTACATAGACTATCCTCCACGTCTGCTCAAGCTACGATAAGGGAGGAAAGAGTGGATACAACTTGTATCCAAGGGGTATGACTCATACCCCTAGTCGTACCTACCCTAGTGATATCAAATGGACAATTTCTTTCAATGGTTCAAAGTCTAGGTGTTTCATCACTTTTGCAGAACTTACTTGCAAATAGCTCTCTTCTTAACATTGTCTCTTAGAAAATGATGCCTTGTATCAATATGCTTTATCTTCTTATGCGACACTAGACTCTTAACCATGTTAAGAGCACTTGTATTATTACACATCAGAGGGATAATGTCTGACACAATCCCAAAATCTTTTAGTTATAGTTTGACCTATAAAAATTAAGTACAACAAGAATTTGAAACTATGTACTCAACTTCAGCAGTAGAAAGAGCAACTGAATTATGCTTTTTAAAACCCCAGGAAATCAAGAAACAACCAAGAAAATTAGCCATTCATAAGGTGCTATTTTTATCCACTAAATATCTAGCACAATCAACATATCCCTTCATATCAAAACTATCTCTAGATAGATAGTACAGGACCATGTCCCCTGTCCCTTTCAAATACCTGAGAATTCTTTTTGCAGCTTACAAATGAGACTCCTTTGGGCAATCCTAAACTCCAACTCATATTTCCACACGAAATACAATATCTGGCCTACTAGTATTGAGATATAGTAAGGATCCAATAATCCTTCTATACATGGTCTCATTAACTGAAGGACCATGTTCATCATTATCCATCTTTGAATCGGTTCCAATTGAAGTTTCAATTGGCTTGGCATCTTCCATATTGTATTTCTTCAGTATCTTCTTGATGTACTTCTCTTGAAAAATCATTGTCCCTTAAGACATTTGCTTGATTTGTAGGCCTAGGAAGAAACTTAATTCTCTCATTATGCTCATTTCAAATTCATTCCCTATATCCTTGCAAACTCTTCACATAGTGAATCAGAAGTAACTCCAAAGATTATGTCATCAACTTATATGTAAAAAATTAGTAAGTTGCTACCTCTGGACTTTAAAAAGAGTGTATTGTCACTTTTCCCTCTTTTAAAGACATTTTCTTGAAGAACTTTAAAAGTTTCTCATACCAAGCCCTTGTTTCTTGCTCTAAAACATAGAGAGCCTTGTCCAAATTAAGCAAATGATGAGGAAAATCTGCATCTTCAAAACTTAGAGGTTGCTTGACATAGACTTCATTCTTCAAGTTTTCATTCAGAAAAGCTTGTTGACATCCATTTGGAAGAGTTTGAACCCCATGTACATAGCAAATGCAATAAGAATTCTGATAGTCTCTATCCTTGCTACAGGGGAAAATGTCTCATCATAGTCAATTCTTCCCTCCTTGTTATAACCTTAAACAACCAGCCTTACTTTATTTCCGTTGATAGATCCATGCTCATCCTGTTTGTTTTTATACACCAATTTAGTCCCAATAATTATTCTATCAACAGGTTTAGGGACCAGGTGCCAGACTTTACTTCTTTCAAATTACTGAGGCTCCTTTTGTATTGCATTGATCCATTTAGCGTCTTTCATAGCTTCTTTCATATTTTTGGGCTCAATTTGGGACAAGAATACTAAGAATGCCATGAAAATTTTGGTTTGAGCTCTTGTTTAGACTCCAATTCCAAAGGTGTAGTCAGATTCTTAAGTGGGTGAGATGATTTGTTCCTCCAATTTGACCTTTTGAGATAAAATGTCATTTAAACTTAACAACAAAACTGAACAAAACTCTTTTAAAGCAATATATTAATTTATAAATAATTATTAAGCTCAATTAATGATAAAATAAAAATAAAATAGAATAAAATAAAAATAATAAAATAATACAAATATACACACCAAAAACTATTTATATTATTTCTAATTTTATTATAATTTCAAATCTATATTTTTTAATTTAATATAAAATTACAATAAGTCAACTTAAATATTAAATATAAAACCCAAGATAAACAATACCCAAAGTTTCAGCCAAATATAAACATAAACACAGTTTTAAAAAAATATCAGTTTCATAAACATGTTCAGCAGTGGGTTGATTTTATTTTTTTTTGACTGACTGTTATTGACGGTGACAATACTATTTGCTCCGACGGTGACCATGGTTGGCCAAAGTTCGCGAGGAAGAGATAGAGGAAAGGATGAGCAGCACTGGTGGCTATCAAATCCGATGGGGAAGGGTAGATTTTCTGGTGATTTTTGGCGAAGTGAGGCTGTGCGGGTGGCGTTCTGGCGGTTTGGTTTGCCAATAGTGGTGATTCCGGCCAGATCTGCTCTGGGAGTGTGGGAAAGGGATTTTCCGGCTGGTTCTCGATGGGTATTCGTCAAGAATGGGGAGAAAGGGGGTTACCGACGATGCGAAAGGGAAAAAATGGGGGCGACAATGGTGCGGGGGTGACACTGGCCTTCGTCGGCCGTTTGGTTGCCTATTTGAATGGATTTTGGGGAATTTTGGTTGTTGGTTTCTTGAGTATTGAGTCGTTTCTGGTGGGTTTTCGGTGTGGACTCGCTGGAAAACTCAAGAAATTAAATATTTTTCGTTCATTCCTCTACTTTCTGATTTCTCTTTTATTTACTGATTTTCTATATCTATTTTTTTATTTATGCACAATTTTTGTGAGCGTGTGTATGTTGTTGATAAAAAATAAAAAGAGGTGGAGCATGCAGACGTTTTATAGTGGGTTTTTGAATTTTGTAGAAACAGTTTATGTGTGTATAGTATATTTCTGAATATTCATTTTAACTTTTTCTTTTCTCTTCAAATTTTAACAAGACAGTGTTTAACACATAATGTTTAAATTCTTTACATATGATGATAAAAGATACACGTAATCAAATATGCATACTGAATAATGTATTGAAATTATTAACATAAATTTAAACATGATTTGGTTCATTATAGAATTTGATACAATAAATAACACAAAGTAAAACAAGAACCTGTTGATGAACTAAAGCAGAAGACTTGAATATTATCACTGGAAACTCAAACGGAAACTCCAATTCAACTTCACTTTCCTCACTTTTTGTTTATGATGTTGTTGAATGTTTTTACTCTGTTTTTGTTTTTTGTTTTGTTTTGGTTTTGATACAGTCTGATGATGTAGAATATTGTCTGATAGAGATGTACGTTAAAAAAATCTGGGGTGTGGGTAATATCCTTAAATACAGGGATTATTGGGGGAAAAAATTGGGGGAAGTGGTTACTTATCAGATAAGGATAATTTTAAATTTTGAATTATTTTTCTTTTTCTTAATAGAAGATAATAATAAAAATAATAAATAAATAAAATAATAATAATTAATATAATAATAATTAATTAATTTTTATATTTAGGAAAACACAATAAAAATTTATAAAGAGCGAAAATAAATATAATAAAATAGTACTAAAACTACTAAATTATTTATTAAAATTTAGAAAATAAATATATATATATTTTAAAGATTTTTGTGTTATTATTATTTTTAAAAAATAAAAGTAAAAATAAAATTTTTCTTTCAAAAGTAACTTTACTTATTTATTTATTTATTTTTAACTAAAAAATTTCTAAAAATGAAGTAAGTGTTAAAATAATATCGGATCGATATAAATATTTAATATTTATAAATAAATTAAAATTTGGGGAGGATAAAAAATCACGTGTCTACATTTTTGCCCCTCTTTGTGTGGAATCTCGAAGAGGTTTCGTACATAGAAGTAGAAAAGATATGATTTTTGACCCTCCAATTATTTAAAAGGAAAGGATAAAATAAAATTAAAATAAAAGAAAAAATGTGATCGAGTCCTGGTTTTGGACTTCCTACCTATCTCGGGTTATAAGGGAATCAGCTCATGAGTAGTTCAAAGGTAATATGGTGAGAGAATGAATTAGACGTCGAGTTTTCGATTAATGTCTTCTACTTTTTACATCAAATCACTAATAAAAATCAGAAATGAAAAATACAAATTAAAATTGCAATCTTTATAATTTTGAATCAAATCTTCATGACTTGAACTTGAAAATTCACCATATTCTTCAGGCGAGTTCCTGACTTGATTTTCCCTTACCTTGTTCTTCGGATGTGCTCCTAGACTTACATTTCCTTCACCTCGTTCTTCAGGTGGGCTCCTGGACTTACTTTTCCTTCACCCTATTCTTCAGGCGGGCTCTTGGACTTACATTTCCTTTACCATGTTATTCAGGCGGGCTCCTGGACTTACATTTCCATCACCCTGTTCTTCAGGCGGTCTCCTGAACTTCATTTTTCTTTACCCTGTTCTTTAGGTGGGCTCCTGGGCTCAAAGTAAATAGTGATATCAAAAAATAATTTCCCATTCTACAAGAGGGTCCTGGGCATAAAATAAATTTTCATTCTTCAGGAGGGTCCTTAACATAAAATAAATTTCCATTCTTCAGGAGGGTCCTGAAAAAAAAAATTCCCGTTCTTTAGGAGGGTCCTGAACTAAACTTAATTCTCATTCTTTGGGAGGGTCCTGAACAAAAAATAAATCTCCATTCTTCAGGAGGGTCCTGTGCAAAAAATAATTCTCATTCTTTAGGAGGGTCCTGTGCAAAAATTAATTTTCATTCTTCAGGAAGGTTCATAACCGAAATCTAGCATCGTGTGCTATAACCATGCTCCTTGCGTTGACATAATTGTGAAATTGCATCCTTTTATATGAAAATAACATTCCATCTCTGTTTCAAACAAAGAAAAATTGTGAGTTTTAAAACATGTGGTGGTTGGCTTGTGGCATTTGTCTTTTGAAGTGACCGCTCTTGCACTTGCCATGCTCAACTTTTTTTCAAATCCTTGATAAATATATTTGTTGACTTGTCATACTTCTAATCCAAATTCTGACTACTGAGACTCTCAACTCAAAACATATTTCTCTTGTATGATATCTCTGGGTTTAATTTTCAATACATATTTCAACTTTTAACGAGCTTAAAATTGTCAGATCACCATCATTCTGAGTACCTTACTTTACTTTGAAACATTGTCTTTGTGCGTCGATCCTTTGTCTTACTTTGTACTATTAAAGAAGTTGGTAGCAAGTTTGGAGTCCTTTCTCACTCAACTTGACATGAATTTGACTCAAAAATCTACAAAAGATGACAATAATTTTCGTTTGACGATAAGGATACAAAAAACCCAAAATTAAAAATAAAACAAAAAGAAAAAGGAAAAGTCAATAGACATCTCTTTTCAAAAATAAAAGGAAAACTTATCTGAAAGAGAAAGCCGATTCTGGTGATTATGACATGCATTTTGAATTAAACAAACAAATCTAGTTACACCAATCATTGACAACTTTTGTCCACTTATTGAACTTGAAATTATGCCAATCTTGAACTTGTTCCTTTTGGATAACAATCCCTTTTAGGCTAGTGGCACCTCAATGGGTTTTTGCCAACGAGCCTATCTTATTTTTATTTCTTCCTCAACTCACCATCACCTTATGGTTCCTTTTGGGGTTTTCACCGATAAGACCCTCTCATTTTAATATTCTCACAGCTCACAGTCACCTTATGGTGCCCGAGAGGGTTTTCACCAACAAGACTTTCTCATTTTTATATTTTTATTTTTGAAGAAAAATAACATCCAAAATATGAAATATCATGTAACCATAACATGTTTAGCCTTGACATTCTCACAGATTAATTTGAAGGTCTTTCTTTGGTTGTAACTTGGATTTTGGAAAGGGTTAGAAAGAAAGGGCGGCATGAGGCTAAAAAATTTACACGATATTGGGTGAAGCATACAACTTTTGGAATAGACTTTTTAAGGAAATAAACTTTTGCCTCAGTTTTATTTTATTTTGGGTAACTTGAATTTTTTTTTGGTTGGACCGAACCCCAGAGTAGGGCTGCCTACATATCTTGTCATAACAAGAATCAGGTCAAACGTAGTTTAGGAATATCATTCTTTCTTTTGATTGATGATTTTTTTTTCATCTTTTTTTTTCAACTTTTGACATTAATTTGATTCTAAAAGAGGGGTATGAAAGAAAGATAAAATCTCAAAGGGGTTAAGCAAAGGTTGATATATTATTCAGATAGCAGAACAAAATGCTTTCATCATTTTAATTTTTTAAAATACAAGTAGAAAACATACATAACATAATTGTACATGAATATCATACATAATATCTTTTAACTGCATCAACATTGAACGGTATTTCTTCCATTTTGCCTTCTACATCAGTCAGATATAATGCGCTATTAGGTAAAACTTTCTTCACCATGAATGGTCCTCGCCAATTAGTAGAAAATTTGCCTTTGGCTTCAATCTGATGGGGGAGGATGCACTTAGAACTAACTGACCAGCTTCAAAATATCTATGATGCACATTTTTGTTGTATGCCCATGCCATTCTTTTCTAGTGTAATTGTCCATGAAATATTGATATCAATCTTTTTTTATCAATCAAGCTTAATTGATCCAATTGAGTCATGACCCATTGATCATCATCAATTTCAGCTTCCATAACTATTCAAAGAGATGGAATCTATATTTCTACAGGTATAATTGCTTCAGTTCCGTACACCAACGAGTAAGGAGTTACTCCAATTGAAGTTTGAACTGTAATATGATAACCTAACAAAGTAAAAGGTAACTTTTCATGCCACTGTCGGGAACCCTACACCATCTTGTAGGGTATTTTCTTTAAGTTTTTGTTGGCAGCTTCTACAACACTGTTGGGAGATAAGGAGTTGAATTTCAATGCATTATCTTAAACTGATAGCACACTTCTTGCATCAAGTGACTGTTGAGATTTGCAGTATTATACGTAACAATTATCTTTGGAATGCCAAACCGACAAATGATGTTGGAGTGAACAAAATCAACTACCGCTTTCTTGGTTACAGACTTAAAAGTTGCTGCTTCTACTCACTTTCTAAAGTAATCAATAGCTACCAAGATGAATGTATGTCCATTCGAGGCCTTCGATTTAATTGATCTAATTACGTCCATTCCCCAAGCCACAAAAGGCCATGGAGCAGTCATTGTATGCAACTTAGATGGAGGGAAATGTATCAAATCCCTGTGTACCTGACATTCATGACATTTATGAATGAAACAGGTGGAATCTCGCTCCGTGGTGAGCAAATAATAACCTGCTCTACGTATTTTCTTTGCCAAAACATACCCGCTCACATACGGTCCACAAATCCTAGAATGCACTTTGGTAATAGATTTTGAATATTATTTTGCATCTATGCACCTTAAAAGTCCCAAATCTGGAGTCCTCTTATACAAGATTCCCCACTTAAGAAAAATCGACGAGACAGTCATTGAATGGCTCTCTTTTGGTTACCATCAGCATGTATTGGATATTTTCCAACTTAAATATATTCTTTGATGTCATGGAACCACGGCTCCCCATCAATTTCTTCCTCAACTACATTGAAATATGCACGTTGATCATGAATCTGTATATGGAAGGGGTCAATATAAGTATTGTTGAGATATTGGAGCATCGAAGATAAGGTCGCCAAAGCATCAACAATATCATTATGACCTTTGGGAATATGCTTGAACTTTACTGATATAAATCATTGACAAAAATCTTGTAAACAACCTTGATATGGTAGGAGTTTTGAATCACGATTCCCCCAATCTCCTTGTATTTGGTGGACTAACAAATCTGAGTCTCCTAACACCAACAGTTCTTGGATTCCCATGACAATAGCTAGTCTCAAACTTAGAATACAAGCTTCATATTCTGCCATATTGGTGGTACATTAGAATTGAAGTTGGGCTGTTACAGGATAATATTATCCTGATTCAGAAATAAGAACTGCCCCTATCCCTACTCCTTTTATATTAGCAGCTCCATCAAAGAAAAACCTTCAACCTGAGTGGAAATCATCAGAAATAACCTCATCAACACATAAGACCTTTTCATCTAGAAAGTAAGTCTTTAATGGCTCATATTTCTTATTGGTAGGATTTTCAGCCAAATGATCTGCTAAGGCTTGAGCTTTCATTGCAGTTCATGTTACATAGACAATATCAAACTCTGTGAGTAGCATTTGCCATTTTACGAGTTTGCCTGTGGGCATAGGCTTCTGAAAAATATACTTTAAGGGTTCCATATGGGAAATGAGGTAAGTAGTGTAAGACGACAAGTAATGCTTTAGCTTTTGTGTTACCCAAGTTAAGGCGCAACATGTCTTTTCGAGAAAAGTGTACTTAGCCTCATAGTGGTAAACATTTTGTTAAGGTAGTAGATGGCCTGTTCTTTTCTTCCTGTGACATCATGTTGACCCAATACACAACCAAAAGAATTGTCTAACACAGACATATACAAGATCAAGGGTCTGCCTGGCTCTGAAGGAACCAAAATCGGTGGATTCGACAAGTACCTCTTAATTCTGTCAAATACCTCTTGATATTCTTCAGTCCATTCAACGTTAGCATTCTTCTTCAATAACTTGATAATTGTCTCACAAGTCTCCGTGAGCTGGGCAATGAACCTACTGATATAATTCAACCTTCCAAGTAAACTCATCACCTCTATTTTGTTCTTTGGTGGAGGAAAATCTTGAATAGCTTTTATTTTTGAAGGATCTAACTTAATGTCAAGTCGACTAACTATAAACCCCCAAATCTTTCCTGATGGGACTCCAAATACACATTTCACTGGGTTAAGTTTGAGATCATACCTTAGAATCCTTTCAAAGAATTTTCTCAGATCTTTGACATGGTCCAACTGCTCTTCTGATTTAATGATCACGTTGTTCACATAAACTTCAATCTCTTTGTGCATCATGTCATGAAACATTGTGGTCATTGCCCTCATATAAATTAACCTAACATTCTTTAGTTGAAAAGTCATAACTCGATACGAATATGTCCTCCATGACGTGATAAATGATGTTTTTTTTGCATCTTCAGAATATATAATGATCTGGTGATACCCCGCATAATAGTTCACAAAAGATGCAAGATCATGTTTGGCATAGTTGTCCAATAAAATATGGATGTTGGGAAGTAGAAAATCATCTTTCAGATTCGCTTTATTTAGATCACGATAATCAACACACATCCGAACCTTGCCATTCTTTTTGAGGATAGGGACAATATTTGCCAACCAAGTAGGATACTGGGCCACTCGAATGAGTTTAGTCTTAAGTTGTTCATGATTTCCTCTTTGATTTTTACACTCAAATCAGTTTTGAGCTTTCTTTAACTTTGTCTTGACAGAAGGGAAAATAGGATCAATTGGCAACTTATGAACTACCAAATCGGTGGTCAAATTGAGCATATCATTGTAAGACCATGCAAAGATGTCTTTGTACTCAAGCAAAGGTTCAATTATAGCTTTCTTTTATTATGGTTTAGAATATACACTTATCTTAATCTCCCTAATATTCTCATGATCTCCTAAATTAATCACCTCAGTTTCATCCAAATTGGGATTTGACTTATTCTCAAACTATTTGAAATCTTTGCTTATATCCTCAAATGTTTCTTTTTCATCGTATTCAACTTCTTTATTCATTATTTCATAATTAGATTGGGTTTTTTAAATCTGGTTGACAATTTTTCATGCATGTCATATCACTAGAATTGGCATAGAAAGAACTGTATAATAGAAAATAAATATTAGACTTAAAATAAAATAAACGAAAAACTATATTTCATTAAAAACACCGATATAAAGAGTTTTAACCTAAAATATCAAGGTAAAGATCTGAGTTACAACCCTAAAATTATTCAAATTATAGAAAGAAAAACAAACAAACGACCAAGATTGACAGAAAAATAAATAAACTATCAAGACTCCTTCATAGTAGGGAGATGAGTGGCCTCCCAATTATTAAGCTGGACATCAAGGCCGATAAACTGCACATCTGTATTACTGGTACCTTTCCCAATTTCAACCATATTAGATTCGATAAATAGGTTTTGGAAAAAGTCAATCAACTCTGTATCATCATCGTTCATCGACTTTGCAGCGGGTAATATGGAGGACCCAACAACACTGACTATGATGAAAGACTCATGAAGTGACGGTATCGACTTGGTAAGTGACCATGAGTCTTTATTACACTTTTTAGCCTTCTTTATGTCTTCAAAAGGTTGATCGTGTCCCAAACCAAAGGTACTAAGGTTCTCATAGAGGTTCACTGGATGAACCCTACCTTGTAAAAACATCCGTAGACCTTTTCCTAGTTTGAAATCATGCTTCAACATTTCGTTCACTACCATAACAGATGTTGAGGACAGTCGTGGTTTTGCGATGATATTCCCCTTGAGGATATGCTCAATATCCACTACCTCAAAAGCTTGATGAATTAGCATTTTATCTGCAATATCTGCCTCAATGAAGGAAACAGAATAGTCTTTATATATGGATAAGTCTCCTTCACCATGGACAACTATTTCTTGCCTGTCGTGTTTAAATTTGAGCATTAGATACATCATGGATGCAAATGCTCCAGCCCTATAAACCCATGTCCTACCCAATAACATATTATACGAAGCACTAATGTTCAATACTTGAAAATCCACGACAAAATCAGCAGGCCCAATTGTCAATATGAGCTCTATTTCACCAATGGCATCAGTTTTTGCTCTATCAAAACTTTGACGCATATATTATTAGGTTGGATCCTTTCCATATTAACATTCAACTTTTGTAAAGTTGACATAGGATAAATGTTAGCGCCTGATCCTCCATCAATCAACACTTAAGTGATGACGGAATACTTACATTTAATAGTAATGTAGAGACCTCTGTTATGTTCGGTATCTTCTACAGGAAATTCATCGTCTGAGAAAGTGATCTTATTTACATCAAAGATCCTTCCAATAATTTTTTCCAGCTGATTTACCTTAATTTCACTGGGAACACATGCCTCATTAAGAATCTTTATTATAGACTTGCGGTTATCCTCTGAATGTATTAATAAAGACAATAAAGAAATATGTGCTGGCGTCTTCTTCAGCTGTTCTACAACAGAATACTCTGGCAATTTAATTTTCTTGAAAAATTATTCAGCTTCTTCATCAGTAACTGGCTTCTTGACTGTTATTCGTTCTTCATTGCCTTGTTTATTCTTTCTTAACTCTACTGGGGCATAACATCTTCAAGATAGGGTTAATCCCCCTACTTTATCCACATCTTTAATTATTTCTTTCCCTTTGTGCATCACCACAACTCTATCGTAGTTCCAGGGGACCACCTTGATATTAACCATAGGTAGCTGTGACACTGGTTTAATAACAATAGGAGCTATGTGAGCTCCTTTTACGATTAATATAGGCTTAGTGGGTCTTCCAGGAATAATGAGCTTTGGTTTTACTTGATCTGACTCAACATCTTCTGGAATCTTTTTCTCTATGACCAAAGGAACCTTCGATGATTTAGATTTTACCATCACCTCTTTCACTTCAGCAGGTTTTTCTTTCATTAAATCTATAACATTTGATGATTTTTCCAAATCAATTTTAATTTTAATGATCGGCTTGAAGGAAATCGCAACATCTTCATACTTGTTATCACTTCGAGCATATTTGTTTCGTTATGATCTGACAACGGATTTTGATTAACACTAGGAGCATCTGGACTTTGCATCATGATTTGTTGTGTGTCAATCAACTTTTAAATAGCTCTTTTTAGATACCAATATTTCTCTGTATCTTACCCTGGTGCATCCAAACAGTACGTACATCTTCTGGAATAATCCAAGTTTTTTGGTGGAGGATTAAAAATCTTTCTTGCAATTGGACTTAAAATATTCATGTCCCCCAATATTTGAAACAAGCTCACATAAGATATTCCAATGGGAGTGAAATTATCCTTTCCTATGTGATCTATCTTGAAGTCTGCTCTAGGCCGGAAAGTAGATTTAGGGGGATCTTGTCGAACTTCCTGGATTAAAGGACAATTTTGGATAGATGGTGCACACTATTACTGGTAAGAATGAGATCGAGCATATGGTTATACATTGTAAATAGGATACTGGGGGGGGGATGGAACAAAATATAATGGATTTTGCGCGTATGGTTGACATGTACCTCTCCAATTTTGTAGTGGACCTGGCATAACAGTTGCTACATTCTCTTTTCTTTTCTTTCCCCTAAAACTTCCTGGACCACTTTGAATTGCCTGTGTTATTGCTTTCAAAGCAGCTTGGCTGATAATCTTTCCTGACTTAATTTCATTCTCTACTATCTCTCCAACTTTAATAACCTCAAAAAATGTGCTTCCAATAGTAGAAAGTAAGTGATGGAAATAATCATGTTCTTGTGCTTGCAGAAAGATATCGATCATTTTAGATTCCTTTATCGATGATCTGACTCATGAAGCCTGCTCTCTCCATCTGACAGTATATTCTCAAAAACTTTCAGTCATCTTTTTTCTTATATTAGCAATCGTAGTGTGATCTGGAACTATCTCAATGTTATATTAAAATTGTTGAATAAAATACCAAGCCATGTCATTCCATACATGCCAACGAGTGATGTCTTGGTCAATAAACTATTCAGAAGCTATTCTTGCCAGGTTTTCTCCAAAGTAAGCCCCGAGCAATTCTTCTTTTCCTCCTGCTTTCCTTAATCGATTGCAGAACTTGTTTAAGTAAGCCACAAGATAGCCATGACCTTCGTATTTGTCAAATTTGGGAATTTTGAACCCTATCGGCAAATGGACATCCGAAACATGCACAAATCTTTACATGAAACATTTTTTGGTCCTCCTAGTCCTTGTATATTTCTCATACTCTTCTCCAACCTTTTTACTTTCCTAGTTATCTTCTCTTGTTCCTCGTTCTCAATAATTTTATCAATCAAGATAGGAGAATCGCGTTGATGAGCATGATAATCTGGATTTTGGGGTTTCATAGTTATTTCAGGAGGATACAACAGATCATGACTTGGTTCCCCATATTCTTCTGTGCTGTCGATTGAAGGCCCGCAGTAGCTGGTGCTACAAAAATGAAAAATGAGTTATTTGTGACAGACGAATTTGGTGGGCACATGGTAGAAGTACCAACAACGCCCGACACATTAGCATACGGGTCGAAATCCAGACTGGTAAAATTGATCGCTAGTTTGAGCTTGAGCGGGATTTTGATCATTCGTATTCGAAAGTCCAGTGAATGAGGAAGGCAAGGCTTGTCCATTCAACCAAGCTTGATACATCTCCGCCATCTATTATTTCAATAACTTAATCTCTTCCATTAATGCTAATTCTTCCAAAATCAACTAATTTTGTTCCTTCTCACTGTCAGACCCTACTCCCTCTTTGTGGGTTATTTTTCTTTCTCCCTTGTATCTGGTGTTGTACGGATGTGATGCCAGTTTAAACCACAAACCAACCACCAACTAATTTATCTTTCTGTGACCAAGTAGCAAATGGGTGAGTGTTATATATTTAACACATTATAATACTACGTTGTATAATAAGCTTCTATATGCATTTCCCAACCTATCAAGGAAGGCTTTGTGTTTCATCCCAACTTTTCTATGCACATTTTTCAAAAAGTTATGATCGAACCCTTTGGATGGTTGCCTATGTATCATGTCAGGACATGAATCAGATCTTATGTAGTTCGGGAAGCTGGAGATATGACGAAACACATTTTTCTTGTAATTTGAGAAATGAGAAAGATTTTTTTTTTGAACTTAGTGATAATGATAAAAACACATATTTTTTATTTTTGAAAATAAATTAATTTATTTTAATAAATCTATGAATAATTTTTTCAAAAGATAGGGTCGTATCCTGAAAAAGTACTTCCTACATATCCCACTAAGATGTGAGAATCAGACCCTCGTAGTTCATAAAGATCTTGAAAAAAATTATGTATATTTTTTAATCTCTTTGAAAAAGATATTACTAAATTTGAGGACAAAATCTTCTCTTTACATTTCGCCAAGTTGCCTAAAATCTGGTCAACAATCAAATGGCCTTTCAAATAAATGTCAAAGAGCACGTAGGATGCACATGTTGGTCAAAAGAGGGACACCAGTCCTAGACAGACCCGACCCCTGTGCCGAGTCCTGCAAATAAAGCGGAACCTAATAGGGATAACCAGATTCTGAGTTTCAGTTCTTCTAAGTTTATCCTATTAAGGATAGGTGTATAGACTGGTTTACCTGAGCGGACACTCGAGTCGGGCCGGAAAAACTTATTCGGAAGTAGTGCTACTCCGCCTTCATTGCCAATTCGAACCCCGCCTAACATGTGTGACTATAGTCCTTCACCAGGTGTCTTGACACTCCCGCTATCTCAAAAAGAAAGTAGGATGCATACGCTGCATTCCTTCTATCCTATTTCAGAGACTCATAGGGGGTGCGCAACAAAAGACAGTTTATAAATATAGTTCAACAATATCAAAGCAGTAAATGCGCGACAAATAACACAAAAAGTCAACAAACACAATATCAAAATAACTAAACCAAGTAAAGTCAATATCAAAAGATCGAATTCTTATGTTATTCTCCAGTGGAGTTGCTAGAGATGTCACACCCTTTTTTTGCCCGAAAGGTGTCGAAGTCGAAGGGTTTTTCCAATTAAAGTGATGGTTTTGAATAGAAATTATTTTATTTATTTTCAGAGTCACCACTTAGAATCGAGTTGTGGTGTTCCAAGTCACCATATTGAATCCCTAATAAAAAAATGACTCTTTGTTAAGGTCTGTAAAAAATAAAGATCGGGTAAGGAATTCTATTGACCGAAGGAAAGGTGTGAGGCACCCTTCGAGTCCCGTGGTTCTAGAACGGTCATTCTTATTGACTTATGTTGACTAAAATTATTTTGATAAATTATGTTAGGGCCTAGGTTCACTCATTTTTAATATCTAAATTTTTTTGATTATCTTATATTAAATAAATCGGTGAAAAGTTAATTTTAGAAAAATATTTGTTAAGGTGCGTTATTGCATTCTTGAATTTTTAAATGTCTCGAAAAGATGCATACACCGCATTCTTAATTAAGATGAATATTATAAGCATATCTAGAATTTTTCTAACGTTAAAGGCATTGATTTGCCACTTATAAATTTGAGATAATTTTATCTATTCAAAATGCCATTTAAACTTAATAATAAAATTGAGCAAAATTCTTTTAAAGCGATATATTAATTTATAAATAATTATTAAGCTCAATTAATGATAAAATAAAAATAAAATATAATAAAATAAAAATAAAAAAATAATACAATTATACACACCAAAAACTAATTATATTATTTCTAATTTTATTATAATTTTCAAATCTATATTTTTTAATTTAAAATCAAATTAACAATAAGTCAACTTAAATATTAAATATAAAACCCAAGATAAACAATAACCAAAGTTTAAGCCAAATATAAACATAAACATAGTTTTAAAAAAAACATCAGTTTCATAAACACGTTCAGTAGTGGGTTAATTTTTTTTTTTAAATATTAAATTAAGATAAATAATATATAAAAATAAATGAATAAATAAATAAGATAATTGAATAATAATAATAAATATAAATATAACTAATTAATTTTTATATTTAAGAGAGCATAATAAAAATTTATAAATAGCCAAAATAAATATAATAAAATAGTAATAAAACTACTAATTTATTTATTGAAATTTAGAAAATAAAAATATTTTTTTTTAAAGATTTTTGTTTTATTATTTTTTAAAAATAAAAATAAAAATAAAATTTTTCTTCAAAAAATAACTTTACTTATTTATTTATTTTTAACTAAAAATTTACTAAAAATGAAGAGTTAAAATAATATCTTATCGATATATATATATATATATATATATATATATATATATATATTTAATATTTATAAATAAATTAAAATTCGGGGAGGATAAGAAATCACGTGTCTACAAGTTCCACTAGGATCGAGCCCTAGTGATTTTGATTGACCCTTTAATTAGTTTTTCTGCTGAAACTGGGATCTGTAACTGAGATCCTGAGTCACCATAACCTTCATCCTTCTCAATTGCATCACTTTGTTCTTGACCATCATCTTCAACATTTTCAAATGAGACACCTCCAACTTAAAGTGTCTTGAGAGAGAGAAAATAGTCAGTTTTTCCAGTCATATACTTTGAACATCTATTATCCATGAGACAGTTCTAACTGAAATCCCTTTTTCCTGCTACAAACAAAGTCATTTGTTAGATTTGGAAATCCATTTAAGTTTGAGTTCCCAGAAGAAAGATAAAGGTGTGATCAAGTCTTTCTCGTCCCAACTAGGTAGTGAGTTCTTTTTCACATTTTTAAAGATTTGGAACCCTTAAGACATGAATGCTGGATGTATCTAGCACTATGGATTCTAGCTTTAAGCCAACTTTGATAATTTCCTTCAAATGCCATCCCTTCCACAATGTGTACATAAAGGTATATAGACCTTGCTTTTGGTACCATGAGTTGCCTTCCCTGGGGACCCCAGTGAGTGGGTTCTATACTGATATCCAAGGCCTTTACCTTTATTGGCCCCCTGACTAGTTAAATTAGAAAGGATTTGTTAAGGTCTTTTCTTATATGGACCAAGTCCCTTTATAATTCTTCATTCTTATGGAGTGCAGTCATGAGGTGTGTTTGAGAATCCCTCAAGTTTTATTAAAGCTCAATTTGAATCCTTAAGGCTTCTTTCTTCCCTTTACCATCAGAATCATTTACTTTCTCCAGTTGAATCGTTAAACTCACATTCTAAGATTTAATTTTGCGGAAGTTCCTTAGTTTTAGATAACTAGAGAGTTAAGGAAATCAATTCAAGTGATTTTCTACTTTCTCTTCCAAAGCATTTTTCTCAACAGTCAGTTCACACATAGAATCAATCAATACTTTTGCAAGCTTCTTTATCATTCTAACAGAGTAGTTATCATGATTTTCCTTAATGTCAGAGAGAGTTACCTCACTTTCTTATTCTTCATCTGTGTTTTCGAAAGGAGCAAACAAGGAATCATAGTCGACTTTACTCTCCTCCACAACCATCATAGACACATCTTCAGGCTTTTTTACTTCATCAAATTTACTGGAGGACTCTCCCCAGACTGCCAAAGCTTGTTTAGCTGCATAATCAGCTGTAACTTTTCTTCTTGAATGCTCAGGGACCTTGTCCTTGTTTATTACTTTGTCACCTCCAGAATTTAGATATTATTGATAATCTAATTTTTGCATTGGACAATCCTTAATGAAATGCTCAAGACTTTCACATTTGTGACAAACTTCAATAGTACCTCCCTTTTTACTACTACTTTTTCTTTATTGAAACTGACCACTTTTCTTCATGGCTCTAACAATTCTTTTTACCAAATAGGCAACATTAGTGTTCTCCTCACTTGGATTGGACTTTAAAGCCTTCAATGCTTGAGACTTTTCTCTTTTTGTTCCTTCTTCTCTTACCCTTGTTGCTTTTTGAGTTTATTAGTTTTCAGATTACCAATGAGTTCATTCACAGTGATAGTCTTCCTTGCCTCAGTGATGGCATCTACTTTGCTTTACCAGGATTTAGGAAGAACTCCCAAAATTTTTCTCACTTATTTATACAAAGAAATAACTTCTACTAAGAAGTACAACTCATTGGTGATTAAAGTGAATCTAGTATGTATCTCTGGGATAGTTTCTCCTTTTATTCATTGTGAAGGTTTCATACTTAGTAGTCATCATAGCAACTTTTTCACAAACAGAAATACTATTATATTCATCAGGTCCTATGCCAAAGACAAGCAATTTCTTTGCCTTGTAATTCTTCTCAACTTTCTTTTGATCTTCATCATCAAACTCTCTTCTGGTTTTGAATACCATCCTTGTTATGTCTCTTTCTTTGACCTTTCTAACTAGCACATGAGGACCATCAAGTATTACATCCATCAACTCATTGTTCTCAGTCATAATGAAGTCATACATCTTGGTTTTCCACCATCCATAGTATTGCCTATTAAAGTGGGGTGGTCTAGTGGTAGATTGTACCTTTTCCAAATTAGGTGGAGCAGCCATGATAAATAAATCGCTCTAGGTGTGAACATTTTAGAGTGTCCTCACTCGATACCAATTCAAGAAACATGGGGGTGTACCACCTTATAAGGGACCAGGTCCTTTAGATTCAGTTTAAAGGCAATAAAACAAAAACAAATATAAAATTTCAGGATTGTAAAGAACACAGAGATTTAAGTAGAAACCGCTTTTCTCAAAGGAGGAAAAACCATGGCTTTCCCTCACAAACACTTAAAACTCAACTATAATCAAACTCATGATTACATACTCCATTGGAACTTAACTCTAAGCTCCACTAACTTGTAATAACTTTATTACAAACTCTCCTCTTAACAACTTTGTCAAATATTCATTAACTCTAATCAATATCACCTCAGGTAACTCTACCTACACACTCTACTGCCAAAAGAAAAACATTACTCTAAGAAGATGATTAATTCAATTACAGACCAAGACTTTACTCAAGAACAACTAAACTTGAATCACACATACACATAGAGATTTGGAACTTGTGCAATATGAGTTTCCACCATTTCTTTGATTCACTATATTTTCAAAAACTAGTTGAATGCGAGTCATCCTTATCTATTTATAGTAGTGAATAAATCAGGGTTGAGTTTTGATTGGACTATGTGACACAACGGGTACACTACACTTCTACACAGTTAGTTGCACTAGCTAAAAACACTGTGCAGAGTGTGACAGATGTACCACTTCATGATCAGCCAGGGACCTGATCCTATAAAAAAATTTGATCATGATCAAAACACAAGACATCATTTTTAAGAATCCCCAATCGCCAACATCAAACACTAACTCTCTTTGCCTCACGTCTATATAGGAATTTCAATGACTTTGGGTGGTCTTAAGCCTATCTCTAATCAACTTTACCTTCTCTATGGCTCGATGAACTAAGTCAAGGCCAAATAATCTAGTCTCCCAACTTCGAACAACCCAATAAGAGATATACACCTCCTACCATAATGCCTTGAATGGAACCATCTGAATGCTAGAATGATAGCTATTGTTATATGCAAACTCAATGAGAGGCAAATGATCAACCTAACTACCACTAAACTCAATCACACATGAACTTAGCATATCCTTCAATGCCTGAATAGTCCTCTCCATTTGTCTATTTGTCTGAGGGTGGAAAACGGTGCTAAGGTTCACCTTAGTTCCTAAGATTCTCTGAAAAGAACGCCAGAAGTGAGAGAAGAATTACGTACCTCGATAGAAAATGATAGAAACTGGAGCACCAGGCAACTTTACAATCTTTTGGATGAACAATTTGACATAATCCTCTCGAGAATAATTAGTCCTCACTGGCAAGAAATGAGTAGACTTAGTCATCCTAACTATGATGACCCAGGTCGAGTCAAATTAGTTTCGAGACCGTGGAACAACGGTAATGAAATCCATATTAATCACCTTCCACTTCTACACAGGCAACTCAATCTCTTGAGACAATCCATCAAGCCTCAAGTGCTCCACTTTCACTTGCCGACAAACCATGCACTTAGCCACAAAATTGGCCATATCTCTCTTCTTGTTATTCCACCAATAAATCTCCTTTAAATCATGGTACATCTTTGTTGAACCTAGATGAATAGTATATTGTGACTCATGAGCTTTAGCCAAAATTCTTTCTCACAATCTATCAACATCGGAAACACACAATCTACTTTGGTATCTCAAAATACCATCACCACTAATCTCGAATGCCATAATTTTTTGTTAGCCCACATGATTCTTAATCTGTATCAAGATAGGATCCAAAACCTACTTTTCCTTTACCTCAGCACCAAGAGATGACTTCACCACCTCATGAACAATCACACCTCCATCCTCGAAATCTAAAATGCGAACTCTAAGATCAGCTAAACTGTGAATATCCTTCACTAATCCTTACTTCTCTACACCCACATGAGATAAGCTTCCAATCGATAACCTGCTAAGAGCATCAGCAACCACGTTAGCTTTACCTTGATGATAATGGATACTCATGTCGTAGTCCTTTAGCAACTCAAGCCGTCTCCTCTGCCTGAGATCTAACTGTTTCTGGGTGAACATGTATTGTAAGCTCTTATGATCTGAATAGATGTCAATATGAACTCTATACAAATAATGGCACCAACTCTTTAATGCAACACTACAACCAACAATTCTAAGTCGTACATCAGATAATTCTTCTCATGGACTTTCAACTGCGTAGAAGCATATGCTACCACCCTACCATGATGCATCAACACATAACCCAGTCCCACACAGATGCATCATAATGAACTACAAAACTATCAATACCCTCGGGTAGGGTTAGGACTAAAGTAGATGTCAATTTATATTTTAGTTTCTCAAAATTTCCCTCACAAACATCGGACCACAAAAACTTCACCTCTTTTTTATTTAACCTAGTCAACAGAGCATCAATCGAAGAGAAGCTCTTTACAAATCTCCTATAATACCTGGATAAACCAAAAAAGCTCTGAATATCGATTGGATTCATGGGTCTAGGACACTTCTTAACCGCCTCTACCTTCTGTTGATCCACAATGATCTAGAAAGAACATGACCTAGAAAAGTAACAACATATAACGAAAACTCACACTTAAATTATTTAGCATAAAATCATTGATCCTTAAGGGTCTGTAATACTATATGAAGGTGACAGTAGGATCCTCCTCTCTCTTAGAGTATACCAGAATATCATCAATAAATACAATCACAAACAAAACCATGAACTGATGAAATATCCGACTCATTAGATCCATAAATGCCGTCGGAGCACTAGTCAAACCAAAAGACATCATCAAAAGCTCAAAATAGCCATATTGGTTTTGAAAAGCAGTTTTAAGAATATCCACCTCCCTAATCTTCAACTGATGATAACCCAATCGAAGATCAATCTTAGAAAAGTACTTAGCACCTTAAAGTTGGTCAAATAGGCCATCAATTCGAGGAAGGGGGCACTTATTCTTCATAGTCACCTTATTCAACTATGATAATCTATACACATCCAAAGAAAACCATCCTTCTGGCCATCAATTCAAGAAAGAGGGCACTTATTCTTCATAGTCACCTTATTCAACTGCGATAATCTATACACATCCAAAGGAAACCATCCTTCTTGCACACAAATAACATAAGAGCACCCCACAAAGAAAAACTAGGGTGAATAAAATCCTTATCAAGAAGCTCTTTCAATTGCTCCTTAAGTTTCTTCAACTCAGTCAGAGCCATTGTACAAGGAGGATGCAGATAGAATGGGAATCCGAAAGAAGATCAATCCCAAAGTATATTTCCCTATCGAGAGGAATATGAGGAATATCATCAGGGAAAACCTTAGGAAATTTATCAACCACGGGAACGAATTGCAGAGAAAGACCCTTTGAGTTAGAATCTTTAACTCGGACCAAATGATTAAGACACCCCTTGGAATCAACTTTCGGGCTCCAAGATATGTAAAAATCTTCCCTTAGGTACCAGGGAAGTTCCTTACCATTCTATAATAGGCTCATTAGAAAATTTGAAAAAAACCTTACGGGTTCGATAATCTAGAGAGGCATAGCACGTGTGAAGCCAATCCACTCCCGAGATAACATCAAAATCTAGCATATCCAACTCTATCAAATCCAACAAAGTCTCCCAACCACAGACAGATACCATACAACCGCTATAGATTCTTCTATCCACAAAAAAGTCACCCATCAAGGTGGACACAAAAAAGGGATCTGAAATACTTTCGGGATCGAAACCAAAATGAACAACCACATAAAGGGTTACATAAAATAGAGTAGACCCCGAATCAAGTAAACAACACACATTATGTGAGAAGAGTTTTAGCATGCCAATAAAAACATAAGGAGATGCCTCAGAGTCCTGACGGGTGGCAAGAGCATTCTAACGATTTCGGCCATTGCCGGTACCAGAAGTAGTATCCCTTGGTGCAAGAGTGGAAGAAGTAGCAATAGGAACTTTATTGGCTCTAAAAGCAATCTTAGCTGGACAATATCGATATAAATATCCCAATTGATGCAATTAAAACACTTGTTACTTCCCTCATCACAAACTTTATGATGCATCTGTCCTAAAAAACTACAAGGGGGATAAGATTGGGCTGACTAAGCTCTACTAGCCTTCGACTGGGCACCTTGTTCCTTAAACCCACTATTATCCTATAATCAACGATCACCCAATGGATTAGGATGCAGGGCACTAGCTGTAGAATAGGAACCAGAGTTCCACTACTTTTTCTTATAGCACTGCCTCCAGTCCAACCACTATTTTGATGGCCTCCACCCTGATTCAAATATCTGAACTTCTTACTTTGCGACTCTTTAATATATACTTTTTCTTCTTTTCCTCTTTTACTTGATGCATATATTCCACAAGTCTAGAGATATCCATATCACGATTTAGTATCGCTTTCTTACACTCCAACACTAACTGCTGAGATAAGCCCAAAGCGAATTTCCTCATTCTTGCCCTCATAGAAGACACCAACTATGGAGTGTAGCGAGATAACTGATGAAACTTCAAGTCATACTTCTTCATAATTATCCTACCTTGTTTCAAGTTTACGAACTCCTCAGATTTCATATCCCTCAACTCCTGAAGAAGGAAATGATCAAGAAAGGCATCAAAAAACTCATCCCATAATATCTGCTCGGCATCATTCTTTCAACAGCTCATACTCGTCGTACCACTAATACACCATATCTTTCAGCTGATATGTGACAAATTCTACACTCTCAGAGTCAAAAACATGCATCTCTCTGAATATCTTTTCTGTCTCATCAATGAATCCTTGAGGATCCTCCTCAACTTTAGTGGCAGTAAAGGTCAGGGGAATCAACCTCATGAACTGCCCAACTTTGGTAACCTCAGAATAACTCACAACAGCACCAACAGGACCCGACTGACGTGACTGATATGTCACTAACTGGGTCAAAAGATGAATAGAATGACGAAACTCGACATTATATATATCCCCTTGAAGTGACTGAGCATGCGTGCCACTCGCTAGAGAAGGTTCAGTAGGGACCGGTGGAATTTCACGAGGGTAATGAGAAACAGTGACCCTATACCAGATTTGTACCCCATAGGTAGGATAAGTATCATCCACATTATAGAACAGTTTCCACGAGCATTAGATCTTTGGGGAGGCATGATCAGAAATACGAACAAATGAGAATTAGAAGAGTTTCAAGGCTTTAGACTCTATAGCCCAAAAATAAAATAACAAGGAAGGAAAACATTCCTAAATGTATCATAGATTTCTCTTAAAAGTGTGGCGTGCTACACACCCATAAAAGAGACCATGCTTGATATGCCTTTATGGACATTGAATTGACCATGAACCTAGTCTCTGATACCAAGCTTGTCACGATCCGAACCATGGCTTGGCCATGATGAGTATCTCAAACCGACAGAGGATCGAAGACCATCCCCTCTGCCTAAGAAAACAGAACAAAATATATATAACAACAACGGAAACAACCAATAAATGTAAGCAAGACAAGTGAATAGCTCAAATAAAACTAAGAATCCAGCATACTCCCAATCCACAATAATCCAAAAATCCTTTAGACAGAAGCAAATAAATCTAAGTCAGGACATGCCCCCATGATAGCCATAAAGAATCCAATAAAGGTAACCAAAGACATAGATAAAACAAGACTTCAAAATGATATCCTTTCCTAAGAATAAAAGCTCACCACTTCAAAGCTGAATGCTGACAATCTAGAACCCTATCATTACACAGGAAAAGTAAAAGTGCCTCAGTGTTTTACATCGCGTGGGGATACAACGTCCAGAGACGATTAACGGGATGAGCACTAGCATGTAACTTGGGGAAAAAGGGGTAAAGTAATACCATGATCAATAGTTCAAAATCATTCAAAACTAATGCACACAATCATATACATATACATGTAAATATATAACATGCAAGGATAGGGTACAAGGCTTAGCATGAAATTTAAAACATTAGCCTGGACTGTATAGCTTGACCTTTATAAAAATAATCCATAGGCTATATGGGTCTAACCCCCTTGCTGGATAAGCCGCACGAACTAGAGATATCATAGAAGGCCGGGAAATCCACGACCATTCGCCATCTATGATACAAATATATGAAGTGTGGCATAAGCACACATTCATCAAGACCAACCTACATGCCGACAAATTCGGGTTTCCAATATAAGTCATTCGGGACTCACACCTTCACGGCTAGCTACATAACCCTCTTTAAGACCATATTTAAACATTTGCATATTTCCATTGATTTAACCACAATTATACATTAATGCATATATTGTTGGTATCGTCATACCAACTACGCTTGCAAGTTACATTATCATGCCATATCAATTATCATCACTAGAGGGAATCCATGGCCCAATAATTTCCAATTATTCATACAACGGGGGAATCCACAACCCCATAGATTCAATTATTCATTAGCTTGGGGGAATCCACGACCCCCAAGGTTCAATTTAAAAATATTTATGCTTCATTAAGCGTTTTATACCATGTAATAGTTCCAGAAGTGGTTCAATGTGCATATTCTCATGTTCAACATAAGTTTCACATTAATAGGTTGAGGTTATACCAATTACAATATCAAAATCATTAATTTGAGGGAATCCACGACCCCTATGCCAGTTAACCATACCCATGCACCCAATCAGTTTGAAACCACCAGTTCAAACTATACATGATTCATAAAAGCCATGGAAAAAAGCAATTCTACCAATAAAGCTCAAAAGCCCTCAACCCACATTCATATTTAACAATTAAATCACATGAATAACAATTTAAATACGTGCTTTTAACAAAATAAGTTTTAGGGGAGATTAATATGCCTTAGATACACAAAAATTTGAAAGCAATTTGGAGCTTGGAACCTAGAAGATGAATGGACAATGAAATCCTTAAGCTTTTCTTGGGTTTTGAGTTTGAGAGTGAAATTGGGGGATTTGATCTTCGAAAACTGAATGGAATAATGTTATTTTATGCTTAAGGGTTGTACATGAGTAAAAAGACCCCAAATTCCCTCACCCCAACTGAAATATAACAAAATTAGATAAATTTTAACTCATCAGCGTGGCACATCAATATCACAGAGGTTATCTATCATGCCACACCGTTATTGTGGAGGCCTAGCTTCCTCGACACGGTCTTATCGTGGAGGCTTACTGCCTCTGTGACACGCTAAAATCACGAAGGCTATCCTCCGTGGCACGTTAATATTGTGGAGGCTTACTACCTTGGAATTCTAAAATGACCTAAAATACCTTCCAAAATTACGAAACTCTCCCTGAACACCCTTTAAACATACCTAAACACAATTTAAGTCAAAAATTGATATTTCAAAGATGGGAGGGTTAAAAATAAAATAATTGAAATTTCCAAAGGTGTTACAGACAGTGTTTGATGAAGTGACCTGGTTTGCCATATTTGTGACAAAGGTCATTTTCATTTGAAAACTTTTTTGCATTTCCTCTTTTTAGAAATCCTTCATTTTTTCTTACCTCCTTTTGAAATATAGGGGTAAGATAATCCATATCATTATCTTTTTCACTGGATTTGCCTTTTGTCGGCTTCAAGACAAAACTCTTCTCCTTTTTTTATTCATTCCTTTTATGTTCCTGTTGTTTCCCGAGTTCATGGGATTTTAGATTCTCAATCAGCTCATCTATTATAAGGGCCTTGAGATCTCGATCTTCCATGATAGCATCAACCTTGCTTTTTCAAGATTCGGATAATATATTAGAAATATTTAAAGTTGTTTGCTTGGCCTGATTACTTCATTATTGCAGTGCAATTTATTTGTGATAGCGGTAAACCTGGTATGCATATCCTAAATTGATTCACCCTTTTTATGCTAAAAGTTTCATACTGGGTGGTCAACATATCAACCTTCGATTTCTTCACTTGGCTTGTGTTTTTATGTGTTGTCTTCAAACTCTCCCAAATTTTTTCAGCTGATTCACATGCTGATATCATGTTGTATTCATCAAGATCTATTCCACATCCAAGAAATTTCTTTGTCTTGTAGCGTTTCTCAATTTTCTTTACGTCATCTTAGTCATACTCCTTCTTAATCTTATCGAATAGTTTGGTGGTTTCACCTTAAGCAACTACTTTATGGGAACATGTGGTCTATCACATATGATATCCTACAGTTCACTATCTTCTGTCATTATGAAATCATGCATATGTTAGTCTTCAAAACCATCAATTAAAAGTGAGGAGGTTAGTTGACTGACCTTCTTTGAGGTTGGGTGAAATAACAATTAAAACATGATCCTTCCAAGGTGTTAACCATATAGGAAGTACTTGCTCTGATACCAATTATTGGCTTAATCGATTTCAACAAGAGTCTGAGACCAGGTCACTTGACACAGAAGTTCAGTAACTAAATAGGATATGAAGTTGGGTGCAAAAATATAAATAACAACAAAGGTCAAGAGACCAGGTCACTTGATAGACAGTTGCAACACTTTAAAAAACAATAAAATTAGATGCAAGAATAGTAAATAGGACACAATATTTACATGAAATCCTCCTTACTCAAGGAAGGTAAAACCACAACTCGTCTCTCAGGATTTCCTGCAACTCCACTAACTTCAAAGTCAAATGTGATTACAGACTCCAGTAATCACAAGGATTAAATTTTTAATCCTAACTCTTTGTAATAACTTTATTACAAGAATGGTGCAGTAACTCTCCACACCCTCACGTCAACTAACCCTAGTCAATATTTCTAGATAACTCTACTCCAGCAAAACACCAAACAAATAGTGAAAACTCGACTTGACCAAACTTTAGTTGATGTGACTAACTAACTCTAGTTATGACAACATAATCTAAAGACATTGGCAAGTTCAAATATCTACTATCCTTTATAACAAAGGGTATAATTATAATTTCAAGAACAAAAGACATAATACTCAAAATACATTAAAAACTTGCTTAACACTCGATCAGATCCCTTTTTTAAAATGAGTAATATTCTTTGTATGAGGATGGCTTTTGCTTTGAGAGATAAGATTTTTTAGCTTTGCAAAAACTAAGTTCTGCTCTTGTAACTTTAGCTTATATAAGAGAGAACAAAACCTAGGGATCATCCCATTGGTCGAGGTATTGTAGTGCCGCCAATCAACTATAGAAAAGTATAACTTTACAGTTGTACCATGTTGAATTCAACCTTAGACAGAGAATCACGGACCATGACCCTTGCAATATAGACCAGGTCCCTTGGAACAATATGTTGATCATAAAATCAAATATACAATAATAATCAAATTATCCTTTTATTTAGGGAGAATACTCACAAAAATATATGAAGTTTGACCAGATTACCAGTTAAGCATACTGAACTTTGCAGGGGTCCTATTACCCCCCAGACTTTGTTTTTCATATTTTAATGGCATTATCTGCTACTTGGCCCATTACGTGTTAGTCACGCGCATTGAGCGCGTTAAACTGTTAAAAAACGTTAAAAACTCCTTTTTTTTTTTGCCAAACAGCCCCTAAATTTTTCTAATTTTTTAAAGTTTTATATTTTTTATTTATTTTTTCATTCTTCTCTCTTCTCTTCTATCCTCTTTCTTTATTTTTTTCAGCAATTTAGTCTTCAAGAATGGTTGCTCCATTGTTGAATTGAAATTGAACATAATATCATCACACACATACACACCCAAATGGTTATATTCAACACACCCAATTCAATTTGATTCAATTTCAACACACACACACCCCAAATGGGTCATCTTCAATTCCATTAAAATGACAAAATTTAACCCACCATGCCACCACCAACCAACCACCATTGATCAGCCACCAACTAAGGGGAAAAATAAAAAAAGAAAATCCACTAAGAGAGAGGAAAAAATTGTTCGTCGAAACTAGAAGCAAATTTGAATAATTCTTGAAGAAAGTTTTCAATTTGAAACTTAGAATAATTTTAAATTCAAATTCAATTTCATACTTGAATTCAAAGTCAATTTTCAGTTTCCAATTTCCAGTTTCATTGCATTCAATGTGCCACAGGTTGTGTTAAAAAGTCGGAAATTGAATTTCCAGTTTTTTGGACTTGAAATTTGTAATTGACTCAATGAAATCATTTGAAATTTGACTTGTACAAGGAATTTGAGTTATTGAATCTTTAATATGGTTATAATGGTGAAAAAATGTTGTAAAGTGATAAAATGGAGAAGACAAAGCGCGTGTACTACACTTCTGACGTCAAAACTGGGTATAACTTTGCAGGGGGATGGGGGGTGGGGAAATTAATTCCACTTTAAAAAAGTTCGGGGGGGGGGGGGGAATTAATTCCACTGAAAAAAGTAAGTATAGGTGTGTAGTAGGACCCCCGCAGAGTTCAATATGCTCAACTGGTAATCCGGTCAAACTTCAGGTATTTTTGTGAGTATTCTCCCTTTTATTTTTATTTCTTAAGTGGTGTGTTAAGTCAAACATGAACAAGTAAAGAATGGACAGAGGGAGTACTATTTTTGGGGTCTCACTGAATATGCGGTATCGTTTTGGATCTCGATTAATCCAAATTCGGATTACATTCAATCCATTAAAAAGAAAAACACCCTCTAACAATACGTCTTCTCACTCCTAAAAGATCAGAATTCCAACACCTCTGATTAAATGTGAAATAACGTTCCTAATTACCCGTCGCGACCCTTTGTGGTATCTTCAGTCGATATTATATGCGTTCTTTCTCTTTAGCATTCCATTAATAAACGAATATGAAAAAAAAATTACGTACCATTTTTTTAAGCTATGAAATACATTTGGATGAATTAAATGAACTTTCCTTGACAGAGAGGCAAAGTTGCTAAGGCAATAAGCATCTTCGAATCCAAATATCTCCAACGTGCAATATTCTTTTTTGACCCAAAAAAAGAAGAAGGAAAAAATGAATTGTTTTTAAACCAATGCAATGAATTCAACCATGAAAATTCTCCAATCTTAAAACCAACTGTTCTTCAAATTAAGACATCTCATCCTCAATCACAGTTACACGAAGAAGGAACTAAAACAAATAAGAAAATCACTTTTTTAATCATTCGATATTTAAAATTTTCTTCAAAGTTTATTACTTCTTTAACTAATTTGAATTGACGTTGGCTAGAAATTAAAGTGTATAAAGGATTTCCTATCTAAAGATTTTACATTCTCAAGATTCGAACTTAAAAATTTTAATGAAGAGTAAAGAGATCTCATTAATTACATTTGTCAATTTTGACTTTTCTATTATGTAAATTAGAAATAACTTCACTAATTAAACATAGGTTGAGTTCTTAATATGTTTGTACTTAAATGTACAATCTTCATATGACTAGTTCTTTTTTTTTTTTAAGGTATACAACTTCCTTTGACCTTGAGCCAAGGATATATAAAAAAATAGTCCATAAAATTATGCGCATTTATCCTTTCCAAATTCTACTTCTTGTCGTTTATAGATATGCAACAATTTTTATTGTATGCTCTAACTCACTTGCATGATGTATGAGAGCTTGTAGTAATTAAAATACTTACAATAAGTTAATACTGATCAACATATATCTGCAAAAGAATTATATATTTGACATTGATAAGTATTTTTTTTTTTTTTTGCATTTTTGTTTTGGTTATGTTTTTTGCACTTATAATTACTTCTTATTTTATAATCGCATTATTTATACAATTGTTGCACCAATATTTTCCAATTTGGAGTACTTACTGGTGTACTAAATGACAGATCCTAGGAACGAAAATTAGTTTTTTTCCCTCTAGCTCACTGACAGCTAATATAAATCTACTTACCAAGATATTTGATTAATGAGATTATCATCACTATTAGTATTAATTTTTAAAATCAAGTTGTCTTTACAAAAATAAACAAAACTCTTATTCAAGCATGCCACACGGCCATCTATTGTCGGGAAAAAGGACATGAAATTAATTTTGAGAGTGAGTCATGTGTGTTTGTTTATGTCTAATCATGTGGATTACAACTTAATTATGTTTAATTAATTCATTCAAGATTAATTTCTTCTCTGTCAATTTGATGTCCTTGTAAACTTCTTTTTTTTGGGGGTGGGGGTGGGGGGGCGGGGAGTACATTCTGTCCTTGTAAGCGTACGTGCAAGAATAGTACAATTTGTTCTGTATATCTGCCTCAATACTTATGTTACAATGTGTTTATAGTAATAACATTAATAATTATTAGAAAGAAGATGCTTTAGAATTAGTGACAAGGGATAAACATTGATTAAAATTTTTGAATTTGTACTAATTTTTGTCTACAAATAGATTACATAATAGTTGTTTAATAGTAAGGCTTTCCTTATTCTTTTATTTTTATCAATTACACATAAAAGAATATGCAGTGATAAATGAACTATTATCATTCCGATAACTAAGATTAGTAGTGATATAGATAAAGAAATAGATTTGTGATCTAACCCAACCTCAAAAGCTAACTCGAAGATCGCACAAGTTCATATAAGTAGCTCATGGTTGGACATTTGTTGCATAAATAATTTAATACGTGGGTCCAACATCAATACACAATAGCTAGATGGATCCAACCTTGATATTATGTAAAGAAATGAATCTTAAATCTAACTCAATCCCAAAAACTAGTTTAGGAAAAAAGAATTTATTCAAGTTCATACAAAGGAGACCACTCCTCCCCTTTTTCGATGCGGGACTATTCAACACTATGTAGTATGTACCAAGCATAGTAATGAGATGGATTATAATGAATATCTCCATCCTAGTTCAAAAGTTTTGAGTTCGAATATTGAGAATAAAAAAGAATTAGTTAATGTCCAAAGCAGATACAAGACACCAAATAAAAGCAACAAAAATATTACTAAGCTACAAATCACAACATTTTCTTTTGGTGTGGGAGTTAGAAAACACTTCCTCGCTGGTTTGATCTAATTAAGTTTTCAAATATCAACCATGTCAAGTAGTCCTAACTCCTAAGTCTAAAATAGGCCAATTTCAACTTAAATTGTCACATCCAAATTTTTTACATTTGAAATTATTGAGCAATTTCCTTTTTGTCACATACCATACAGTAGTTAGAAGAGAGGAAGACTTTTATTTATACTTTTTTTATCAATATCAAGAAATCTTTGCTTATTTTGAGGGATATAGTTGCCTATTTTCAAGATTTTGCGCACTCCATTCATTTTCTCTATCTAACAACTTCCATCTAAATTGTGAATTTACTTTAGCTCAACGAAATGGAAATTGACTTTTTGCCAATTCTTGCATTTATTTTGAACAAAATAATAATAATAATAATAATAATAATAATAATAATAATAATAATAAATAACTCCATTTCATAGTAGTTGACCCATATAGACTTGGGACATCCATTAAAAAAAATTGTGAGTGGTTTATATTACCAAATTAGCCTTATTAATTATGCTTTGAAAATATAAATTTAAGTTTATATACTTTATTTAATCATTAATAATATGAATAGTATCTGAAGAACATAATAATATTCTCTTGATTTTATAAAAGAATAACTAAATTGCAACAAACATTTTTAGAAAGAAGATCAATTAATATGAAACGGCCGAAGATATATATATATATATATATATATATATATATATATATATATATATATATATATATATATATATATATATATATATATATATATATATATATATATAGACACACACGTGCACACAAATTATACTCAAATAGCTAGAATTAATTAGACAGCTATTTCTTGCCAGTATTATTAACACCTAATTTTAAGATAAAAGTACAGCTGGAAGCTAGTTCATAATTAATATTGGCTGGATCTTTCATTTGGTGAGACAGGATTCAAGTTATAATCTTGACACCTCTTAGGCCTTGACTTTTCCATATGAACACAATAACAATATCTTCTATTGTTTTTTCTTCCTTTTAAAAATCTGGTTTCATCTACATATAAAGACACAAGCACTATTGTCAAGTGCATCTTTTACAACAGAAAATTAGCAATTCATATTAGAATTAAGCTGACAATTAGATATGATGTATATTGTTAATTGTTTATCTAAATGGTATAGTTAAATTTAGAGAAGTGGTTAAAAAAAAATGCACGAACGAACTACGATGGCCAAACAATTGAATGGTTACGTGCTAATTTGCTTGTGGAATATATTCCTGATAACGTTGATAAGTAAAGTAAAATGAATCAAATAACAATAATGAAATGAGAGAGTGAATTAGGCAGCGAGGTATTGTATCTAGAATTACGAAGCTTTTTATTACATATCAGTTTCAATACAATGCTAGTCAATGAATCGAAATCAGATACTCCACAACAAAAAGGTAGTGGAATATTTATAGGAAACACTATCTGCAAATCTCTCCCTCTAATTAATATCCCATTTACACATGTTGTTTCAGTTATAGTAGTGAAACTAAGCTACTGTACTAATGGTCTAGCTGATTGTCCAAAGTCCAAACATAAAGGGCTTCAATTATTGGCAAATGAGAAACCAATATTACACATTTCATCCCAATGTTAGGAAGTATCTTTAATTACTATTCCAGCTTATACCATTATCAAGGGTGTGGGGTAATGATAGGGCACATCTACACCACAAGTTACAAATTCTAAAACTAAATAATTTCTACTTAGATTTTATACTATTTGTGATAGAAAAATTCATTCAATAAATATTAATGATTATCATGAACAAAATTATTATCCTACCCTAAAATTCAAAATTTATATACTTACAATTTTAAATCTACTTTTGCTTTTAACCTTACCTAGCCTTATCGAGATCGCACTATAAGATGGATATATACACAAATATCCACTTTTGTGTCTCGATCTTTAGAAGTTTAACCCTTTTTTACAAAATTAGATCACTAAAGTTTCATCTTCTGATAACATTCTCTAAATTAAAAGCGTTTTATCTCCTAAAAAATATCTCTAATAACAAGAATTTAAATTAACTAAATCAGTAAACATATGAGGCCTAAGAGAAAAATTCTAAATTTATTTAGGAGTGGGGGGGGGGGGGGGGGGTGTGGGGAGGGAGACAAACAAAACCACATGGGGACAGAGTTGTGTGGTTGAATGGAAGAAGAAGAGTGAGAGGGGTTGGGAGAGGGAGTTGGATTGGGTTTATCCCAAACATATGGGCCAATGTCATTGCTGGTTTTGTCTAAGGGGTTACCCTACACAACATTTCTCCCAACTATCCTCCCTTCTCCTCCTATTTTGCTCTCTATCCTTCATCACAATATGCCAAACCTACAATTACCACACATTTCTAGTTTCTACATTTGATCAATTAATGTAATGTATCATTGTACTAATTGGTTATGGTAATTGTGTTATAACAGTAAATGAAATGTTAAACAAATGGTTTTTACATAAATGTCCAAACGATCAGTGTTTAATCAACTTCAAGGGCTCGCATAAAATTTAAAGAAACTGTTTATTTGAAACAACTAAACACCTATAAAGGAAAAAAATAAACATATTTAGGGATTCAGCTTCTCTCTATTTTCATTCTCTTCATTTTCCTCAAGTTCTAACTTGGATGGAAAACACATGTCATGGCTTATAACTAATGATTGAGATTTAATTAACTAAAACAAAGTACTAATCATGGGTAGAATAATAAATTACTTTTATATTGTTTACAAAATAGTTTTACAATCCCAAAACTCTATATCTACATTATATCTTTTCTAAATATATTTTAAAAAATTATTTCTTGCCTTGAGTAAATTTTAGTTGTTCATAAAATATTTTTACTTCTTTTCCTTTTTTTTCATAATATAGATCAAAAACTCATTTTTTCTAATTGTTTCGAGCCAAACTTCCAACTTCCGTGATATAATAGGTCCACCTTGTGGAGTAATAAGATTGGACTCGTTTGGCTACATAAATTTTTATTTTCTTTGAAACATTTTTCACTTTATTTTAAAATTAATGTTTGGCCGTGAAATTTCGAATAAAATTTGAAGTTATATTGGAAATTTGAAGCCTTTTTAACTTTTGAGAAAAAAAAAAAACTTAATTTGTTTGATTTTTTAAAATATAAACCTATTTAAAATTTTGTGGGAGATTAAATTTTATTAAATTTAAATCCGTATGAAATTCGGGTTATATTAAATTCAAAATATATTAGTCTCAAATAAATATTGTAGATTAATATAATTAAATTAATTATTTAAGTCAAAACATGCATGGATTTAAATAAGGAAAAATTTTGAAAATAGCAACTATAGAGCCTTAATTGTAACTTTTAGAGCAACAGTTTCAAAATTACGAAAAATAGCAAATTGTATTTTATATTTAAGTAAACTGTTGCTATATAAATACATATACAACAAGATTTACTGCCCTTGTTTTACTCAAATTAGTTGAGTTAAATAAGGAATAATTATCCCATCTAATTAAATTCCCATAAATTACTCTTATTTAAATTAGTAGATTGTTTTTTCAATTCAAACTCAAATATAAAGATTATTATTTCCATGATCTTCAAAATATTAAAATATTATTCTCTTATATCTTTAACTATATTTTCTTGTTATTATTTTCATTTTTTTTAATCTTTTTTTATTTTAATTTCTTTTTCTTTTTCTTTTTCATTTTTTTCTTTCCACTTTATTTTTTCTCTTTTTTTTTTCCTTTCTCGTTTTTTTTATTTTTTTATTTTTTCATTTTTTCTTTTTCCATTTTCTTTATTTTCCTTTTCTCATATTCGTTTTCTTCTTCTTCTTCTTCTTCTTCTTCTTCTTTATTTTAAAAAAAAAAAATCGCTTTTGTTTTTACACTTCTATTTTTAGTTTCTATTTCTCTTTTTTTTTTTTTTTCCTTTTTCACTTCTTTTTTTTTATTTTTTTCTATTTTTTTTTACTCTTCTATCTCTATCTTTTATTTTTAAAAGACAAATATCTATATCATATATACATATTTAAGAAATATACAAAATAAATAGACATACAGATCTGCATATATATATATATATATATATATATATATATATATATATATATATATATATATATATATATATATATATATATATATATATATATATATATATATATATATATATCTGCATATGTATTTATAGAAATACATATCTGACTTACATGTATTTATAAACATATAGGACACAAAATTTCTGTAATAAAAATGACAATTATATACATATACATATACATATAAGTAATAAAAAAAATACATAATACATATCTCAAAGAGTAAAAGAAAACAAATAAGTACATATGTTACCGTCTAAAATGACATAGTATGTATAGTTCGAAGACAAATTCAACACCGTATAAAATACATATAGCTCCGCATATGTATTTACAAAATACATACCTGATCCATATGTATATTCTTATTTTATATGAGTCACCTTTATATTTTGCAAATACATATGAAGATATATAGTATAGTTATGTTTGTTACTATTTAATATGAATATGATATGTATTTTATAAATACATATGTATGTTTTGTACTGAAATACATATCCAAATCTGTACGGCAATGTATTTTGTATATTTTTTGAATATGTGTATGTGATATACATATTTGTCTGTTCAAAATAAAAGTTAGAGATAGAAGAGTAAAAAAATAAAAAAAATATATAAAAAGAAAAAAGTGAAAAAAAGAGAAGTGAAAAATAAAAAAAAGGAAGAAAAAGAAATAGAAGTATATAAAAAAAAAGAAACAAAATAAAATAGAAAAAAGAAGAACAAAATGAAAATAGAAAAAGAAAAAAACGATACGAGAAAGGAAAAAAAAATAGAAGAGAGAAAATAAAGTGGAAAGAAAAAATGAAAAAGAAACAAAAATAAAAAAATAAGATGAAAAAAAAAACTAATAAGAAAAAAAAGGTAGAGATATAAAAGAGTGAAAGACAGTAATGATGTTTTATATTGAAATAATGAAGATCACGGAGATAATTATCTTTAAATATGAAAAAGAGAAAAAAAAAACAAAAAAAATTTGATAAATAATAAAAAATGAAAAAGAAAAAAAAGAAGAAAAATAGAAGAAAGAAAATAAAGTGGAAATAAAAAAAATAAAAAAAAAATAAAATTAAAAATAAAATAATAAAAAAATAAGACGAAAAAAAGGGGTAAAAGATATAACTATATTTGGGGGAGGTGAAATAGTGGAGTGAGAATAGGAAAATGTAAAGTAGTGAGAGTAAAACATGCACTTTCCTAGTTAATGATAAAAATAATGTTACTCTTGCTATAAATTGTAATTTTACAAAAGTGTTGCTATTTATTGTAATTATAGTTTTAAGTATGCTACTTTCTGTAATTTTTCCTTTAAATAAAGTTCAATATTTATTGGGCTAGTCCGTTAATTTGGGCTACAAATGATGAGCCCACTTTGTTAAGCCCAAGATATTATCATATTCTAGAGGTCCTAATGAGTGTCACGTGGAAAATGACATGACATGCCAAATCAAGTGAAGGAGCCAATAGGACCATCCACATGTCAAAATGATGCAGCAGGCCCAATGAAATCAAGACCCATAAAAGGTGCCACGTCACTTGAATTTGATTGGTCAAAAGAAGTTCATCTTCATTGTGACTTTTCCCTTTCCACAACTATAAATAGGGGTCTCATAATTCAGAAAAGGACCCCCAGAACTCTAACAAGAAGCAAGAGAAAGCTCGTAGATCAAACGCTGCAATTTCTGTACAAAGCTCAAGCATTCAAATCAAGTTCATCAAGATTCAAGATCAAGACCACAATATTCAAGAACAAGCTCAAAATCCCTTGAATTCAAGCACAAGTCAAGATCAAGTGCCTCAAATCAACAAATCAAGTTCAAATTCAAGATCAAGCTTTAAACCCTTGAATTTATATTTGAAAAAACGAATCAAATAATTCATAGAGATTGTAACACTCACATATTGAAACTAATAAATTGATTGTTGCAATATTTTTCTTGTCTCGATTATTTATTATTTTCATCAATCGAGAATTTTACTGTCCAACAAATTCTGGCACACTTAGTGGGACAATCTCTACCTCTCATCTCAATCTCTACCTCTCATCTCAACTTTTTATACTTCGAAGTTTAAGAACAAAGAAATGACTTCCAAGAAGGTCAACTCTCAATCAATTGCTTCCAAGGCTGCTGATTCAAAGTCCTCTGCTGAAGTAGAAAGTATCCTTGGTGTTACTTTTGAAAGTTTGGAGCTGTCACAAGGAGCAAGGCAGGTTTGCTAGGACAACAAATACATCCAGTGTCATCCGAACCAATTCTAGTTTTTGGATTTTCAACCCCAAAAGGAACGAAGTCTAGTGCAAGTGCTTCAGAAGGAGGAAATAGTATAGCAGAATCACGTAATAAGCTCTACTTGATCATTCTGGTTCCGAATACTCTGGCGCAAAGAGCGATGGTCATTCAACAAACGTGTCATCTTCACTTACACTGCATAAGCTGAGCACTTCAAAAATTAACTTATGTGATAATCCATGTTACTCTCCAACATTTCTAGTGATCATGCAAGCAATTTTGATTGATGCCTCATCTATGGAGGAGCAGCTTGCGAATGTGACAAAGGCAATTGAGGGTCTAACTAAATATGTTCAAAATTAAAATGCTCCGATTGATAAGATAGTTGATAGGATAGAAGTCTTGATAGACGAAGAGTCTAGCTATGCACCTGGAAAATCTCTAGAGGCTCACGAGATAGAACATCCTGTGAAGCAAACACTACCAACCAAAGAGGTACAAGTTTCTTCTGAGGAAATGATCCCGATTGAGCAATTGAAGAAATTCATTGAATGGACCCTCAATGACAAGTATGATATTGTCACCAAGTCTTCCCTTACATATGCCAAGCCCTACACTGCGAGAATAGATAGCCTCAAAATGCCTGCCGGTTATCAACCCCCCAAATTTTAACAATTTGAGGGCAAAGGGAACCGAAAACAACATATTGCACACTTTGTTGAGACATGTAATAATGCTAAAACTTAAGGTGACTATCTTGTCAAACATTTTGTTCGTTACCTACAAGAAAATGCCTTTAATTGGTATACGAACCTCGAGCCTAACTCCATCGATAGTTGGGAGTAATTGAAATATGAGTTCCTAAATTGTTTTTATAGCTTAAGGCGTACAGTGAGCAAGGTAGAGCTCATAATTACTCAGCAAAGAAAGGACGAACCAGTCATTGACTTCATTAATTGATGGAGAAATGCTAGCCTAACCTACAAAGATAGGCTCAACAAAGCTTTTGCAATAGAGATGTGCGTCCAAGAAATGCACTGGGAGCTTCTCTAGGTCTTGCAAGACATTAATCTTAAATCCTATAAAGAGTTAGCTACCTGTGCTCATGACATGGATTTGAGCATGTCTTCTGCTGAAAAGGAAGCAATGCTTATCCATAACCCTCGAAGGGGGAAGAATAAGCAGGAACCCAAAAGATGGGGAAAGTTTGTCCCAAAAAATAACAACAAAGAATCTATGAATATTGATGTGTCTCCTGTGAAGGTCGCCACGAAGGTGAGCAAGAAGCAAAGAGTGAAGACGACTTCTGGAGCACATCCAAATTAAAAAACTTTAAAGATGATGCAAGGAAAAAAATATCCCTTTCTTGATTCTGATGTTGCTGAGATTTTCGACGAACTCCTTGAGCATAAGTTCATTGAACTCCCAGAGATGAAGTGGCCCAACGAAGCTGGAAGGACCAACGACCCTAATTATTGTAAATATCATAGGCTAGCGAGTCATCCTTTGGAAAAGTTCTTTATCTTTAAAGACAAAGTCATGCAACTGGAAAATGAGAAGAAGATTTTCTTCGATGATGAGACGACTAGTTCTCATCAAATCTCTATCACTTTTGGCTCGCTCGATCCAGTCCAAATATGTACTGAAGAACATAATGAGAAACTATTACAGCCTGACAGGTTTTCAGTTGACGAAGGCGATGACGAAGGTTGGACTCTGGTGATCAGGCGTAAACGCAGGAAGACGAGTCTACTAAACGAGTCATCCGAGCAGCCAACTATAAAGAGGATGGTAAAGGAACAAAGAAATTAAGAAACAAAGTTGGTTGAACTTCCAAAGAAGACGAGGTTAATGGACCTTCCCCACCCAAAACCACGGTGTCTAGTAACATTGGAAGAATTCTTACCAAGTTGTTTCTTACAAAGACTGCTCATGTCAACCTTGAGGCATATTATTTTAATACTGCCAAAGAGGGAGCAAAGGGAGAAAACCCACCCGTGGAGGTTCCTTCATATTCTGAAAAGCCTATGGAGCCACTTAGCCAAGAGGCACATGTATGTGATACAAAAATCACATTTACAAATAGCGACCTTCTGCTTGGAGGAACCCTACACAATCATCCATTGTACATGGTAGGTCAAGTTCTAGGAAAAAGGATAAATAGAATCTTGATTGATGGGGGATCCGTAGTTAACATCCTGCCTATCCGTACAATAAAGGAACTTGGCATCGCTACTGACGAAATGGCCTAAAGCCGTATAATGATCCAAGGCTTCAACCAAGGAGTCCAGAGGGCCATAGAAGCTATCAAGTTGGGGATTCGTATGGATGATTTTCAATTAAATGCATTGATGCATGTGATCGATGCCAAAACTTTATATAATATATTACTTGGTAGGCCTTGGGTACACGAGAATAAAATTATATCGTCCTCTTACTATCAATGCTTGAAGTACCTCAAAAATAGAGTGGAAAAAAAGATAGCTACTGATGATAAGCCATTCACTGAAGTTGAGTCATACTTTGCTGATGCAAAATTCTACTTAAAGAAATATGTTGTGAATAAGAAAAGGGTTGAAGATGTCACCAAGACCTTGTGTGATGATCTTGCATCTAAGAATGTTGTGACTGTTGAAAAAGTCGCCACCCAGAAGCCCCTCGTTACTTCGAATAAAAAAGTGTTGCACCTATGATATTAAAGGCAAATCCAGTTCTTCGATACGTAACAAAGGTAAAGAAACAGGAAGGTCACCCATATGATGCCCAAGATAATGTTCTAAAAGGGATAACTTTACCTATTATGAGTATTAAGGCAATAAAGCCATCCTCAAGACTACTTGGAGAGTCTGTGGCTCAAAATCTGCCACAAGATATGACACTCCCTACGAAACGTACGAAGAATAGGTTTAACCCAAATGCATACAAGCTATTTGTAAAGTCTTTAACCCAAATGGCTATCAATTTGGGTAAACTTCCATCGAAAGGTAAAACCAGGAAGGAACGTGAAGGCCTGGGAGACACGCAACCACCCTCGATTCGTATCTCAATAAGAAAGGCGGTTAGTAACTACATCATTGTAGAAGAATAGTCTACTGCTTCCAACAAAAGGCCTTATGTCTTTGACCGACTTGGAGAATCAATTGTAAGAACTTCTGTGTTCGAAAGGTTGGGACCTCTAAATAAGAAGAAAAATAACAAGTCAGAGAAGTCGTCTAAGTATGATGATGCTCTCTTCACTTAAAATCCAAAAGGATTTTCAAAGTTTGATTCCTCCTAGAATGAGGCAACAAATAGAACTGGTGGTTTTATACAACGAGGTGTTAAAAGCTAAAGTTCTACCGTAGTTTATACCAAGAAATGTGAGGAAGATGAATAAAGTATTAGTTCCTCATATCATGTTACGACCCAAAATAGAAATGAGGTCTCATCCCAAATAAAGGTTGATGAAGTGATGGAAGATACTTTTTGATGCTACCATATATCCATCAAGGACGATGATCCTTAAGAGGAGGAAGATACTGTAGATGCTCCGTCGTAACTTGAAGAAGGAGTAAAGGCCACAATAGATCCCTTGAAGGAAGTTAATCTTGGAACCGATGAAGACCCAAGACCAACTTACCTGAGTATGTTTCTAGAAGTGGAGGAGAAAATCACTTATATGGACATACTCAAAGAATATATAGATGTCTTCTCTTGGAGCTATAAGGAAATGCCTGTCTTAGATAAAAAAGTAGTAGTCCATTAGTTGGCGGTCAAGAATGATGCTCGTCCTGTTAAGTAAGCCCAAAGACGCTTTAGGTCGGAGTTGGTTCCATTGATTGAAAATGAAGTTAAAAAACTCATTGAAACTAGATTTATTCATGAAGTAAAATATCCCACGTGGATTTCAAGTATTATTTTAGTACGAAAGAAGAATGGACCAAATTTGAGTTTGTGTCGACTTTTAAGATCTTAACAATGCCTGTCCTAAGGATGACTTTCCAATCCCCATACCAGAGTGGATGATTGATGCCACCACTGGTTATGAGGCAATGTCCTTCATGGATGGTTCATCTGTCTACAGTTAAATCCATATGGCACCAAATGATGAAGAACTCACAACATTTCATATGCCCAAAGGTATTTATTGCTACAAGGTGATGCCTTTTGGTTTGAAGAACGCTGGCGCCACATATCAAAAGGGTATGCAAAACATCTTTGAGGCCTGCTCTATAAAAATATTAAATGCTACGTGGATGATCTAGCGGTGAGTCAAGAAAGGGACACGACCACTTAAAATAGCTAAGAATGGTGTTCAAGTTACTTTGAAGATATCAACTTAGGATGAATCCATTAAAGTGTTCCTTTGCAGTTACTTTCGAAAAATTTCTTGGCTTCATTGTGCGACACCGAGGAATTAAAATTGATCAAGCCAAGGTCGATGCAATTTTAAAGATGCCCAAGCCTCAAAACATTCATGAGTTAAAAAGTCTTCAAGGAAGGCAAGCATATCTAAGGAGGTTTATCTCAAACCTGGTAGGAAAATGCAACCATTTAATCATCTTATGAAGAAGGACACTCTCTTCGAATGGGACTAAGCTTGTAGTAATGCCTATAAGAGTATCAAATCATACTTAATGAAGCCATCAATTCTTGCTGCAGTCATACCTAGGAAACCATTGATACTCTATATAGCGGCACAAGAGGGGTCAGTTGGAGCACTATTGGCTCAATAAAATAGTGAAGGCAAAGAGAACTTTCTTTACTATCTGAGCAGAATGATGACGCCAAATGAGCTAAAGTATTCTCCAACTAAAAAGTTGTGTTTGGCATTGGCCTTCTCATTCAAAAGATAAAGTACTACTTTCAGGCTCATATTGTTCGTCTTATGTCTAGGGAAAATCCCATTAAGTTTTTAATATCGAAACTAGTCCTTAGTGATCGACTTGCAAGATAGTACCTTCAATTTCAATAGTTTGAGATTGTGTATGTTCCCCAAAAGGCCATAAAGGGATAAGCATTGGCTAACTTCTTGGTAGACTACCCAATACCTGATGATTGGGAACTGAGCGATGAACTTCCTGATGAACATGCAATGGTTATTGAAGCTAGAGCCCTATGGAAGACGTACTTTGATGGTTCCATACATCGAGAAGGAGCTGGTGCCAGTGTGGTGTTCATCACTCCACAAGAAGAGGTCATCCTATACTCTTTTACCCTAATAAACCATTGCTCTAATAATGTTGCTGAATATCAAGCATCAATACTTGGACTTGAGATAACAGTTGACATGAAACAACTACAATTACAAGTCTTTGGTGACTCCCAATTGGTGATCAAGAAACTTTTGGAAAGCTATGAATTCAGAAAGCCTGAGCTACGACCATATCATAATTATGCATAGAGGTTGATGGGGTGGCTTAGAGAGGTAACCCTCCAACACGTGCCAAGGAGAGAAAATAAATAAGCTGATGCCCTCGCTGCTTTGGCCTCAACCCTGACTCTTCTAAATCAGAGGCGAGTTACTATCAACCAAGAGAGAGTAGTACTGCCATCAAATGAGGATGCAGAAAATAAGGTTGAATACCTTATTGCCGCGTCTGAAGTTGTAAAAGAATATTAGCGACAACCTATCATTGATTACTTATGTTATGAGATACTTCTAGAAGATCCAAGGAGAAAGACTGCATTCGCCGTCATGCACCTTGCTTTCTTTGCTATAAAGACACATTATATAGCGATCATTTAAAGGAATACTCTTGCAATATCTGGGAGAGGAAGAAGCAATTCAAGCCTTATAAGAAGCGCACTCGAGAGTTTGTGGATCTCATCAGTCTAGCCCAAAGCTCCCTTTTCACATTAAAAGGATGGGATACTATTGGACAACGATGGTGAAAGATTGCTTGGATTATGCTAGAAGATACAAAGCGTGTCAATTCCATATGATTCATTTATCAACCTCCTGAAGTACTATATCCAACTGTAGCATTTTGGCTATTCAATGCTTGGGGAATGGATGTTGTCGGTACACTACCAAAATATTCTGGTGGATACTTATACATCTTGGCTACAACAGATTACTTTTCAAAATGGGCCAAAGTTGCTGATCTCAAAGAAGTAAAGAAGGAGAATGTTGCGAATTTCATCCGAGTGAATATCATCTACCACTTTGGAATCCCTCAATATATAATAACCGACAATGGCAACTCATTTGATAATAAGCTGATGAATAAGATTTGTGAACTCTTTGGCTTCAAGAAGCGCAAGTCTTCTATGTACCATGCTACTGCCAATGGTCTAGCTGAAACGTTTAATAAGACTTTATACAATCTATTGAAGAAAGTCGTCTCTAAGTCCAAGCGAGACTGACATGAACGAATGGAAGAAGATTTATGGGCATATAGAACATCGTACCGCACACCAACATAAGCAACCCCATATTCGCTTGCTTTTGGAGTTGAAGTCGTCCTGCCACTTGAGCGTCAAATACCTTCTTTAAGACTGACTATTCAAGAAGGGCTCACTGATGAAGAAAATGTTAAATTGCGTCTTGCAGAATTAGAAGCTCTAAATGAAAAGAGATAGACAACTTAACAAAATCTTGAATGTTACCAAGCCCGTCTATCTCGCTCTTTCAACAAAAAAGTTTATTTGAGGTGATTCCAAGTTGGAGATTAATTCCTTGTAGTAAGGAGACCCATTATCACTTCTCGTAAGTCTGGGGGGAAATTTACCCCAAAGTGGGATAGACCATATGTCGTATAAGAGGCATATTCAAATGGTGCTTACAAGCTTGTCGATGCAGATGATGTGAAAATTGGTCCTATCAATGCTAAGTTCTTGAAGAAGTACTATTTTTGAAAGAAGATGGTACTTCTTGAGGCACGAGTATAAACTGCATGTTCACTCCTGGCCCACAAGAGTATAAACTGTGTACGACACAAAAAAAATATCCGTTAGATTGAAAACCTCGAAAGATGTGGCCTAGGAAAAAGTTGGGACACAAAAAAACACTCACCCCAGAACTACGTTGTGACTTGATCCTCTTCACTGAGGTACGTAGGCGCTTGTAATTTCATTTTGAGTTGAGATGCATGAGTGTTAAAAAAATATGTTCCTGCAGTATCCCCATATGAATACAAAGTATGAAAATATTCTAATTAAATTTTAGACTCACTGCAAGTATTGGAAGCTTCATGGGGGAAAACTCCAATGAAATATGAGCTTTATTTACATAAGATGAAGTCTCAAAACTCCCCAAATTTGAAAGTTGAACCACTCAATACGCCAAATTTGGGAGTGAAAGTTGACAAAATTTCTAAGTCTTCAAATCATAGCCTCTCACAGATTTATCCTTAAAAAGATCTCATAATTTCTATGTCATAAGGTGGACAAAATTTATCCCTTTGCACCTTAATCTGGCCTCTCACGGGTTTATCCTTGAAAGGATTCCAAAATTTTCATGCCTTAAGGTGGATAAAATTTGTCCCTTTACACCTTAAGCTGGCCTCTCATGGGTTTATCCTTAAAAGGATCTCAAAAATTCCAAGTCTTAAGGTGGACAAAATTTGTCCCTTTGTACCTTAAGCTGGCCTCGCAAGGTTTAATCGTTAAAAGGATCTCAAAATTTTTATGTCTTAAGGTGGACAAAATTTGTCCCTTTGCACCTTAAACTGGCCTCTCAATGGTTTATCCTTAAAAGGATCTCAAAATTTCCATGCCTTAAGGTGGACAAAATTTGTCCCTTTGCACCTTAAGCTGGCCTCTCACGAGTTTATTAGGATCTCAAAATTTTTATGCCTTAAGGCGGACAAGATTTGTCCCTTTGCACCTTAAGCTAACCATTTTAAAGGGCCTATACTTAGAGAAGACCATCGCATAAATGCATCAGTAAAGGGCCCATACATAAAGAAAACCATCGCATAAATACATCGGTGAAAGGGCCCATACTTAAAGAAAATCATTCCATATTCAAGAAAAATCTTTTGATCTTAAGCTGATGGAGACGAATTTAAACTCTCGCACCTTAAGCCTGTGTCTACCATCTTCAAGCAAAGTATTTCAGTCTTAAGGTGACAGAGGCGAAGTTAAACTCTCGCATGTTAAGTCGGTGTCCACCGTCTTCAAGCAAAATCTTTTGATAGGTAACGGAGGTGAATTTTAACTCTCGCACCTTAATCTAGTGTCCGTCATCTTCAAGCAAAATCTTTTGGTCTTAAGGTAACGGAGGCAAAGTTAAAATCTCGCACCTTAAGCCGGTGTCCACCATCTTCAAGAAAAGTCTTTTGATCTGAAGGTGGCGGAGGCGAAGTTAAAATCTCACACCTTAAGCTGACCAATTGTTGCACAATGTTATCTGCTTCATCTACAAAAAAAAAAGAGACAACACAAAAAAAAAGTAGGGGAGAGATTGGAACCTCACAGGACGTTTCGAACTTGAATATCATGTATCACTAACTTGAATTGAGATAAAATACTATGGTGAGGATTAAATCCTCAAAACATGGTTTGCAACAATCAGAATACCCTTTGATAGTGACGTTTCTGCTTCAAACTATAAATTATTTAGTGAGGCAACGCAAATCTGAAACTACTGGTGCATCAAAACTCAATGCTGATTTTGGGATTACACCTGAAAAGATCTTGATTGTATTAAATTATGAATTTTGGATATAGTATAGATATTTTTTTTCTAGTTTCACAAGAATCAAGCATCTTGCAATTTCGTCATTCCTGCTTTAAGATATGAAAGTTTTAGTAAAGACGTGCAAATTTAAAATTTTGATAAAATTTAGTGCTAAGTGCTAAAAATTATCAGGAATTATATTGATGGAATTTAAAGATGAATTTTTGATATGTTATGTATATCGAAGTTTAGTTTCTGGGATATCAAACGGTTCATGATTTCATTATTTCTACAATAAGATATGAATTTTCTACCACTAAGTTGTTGTGCTGAAAAGTAGTGACGTAATCAAAGAAAAGTAGGAGGGAAAAAATTACCTCAATATTGTTCATGGCTTGAAAATCTCAAAATTGATATTGAAAAAGTGTGGAATCTACATCCTTTTATAGAGTTGTAGGATGTATGTTTCCTTCTCCAATATAAATTTAAATTGGAAAAGCTTCCATCTCCGATACAAATTCAAATTGGAGGTTGTTTTCTTCTCCTATATAAATTTAAATTGGAAAAGCTTCCATCTCCGATACAAATTCAAATTGGAGGTTGTTTTCTTCTCCTATATAAATTCAAATTGGAGGTTGTTTTCTTCTCCCATACTAATTCAAATTGGAGGTTGTTTCCTTTTTCAATACAAATTAGAAGAGTTTCCATCTCCAAATTTAAATTGAAAGTTATTTTCTTCTCTCATACAAATTCAAATTGAAAATTGTTTTCTTCTCCAATATAAATTCAAATTGAAAGAATTTTATTCCTGGTTAAGTAAGGCGGTAAAAAGTTTTTCAAAATCTATTTGAAATGAGATATCATGCCTCACCAACGGGTTTTAAGTGTAGAGATTCATGAAAAAATTAAGAGATTTTTTAAGAGGCAATATCAATATGTAAATTGCATGGTTCAGCTTTATAGAAATCTTTGAAGCACGAAGGAAGCATGTTTAAATAAATCATATAAAATTCATGTTCTTTTTATTAATTACCAAAAAAAAATTCAAAAATAGTCAGATCCATTCACAAATTCTTAAATTTTCAGATACATCATTTTAATTATGTCTCCCGTTGGTCTAACTAATGTATTATGTATCTTGATCAAATAGTTTACAAAATGAATGTATCTCAGTAATCAAAATTATAAATCTCAACTATTCATAATATAATAACTTATCTTTACTAAACTACATAAAATCTCTACTATTTCTATTAATTACCTAAATTTGTTTTTTTTTTTTTAAATAGACGGATACATTCACAAATTCACTAATTTTTGGATACATAATTTTAATTATGTATTTTTCTTTGGTCTATTTATGAATTATGTATTTAGATCAAATAGTTTCAATAATGAATATATCTGAGTAATCAAAATTATATATCTCAACTTCAGAATTATATATTCAACTATTAATTATATATCCGAGCAAAAAAGAAGTAATTAATTATTACATTCTTAAGTTCAAAAATTCTGTATCCAGATGTTAATTATGTACCCAAAAATTTCTCTCTCTCTATATAAAGGAAGGTTATGGAGTTAGCTGATATGACAGGCTTCAAAAGTCAAGAATGAGATTTATCTTTTTTCTTAAATTTTTGACATTTTTCTTAATTATTCTTGTGTTACATGGATGCTGATATGGCTGCTATGGGGCAGATGATATGGCTGTTGTCACAAATTCTCCAACCAGCAATTAAAAAGAAAACGGTAACAATATTTCAAGAGCCGAAAAATTACTTACACCACTTCAATATAATTTAAGGAATATATGAAACTGACGGCATGAATACAATTGCTTTCAATATTATCTCTTAATTGTGTTACTTTTGTTCTTTCTAAATAAAAAAATGTATTAATGATTAATGATGAAGGATATTGCCATTTTCTTATGAGTGGGCGTAACTCTTATTTTTATTAAGATTAAATAAAATAATAATAAAGTGTGATTAATTAGTCACACTTATTTCAGAGTACTATTCATGTTCCCTGCCATTTTCACCCCACCTTTACTTATCCTTCCGTTAAAAACTTCAAGCTTTTAGGAAAAGATGATCTTACTTCAGAAGATCATAGTATAGCTTTAGTGTTTTATATCTCCGTAAGTATTGTATTTTTCTAATTTCATCTCATCCCTATTTTTATATGATTGTAGAAGTCTTCTAAAAAATTTTATTTACTCTCACTCATCTACTTACCGCAAATTATTTTTTTTCTATTAATATGATCATAGAGCTAAAACTCAACATATTTAAATAATTACAGCCACTGAGATAAATCTTAGACGAGAGATTTTCTTAAATACTGTTCAAATTTTATTTGAAATCACGTTTCCATCATTTTTTTTTAATCTATATCTCAATGATGCTTGTGACTAACAAATCTTGACAATGAAGCTTTTTTCATAGAATGCAATTTTTATAGTTTGTCTCTTTTATTCTTTAAAATTTTGTTCAATTAGTATTCATACCACAAAAATAAAGTCTATCCGAGTAGTATTAAAGTCATTCGATTTGAAATAAAAAAAAAAAAATTGTCTTATTTTTGGACTTTCTTTTTTACTTTTTTTGCCTCCTAACTTCCACGTATTTTACTGTAATAATATTAGTATCTAAATAATCAATACCCACTTTTAAACTTTTAGTAACAAAAAAAGCTAAAAAGCCTCAATAGTCACTAATCCGACTTTATTATTCCCATTTTTTTTATTTCATTAACCAACAAAATTAATTGTCAAACCCACACCACAACACAATAAGAGGAGCCAACACTCTGGATCCTCACTGCTTGCAGAAATGAATGGATCAGAAAGGGACTTCGACAAATACTATTGGAATGAATTTGAGGAGTTTGAATATATGGTGGCGGATTATTATTTGTTTGGTATGTTATTTTAAATGAAATTTTTGAAACTTATTAAATTATTTTTATGTTATTTTTACATGTTGTTCTTGACATGCTAAGAATATTTCATTTTTATCTGTCAGATAATATTTGTCTGCGTGAGTTGGGTTGACAAAGTCATATGAAATCACCATACTACTAGATGCATTACAGTGATCAAAATCCTATGCTAAATACTTGTAGCCATGAGATAAATAGTACTACAACAATATTGTTGATGATTTAAGTATAGTCAAGATTATATGACAAAATTGAGAAAATGGATATTTATTCCTCTAAAAGAAGTTAATCATAACTTCTTACTACATGACAATGTTATATATAATCACCAGAGTTGGCATAGTGATTTAGCGCTACATCCCTTAAGCAAGAGGTCGGGGGTTCGATCTCTGCCTCTGGCGAATGAAGCAAATTATGTGGCCAGTTCACTACCGCAAAATGTGCTGATTATGGAACGAAGAATTAGTCTCACGACTGCCGACTGTGAAGATACTTGGGAACCAAAAAAAAAAAGAAAAAACAATGTTACATACTGTACTAATTTTTTGTGTTCAAATCATTTTTTTCTATAGCTTCTTATCATACAAAAATCTAAAATTATGTTGATACAGACAAATTTCAATAGTTAGTTACAGTTAATATATAGATGCCTAACATCTTGTAGTGTTTATTTATGTTCAAGCTAAAAACGAGTGCTTTATATATTATTTTTAAAATATCAAAAGCCTTTAATACATTTTCTAAATATTATTTGCTTCAACTAATGTTATTTATGAATAATATTTAAATAATAATAAAAGGTGAAAGGAGTTATGTGCGACCAAAGATCTTCAATAAATTTTATTTTCTTTTACGATAATTATTAATTTTACTGATGAAATTAATATTTAAACCATAATGAAGGGTCAGAGAAGTAGGACCAGAGGTCTTAAAAATGATACTTTAATGTTAATTAAAGGAGCATTAGTTATTACTATATTACCTATATGTATTAGGAAGAGGATTGCTCCACGAATAACTGTAAACTTTGTAATGCTTTAGTTTAGTTTAGTTTTGTTTATCTATTTTAATTTCTCATATGTATTTTATTATATAATTGTTTTTTTTAATCTTTGTGGTATATATATACATATACATACATACATATATATATATATATATATATATATATATATATATATTCACATGAGCAATGTAATTGGATAATAAACGAATGATGTGGTACCTTTTTTGTCAATGAAATATTGTTTTCTCTCCTTTTTGGGGCTTTCTTTATTTTGATCCAAGAAATATTATTTGTGCTACATTTAAAAAAACTAAAAAATACTCTTTTAACTTTCTTAATTATATTAAGTATGCAGTGTTACAAAATTTAAAAATTATTTCTTTAATGTAAAATTTAATAATCTTTATTTTCATTACTTTCATAATTTTTTATTATCATAACCTCTATAGTAATTAATAGTTATATTGCAGTACCCAATAAATAGAGAGATTTTAAGACTTTTTAGAAATAATAATATTAGTCTTTTAAGTTATTATATTTTTTATGCTTAATACATTCATGTTGTAGATTGACTAGAAAATTAAGATCAATAAAATGATGACCGGCGTGTAGGAGTGGATGTCAACAAGCGTTTGAAAGTTATGTGTCGATTTCATATTCTTGTAAAGATTAAGGTAGTAAGAAATGATATTAGTGCATTATTTATTGTTTTGTATGTTCTCTGTATGCTTTCTTTATTTTATAATTTATATGAGTTTTTGATTCTAAGCTGATATTTTCTTTTAGTTCAAAATAATAATTTATGACTTTGTTAGAAATCTACTAACCACAAATTTTTCTCTATGAGATTAATTATACATTTAGATAAATATATATAATATAATTATTAATATTATTATTTTTTATGACTGCGCGAAGCGTGGTCAAATTTACTAGTTACAAATAAAAGATCATTTATGATTGAGCAAAGAGTAGGAATAAGGAGTAATTACGAATAAATTTGGTGAGATTTATGTAAGTTTTACAAAAAGAAAAAGGGAAGGAAAAAGAAGTTTGTATGTAGGGAAGATACAAATGTAGGTCAAAAATTGTGGGATTCTATAAATATTTTGAGATAAATATAGTAAAGTAATTAATTCGTCTAATCATGATTAGAGTTTTCTTTTAATTACTTAAATCTCAACCATCAATCTTAAACCATGACACATGTCTTCCATCCAAATTAGAACTTGAAAAAAATGAAAAAGATTGAAAATGGAGAAGAAGTGAATCCCACATTTAGCTCCGCTTAATAATATATTTTTAAAAAAATTGAACATTTGTTTGTTCACGAAATTTGATCAGTTATTTGAAATATTGTCTTTCCAAAACTTTTACATTTCAAAAACTATTTTTTGGTGAAATTTCAATTTCATCAAAGATTTTTTTTTTCCAAGAAAATGTATGTTTAACTACAATTTCAAATTTTAAAAAATATTTTTCAAAACTCATATTTCAAGTTTCAATCAAATCTACGATCAAAAATTAACTTAATACATGGAGATAATGTAACGGTCCTCATGATTGTTTTATAATTTTTGTATATTTAGCCTATTTAATCCTTTCTCGAAGATCTAGTATATGTGGGTGACATAATTTTCGAGGTGATTGGATGAGTTTTTCATTTTGGAAGGAAGGAAAGTTGAAAAGTTTGAATAGAATCAACATTTGAGGAAGACGAGATTGAAACGGAATACTGATAAGTATATTATTTTTTGAAGGTGATATTTTGGTTAGTTGGACAGTAAGTTTGGGTCTAAGACATTTAGATGTGATTTGGGTCATTGGTCAAAAATTTAAAATTTAGAAGTTAAGATTTAACTTTGATCATCACATGATCAAAATGATCTTAAATCAGTATTTTGATGATTTAGGGAAGTTCAAAATATTTTTTTTTTATTTAATAGTATATTTAATTTGTATTTACAGATTTTAAAATGAATCTTGAGGATCCATCCAAAATATTGCAAAGTTTGAGAATTTATTGGTTTTCAGTTGTTAGTGCGGGTTCATTTTCTCTTCGCATTCAATAATAGACTCTCGTGATTGCGAGGAGTAATGAGATTTGGTCATTGCGATCTTGAGAGATGGGTCACACCGTGAAGTAGGTTCAAATCTAGTATGATTTCAGCTTTTCTAATCGTGATGAGTTAGGTTTAGATTGAATCGTGATCACAAAGAAGACTTCCATCGGGACTGTAACGACCTAAAAAATTGATGAAATCTGTAATTTTATGTGATTTGACTTTTTACCGCGCTCCATAATTGCATTATGATATTTTTGGGGTGTGGGAGTGATTGACATGGTCTTCGATGCATTCTGATACCATTTATGTGATATTGTAGTTTTTTATGGCTTCGAGAGCCTTATTTTAGACTTATGGGATATATTTTGATCCGTGCGACGGATGACTGAACGGACTACGACAGCAGCTCTGGAATATCGATTTTAGGCTAAGTAGACCTTTGGTTCGAGTTCCGGTGCACCCAAGCTCATTTCGACCTATTGATCGAAAAGTTGGAAAATTGCAAATATGGGTGTAGAACCCACATTTGGTCGAAATGACCTCGGATAAAAAATACAACTTGCCAACAGATCCAGAACGTCGATTTTAGGGTGCTGACATGTTTGGTATAATTTTACGGCTTTTAAATCTCATTTCAACCCTTGGTTTGGAAAATTACAATTTTAAATTTCGGTAGTCGACTTTGTGAAAATGATGTTTTTTTTTTTTAAATTCTGATATCGCCATTGAATTAGGAGCGTTTAATTTAGTGTGGTCACATAGTTCGTTTGCGTATATCGAACTTCGATCGAATTTCAGGTACCCCGTCGAAGTCCACTTCGACTTAAAAATACCTGGTGCATCAGGTTATTGGTACAACCAGATACATAAATGGTAAATCGGGATTGAGGAATGCGATTTATGTGTTAAATTTCTGGTAACCTGGGTATAGTATAAATAACCCTTTTTATCTGATTTTTGCTCATTCTTTCACCTTCCTCTTGAGAGTTAAACCCTAAAATAGTGTGGAAGCTTAAAAGTAAAGTTTGCGGGAACTTGGGAAGCTAGATTAACATATATTTCTTTATTCTATAACAGATTTAAGGTAAGAATTCACTCTTTTCTTAGTAATTTCTTAATTAATTTCTCAAAACCCCAAAAATCTTAAGGCTTGATTTTAAACTCCAATTTAACTCCTTTTCACTTTAATAATGTTGCTATCTTATAATCACTAGTTTTTCATCAATTTAACCTTCAAAACAATCCCGATTCTTGATTTTAACGCGGATTTTAAAGATTTTATCCGATAAAGCTCAAAAATATTTTTTCTTCGATTTGAACTTCATTTTTGACTCGATTTAACTTGGGTTTTCAGCTGTAGGTTCCTAAAAATATGGAAAACATGTTTTTGAAGTAAATTTTTGATTTTTTTCTTTATTTTTGAAAATCTATTTCGGGGGTTTCCAAAAGTAGTTAATATGGGTGTCGTCGGTTTTATTTTGACGCGTAAATTTCATATTTGATGTTTTTAGTAGAGTTTGAGATTTTTCGTGAAAAGTAGGGTCGTGATTTTGAAGTGTAGCAGACTGATTTTGACTTTTGAGGTAGGTTATGGCTTAACTCTTTCAGACTGGGATAGGTAGTAAATGATGATACAAAATGTATGTTAAGGGTAAGAACTAATCATGAAAAATGTCTATCTATGTGTTGTACCTGTGTGGGGGCCTATATGTGATCTAATCATCGAAATTGAGAGATTATGTGATATGTGTGATGGTGTGGGGTCCTATGTGATATTGATAGCCTTGAATACATGTGAATACTTGTATTATATTGTTAAAATGCTTAATGTGATACCATTAATGGATTTTATTTATATTCATACTTTATTGGCATATGAGACATGTAAAAATTCATGGATAAACGAGAATAATGAGTGGATACTGACTCACATGGTTGTGAAAATATATCATTATGGTTGGTTGTGGATCTATATCATGTGGTTGGTTGTGGAAATACTCATTATGATTGGTTGTGAGCATTACATCCTCATATCATACTCATTCATGAAATATTAGTACCACAGTGGCAATACCTAAGTAACATTGCAACACCTTTTTAAAAACCCTTCCCGAGGGATGTGTCAGGGAGGAGATATTGTAACAACTTATAAAATCCTTACAGAGGAATATGCCGAAAAGGATATATGAGATATATGGATTGTATACAGGTTGGCGAACCCCTTATAGGTCCTATGTCGGGAAGCTTTAACTCCATAGGTGTATACGGGGATTGTGCGACAATCCCAGAGGTTGTGCAATGACCTCTTGCATCATCATCATCATCATCATCATATACATTGCACTTACTTTATTATATTTATATTGTGTTGTATTATCGTATTGACTTTCCATCTATGTAATTCTCTTATCTTCTTTTACTTGTATTTGATGATCTTGTATATGCATATTCCCCCTCATTCTACTTATATGTGATATAATGCATACTTGTGTTCTATCTTGTCGTGTATATGATATATTAGAACTGTTAGTGCAAGCGGTGTGTGTTACTATTTTGGGATATTTTCTGATTATAGGTGATGTGCCTTAGTGTATATTTTGTATGCTTTATTTACTACTTTGCTTGGTCAGCCTATGATACCTACTGAGTATAGTGGACCGTGCTCATGTCTACTGCGTCATTTTGGCGCAGGTCCTAGCTTGAGTGCGCCTTAGCTTGCTTGACTAGGCAGATTGTTGGAGCTTCCAAGGTAGCTGTTGGACATTCTTGCGTCCAAAGTTCACCTCTATGTTTCTATGATAGTTATATCTTTATTAGTATTTGGAGACAGATATTATTCCTTTGTGGTTACTTTTTTGATGTATTTGACTCTTGGATTGTATTAGTAGTTCTTATACTATTGACACCTGGTTTTGGGCATGATTGGTATTTTGGATAAGTTCTTTCTGCATTGTTATGATTGTTTATATGGTTTGGCTTCGCACTAGAAGCCTTACCTTGGGATATTTCTATCTTTTTCTCTTTTTGTATCAGTTTGGGTGATAGGATTACTTGTCAAGGTACGCCACGACAAGTGTCATCTTACCCTCACTTTTTGATCTTGACAAAATGGTATCGGAGCAGCCAGGTTTCAATGTCTAATAGAGTTTCGCAGATCGATACGAAGATGTTCATATCTATCTTCGAAAGGCTATAGGATGTCTTTAGGAAACCTCCTCGATTTCATTATTTATCATACGATGTTCTTTCATACCTTGTGTTCTGAGTTGTGCTTCACTCTTTCTACGCGAATGGTGTGGCTTATACTACTATAAGTTGAGAGATGCTGCAAGAGATTGATGGAGATTGTTTGTCAGTTGTAGGATTGTTGATGCTCCCAAGTTGTCATGGGACCAGTTTATTGATGCCTTTCTGGAGAGATTTGTGCCTTGCAGTTTAAGGGATCGGATGTGGAACCAGTCTGATCGTTTGATGTAAGGCTCTATGACAGTTTCTGAGTATGAGGCACGCTTTCATATCCTATCCATATATTCCTAGGATAATATTTTCACCGAGTTTGAGAAAATTCAGAAGTTTGTGAATAGTTTGGATATCTCCTTTCTGTTGGCTACATATCTGATGGTTGTGTTGGAGGTTTTTTTCCAAAGTAGAGTGGATCATGCTAAGATGACAATGGGTATTCTTAGTGTATCTCAGGGAGGAGCCAAGAAGGCGTGACATTTTGGTGAGTTCAGGAGTCAGACCTCTCGAGGCAGAGATTTTAGAGGTTCTCATGGATACCATCATAGGCCAATGGCGGCTTTACATAGTTCTGGTGGTGGATCTTTTAGTTCAACAGTTTAAGGTGGCCGTTTGAGTCCAGTTGTACCTTTTTTTGTTGAGTCTGGTCGTAGAGGTTGTTATATGTGTGATAAGATTGGCCATGTATCTAGGGATTTTACCCATTGGGTAATTGGGCCACTCCTATTTTAGCTGTGAGAGGTGCAGGTTCTACCAAAGGTATGAGAGGCATAGATGGTGGAGCCTGTGGTAGTGGTCATGGGGCCACCCAGGCAGTTGTTTATCGTGGTCAGTGTTATGCTATACCAGCCAGACGTGATGCAGATGCTTCTGCTGTTGTGATTACCAGTATCGTCCTCATTTGTTTCAGAGCTTCATCTATATTATTTGATCCTGGATCGACTTTCTCCTATGTGTATGTGTATTTTGCTTCGGTTTGATTTTGTTAGTGAGCCTCTTCCCATGCCTATTTGTGTATCTACCCTGATAGGTGATTTTTTAATGGTTGATCTGGTACACCGATCTTGTGTTGTGACTTTTGCTGGGCGTGAGACTTTGGTAGACTTTCTTGTGTTAGACATGGTCGATTTTGATGTTATTTTAGGCATGTATTAGTTGGCTCCTTATCATGTTGTCTTAGATTATTTTTCCAAGACTGTGACTTTATCTTCGTCGGGTGTGCCAAGGATATATTGGAAGGGTGTACTTCATTCGGGTCCTAAGATGATTATATCTTATGTTTAGGCTCATAAATTGATTTGGAGGGGATGTTTATCTTACTTGGCTCATATTCGTGATACTAGTATTGTTTCACCTTATTCCTTGGATTCTGTCGGTATTGTCCATGAGTTTATGGACGTGTTCCCTACGGACTTGCCTAGTATGCCTCTGAATTAAGATATTGATTTCGTAATTGATGTTGAGTCGGGCACCAAGCCCATCTCTGTTCCTCCTTATAAGATGGACCCAACAGAGTTAAAGGAATTGAAGGATCAGTTGCAAGAGTTGTTGGATAAAGGATTAATCTAATCTAGTGTTCCACCTTGGGGCGTGCCTGTCTTATTTGTGAAGAAAAGGGGTGGGTCTATGCGGATATGTATTGATTATCGGCAGTTGAATAAGGTGACGATTAAGAATAAGTATCCTCTTTCCCACATTGATGATTTATTTGATCAGCTTCAGGGTGCTGCGGTGTTTTCGAAGATTGATTTGAGGTCTGGTTATCACTAGCTGAGAATTAGAGCTTTGGATATTCAGAAGACAGTTTTTCAAACTCGATATGGTCATTATGAGTTCTTGGTCATGTCCTTTGGGTTGACCAATGCCCCTACTGTATTCATCGAGTTGACGAACCAGGTGTTTCGACCATATCTTGACTCTTTTATTATTATATTTATAGATGATATCTTAGTTTATTGCAAGAGTGAGGTTGAGCATGAGGAGCATTTGAGAATTATTCTTCAGATATTACAGGATAAGAAGTCGTATGTTAAGTTCTCTAAGTGTGAGTTTTGTTTGGACTCTGTTTCTTTCTTGGGTCATGTGGTAACCAAGGAAGATATTTTGGTTGATCCAGCTAAGGTTGTAATGGTTCATGATTGGGCTAGACCTATTTTGCCCAATGAGATTTGAAGTTTTATTGGCTTGGCAGGTTATTATCAGTGTTTTATTGAGGGTTTCTCTTCTATTGCAGCTCCATTGACCAAGTTGACCTAAAATAAGATTTCTGTTTAGCGGTCCGATGCTTGTGAGGCAAGCTTTCAAAAGCTCAAGGATTTGCTGACTTCATATCCTATCTTGACTTTGCCCAAGAAAGGAATGGGTTTTACCACCTTTTATGATGCTTCGGGTGTTGGGTTGGGTGATATATTAATGCAGGATGGAAAGGTGATTGCTTACGTGTCTCATCAGTTAAAGCCTCATGAGTGGATTTATCCTACCTATTATTTGGAGTTGTACACAGTTGTGTTTGCCTTGAAGTTATCGAGACACAACTTGTATGGAGTCCATTGTGAGATCTTCTCAAATCATCATAACCTTCAGTACTTTACCTAGCGAGATCTTTATATGAGGCAGCGTTGTTGGCTTGAGTTTCTTAAGGATTATGACTTGACTATTATCTATCATTTGGGCAAGGCTAATATAGTTGTGGATGCCTTGAGCCAAAAGTCGACTAGCATGGGTAGCTTGACGCATTGTTTGACCTAGGAGAGGCCTTTGGTCTCATAGGTTTAGTCTTTAGCTAATCAGATGGTTAGAATTGATATTTCAATACCTGGGTGTGTTTTGGCATATGTGAAGGGTCGATCCTCTTTGATGGAGCAGATTTAAGCTCATCATTTCTATGATGTTAGACTTAGGTTGATTCGAAATAAGGTGTTAAGTGGGGAGGCTAAGGAAGACTCACTTGATTCAGCTAGAGTTTTGCGGATTGGAGGCTAATTTTGTGTGCCGAGAGTGAGTTACTAGATTAGGTTGATCTTGGAGGAGGCCCATTGTTCCAGATACTCCATCCATTTAAGTGTGACTAAGATGTATCGTGATTTGAGACAACACTACTGGTGGGGTGGTATGAGGCAAGATATAGCAAATTTTGTGGCTCATTGCCTATGTTGTCAGTATGTAAGGGCCAAGCATATAAGACCTAGTGGATTGCTTCAGAGGTTACCCATTCCCGAGTAAGAGTAGGAATAGATCACCATGGGCTTTGTGACTGGTTTGCCTCGTACATCTCATAGTTCTAACAGTGTTTGTGTCATTGAGAATCGATTGACCAAAGCTCATTTTATATCGGTTCAGGTCTTATCCATAGTGCTGAGAGATTTGCCTGTATCTACATTCGTGAGATTGTGCATCTTTATGGTGTGCCGGTATCCATTATTTCAGATTGAGATTCTTTGTTCGCATCTTACTTTTAGAAGACTTCTCAGGATGATTTGAGTACTCGGGTTAATCTTAGCAAGGATATGCTCCGGGCTAGTGTGATGGATTTTGGTGGCCAATGGGAGCAGCATTTGGCTTTAGCATAGTTTGCATATAATAATAACTACCATTCCAGTATTGATATGGCTCCTTTTGATGCATTTTATGGCTGGAATTGTCGCTCGCTAGTGGGTTGGTTTGATATTTTAGAGGTGAGACCTCAAGGTACATACTTGCTTCATGAATCTTTGGTCAAAGTCCAGATAATTCAGAATAGACTTCGAGCAGATTAGAGTAGGCAGAAGTGTTATGCTGATCGTAGACTTTGTGCCTTTAGATTTAGTGTTGGTGATCATGTTTTCCTTTGAGTTTCACCCACGAAGAGTGTGATGAGGTTTAGGAAAAGTGGCAAACTTAGCCCTAGGTATGTTGGTCCATTTGAGATTTGTCGGACTGTTGGTGATGTGGCTTATGAGTTGGCATTTCCCTCTGATCTATTAGTTATTCATTCAGTTTTTCATGTTTATATGCTTCACCGTTACATTCCTGATGAGTCTCAAGTCATTCGTTGGGATTCAGTTCAGTTAGATGATCAGTTGTCCTTTGTTGAGGGGCTGGTTTCCATTTTAGGTAGGGATGTTAGGCGGTTGCGCTCTAGAGTTGTCCCTGAGGTTAAGGTTCAATGGCGACATCAACCTGTAGATAAAGCTACTTGGGAGGTTGAGTCTGATATGCGTAGTTCCTATCCCCATCTCTTCATTGATTCAGGTATTTCTTTGCCTTAGTTCGAGGACGAACTAGATATTTGTTAGTGGATGTAACAACCGAAAAATTTGACGAAATATGTGAAATTTATGATTTTGTGTGATTTAACTATTTTACCCCTCCCCGTAGTTGCCTTATGGTGTTTCTAGGGTGTGAGAATGATTGGCATGGTCTTCGATGCATTTTGATATTATTTATGTGATATAGTGGTTTTTTATAGCTTCGAGAGTCTTATTTTAGACTTATGGAATATTATTTGATCCGTGTGACGGATGGTTGAACGGACTGCGCTAGTAGCTCTTGAATATTGATTTTAGTCTAGGTAGACCTTTGATTCGGATCCCGGTGCACCCAAGCTCATTTCGACCATTGGTCGGAAAGTTGAAAAATTAAAAATATGAGTGTGGGACCCAGATTTGATCAAATTAACCTCAGATGAAAAATCTGACTTTGCCAGCAGATCTAGAGCGTCGATTTTAGGATAGTGACATATTTTATGTAATTTTGTGGCTTTTAAATCTCATTTCGACCCTCGATTTGGTAAATTACAATTTTGAATTTCGGGGGTCGACTTTGCGAAAATGATATTTTTTGAAATTCTAATATCGCCAATAAATTCGGAGCATCGAATTTAGAGTGGTTACATAGTTCGTTTGCATATATCGAACCCCAGTTGAATTTCGGGCACCCCGTCAAAGTCCGCTTTGACTTAAAAATATCTGGTGCACCAGGTTGCGGGTGCAACCAGATACATAAATGGTGACTCGGGATTGAGGAATGCAATTTATGTGTTAAATGACTAGCAATTCGGGTACAATATAAATAGCTTTTTTATGTTATTTGTGCTTATTCTTTCACCTTCCTCTTGAGAGTTAAACCCTAAAATAGTGTGGAAGCTTAAAAGTAAAGTTTGTGGGAGCTTGGGAAGCTAGATTAATATTTTTTTTTATTCAATAATGGATTTAAGGTAAGAATTCACTCTTTTCTTAGTTTTCTTAATTAATTTCTCAAAACCCCAAAAATTTTAGGGCTTGATTTTAAACTCCAATTTAACTCTTTTTCACTTGAATAATGTTTCTATCTTATAATTACTAGATTTTCATCAATTTAACTTTCATAACAAGTCTGATTCTTGATTTTATCCCAGATTTTAAAGATTTTATCCGGTACAGCTTAAAAATGTTTTTTCTTATATTTGAACTTCATTTTTTACTCGATTTAACTTGGGTTTTCAGCAGTAGATTCCTAAAAATATGTGAAACATGTTTTTGAAGTAAAGTTCTGAATTTTTCCTTCTTTTTGGAAACCCGTTTCGAGGGTTTCCAAAAGTAGTCAATATGGGTATCGTCGGTTTTGTTTTGATGCGTAGATTTCATATTTGATATTTTTAGTGGAGTTTCATATTGTTCATAAAAAGTAGGGTCGTGGGTTTGAAGTGCAGAAGACCGGTTTTGGCTTTTGAGGTAGGTTATGTCTTAACTCTTTCAGACTGTCTGGTAGTAAATGAAGGTACAAAATACATGTTAAGGTTGAGAACTAATCATGAAAAATGTCTATCTATGTGTTGTGCTTGTGTGGGGGCCTATATGTGATGTAATCATCGAAATTGAGATATTATGTGATATATGTGACCATGTGGTGTCCTATGTGATATTGATAGCCTTGAATCCATGTGACTAATTGTATTGTGTTGTTAAAATGCATAGTGTGGTACCATTCCTGTATTGTGATTATATTCATACTTTATTTGCAATGAGACATGTGAAAATTCATGGATGAAGGAGAATAATGACTGGATATTGACTCACTTGGTTGTGAAAATATATCATTATGGTTGGTTGAGGATATATATATGTGGTTGGTTGTGGAAATACTTATTGTGATTGGTTGTGAGCATTATATCCTCATATCATACTCATTCATGAAACATTGGTACCACCATGGCGACACCTAAGTAACATTGGCAACACCTTTTTAAAAACCCTCCCCGAGGGATGTACCGGGAAGGAGATATTGTAACACCTTATATAATCCTTACATAGGAATATGATACAAGCATAAAGAGCAAAAAAGAGTACAAGGCATTATCAAAGGTTCAAACTTTAGATCGACGACCCTTTTGGAGCCTTTTCAATCCTTGTTCATGCAAATGGGAGCTTATGAGAGCATGATGTCTTCAACCAACGGAGTGTATTTGCTAAAACATGAAGAATAGCTTTTAATACACTCCAAAGCAGCCTTGAATACACTCTAAAGGCACCTCAACTTAGGCATATTATAGTCTTTTGAGACTCCCTTTCTACACTCTAAAAGAGCACCCATCATTAAGGGTATTTTAGACATTGTCTTGTGATAGTATAAATATACCCTTAGATTCTATTTTTCATTAGACTTTGATGAATTGAAATTGAGTATTACTCTTAGTGTAGTTTCTTTCCTTAGTGTAGGTCTTGGAAAAGCCATCTTAGTGTAGGTCTTGGAAAAGACATCCAAACTTGAGAGATTAATACATTTGATGGACTTCACTTGTGTTGATCAATTGGCAAGAAAGGTGTGATTGAACAGTGTAAATTCCTTTGGTCCACCTAAGAATGAGTTTTGAAATACCATTGATGAGGTGTGTTTGAAGGTTTGTTACACTTTCTTGAGCTAATCATTGGTGATAGTAAGGGTCTCAGTACCTATCTTTCATTTTATGCATTCTCATCTCCATCCCATTTCTTCTATGTGTTGGTCTCTTTCTTCTAATTTCGTGCTAATACATGAAATTAAGGACACACGATGTAAAAATCAGCAACTAAATAGAAAGAAAGCAACACATAGAAGAAAGGGGATGGAGATGAGAATGGATAAAATGAAAGATAGGTAATGCGACCCTTACTATCACTAATGATTAGCACAAGAAAGTGTATCAAACCTTCAAAAACACCTCATCAATGATAGTTCAAACCTCACTCTTAGGTGGACCAAAGAAATTCACACTCCTCAATCTCACCTTTCTTACCAATTGATCAACACAAGTGAAATCCATCAAATGTATTAATCTCTCAAGTTTGGATATCTTTTCCTATACGTACACTAAGATGGCTTTTCCAAGCCCTACACTAAGGAAAGAAACTACACTAAGAGTAATACTCAGTTTCAATTCTTCAAAATCTAATGAAAAATGGAAGCTAAGGGTCAAGTAATACTATTACAAGACAATGTCTAAAATACCCTTAATGAAGGGTGCTTCTTTGGAGTGTAGAAAGAGAGTCTCAAAAGACCATAATATCCCTAAGTTGAGGCGCCTTTAGAGTGTATTCAAGGCTGACTTGGAGTGTATTAAAATCTTTTCTTCATGTTTTATCAAATACACTCCCTTGGTTGAAGGCATCATGCTCGCATAAGCTCCTATTTGCATGAACAAGGATTGAAAAGGATCCAAAAGGGTCGTCAATTCGAAGCTTAAACCTTTGATAATGCCTTGTACTCTTTTTTGATCTATATGCTTGTATCATCCTCTCCATATTTAAAGAAATTTGTCCTCAAATTCACATCTAGCAGCACCAAAGGGAGAAGAAAACAAGCACACAATCCTCATGGTAGGAGGGTTAAAATTAGTACCACAAATGATATAACCATGCCAAGGGGGTACACTCTTGTATTATAGCCAATAATCCTTTGTTATGATCATGAAACACTTACTACAAGCATCATAAAGGACTTGGCTTAGATAGACATCAAGGAAAGAGGAGTGCAACTCGAGACTATCACATATATCAACAAGCCAAGGTTGTTCATATTTGAATCATCCATGGGTCCTTTGTGTGTGACATGAAGAGCTTAGCATGAATGGCACAAAAGAGATGGTTTTGGAAAATATCAAGAAATAAGGAAATTACAATGGTCTTAATGTCTTCACTATACCCAAAAGGTAAGACTACCTTTGGCTTAGGAACCATAAGATACATTTGTTTCATTATCTCTACAAAGGACCTCATAAAATATGGTGCCACTATTAATCCTAAGGGCCACCTCACCCACATATCATCATCACTCAAACAAGGAAACCAGCCACCAAACTTACTCTCTCTACATAATACAACAACAACAACAAACCCAGTGTATTCCCACATAGTGAGGTATGGGGAGGGTAAGATGTACGCAGTCCATACCTCTACCTTTAAAGAAGTAGAAAGGCTGTTTTTGATAGAACCCCGGATTGAGACACGGATACCTCTACATAATACCAATTCAAAATTAACAAGGTTATCATCATAGGTAAAGAGGTAGAACAAGAAGGAATCAAGTGTGAAGACATCATGCCGAGGGGGTACACTTTTAAACTACAACCAGCAATCCTTTGTTAGAACCATGAAATACTTAGTATGATCAGTAAAAAGGATAAGGCTAAGGTAATTATCAAGGAAAAATGAAGACACACCAAGACAATCCCTTCCCCACCCTACTAGTCCATCGGGATCAAATAGATGAAGTAGCCAGGGATATAATTCGGGGTTAATCATTCATTTTACTATGGAATCTTACTTAAAATCACCCAAAGCATTTGATTTTAAGTTAATATTAACATTTAAGAATGAGGATCTACGGCCTAGAAGACTTCCCTCAACAAGATGCATTCAATCCTTCACATCCTCACTAGTTGTTGGCAACTCATATACCAACGTATAATCACTTTGGTTTTTGCAAGGGTCAACTAGTGTGTGAATACTCTTGTCACTTGGTAATGGAACCTTATTCAAGTTATAAGTGCTAGCACTAGATGGACACAAATCATTCTTACGAAAAGAATTGATTTTGTCATCTAAAGGATCAACTAGTGCTTGCATACTCACTACAAGAGTTTGGTCCTTATGCAACCTAACAACACCAAGAGTATCACAAAAGGAAGATTCATACACTTCTTCACTAAGAAAATTCAAAACTACACCACTTTGGCCACTACTAGCCACATCATAACAATTCAAGTTTCTAGGGGTGGGAAGATAGTTTTGTTACCTTGTAGATCATGGGAAGTGTATTCTTCACTTGGTTTTGCATCATGGCAGCCTTCATGATCCACATTACAAGGGAATATGTCAAAGTTTTTCTTCTTACTTACTTCTTCATCACCTATCCTAAAATTGGGACTTTCGACCAAGGGCTTGAAGGGAACTTCCTTGGGATTCTCCTCGGTGCTTCTAGGGTCTTGAAACTGCACATGAGAAGATAAAATACTATGAAAAATTCTATATTTTGGGTTAGGAGGTAACAAGGGTTCTTTGTGGACACAATCCACAATCAAGCATTTCTTTCCCTTTTCTACTTCACTACCTACGGATTCCTTTTCCCTTTCCTTTTTTTTTCTTCACACTCTTCTTGTATCTCAATATCTCAATATCAAGCTTCTCTCCATCTTGAAAATCGACCTCATCACCCTCAAATTATATCACCATCTCTTCTCTTAGTTGTATGGGGTAATTTTGGTTTAGTGGATTTTGGGGAGGAGGCATTGGATTACATTGGTGATGTATTTGGTTTTGTGGCATGGGATTTTGTAGAGTGTGGTGTCCTTGGTAAAGTGGATTTGGGACTTGGTGGTTTGAATTTTGTGAAGACTTTGGTGGATATAATTTATCAACCCTCGCTTTCATTCTTATCACACCACCCGTCAAGGATACCATTTTACCCCTTATAACATCCAAATTACTTCTCAAGGCATCATTATCACTCCTCATTTCTCGGGCAAAGGCCTCAAACCAAGCCATCAAGGCTCCAATAGCATCATTTCCCAAAGGTTTGGAAGTAGTACCTTCAGATTCTATAGCAAATGTTCCTAAAAGAACAAAAAAAAAATAGCAAGCAACACAACCTACAAAACGAGCAAACAAGTTAGCTCAAAAGCCTCACCACACTCTCACTCAACCTCACCTCACTCTTGGATTCACAAGTGTTGAATAATTGGCAATACTTGGCAAGTTACTTGAGTGGTGAATAAGCTTTGGTCCGAAATCTATTTTTTTTTTATTGACTCAAATAAAAATGATGTACGGACTTGAACCAACAAACTACTATGAATTCAAAAATGAGAAAAGCACACAAAAATCAAAGACACGAAACAAACAAACTCTAATCTAATTACCTAACTAGTAGGTACTTACTAGCTTACTAATTAGGGATAGAACCAACAAAATTGAAACTAGAAATAACAATTAGAAATTAGGAAATCTAAATTTGAACTCAATTCGGTTGGTCACCAAAGTGATGACATGGAAGCTTGTGGTTGGATGTGACATTCAAAATTTTCAATTCCCAAATTCTTGTCTCGGCCAAACAACACTTAAGGAGAACAAGGATTTCGGTTTTAAGGGTTTAAGGATGCAATTTAGAGCTCTTTCAAGCCTTCAATTGAAATGGAAAAGAATTGGTCCCCCCCCCCCCCCCCCCCCCCCCCCCGTACTTGCAAGTGTACTTTGTTGTCTCCTTGTCCTCTCTTTCTTTTGGAAGAATGGAATATTCTTTGAATATGCTTTTGAACTAATACCTTTTTCACTCTCTTTCTTTCCTCTTTTAGATCAAACAACCTCCTTGAATATTCTTCTTCAACAATCTATGAAGATGAAGAAGAACTACATGAATATTCAAGAGTTGACCAAAGTTTGACCACAAGGCAAATGAACCCGAAATTTAATTTTTCTTTTGGATCTAGGTTCCCTTTGCTAAGACAAACTTAAATATAAACAAACCAGCCAAAAAACGTCACACATACCACAAGCCACACAAAATCCACCCACAAAAATCTTCAAACACGTTTTCAACAATGGTGGAATGCACAAACACAATCGGATCTTGCTCAAAACTTCGATCTAGACTCCCTAGGTGCTAGGAAACAAGAATCTAGCACTTGAAGCCAACAATACAACACAAAAACATGTAGATCTAAGATTTAAAATGTTGTCAAAGTACAAAAACGTGAAACACCTACTTTTTTTTTATTTTCTTGACTCTCGACTCTTTTTTTGTGGAGATTTTCTTAGATCCAAGACTTAGAGTTATGGAAACAACTCTATACATTGCTTTCATACCAAATGATACAAGATATAAACCTAATACACGAAATTAAGTACACAAGATGCAAAAACCAGCAACTAAAGAGAAAGAAAGCAACACATAGAAGAAAGGGGATGGAGATGAGAATGCATTAAATGAAAGATAGGTAATGAGACCCATACTATCCCCAATGATTAGCACAAAAAAGTGTATCAAACCTTCAAACACACCTCATCAATGGTAGATCAAACCTCACTCTTAGGTGGAGCAAAGGAGTTCACACTCCTCAATTATACCTTTCTTGCAAATTGATCAACACAAGTGAAATCCATCAAATGTATTAATCTCTCAAGTTTGGATGTCTTTTTCAAGACCTACACTAAGATGGCTTTTCCAAACCCTACACTAAGGAAAGAAACTGCACTAAGAGTAATACTCAATTTCAATTCATGAAAGTCTAATGAAAAATGGAAGCTAAGGGTCTATTTATACTATCACAAGACAATGTCTAAAATACCCTTAATGAAGGGTGTCCTTTTGGAGTGTAGAAAGGGAGTCTCAAAAGACCATAATATCCCTACGTTGAGGTTCCTTTAGAGTGTATTCAAGGCTTTCTTTGAGTGTATTAAAAGCTTTTCTTCACTTTTTAGCAAATACACTCCCTTGGTTGAAGGCATCATGCTCTCATAAGCTTCCATTTGCATGAACAAGGATTGAAAAGGCTCCAAAAGGGTCTTCAATCCGAAGCTTGAACCTTTGATAATGCCTTGTACTCTTTTTTGCTCTTTATGCTTGTATCAGAATATGTCAGAAAGGACATATGAGATATGTGGATTGTATACGGGTTAGCGAACCCTTCATAGGTCCTACGTCGGGAAGCTTTAACTCCATAGGTGTATACAGGGATTTTGCGACGATCCCGAAGGTTTTTCAACGACCTCTTGCACCATCATCATCATCAAATACATTGCACTTACTTTATTGTGTTTATATTGTGTTGTATTGTCATATTGATTTTCCATCTATGTAATTCTCTTATCTTTTTTTACTTGTATTTGATGATCTTGTATATGCATATTCCCTCTCATTCTACTTATATGTGGTATAATACATACTTGTGTTCTATCTTAGTGTGTATATGATATATTAGAACTGTTAGTGCAAGCGGTGTGTGCTACCGTTGTGGGATATTTCTAGATTGCAGGTGACATGCCTTAGTGTATATTTTGTATGCTTTATTTAATACTTTGCTTGGTCATCCTATGATACCTACTGAGTACAGTGGACCGTACTTATGCCTACTACGCCCTTTCGGTGCAGGTCCTAGCTTGAGTGAGCCTCAACTTGCTTGACTCGGGCGATTGTTAGAGCTTCCAAGGTAGCGGTTGGACATTCATCCATCTGAAGTTCACCTCTATCTTTCTATAGTAGTTATGTCTTTATTAGTATTTGGAGATAAATATTATTTCTTTGTGGTTATTTTTCTAATGTATCTGACTCTTGGATTGTATTAGTAGTTTTTACACTGTTAACACCTGATTTTGGGCATGATTGGTATTTTGGATAAGTTCTTTTTATATTGTTATGATTATTTATATGGTTCGGCTTCGTACTAGAAGCCTTACCTTGGGATATTTCTGTCTTTTCCTCTTTTTGTATCAGTTTGGGTGATAGGCTTACTTGTCAAGGTATGTCGCGACAAGTGCCATCATGACCCTCGTTTTTGGTTCGTGACTGGGACAGAAATTGATTGGGTATGATTTTAAGTCTTTCATTACACATTTCACCTTATTTTATTATTGATTTTACCTATAAATTACTGTTGTAAATGGAAAATTTAGAAATTTTGGGCTAAAATTAAAAAATAAAATAAAAAATTGGTGATTTGAAAACAAATTTGAGCTTCATTCTTTTAATAAAATTTTAGATATAAGTTAATTTACATTTTTAATGAAATTTTAGATTTTAATTCCTTACTTTATGGTTAACTTGACTTTCACTAATTTTCACTAATTTCTAAAGCTGCAAGAAAGCGCAGGGTCGTACTTTGACTGTTTCGAACTTTATTCAAAGTAATTTAAGGTTTTCTTTGATTCTCTGTAAGAAGTTAGTATATTGTTTGACTGGACATATAAGTAATGAAAAGTGAGGATTTTGTACGCATAAAATGACGAGTATTTATATGAATATTAATATCATATTAAGAAATTATTTGACTATTAAACTTATTAAATTATTTCTCATGATTTATATAATTTTATGATTTATTTGATTCATAGACATGCTAATTGTTGAAGTTTACGGTCATATGATATTGTTGTAGTTATTAGTGAAACCACACAAAACTAAGTCAGGAATGTAGTTATACTAGTTAGACGAAGCCCGTGTAAAATATGTTGAGATTTACCTTCCTTCTATTTTATGATTTTTATTAATGGTCGAATATTTATTTTTTTAGTCTAAGAATATTCTATATTATTTATTTCCTTTTTAAGTCTAGGGTTTATTAATTGTAGAATGTTTAGTTTTATGCTATAAGGAAAATATCATATTTTCTTTATTTATGTTATTTAGTTTCTTATAAATAGAGGTGTACTCTTCTATTTGAATCAAGCAAAAGAATCAATCAAGAGTTTTCATTCAATTTCTATTTAATTTCCTTTCTTGTCTCTTTCATTCCATAACAGTGGTATCAAAGCCTTCATCGATCCTCATGCATCTGTGAATTTATTGAAGCAAAACTGTCAACCATTTTTTAATTCATACTTATTTTCAACCTACCTTTAATCCTTACATTTCTTTTTAACGTAGGACTATTTTTAACCCTTACTTTTATTCTTAATGTGGGGCTATTTTTAATCATTTTTAACCCATATTATTTTAAATCTTGTTTTTCAAACCATGACAAGCAATATTGTAATACCCCGATCATTCCTTAAGCCTAAATCTGTCTTTTTGAATGGATATATATGACTTCCAAATTGATTAATGTTTAAACCATATTGTATTTTTCTAATTTATACTTTTTTTCATGTAGATCATTGAGTAAGCTTTCTATCGATACCAATTTCATCAAAATCCGACATCGGATAAGTGAGTTATGGCCGTTTTACTGAAAGCTATCGGATCGCCCAGGTTTGATGGTCGACCTGGTGGACCGTCTGGTCCTTGGTGGACCGTCAAGTGTCCCATCAATCCAAGGTAGTAGCTCCCTTTTTGGAATGTCGTGTGACAGTCAAAGTGGTGGACCGTCACAAAGTTGACGGACCATCAAGATGTCCATCAGACCGAGGCAGAATGTCCCATTCCTGAGCCCCGAGTGATGGACAATATGGTGGACCGTCAATCCCTCTGACGGATCATCACTTCGACTGTCACTCTGAGGCAGAACAATTCAATTTTGACACTCGAGTGACGGATGACCTGGTGGACCATCAACTAATTTAACGAACCGTCAGATCAACCATCACAGGCCCTGATCAATAAATTTTAGCATTTTTCAAAAGGGCATCTTGGTCATTTCCGCTCCTTGTGGCCTTATATATATATATCTATGTATAAAAGAAAATATCATTTTCTCTCCATTTCTCTCCAAATTTCTTTCAAGAATTCTCTAGAAACCTAGGGTTTCTTCCAAACCCAAAAATCAAATCATCTCCAAGAACTTCAAGAAATCTCCCATAAATTTCTTCAAGTTGTTCAAGAACTAAGCACCTCAAGTCAAAGGCAGGAAGGTCTTGGTCTAATAGTGTAAGACAGAAGTTTCAAGCAAGTTTCTATATCTTCGAAATCAAAATCTAAGGTATGTGGGGTTTCAACAAGAACACTCCTTTCGTTCTTATGCCTAAAGATTTACTTTCTATAATTGATTTACATGATTTTGCAAGTGGGTTTACACCAAAAATTTTTTATGTATGATTTATGAGACTTGAGTTGAATAAGCTTGATATTTATGGTTATTTCACCATCATGCTTCTTAAATTGAGTATTTATTCCTTGAGATGTATATTGTCATTATATATATGGATGATTTCTAAGTGATTTATGATAAGTGTCAAGATTTGTGTTTTTCTATGAGAGATTTGACTATTGAATATATATATATATATATATATATATCGATATTTGAATTGAAAGTCAAGAATGAGTTTGATGATGTTTCCTTGAAGCTTTGGCATTTGAAATGATTTGATAAGCAAATGTACTTGATGTTGAGAAACATTGTTTGATTTTGAGTCAAGTTAGGAATCCACAGTCGTATATAATTTATCGATGAGATATATTGTTGTTTTGGTCATCATGATAGACCCATGAGTTGATATTTATGGAGGTGGATTTCCTAACGTGTTCTGAGCTGAGTTTGGGAGGAGTATTTAGCACCAAGCGAGAAATTTGGTATTTTTCCAAAACTACGTGCCACCGTGGGGTTCTCTCCTTAGGAGGGCCAAAGGCCAAGTATGATATTGTGATGATGAGATTGAGGTTGTACTCCCTGGTAAGAGTACGACACCCCTGCCAATGTGGCGTTCTCTCCTTAGGAGGGCAAAACATTAGACTCTATGAGGCTCACATGGTGTAGTTATGTCGGTTATAAGAAACTCCCACGTCCATAATGATATTAGTCTCTTGAGTTACCGAGTCACTCTAAGTCACGAGTTAAAGAGTTTGAGTTGAGTTAAATGATTTATGAGATTTATGAAACACGTGTCATTATTGATAATTTATGGAAATAATGTTTCAGATAATTCAAGCGAAGATAGTTATTATTGTAAGCATGCATGATTTCACATATATTTATGATATTATTTAAAATGATGCATCCACCCCCACATACTCAGTACATTCCCAAGTACTGATCCCCATACTCTTTTGTATTTTATATTTTCTCGTGATATAGGTTCAGCTGCTCAGTCTCAACAGCAACAGTGATCTTTGAGTACCTTCCTCTACACTTCTGCAGTTGGTGAGTCCTCATGGTTCGAGGAACTGTGTCTCTAATTTTGTCTTGTTAATATATGGTTGTTTACTTTCAGTTCAGTATGAGTCAGTTGGGGATCTTTCCTAATGGCTCCTTAGTCCTTTGAAGTAGAGTCTTTGCCAGACTAGGTACCAGCGTGTACAGAGATTTTAGTATTTTGTTTGTATAGGGCAGTATTATTTCATGTTTCAGTCTGTTCATGACATGGTTATTCCTCTTTATCTTAGCCTGATTTGTGTTATAATGAGTTCTGAAAGTGATGACAAGTTTAGAGGGTTAGCTTGAGGCCACGTGTGGTCTTGAGCACCATGTGATGTCTTGGGATAGGTTCTTGGGGCGTTACAAGCTTAGTATCAGAGCCTAAGGTTCAAGGAGTCCTAGGGAGTTTGACAAGCCTTGTTATGTAGAGTCTTGATCATCGGTGTGTAGCGCGCCACATCTATGAGCAAGAGGCTACAGGATGTTTTACAAAAAATTGTTTCTTTCTTTCAAGAGTCTATCGTGCCTATGATTGTTTCTCTCTACGGTTAATTCGTACTCTCTTATGATAGAAAATACCTCCTCTTAGAGCTCGCAGAAACAACGAATGACCTCAACCCATTGATCCTTTAGGTGAGACGGTGTCCCATGCCGAATTTTGGGAAGCTTTCCAAGCGCTAGCCCAGGCGATCACCGCCAATGCTCAAGCCAACACCCAGGCTACTGTTCCATCTCCGCAAGGGAATAATTCTAATGTAGCCCGGGTTCGTGACTTTATGCGAATGAATCCAACTGAGTTCTATGGGTCGAATATAGGTGAAGACCCATAAATGTATTTAGATGAAGTGTGAAAGATCACTCAGATTATACACGTGACTGAGGAGGAGAGTGTTGAATTGGTTGCCTATCGAATGAAAGATGTTGCTTATAATTGGGTGGAGATGTGGAGAAAGAGTAGATGGGATAATGATGCTCTTGTGACTTGGCAAATATTCCAAGATGCCTTCTTAGACAGATTTTTTCCCTCAGAGCTGAGGGAAGCAAAATTAAAAGAATTTATGAACTTGAGACAGGGATCCATGACAGTTAAGGAGTATTGCCATAAGTTTAACCAGTTATCTATGTATGCTCCCGGTATGATGGCTGATTCTAGAACTAGTATGAGTAAGTTCTTGGCCGGCGTATTTAGTTATGTTATGAAGGAGAGTAGATCCACTATGCTTAATAGGGACATGGACCTTTCAAGTTTAATGATCCATGCTCAGTAAATTAAACTGGACAAAGTGAAGGAGAGAGAGAGTGAGCGGGAACAAAATAGTTAGATCTGAGTAGCAGGGGTATAGTTAGGCTAGATTTTCTAGAGGGATCTGCCCTCAGTTCCAGAATCGTTCTCTTATGTCAGTGCCTTCATCAGCCAGTACTCCTGCATTTAGAATTAGGCCAGAGCAGGGTAATAGGCCTACTATGTCTAGGTCCCAGGATAGTATGAGTGACAGACCTCATCCTCCCCCATGTACAAAGTGCGGTAAAGACCATCTTGATGAGTGCTTAATTGGTCAGAGGGGTTGCTTTGGTTATGGTAAGTTGGGCCACAAATTCAGGGATTGCCCATATACTAGATAGGGGAGTCGCGATGTTCGTCCCCAAAATCATACTATTAGTGCTCCAGCCCCTGTAGTTCATCCTACTCTTCTTCGGGGCGCCTTATCTAGTACTACAGGTGGTCAGTGCCAGAATTGCTTTTATGCTATACCACCCTACCAGGAGCAGGAGGATTCACCAGATGTTATTACTGGTATGCTTCGTGTATTTCATTTTGATGTGTATGTGTTAATGGACCCTGGGTCAAGTCTTTCTTATGTGACTCCATTGGTGGCTGTGAATTTTGAAATCAGTGCTAAAAAGATTTCCGAGCCTTTTCTAGTCTTTACACCAGTGGGTGAATCTGTTGTTGCTAAGCAAATATATAAGAAGTGTCCTATCACTATTCTTAATAGAGTCATGTTTGCAAATTTGATTGAGCCAGACATGGTTGATTTTGATAATATTCTGGGTATGGATTGGCTACACTCTTGTTATGCGTCTATAGACTGTCGTACCCATGTAGTCAAATTTCAGTTTCCTAATGAGCCAGCTTTTGAGTGGTTCAAAAATTTTGTATCTCCTAAAAGTTATTTCATATCCTATCTTAAAGCTAAGAAGTTGCTTTCCAAAGGTTGTATCTATCATTTGGTTTGAGTTAAAGATACTAAGTCTGAGACTCCAACTATTGAATCTCTTAGTGTTGTTAATGAGTTTTCTGATGTTTTCCCGGAAGATCTCCCAGGGGTACTCCCGATAGAAAGATAGAATTTGGAATTGATCTTCTTCCTGATACACAGCCAATTTCTATTCCTCCATATCGTATGGAGCCGCAGAACTTAGGAAGTTGAAAGAGCAACTCAAAGATCTTCTTGATAAGGTTTTTATAAGGCCCAGTGTGTCTCCCTAGTGTGCACCCATTTTATTCGTGCGAAAGTAAGATGGTTCATTACGCATGTGCATAGACTATCGCCAGCTTAACAAGGTCACAGTCAAGAACAAGTACCCTCTTCCTAGAATTGATGACCTGTTTGATCAGTTGTAACGTGCCAGCTACTCCTCAAAAATAGATTTGAGATCTGATTATCACCAACTTAAAGTCAGAGAGTGTGATATTCCAAAGATGGCTTTCCATACTCGTTATGGTCATTTTGAATTCTTGGTCATGTCCTTCAAATTAACTAATGCCCCATCAACTTTTATGGACCTCATGAATCGGGTGTTCAGATCATACCTGGATATGTTCGTTATTGTGTTCATAGATGATATTCTTGTATACTCTCGAAGTGAAAACGACCATGCAGATCATCTACGAGTTATCTTGCAAACCCTTAGAGACCAGCAGTTGTTTGCCAAATTTAGCAAGTGTGAATTTTGGCTTCGATCAGTTGCTTTTCTGGGTCTTGTTGTCTCTTTGAAGGTATTTGAGTTGATCCTCAAAAGGTAGAAGATATAAAAAGTTGGCCTAAACTTATTTCCCCATCTGATATTAGGAGTTTTCTGGGTCTAGCTGGCTACTACCGTCGTTTCGTCGAAGGTTTCTCTTCCATTGCTTCTCTTTTGACCCAGTTAACCCAAAAGAATGTTAAATTCCAGTGGTGAGATTCTTGCGAGAAGAGTTTTCAAGAATTGAAGACTCGACTCACTTCAGCCCCTGTGATAACCCTGCCTAATGATATCGATGATTTTGTGGTATATTGTGATGCTTCTAAAGTTGGTTTGGGTTGTGTGTTGATGCAGAAGGGTAAGTTTATAGCTTATGCCTCTCGACAATTGAAACCTAATGAGAAGAATTATCCGACCTATGACCTCGAGTTAGCTGCAGTGGTTTTTTCTTTGAAAATTTGGAGACACTACCTATACGGTGTTCATGATGATGTCTTTACGGATCACAAGAGTTTGCAGTATGTGTTTACTCAATGAGAATTAAATCTTCGATAGAGGCGATGGTTAGAATTGCTAAAAGATTATGATATGAGTGTGTTATATCACTCGAGAAAGGCCAATGTAGTGGCAGATGCTCTTAGCAGGTCGTCCATGGGTAGTGTAGCACATGTCGAGAAAGATAAGAAGGAGTTAACCTGCGAAGTGCATCATTTGGCTAGGTTAGGTGTTATATTACTTGACTCAGCTGAGGGTAATGCTTGGGTCCAAAGTAGCTCTGCATCTTCCCTAGTTTTGGAAGTGAAAGAGAAACAGGATATAGATTCTCGTTTGGCCAAATTGAAAGCGTCCGTCAAAGACCAAAAGGTGGAGGTTTTCTCCCAAGGGGGAGATGGTGTATTGAGATTTCAGAATAGGTTGTGTATGCCTGATGTTGATGATCTGAGGCAGAGGATTATGGCTGAGGCGCATGGTGCGCGATATTCTATTCATCCCAGTTCTACCAAGATGTACTGCAATTTATGGAAGATTTATGGTGGAATGGTATAAAGTAGGATATAGCAAAGTTCGTAGAGAAGTGTGAAACTTACCAGCAGGTGAAGATAGAACACCAGAGACCCGATGAAATGATGCAATAAATTAGTATCCCTACATGGAAGTGGGAGGAAGTGAATATGGATTTTGTGACTGGTTTACCGCCTTCTCGCCTTCATCGTGATTTGATTTGGGTTGTTGTAGATAGGTTGACTAAGTCCGCACATTTTCTGCCAGTACATATATCTTTTACCGTGGAGGACTATGCTAAGCTGTATATTTGAGAGTTAGTCAGGTTGCATGGATTTCCGCCGTTTATCATTTCCGATAGAGGTACTTAATTTACTTCTCAGTTTTGGAGAGCCTTCCTGAAGGTTCTTGGCACCTAAGTTCATATTAGCTCCACTTTTCATCCGTAGACAGACGGTCAGGCTGAGAGGACTATTCAGACTTTGGAGGACATGTTGAGGGCTTCTGTTCTTGATCTCAAGGGAAATTGGGATGAACATTTTCCATTGATTGAATTTTCTTACAATAATAGTTTTCATGCTAGTATTGGAATGGCTCCATTTGAAGCCTTGTATGGAAGGCGATGTAGATCACCCATAGGTTGGTTCGAAGTGGGTGAAGCTGTTGTGATTGGACCTAATGTTGTGTTCGAAGCTATAGAGAAAATTAAGTTGATTCGGGAGAGATTGAAGATAGCCCAGAGCCGTCAGAAGTCGTATGCAGATGTGAGAAGAAGATCTCTTGAATTTGAAGTTGGAGATTGGGTGTATTTAAAAATTTCACCCATGAAAGGGGTGAAAAGATTTGGAAAGAAAGGGAAGCTTAGTCCCAAATATGTTTGCCCTTATAGAGTTTTGGATCGTGTTGGGAAAGTAGCTTATGAGATTGAGTTGCCTACAGAGTTGTCAGCTGTCCATCATGTATTTCACGTCTCTATGCTCAAGAAGCACATTGGAGACTCTATTGTTGTAGATCCATCGAAAAGTTGTGATGTTCAGGATAGTCTTTCTTATGATGAAATTTCGGTCAAGATCCTAGACAATCAAGTTCGTAGATTAAGAAATAAGGAAGTTCCCTTGGTTAAAGTTCTGTGGCGAAATCAATCAGTCAAGAGTGCTACGTGGTTAACAAAAGAAGATATGCGAGTCAAGTACCCTCATCTTTTCCCTGTGAGTTCAAATCGAGCCAAAGGAACTATTCTCTTAATTTAGTTTCCTCCTAATCTAATGCATTCAGCTATATGGTTATTCCCTTTATGATTCGTGCTTTTTATAAAGTACTCAAGAGTATTAGAGTAAAGTGAGCCCTTCTATGTGAGTAGTTTCAGATGTGCGTCCTCATTTTCTCTTATTCTTGGCCTATCTAGCAATATTCGAGGATGAATGTTTCCAAGGAGGAGATATTGTAATATCCCGATCATTCCTTAAGCCTAAATCTGTCTTTTTGAATGGATATGTATGACTTCCAAAGTGATTGATGTTTAAAGCATGTTGTATTTCTCTAATTTCCACTTTTTTCATGTAGAGCATTGAATAAGCTTTCCATCGATACCAATTTCATCGAAATCCGACATCAGATGAGTAAGTTATAGCCTTTTTACTGAATGCTACCGGATCCCCCAAGTTTGATGGTCGACCTGGTGGACCGTCAGGTCCTTGGTGGACTGTCAAGTGTCCCGTCAAGCCGAGGTAGTAGCTCCCTTTTTGGGATGCCGTGTGACGGTCAAAGTGGTGAACCGTCATAAAGTTGACAGACCATCAAGATGTCTGTCAGACCGAGGCAGAATGTCCCATTCTTGAGCTCCGAGTGACGGACGATATGGTAGACCATCAGTCCCTCTGAAGGACCGTCATTTCGACCGTCACTCTAAGGCAGAACATTCCAGTTTTGACACTCGAGTGACAGACGACCTGGTGGACTGTCAGCTAATCTGACGGACCGTCAGATCGACCGTCACAGTCCCCGATCAACAAATTTCAGCATTTTTCAAAAGGGCATCTTGGTCATTTCCGCTCCTTGTGACCTTATATATATATATGTAGAGAAGAAAAGATCATTTTCTCTCCATTTGTCTCCAAATTTCTTTCAAGAATTCTCTAGAAACCTAGGGTTTCTTCCAAACCCAAAATCAAATCATCTACAAGAATTTCAAGAAATCTCCCATAAATTTCTTCAAGTTTTTCCTCAAGTCAAAGGTAGCAAGGTCTTGGTCTAAAAGTGTGAGAAAGAAGTTTCAAGCAAGTTTCTATATCTTCAAAATCAAAATCTAAGGTATGTGGGGTTTCAACAAGAACACTCCTTTCGTTCTTGTGCCTAAAGATTTATTTTCTATTATTGATTTACATGATTTTGCAAGTGGGTTTACACCCAAATTTCTTTATGTATGATTTATGAGACTTGAGTTGAATAAGCTTGATATTTATTGTTATTTCACCATCATGCTTCTTAAATTGAGTATTTATTCCATGAGATGTATATTGTCATTATATATATTGATGATTTCTAAGTGATTTATGATAAGTGTCAAGATTTGTGTTTTTCTATGAGAGATTTGACTATTGAATATATATATATATATATATATATATATATATATATATATATATATATATATATATATATATATATATATATCGATAGTTGAATTGAAAGTCAAGAATGAGTTTGATGATGTTTCCTTGAAGCTTTGGCATTTGAAATGATTTGATAAGCAAATGTACTTGATGTTGAGAAACATTGTTTGATTTTGAGTCGAGTTAGGAATCCAGAGTCGTATATGATTTATCGATGAGATATACTGTTGTTTTAGTAATCATGATAGACCCATGAGTTGATATTGATTGAGGTGGATTTTCTAACGCGTTCTGAGTTGAGTCTAGGAGGAGTATTTAGCACCGAGTGGGAAATTTTGTATTTTCCCAAAACTACGTGCCACCGTAGGATTGATGTTGATAGTTGTGGGCCAAAGGCCAAGTATGAGATTGTGATGATGAGATTAAGGTTGTACTTCCTGGCAAGAGTATGACACCCCTGCCAATGTGGGGTTCTCTCCTTAGGAGGGCAAAACGTTGGACTCCATGAGGCTCACATGGTGTAGTTATGTCGGTTATAAGAAACTCCCACGTCCATAATGATATAAGTCTCTTGAGTTACTGAGTCACTCTGAGTCACGAGTTAAAAAGTTTGAGTTGAGTTAAATGATTTATGAGATTTATGAAACACGTGTCATTACTGATGATTTATGGAAATAATGTTTCAGATAATTCAAGCGAAGATAGTTATTATTGTAAGCATGCATGATTTCTCATACATTTATGATATTATTTAAAATGATGCATCTACCCCCACATACTCAGTACATTCCCAAGTACTGACCCCCATACTCTTTTGTATTCTATATTTCCTTGTGATATAGGTTCAGGTGCTCAGTCTCAGTAGAGACAGTGATCTTTGAGTACCTTCCTCTACACTTCTGCAGTTGATGAGTCCTCATGGTTCAAGGACCTGTGTCTCCAATTTTGTCTTGTTAATAGATGGTTGTTAACTTTCAGTTCAGTACGAGTCAGTTGGGGATCTATCCCAATGGCTCCTTAGTCCTATGAAGTAGAGGCTTTGTCACACTAGTGTACCAGTGTGTACAAAGATTTTTGTATTTTGTTGGTACAGGGCAGTATTATTTCATTTTTCAGTATGTTCATGACATGGTTATTCCTCTTTATCTTATCATGATTTGCACTATAATGAGTTCTGAAAGTGAAGACAAGTTTAGAGGGTTAGCTTGGGGCCACGTGTGGCCTTGAGCACCATGTGACGTCTCGGGATAAGTTCTTGGGGCATTACAAATGCTCTCTGTCAATGCCCCACAAACCTTCACCGGTGAAAATTATCAAATTTGGGCAGTTAAGATGAAATCTTATCTTGAAGCTTATGATTTGTGGAAAGTTGTAAAGGAAGACAAACGTATACAACCAGCCCATGCAAATCTTTCTGCTATCGAAATCAAACTGCACTCAGAATAGAAATCGGAAAAATATTAAGCAAAAATTGTAATTCAAAGTTCAGTTGTTGATTCAATCTTTTCTAAAATCATTGCATGTGAAACAAAAAAAGAAGCTTGGAAAAAACTTGAAAAAGAGTACCAAGGAAGTGAACGAGGCAGACAAAATCAAATTCTGAATTTGAAAAGAGATTTTGAATCTCTTAGGATGCAAGAAGGTGAGACAATTACTACGTATTCTGACAAAATTTCTTTGATTGTCAATAGAATCAGTTTGCTTGATGAAGATTTTAAAGACAATAGAATAGTTGAAAAAATTCTGGTGACTATTCCTAAGAGATTTGAGTCCAAAATCTCCTCTTTGGAAGAGTCTAAAGATCTCTCTGTCATCTCTCTTGCTGAATTGATAAGCGTTCTTCAGGAACAAGAGCAAAGAAGAGTTTACAAGAAAGACAAAATTATTGAAGGTATTTTTTATGTGAACCATCAAAAAAGAAAAGTTGAATATCCACCTTGCAAATATTGCAAAAAGAAAACACCCTTAGAAAATTTTTGCTGGTGGAGATCCGATACAGCGTGTGAAAGTTACAAACAAAAAAGTCATGTCACAAAAGTATGTAAGTTCAAAAACACTCGAGGTAATTCAAAAGCGCTACTTGTGGAAGTAAACATGAAGATAAGGAAGACCAACTTTACTAGATTGCTGCAACAAAATTAAGGAAAAATACATTTTTTTCAAGAATAATTAATGATAGAATATTTTTATTTTTATTTTTTTTAGTCTAAGAATATTTTTTAAATTATTTATTTCCTTTTAAGTCTAGGGTTTATTAATTATACAATATTTAGTCTTATAACTATAAGGAAATTTATTTTATTTAGTTTCTTATAAATAGAGATGTACTCTTCTTTTTGAATCAAGGAAAAGAATCAATCAAGAGTTTTCATTCAGTTTCTGTTTAATTTTCCTTCTTGTCTCATTCATTCCATAACAAAATACAGACCCCATATCTATCCTAAATTAATATTATAATAATAACTATATCAATTAATGTAACATCTTTTGAATTTTAAAATTTAAATAAATTTATTTTTTCAGAGTAATTTTTGCATATATTCTTAAAATATTTTAAATTATCAATTATTGTGATTTATTTTTCAAATATATAATTTTATTTTAAAAATTTAATTCACGATTAAAATTAAACTCTACAAATGTATAAATTAAGTAGTTTAGCCGCACGTGCCTCGCAGGTGTTTCTTTTGATTATTAGAATTAAATGATTTTATCTATTGCAAATATTTTTAATGAAGTACAAAAAGTTCGACTCACTTCTCAAATACAACTACATCAAATTTAAGTGGTGAAAGAAAGAAAGAAAAAACAAACCACATCATGACCAAGTTAAGTTACCAATAATATGAAAATCAAATTGAAATATTTAACCAAAAATAAAGCAAATTTGTAATTACGAATCAAAGAATTGAATGTACAGTAAATATGAAGAATGTACTGATCGAAAATTTGAAATAGATGCACAATACAACTGAAACTTCTATTTTTCTTTTCTTAAATATTAAAAAGATAAATCTTTAATGTCAAATTTTTGTTCGGGAGTTTTTTCTTAAAAGAAAAAAAGAAATTGTTATCTTTTCTAAGTGAAATTTGTCTTTTTTTTTAAAAGAACACTTATTACCTTTTCTAAGTTGAACTTTGTTATCCACTTATTTAATTTAAGTAATAAAATAGATTTCTAAAATTCTTAAACTAATGAAAAAGGTATTAATTCTCATTAATTCTGAAGACTTCTCTAATAAGGAAAGTTTTACTATAAATATTTAATTAATTTTAAAATCTATAAATATAATAAAAATAGTGAAAAGATAATTTTGTCTAAAGCAGAGACTTTTAATGAAGGGTAAAAAGTTTAAAGGGTAAAAAGTTCAAACAATATATCTAAGTATTGCTTTTTTTTTTAATCTAATTGGGTTATAGATAGATTGATTATAGATATAGATTGATATAGATATATCGAGATAGATAGATTAATTATAGATATAGATATAGATACATAATTTTCTAGGACGTATTATTTTTCTTTACCCTAAGTTTGCACTACTTGCTCAAGCTATACAACTGAAAGAATTGGGTTAAAATCTTCATATCTCTGAGATGATAACTCAATCTGCAACCTATTTTTATTTAATCATTTTTTTATTTTTTATATACATATCTTTAGTTAAGATACAAGATTCAAAAAATTTTCTCACTTTCTTAAATTAATAAAGTTAAAAACAATCTAAGAAATTAAAATGGGGAGAGAAATTTGTTTCTTGCTTAAGATGAAAGGCAGGTTAGAAGGGCATTCTATTCTGTTTTTACTAATAAGCAATATTTTCATGGAAGACAATTTATTGTGACTATACAAAGTACATATGGTCTAAGATCCTGCAATGGCAAGGGATACACAAGCAAACACTACGTTTGCAAGAGAGTTGAATTTGGTATGCACAGAAGCAAATGGGAAAGGGTCAAGAGATACAACCTATAGAATGTGCTTGACAACAACTGTATATCAGGTAGGGTTTGAAAGAAATCAAAGAATTTTTCAGAAGAAAAATGCTCTCCCTTAGGTAGTCACAAGGAGGATAGTACAAGAGGTGTTCTTCAAAGGATTCTTCATTCCTCAACTGGTCAAAAGATCAATTTGATAATGAAAAATGTTTTAATTGCCCAAAAAAAGTTATATCTTATAAATCACAAATCTCATGTCGCATTTTGTTGATATCTAACCATTTATAAACAGTAAAAATTATCTGGTCCGTCAATAAGCAGTCAATCAATCAACTAACCTCTAATCTCAAATTAGAAGGAAAAAGCAACATGAATACTTTGTATTGCTAAAGATCGTTTCAGGTCAATTTTATTTCATTACTAAATAATTTAAGGCAAATTAAGGTTATTTAGAACTAAATATTCATACTTATCTCAACAAATCAATGTTCATGTCCAAGTCAAAATTCATAGAGAAGATACTTGTTCACCATCGGCATTTAATTTATGTCAAAATTATAACATTTTAAATCCTTCTATAAACCTAAATAGACTATATATGATTAATAATTTGTTAATTATATATATGATTGATAATTTAGTTGATAGCTTGAGCCTCATTATAACTCAACAAAATTTTTTTACCAAGAACGTTTGTCGAATAATACCTCGATTTATATGCATTGCTTTAATTCAAATAGAGGAGAAGAATCTTAATTTTTTTGGCTACTTCATTCAGCGAAAATATGTTTGTTTCATTTAATTTTTTTATTTGAATTTCATCTGAAAGAGAAAATATGATAAATTATTAAAAAAAAAAAAAAGAATTCATTATCAATTATTGATTATTATAATTCAAATTAAAACTATGAACTAAGAAAATAAAGAAAGACATAATGCATGATGATATTGAACTCAAGAAGATGACTATAATTAAAATCAACATTAAAAAAGTTGTAAAAGTAGAAGAAGCTGAATGTTTCTTGTAAAATTTGATAAAAATATTACTTAAATAGAATTGTAGTATCTTTGTTATATATGGTAAAATTCTAATTGATTTAGAAGTATTAAGTTTATGATTTCTTATCTAAATCAAATAAAGACTTTAATTAATTTCAAAAATTTAAATAATGAATAATAGTGACTTTTTTTAAAAAAAAAAGTTTTGTTTGAAAAATGTCCTAAAAAACAATTTTGGGAGAGAAAAGTAAAAAGAAAATCCTAAATCTATATATATTAAAGTACTTAATTTAACATACATTAGATTTTGATTCAACTTAAAGTACGTCTTTGATTCAAAATGTTCGTTTGTTTTTATATGGAAAATTTCTAATATTCTTTCCATATATTTTGTGCTAGTTGTCATCATATATTTTATATTAGGATTCTTTAATTTTTAAAATTTACCATATATTTTGTTGCTAGTTGTCACCATCTATTTTAGAACTCTTTAAATTTTATAACTTACCATATAATTTATGATTTCTTAATTTAAAATATTAAATATAATTAAATAATTAAATAATAATTTTTAAAAATGAGAAAATACTATTTTGTCTATTGCAGAGTATTTTAATGAAGGGCAAAAAATTTAAATCACTTTTATAAGGGTCTTGACACTTTTAATATATTATAGATATATATTATAGATATAGATATAGATAGATTATGGATAAAGAGTTTGAAAAGTAAAATTCGGTGGGCCTATATTACTCTACGAGCTCAGTATATGTTATTTTTTGGTTTCAATACATGCCACACAAATAGAACTTAGATAATTAATCATATTTTTAATATGTTTTTAGATATTTTAAGTTGTTAACTATGGTAATTTATAATATTTTTTAATGTAGATTTCGAATAATATACATTACTCTCCCTGCCTAAACTTTTGTTGCATCGATAGACAATTATATTTTTAAAATAATTTAAAATTTTAATTATTGTGATTTACAATACTTTTCTTCCATTCCAATTTAAGTGACATTAATATAATTTTGAGAGTCAAGAAAATATTTTATGACTTTGAAACTTTGTAAGTTGTTAATTATTATGATTTATAGTATCTTTTACGTATTTTTTAAAAAATATATAATAGATTTTTTTAAAGATATTTTATGTTGTTAACTATTGTAATTTATAATACTTTTCATATAATTTTAAAATAATATATGTTACTCTCCTTGTACAAACTTTTATGGCATTGATAGTCAATTACATTTTTTAAAATAATTCAAATTTGTAATTATTGTGATTTATAAAAAATTTTCTCCTATTCCAATTTAAATGGAATAATGCTTAAATGACAATAATAATTAATTAGAGGTGATATAGTAAAATCACGATTGAAGCAGCAAAGTAGACATGTCTTAAATAATTTACAACAACTAATTAGAAGTGATATAACAAAAATACTATAAAAATACTTGTGAAAAAATTTAAGTGAGTCTCATATAGGACGTCAAGTAAATTTAAAACATCAAGAGCTCACTTATCATTTTATATCTATTTTACCTTTTTATTACATATTATTTTTTTAAATATTTAGATGACTTATAATAATAATTAATTAGGTGATGTTTGGTAAAATAACTATTGAAACAGTTGAAGCAAACATGTCATAAATATCTATTTTATTTTTTATTAAAATTATTAATTTAATATATGAATAATTTATAATAATTAATTAAAAATAAATATAATAAAATCATAGAGCAAGCAACTAAAATAAATATGCCGATGGAGAACAGCCTGCTTGAGCTCAACTCTCTCATATAATAAGAGAATGATTGTAATTTGTAACAATACTGCATGTTGATAATGCAACTCTATCAAAAGAATGAAGATGCAATACCCATAACCCAATTAAAAAGAATTTATAAAGGAAAATAAAATAAATTCACCAAAAATTTTCTTTACACATGATATTTAAAAGAATAGTGATATCAATATGCAATGATTTACTTGAATAATAATACTTGTTAATTTATTTATCAAGTCTTTATCAATTATAACTTTTGAAAAAATAGTTAAAATATAAAGATTCAAGTCTTGAGACTGATATTCTCATTGGAAAGAGTTAATGCATGTTGTATTATTTTTAAATAGAGAAATTCTCATTCATTATATTTCACTCTCTCAAGAAAAATTATAAAATTTCTTCTTATAAGATTTCTTCTTCTCTCTACCTTTCCATAGACTATTTTTCTTCTTACTTTGTTATTTTATAACACAAACTTATTGTCAACTATTTTAAACGAAAAGGAAATCCCAAAAAGAACCCACTCCTCAAATTTTAACTTTTTCACTAGATTTTTTCACCTTTGCAACACTACATACATCCTCCGTTTAAAAAAGAATGATCTATTTTAACTTGACACAAAGTTTAAGAAAATAAAGAAGATTTTTGAATCTTGTGACCTTAAATAAAAGTTGTGTCAAATGTACCAAAATGCCCTTCAATCTTATGGTCCTAAACATACCACGTGGAAAGTTACAATTAAAGTATTATCAAAAAAGAAAAGGAGTCATTCTTTTTTAAACGAATTAAAAAGGAAAGTAGATCATTATTTTTAAAACGGAGGGAGTATTACTTTACTTATATATAAGAGGGAGTTTGGGTGTTGAGGCAGGCAGCAGGTCGACATGCCTGCTTCAGCTGCTTCAATCAAACTTTTACTATATCACCCATAAGTAATTATTATAAATCATTTACATATTAATAAATTAACAATATTTAATAAAAAAAAATAAAAAAAATATTTATGGCATGACTGTTTCAACTACTTCAATCGTAATTTTACTAAATTACCCATATTAAATTATTATAGATCATTTAAATAATAAAAAATTAATAATATTTAATTAAAAAAATAAAATAGACGTAAAATGATAAATTAATTTTTGATGTTTTAAATTAAAATGATATCTTATATAGAGCCACAAAAAAATATTCACAAGTATTTTTTATAATAATTTAACTATGTCACTTCTAATTAGTAGAATAGAAAAAAAAAAATTATAAATTACAATAATTAAAAATTTAAATTATTTAAAATATATAATTTACTATCAATGTAATAAAATTTTGAATAACTTAAAATATCGTTATGCTAATATTATCAATCTAAATATAATATTATATATCTAACTTAAATATTAAAGATCAACATTGAAATATGCTAACACGGTGTAAGCCGGCTAATACAAAAAATAAAAGTCATGATTGTCATGAAAACCCATATATAGTCAGAACTCATAGGTACAATGTACCTACAGTATCCAACGTTCAAAGTTTTCAACTGAGGAAGTGTGGACCCCACATAATTTTACACCACTCTGCATGCATGACGTGTACAGTCAGGATTTGCCACGACATTTGAGTTAAATGATGTCAGGTAGAAAGCCAATGGGTGACACGTAAGCAGCATCTTCTGCATGGCCCCCACGTCAGCATACTTGTTGTGAAATGACAAGAATGGCCTTATAATTAGTTGTCAGCTATTTTGATTCAATTTGTAACTAATTTTCAATCCTATTACTTCAGCTATTTATGGGGTTGTGGCGGCTGGCTTAGAATTCAAGAATTTAGACGTCAAAATTTTTTCCATTTCATTTTTGAGGAAAAAAAACAATCATTTGAATCATCCAAGTGGACAAAGTGGTCAATTTGTTCTTTAAAGGACTTAAGCAATGAACTTCGAAAAAATAAATTATGTTGCATCTCTTTTGTTTATGTTGACCTATTTGATTTGAAAGAACTTCTAAGTAAATAAATAAGAAAATTTAAATTTTGTGATCTTGAATATGTTATTACATTTGTGTATTTATGAGTCATGCGATTAAGGATAAATAATAAAATTAATTTATTTTAAAATATAAATATATATATTTTTTATTGAAATATATTAAAAAAATTATATATATATATATATGTATGTATGTATGTATCTATAATGTATAATGTATAATCTATATCTATATCTATAATCTATCTATAATATATTAAAAGTGTGAAGGACTTTAGAAATATTGTTTGAACTTTTTGTCCTTCATTAAAAGTTATTACTTAGATAAAATTACTTTTTCACTATTTCTTTCTAATATTTAAAATTTAAAAATTAATTAAATATATTTATGATAAAACTTTACATTATTAAAACACTTTGTAATAGAAAAATTATCTTTTCATTATTTTTTTTAACTATTATATTATTAAATTAAAGATTCTTGAATTATATGGAAAGAAGAACCCAATAAAATAAATATATATATATAAAAAATTAAAAATCCTAAAATACAATAATTTGTACGTGAAGTTGACTCTAAATACATGGGAAGATTCACAAGTATATGGAAAGTTATATTAATTATGTCCTTTGTGGTTTATGAATGATAATAAAATAAGGACTTCTAAATGTAATAAGTTTTCTCACGGCATCATGGGCTCCTAAATATACAGAGACACACGGAGTTGTTGAAGTTATACATAGCCCTTTTATTGTGGCTAACTCATTCTACAACATTCCCTATCGTAGCTGTCACACCCTTTTTTCTAACCCTAAAAAAATTCGTTTTAAGTTTCGAAAGGGTTTTTATTAAAATGACAAAAAATAAAAATTTTATTTCAAAAAGGATTATTTATATTTAAACTCAGAGTCGCCACTTGACATAATCTGGTGTGCCAAGTCACCGTTGAAAATCCTTTTTCGAAAATAATTTTGACTCTTTTAAACTGATCTGCGAACAGAGATTCCGACTAAGGAATTCTGTTGACCGAGGGAAAGGTGTTAGGTACCCCTCGGTCCCGTGGTTTGACCACGGTCACTTGGTGGAACATATCGGCTAATTTGATACTACGAATGTATAAACCACATAAAACACGTAAAACAATCAAATAACAAACAAACCAAAACGAATAAAAAAAATATAATGTCCAGTCCGAGTTAGACAGTCCAAAATAAAAAAAAATGCGAGAATAAACCCTATCTAACCTACACTAATCCTAACTACTCTCCCGTGCTTTACCCGATGCCTCGGTCTTTCGTCACGAGCCTCCTTTACGTACATGATACGTCAGGGCATTTCCCGGTGAATAGATATAAGTACCTCGGGGCATTCCCCCGCCAAATGAGTATAATTGAATTAAATGCGATAAAACAAAACCATTCCAACACATTCAAACATTCCAACAATCCATCAATTCTAAATTTTGCCTACCCGCACCTACATTTGCCTATCTATTTTAACACATCATGATTGTATCATTTTCCGATAATATTCAAGCTCATTCCGAAAACAACAACAATAAACAAAAGTTAATCTAATTTCACTATTTTATCAACTTCTCAACCCCATTCCCCAAATAACCAATTTTAATCCTTAATCAGATATTATTTCATCACACGACCCCCATAATCAATCCATAATCAAGGAAATCAAACACCGAATCAGAACAAACAAATATTAACCAATCTAACACTCAAACGTCACCAATAATTCACATGCCGAATCACGTTCAACAATCACATAAGAAATAAAAGAGAGGAAAGAATTGGACCTCAATATCGCTTTCAAATATCATTCGATAAAATGAGATGAAACCCGCACCGAAACCTCGAACCAAAACCTCGGTAACAACCCGTAAAGAGAACCTCCACACCGATGGAATCCAACTCCAAACTCAGTATCAAAATTTAAAACCCATAAATTGATCGCGATGAAGAAAATCGAAACAAACGGGATTCGAATTCTCAAATCAGTAGCGAAGACTGATGACCGATGAGACCAAACAAAACAACAACAGAACAAACCAGCTGGATGTGAACTTATCACAAAAATCGATCCAAAATAGATTGATTTAAATAAGGATTTTGCTATTATTTTGTGTTTTCCGACGACGTGTAAGGAAAGAGGGTGGCTAGCAGTACTTTTCCAGCGATGTGTAAGGAAAGAGAGTGAATGGCAGTGCTTTTTCGGTGACAATTCCGGTGAGGTTTTCACCGGAATAACCTCACCCTCGCCGTACCTCTCTCTCAATCTGTCTCACTCTCTCTATTTTCTCTCATTTCATAATCTGTCTCTAATTTCTATGTGGGTACAATGGTGTTTTTTGGTGGTGTGTGTGTGAGAGATGGTGTTGATGATGAAGTGGGTGTATGTTAGTATGTGTATGTGATAGAAAAAATGGAGAAGAAGCCTGAATAATGTATGTTCTCCCTCGAGAAGAAAATCCCCCGTTTCTTCCTTGCCTATATTTTGTTTCAAAGGGAATCCTTTCCAATGGGGTCCACCTCTAGGAAGTTTCCTGGAAGTTCATTTCATTTCCCTTTTTTTGTTTTTTTTTGGTAGTGTATTTGCTTTTGTGGACAAGAAAAGGAGAGGGTGGGTTATTATGTAGTGGTGAGGTATCATTTTTTAATAGGGAGGGGCTGTTAGAATAAGATAAAATTAGTTAGGAATTGTTATTTTTGTATTTTTGCAGGGAAATTATTATACGGGTGAGGGCACACACTAAGACGAGGCTAAAATGGTAAGAATGCTTTCGGGGAGGGATAAAATTATGTGTCTACATCATGCCCCTCTTTGTAGGTAAACACAAAGTGTTTTCATACAAAGAAGTAGACAACGAGACAGAATTTTGACCCGACCATTATTCACAGGAAGAAACAAAAGGAAGAAGGGCGACCAAGTTGGAGAGTCGAGTGAGGTCCCGTCGAGGCTCCGGTCTGCGGCTCTGTCATTACATCAAAAATGAAAATTGCAATTTAAACATAAATGAAATTACAAAAATCCTATCTATACAGCTTCTGTTGGACTCCTGACTTAAGTTTCATCACTCTATTCTTCAGGCGGACTCCTGACTTGCAATTTCTTCAACTTGTTGCTTAATTTTCCAATGCTTCACCTCATTGCTTAAATTTCAATTTCTTCACCTTGTTCTTCAGGCGGGCTCCTGACTTGCTATTTTTCAATCCGTTAACTTTTATCTTTTCACCTTGTTGCTTTGTTTTTAACTTCTTCAGCTTGTTCTTTAACTTTTCATTTATTCGCCCTGTTCTTCAGGCGGGCGCCAATGTTGCTTGAATTATCAAAACAAGGAAGTTCATCTCCTTACCAATGCCGCTTGAATTACCAAAATAAGAAAGTACGTCTCCTTACCAATGCTGCTTGAATTACTCAAACAAGGAAGTGCATTTCCTCATAAATGCTTCTTGAATTAACCAAACAAGGAAGTGCATATCCTTACAAATATTGCTCGAATTGACCAAGAAAGGAAGTGTGTCTCCAATGTTGCTTGAATTACCAAAACAAGAAAGTGCATCTCCTTATGATAGCGCTTGAATTACCAAAATAAGGAAGTGTGTCTCCTTACAAATGTTGCTTGAATTGTCCAAACAAGGAAGTGTGTTCCCTTACAAATGTTGCTGGAATTACTCAAACAAGGAAGTGCGTCTCCTTACAAATGTTGCAGGAATTACCCGAACAAGGAAGTGCGTCTCCTTATAAATGCCAATCGAATTACCAAACAAGGAAGTGTGTCTCCTTTGGAAGTGCATCTTCTTATGATAGCGCTTGAATTACCAAAATAAAGAAGTGTGTATCCTTACAAATGTTGCTTGAATTATTCAAATAAGAAAGTGTGTCCCCTTACAAATGTTGCTGGAATTACCCAAATAAGGGAGTGCGTCTCCTCACAAATGTTCCTGGAATTACCCGAACAAGGAAGTGCGTCTCCTTACAAATGACGATCGAATTATCAAACAAGAAAGTGTGTCTCCTTTAGAAGTACGTCTCCTTATGATAGCGCTTGAATTACCAAAATAAGGATGTGTGTCTCCTTACAAATGTTGCTTGAATTGTCCAAACAAGGAAGTGCGTCCCCTTATAAATGTCGCTGAAATTACCCAAACAAGGAAATGCGTCTCCTTACAACTGTTGCTGGAATTACCCAAACAAGGAAGTGCGTCTCCTTACAAATGTTGCTGGAATTACACGAACAAGGACGCGCGTCTCTTTACAAATGCCAATCGAATTGCCAAACAAGGAAGTGTGTCTCCTTACAAATGTTACTTGAATTTCCCACATAAGGAAGTGCATCTCCTTACAAATACCGCTTGAATTACCAAATAAGAAAGTGTGTTTCCTCACAAATGTTGCTTGAATTATCCAAACAAGGAAGTGCGTCCCCTTATAAATGTTGCTGGAATTACCCAAACAAGGAAGTGTGTCTCTTTACAAATGTTGCTGGAATTACCCGAACAAGGAAGTACGTCTCCTTCCAAATATTGCTGGAATTACCCGAACAAGGAAGTGCGTCTCCTTACAAATGTCAATCAAATTACCAAACAAGAAAGTGTGTCTCCTTACAAATGTTGCTTGAATTTCCCACACAAATAAGTGCATCTCTTTACAAATACCGCTTGAATTACCAAACAAGAAAGTGTGTTTCCTCACAAATATTGTTGGATTTACCAAATAAGGAAGTGCGTCTCTTTACAAATGTTGCTAGAATTACCAAAACAAGAAAGTGTGTCTCTTTACAAATGCCGCTTGAATTACCATGGGTTTGAATACCAAATATATACAACAACATTGCCTCTTGCATTTGTAGAAGTGAGAATATTACGGCCCTTGATGTTTAGGCTTTGAAATCCTTGATTCGAAGGTAGCATGTGTTTCTATTTTATACAAAGAAAACTTATTAGTTTAAAAATATGGTGGTTGGTTTGTGGCTTTGGCTTTTGTGGAAATCGCTATTACCCCTGTCACATTAATCTTGCTTTCAACCATTAGCATACGCCATTGACTTGCTGCATCATTGATTCGAACTCAGATTATTAAGAGTTCTTCTGAATCAAACACAGTATCTTTGCTTTGCCATGCTTCTCAGATAAACTCTTTGACCCTTGGTATTTTTATGAATTCCCAGAATTTTCTATTGACACAACTTTTTGCATGTCTTATTTTGGCTCACAATCATGTCTCTTTCATGTGCTGGACTTTTGTCTTGCTTTCTGCAATAGAAGAAGCTGGTAGCCAATTTTAAAATCTTTTCTCACTTGTTTTGACATAGACTTAACTCAACAACAAGAGAAAAGTGACAATGACTTTTATTTGGATAACTGACTCAAGAAAGATAAACAAAATAAAGAGAAGAAAGAAAAGATAATTAATGTCCCAATTAAAACAAAGAAATAAAAATTTATCTAAAAATGACAGTCAACTCCAAAGATTATGCCATGCATTTTGGGTCAGGCTGCCTGATCTTTTCATCCAAACTTTCTACCAATTGTTGTTGAGTTAATGGCCTTGAAACTGAGTTGTTTCCTTAGGTCAATTGTATTTAAGACCTCGTTCGGCTAGTGGCACCTTGGAGGGTTTTTTTTCTCAACAAGCCTCTCTCATTTTTTCTAGCTCACCATTGCCTTATGGTGTCCGTGAGGGTTTTTCACCAATGAGACTCTCTTATTTTCATTTGTCTTAACTCACCATTGTCTTACCGTGCCCGTGAGAGTTTTCACCGATAAGACTCTCTCATTGTTATCTCTCTCAACTTACCATCATCTTACGGTGCCCGTGAGGGTTTTCACCTATAAGACTCTCTCATTTTTATTTCTCTCCTGATTCTTTATGCTAAGGAAGACAAGTAGTTCCCAAAATGCATCATCACATCTATTGCATGCTTAGCCTTAACATTCTCAAAGATTGATCTGAAGGTCTTTATTTGGTTGTAACTTGGCTTTTGGATAAGGTTAGAAAGAAAAGATGATTTGAGTCACAAACGACACTTAAAGTGGGGTGGGGCTTACAACTTTCGAAATTGACTCAAACAATGGGGATCAACTCATTCCCCAGTTTCTTTTGACTGGAAAATACTAAATTGTTTATTTGGTTGGACCGAGCCCAGAGTAGGGCAGCCTACGTATCTCACCCCTGAGAGATGAGAATTAGGTCACGCGTAGTTCTGGCAGCTTGTTTTTTTTGCTTTGATCTGATTTTTCTTTTTTTTTTCTTTTATTCGCTCTTTTCACTTTACGATTCTTTTTTTCTAACTCTATTTTTCTTGACACTCTTTTTTTTTGGAAATATTTTTGTCTCTTTTTTGTAACTTTTTGACTTTATATTTTTACCCGACATTATTCTTTGAACTTTGCTTACTCTATCTTTATTCCAAAAGAGGGGTATAAAAGAAAATAACTCTAAGGCTCAAATGGGGTAAACAAAGGATGACACAATATTTGGATAGCAGAATGAAATACCTTCATCATATCAATCCTTGAGAATGAAAGTACATAACATCCAATTAGAAGTGAGAGATGATGATCATTTACGACATATTTTTAAGCAGATTGAGTCTGTGCGTCACTACTTCTTCTGCAAAATTCACCTTTGTTGTACATTCCTCACATCAAATGACTCATGCTTTCGTGGAGCTGCTTATCTTCTTATTTCTCTTGATATAGGGATCACACATCCACTATTTGACCTAATTGGGACTTGCCTTTCGATCGATGACCAAGTTGTTCTTGTGATTCTAAAAATAATTGCCTTAACTTGTCACCAAATGTCTCAGCACTCTATCTATTTTCTCATATGCTCTCTTTTTCTAACTTTAACCCTCTGATTCAATGTTCATGCTTAAAATGGATTTTAAGATCTGACTGAAAATTTCACTAGCATGTCATATCACTAGAGTCAACACAAAATGTACTATGGAAAGAAAATAAACAAACAACACATATTTAAAACATTAAGGAAAATGAGACACTTCATTTAGTTGAAACAAAAGATAGAAGGGTTTGAACATAAACAACAAAAGGACAAAACAAGATAGATCCCGAACTACAACCCTGAAATAATTTGAAGAACAGAAAATAAAACTCAACAAGCTACCAAACCCCTTCCTAATAAGGAGAGGGATGACTTCTCATTTGCTCAGCCTGACATCTTAGCCTTTGGTTTGCATATCAGCATGACTAGAGCTTTCCTTACTGTCAATGTTCTGCACCATGATTGATTTATCTTGAATCATCTTTCAATTTCTCTTTTCAAAGCATGACAATCTTTAATACTGTGACCCTGAACATCGGAATGATATATATATTGTACATTAGGATCAAAACTTCTTGAATGTAGGTTAGGAGTATACCCAAGGAGAGGAGTGATCATGCCCTGCTGTAACAATCTCTGGAATAAACTTGCATACGACTCTCCAATTGGTGTGAAGCTATCCCTCGCTTCTGTCTCACTTTGTTATTTGGCTTAAATTGAAAACCAGGCCTAGAAGGGCTTCAGTATGTATGTGGAGTTAGAGGATAACTCGGCAGAGTTGGCGCGCGCCAGTGTGGGTAAGATGAGGTTTAAACATATAGTTACGCATTATACACTTGATATGGAGATGGGGCGAATGGAATATAATGGATTTTGGGAAGGATTCTGTAGCACTTGGCCATAAACTTAGGTTTGAGCCCATGGGTAACGATGGTATGGTCCTTTTGCCCGTGCCTGTTGTCCAACTATAATAGCAGATGCAACTTCCTTATTCTTCTTTCCTCCAATACTTCCCGAACCTTTTAGAATTTCTTGAGTAGTCTCTTTCAATGTTGTAAAACTCACAATGCGACCAGTCTTAATTCCATCCCCTATCATCTCCCCCATTTTGAGGACCTCAATAAATGGCTTACCTAATGTAGGTAACAAGTGTCGATAATATGTTTCATCTTGCGCTTGAATAAATACCTCCACTATCTTGCTTTCTTTCATTAGCGGTTTTACTCTAGCAGCTTGTTCGCGCTATCTGATCGCATACTCCCTGAAACTCTCAGTATTCTTCTTTTTTATACTAGTTAGGGATTTTTCGTCAGGTTTTAACTCCACATTATATTGAAATTGTTGTACAAATCCATTAGCTAGGTCATCCCAACTAATTCACTTGTCAGTGTCTTGATCAACAAACCATTCCGAAGCTAGGCCTGAAAGACTCTCCCTGAAATAAGCCATGAGTAGTTCTTCCTTCCCTCTAGTGCCCCTTAGCTGGTTGCAATAGCGTCTCAAATGTGCTATAGGATCACCATGTCCGTCATACTTCTCAAACTTCAGCATTTTAAAATTAAAAGGAAGATGTACACCTAGAAACGTGCACAAATCTTTATATGAGACACTTTTGTACCCCCCAAGTCCTTGCAAGTTTTTCATAGTCAGTTCCAACCTTCTAGATTTTCTAGATATTTTCTCTTGTTCTTCTGTCATAACAGGCTTCGCAGTGTTAGGAGGAAATTCAGGCGGCTGAGGGCAATCGTAAGGACCAGTCGACTTAAATATGGGCTCCAAAGCATAATACTAATCACTAAAAATATTCAATGCAGGCTCTTTTGTAGAGTGGGGAGGCACAACTTGTGGATGAACATCAAAAGTAGGAGCTTCAAGTGGGGGTGGCTCCGCAAAAGCATGAACAGCAGCTGGAGCCGAGTATATGGTAGTCTTGGATTGGGGAGTGAGGAAATAAACCTTGGAAGTGGTTGGATATTGTTGACCCGGAGTCGATCCTGATGCATGTCGTGGCATATCAACAAAAAATGGGAAATTGTACATGTGACACGGGAGGCAAGCTAGAAAGATATTCCAGATTATCAGTGGAAACTGGAGGAGGCGGCAACCCATTAGCCCAAGCTCGATGCATTTCTATTATTTGCCGTCTTAATTTCCGAATCTCTTTATTATCTCCTACATTCTCTTTCCCCGAACTCCCTATCTGATTAGTGACAACTAACTCGGTATCCTTGTTGGCCATAAGATCACCGAACCAAATAAGGGACCCTACGTATCTCACTCCCAAAAGAGGAGAATCAGGTGTGCGTAGTTCGTGAAGTTTTGCCAAAATGGACGATTAAACTCTTTTTCTTTCTATTTTCTTTTTCTTGAAACTTTAAAAAGGAAAGAAAATAAAAATTTGTCAAAAGAAATGATGAAAATATTTTTGAATTCTTCGGCTTTAACATCCCTATACAAAATGAAACCTATGATTACCAAAGAAAATCTTTTTGAGTTTTCGATTTTGAATTTCATATGAAAACGAAACTTGAACCTATTAAAGGAAAAATCTTTTTTTGTTGTTTTCTCTTAAAGACGTATATGAAACACCTACTCTAATAAAGAGTGAAGAAAATCTTTTTGGATTTTTGAAATAAGATCCCTGAACCCACAATAGGTTGCCTACGTATCTCACTCCTGAGAGAGGAGAATCAGGGGTGCGTAGTTCGTCCAGTTTGGACAATTATTGATTAAATTAACAGGCTAGACCCTGACTTAAGAGACACGACCAAAGACAGACGATGAACCATGTTAATAAAATCTTTTGAGTTTTCATTTTGATACTTCACAGAAAAATGACATCAACAACTATGAAAGAAAAATCTTTTTGGTATTTTCGTTATACGAAATGTAAAAAATTTCTAACATTTTTTTTGCATTTTTCTTTTATAAACACATCCTATGAATGAAAAAATCTTTTTGAAGTTTTTGAATTGTGAATGCATGTAAACGAGACAAAGGAAAATCTTTTTGATGTTTTTGAGAAAATGAGTGCGAAAGGTAAAAAAGTCCTTTTGAATTTTGGAATTGTGAAAAATAAAAGCCATAAAAAACTCTAAGAACTACGAAACTTATTTTTTTCTTGTCTTTTTTCATTCCCCACACACTTTACTTCTAACACATGTTTTCCCAAATCAGTCCGTCAAATGACCACGTTATCCTCAAAGATCCAACATTTAGCACGTAGGGATACTTTATGGGTGAGTCTCCTACAATGGACCAAGTGGGCCCTGCTAGGTCTCAATATGATGCACATAAGCATGACCTAAAGGCTGACCTACGTTGGGGTTCACTAACAAGGCTATTTGGGGGAGCGTATGGTCGATAGTGGCTGCGACAGCTTTCCACCTACTCCATAACACCGACGGCTCCCCCCCCTAAAATAAGGGTGACTCAACTAGAGGTCGTTATAACACATGTACTATAGACTTGTTACAGAAAGAAGGCCGGGGGTAGACACATGATGCCAGATATAAAAGCAATAACACATAGGATAAGGATAAATACTGTACACAAAGAGCACGAAAACATTCCATAATGATAAAACAATAACACAAAACATCACAAAAAAATGTTTATACACCTATAGTGCCAAACAAAGCCGATACGACTCCAAAATAAGCTCGAATTCTGAACAGGTCCCCAGCAGAGTCGCCAGAGCTGTCACACCCCTTTTTCTAACCCCAAAAAAATTCGTTTTAAGTTTCAAAAGGGCCTTTATTAAAGTGACAAAAAATAAAAATTTTGTTTCGAAAAAGATTATTTATATTTAAACTCAGAGTCGCCACTTGGCATAATCTGGTATGTCAAGTAACTGTTGAAAATCTTTTTTCGAAAATAATTTTGACTCTTTTAAACTGATCTGCGAACAGATATTCCGACTAAGGAATTCTGTTGATCGAGGGGAAGGTGTTAGGCACCCCTCGGTCCCGTGGTTTGACCGTGATCGCTTAGTGGAAAATATCGGCTAATTTGATACTACGAATGTATAAACCACATAAAACACGTAAAACAATCAAAAGAACAAACAAAACAAAATGAATAAAAAATATAACGTCCAGTCTGAGTTATACAGTCGAAAATAGAAAAAAATGCGAGAATAAACCCTATCTAACCTACACTAATCCTAACTACGCTCCCATGCTTTACTCGATGCCTCGGGCTTTCGTCACGAATCTCCTTTGCGTACATGATGCGTCGGGGCATTCCCCGGTGAATAGATATAAGTACCTCGGGGAATTCCCCGGCCAAATAAGTATAATTGAATTAAATGCGATAAAACAAAACTATTCCAACACATATTTCTAACATTTCAACAATCCACCAATTCTAAATTTTGCCTACCCGCACCTACATTTGCCTATCTATTTTAACACATCATGATTGTATCACTTTCCGATAATATTCAAGCTCATTCTGAAAACAACAACAATAAATAAAAGCTAATCTAATTTCACTATTTTATCAACTTCTTAATCCCATTCCCCAAATAACCAATTTTAATCCTTAATCAGATATTATTTCATCACACAACCCCCATAATCAATCCATAATCAAGAAAATCAAACACCGAATCAGAATAAACAAATATTAACCAATCTAACACTCAAACGTCACCAACAATTCACATTCCAAATCACATTCAACAATCAAATAAGAATTAAAAGAGAGGAAAGAATTGGACCTCAATATCTCTTTCAAATATCATTCGATAAAATGAGATGAAACTCGCACCGGAACCTCAAACTAAAACCTGGGTAACAACCCATATAGAAAACCTCCACAGCGATGAAATCCAACTCCAAACTAAGTTTCAAAATTTAAAACCCAGAAATTGATCACGATGAACAAAATCGAAATGAACAGGATTCGAATTCTCAAATCAGTAGCGAAGACTGATGACTGATGAGACCAAACAAAATAACAATAGAACAAACCAGCTGGATGTGAACATATCACAAAAATCAATCCAAAATAGACTGATTTCGATAAGGATTTTGCTATTATTTTGTGTTTTCCGGCGACATGTAAGGAAAGAGGGTGGCTAGCAGTGCTTTTTGGGCGACGTGTAAGGAAAGAGGGTGGATGGCAGTGCTTTTCCAGTGACAATTCCGATGAGGTTTTCACCGAAATAACCTCAACCTCGCCGTACCTCTCTCCCAATCTGTCTCACTCTCTCTATTTTCCCTCATTTCTCAATCTCTCTCTAATTTTTATGTGGGTACAATGGTATTTTCTGGTGGTGTGTGTGAGAGAGATGGTGTTGATGATGAAGTGGGTGTGTGTTAGTGTGTGTATGTGATAGAAAAAATGAAGAAGAAGCCTGAATAGCGTATGTTCTCCCCCGAGAAGAAAATCCCTCATTTCTTCCTTGCCTATATTATGTTTCAAAGGGAATCCCTAAAAAGGAGAATTCCAATGGGGTTCACCTCTAGGAAGTTAAAGTGAATCCCCAAAAAGGAGAATTCCAATGGGGTCCACCTCTAGGAAGTTTCCTGGAAGTTCATTTCATTTCTCCTTTTTTTTTTTTTTTGTAGTGTATTTGTTTTTGTGGACAGGAAAATGAGAGGGTGGGTTATTAGGTAGTGGTGAGGTGTTATTTTTTAATAGAGAGAGATTGTTAGAATAAGATAAAATTAATTAGAAATTATTATTTTTATATTTTTGTGGGGAAATTATTATACGGGTGAGGGCACACACTAAGACGAGGGTAAAATGGTAAGAATGCTTTGGGGGAGGGACAAAATTATGTGTCTACAGTAGCAATTATGTTGCCCCCTTATACAGGCATTAAGCTCATTTCAATTGGAAAAGTTAAATTATTTGGAGAAAAATAATAAGGGCGAGAAAATAAAAACTTATTTTGTTGCTTGAATGAAAAGTTTAAGCGATCATAAATTTATTATATGGCGAGGAACGACGAAAGAGTATTTCGTGCAGGTGTAACTCACAAGTGTTATTGTAAGTATACTTTCTGATAATCTTTTTTTATTATGAGTAGCTAACTATAATGATTTGAATTTAATATTTTTAATCGATGCACAAAGCATTCCACATTTTAAATTTGAATATCATATGTAATGTATTTTTTATTTTTCTGTTGTTTTTAGTTAAAAGATATCTCCCAAAAGAAAAGAAACTAAAAGTGGATCAACTTCTGACCACCCAACAAAAAATGCTAAAGTACAGATAGGTTCATAGTAACTTCCTGAACAATCTTAGTCAGGGCAAAATGAAGCCGAGGAAAGTGAGAACTCCTTCTCACCAATGGGGCATGAATTAATATCGAAATCCCAACATGATCCTATCAAAACCATTAGTGTTGACATGTTTCGAGTTGTGATACCGATATATTACCCTGCAGAAGTAACTGGCGATCTTGTAATTAAATGTCAGTTGGGGAAAGGTTTTGATGAATTTAAGAGTATTAGGAAGAATAAAAACATAGACAGACTTTTTAAGAGGAGTTGCTTTGCATACTTTCTTAAACTGCTTGAGGACCACAATCTCCATTTCCAAATGAGCATGGTATATCTTCTTCTCAAGCGCAGGATCAGGTATGCGAGGGATGATAAAGATTCGAAGGAGGGAAAAAATAGATGAAAACTACTGTGGCATGCCGATTTAGTTTGGATTGAAAGATTTTGCCATAGTGACGGGCTTGAGATACGATCATCCAGAAGAACCTCTCATCAAGGAAACATCCCACAAAAGGTCCAACAAACGCAAGAAAAAAAATGGGTTGTTGGGCATTCTTGGACGTAGCTACAAAACCGGGGTTTTGATAGCAGATCTCGAGGATAAAACCATCTCAAAGTAGTACAGAGAGAAATTATTCTTAGTTTGGTTTGTCTATTCCGTTATATTAGCAATAGACATCAGAAAAGTTGTAGAGGATGATTTATTGGCGCTTGCTGATAATTTTGAGAAATTCAACGACTATCCCTGAGGATATGACAGCTACTACTTGACTATCAAATATTTACTAACAAAGCTATCTCCAGGGACGATCACATTATACATCTTTCCTTGGGCTTTCATGGTAAAATTAATCACTATTTTTAGTCATACATTAATTTATATTAAATATAGTTATTATGACTTTTTTTGCTTGCTTCCCGTTTACAACTTTTAGGCCTGGGCATTTAAAGTCATTCTTCTCCTCCGAAAGCAGTTCAAGGATTACCCGAATGAGGTTTGTCATCCAAGGATCCTTAGGTGGTTGGATACAAAGAGAAATAAAAAAATTAAGGAGGATGGTCTCTTTAACCCTCCAGATGATGTAATACATCTTTTTTCAACTAAAATAATTTGTCTCAAAGAAAGATACTGAAGCAGATGTGCCATCTGTTATGACAGATGGGTTATCTATTGTAACAGATTACCCGTCAACTATAACTGGTGCAACAGATGGGTAATCGATTACACCTGACGATCCATATTTTGCAATTGATTAACCATCTTTTTCTCTAGTTCCTTGAACCCGACTCAATAGATTACCCATCTACTATAAATTATGCAACAGATGGGTAATCTGATACAATATATTATCAATCTGTTGTGACATACAGATCAGCTGTTGTGGAAGATAGATCACCTGTTGCATAAGTTGGCTGTGATAATATGGAACCTAATTTACTACAAATTATTATTATATGATTTAAATACCTTCTGTCTTCTTTTATAGGTTGTGCATCCTTAAATTGTTCCTACTGAGAAGGAATTTGAAATGACTTCTTTTATTTCTCTAGATCTTGTTGATACAACATCAGACCCAATGGTGGAGTTAATAAAGAAGGAATTAGCTGGAGAAACAGCCATAAGAAAAACAGTTGGGTAAGGTCATCCTAATGTTGAAGCTCTTCTTGACCAACCTACCGCAACAGATTCGGGAGCTTCTTCTGGGGGTGTTGGTGGTGGAGTTGTTGATGATGGTGGCAGCCATCCTGATGCTGTTGCTACTTCCATTCATGGTTATGAGCATGTTAGAGCTCAGGAAAAAATAAATACATTTGAAAATATTACTTGCACAGGTTTCTCTCACTCTTCGCCCATATATTCTCATTGTAAATGCAAAGTATACAAGGACATAGAGGATAAACTCATTGAAAAACTAGAAGCTATTGCTGAAGCTGCCGAGGAGTTGCAATCCAAGGGGGATATCATACTATCCAAGAAGGTGAAGGAGTCATACACTCCTAAAGTGGCGGTTAGGAGGAAGAGAAGAAATATTAGTGAAATATTCTCCATTCTAAAAACTAAAAAAATTGCAACTCATATCGCTCCAAGAGTTGCTAAAATTCAGGGGCCGCTGAAGAAGGTGGACATATATGAGTCACTTGGCGATGAAGAGAAGAAGGAACTAGAAAAAATCATGACTGATGAGACAAAACCTCCACAAGAATACACCATCCATTTATTTACCGCCCAAGACTTCATGAGTATGACAAATATGCGTGAGCGGTACGTGGAAAATGTAAGTTTACTTTTGCTAACCTAGCCAATCTACTCCATGAAGAAGAAGCTACGCAACAGATGTGTAATCTATTGCAACAACTGGGTATTCTGTTGCTACATGATACACATATGTTGCATAAGTTGCGTTAGCTGGAAGAGGTCTATGCTTATGGACTACTAACTAAATAGTTAGACCCTGTGTATAAAGAAGAATATGTACAAAGACAGAGACGAACACGATAATAATCTTTTATTTCAAGCCACTTTGTTCACTTTACATATAGTGGCAATTTTTTATGTCTGGCGAAAGTTGCATTTTTTTAATGTAACAGATTGTCTATCTGTTGTAATAGATATCATACCTATTGTGACAGATTGATTATCTGTTGCAATAGGTTGGCCATCTTTTGTATTATGCAGATATTTCTGTCTGTCTGTCATAATATATATACAATCTGTTGCAACATATAATCTATTTATTGTAATTGAAGGTAATCTATTGGAATAAATAAAAAAAGTAGGAAAACTTGTTATATAATTTTCAGCAGACGACCTACATGTTGCAACATATGTCTAAATCTATTTGATAAGATATGTCATCTGTTGCAGCAGATGTATGATTTGTTGCGATATTTGAATTTAGTATTCCATTTCAGTTAATAATTTCAAAACTAAGGATTAAATTATATTTATAGATAGCATAAAATAAATCGAAGCCTTCGAAAATTACATAAAATAATTCAACAAATAAGTGAAATATAAAAAAATTATTATGTGTACAAATGATCTGCTCCACAAATAAATAAACATGTTAACCAAGGAGGATAGGTTATTATATTGACAGACTCAAGCTATAAAGATCTACAAAATATGGACAAGTTGTTCTTCATCCGGTGCTATGGAATTCGGCTTTGGTCATCGTAGATCTTTAATGTTGCTTGCGTACGATTTCTGAGCTTCTACTTCTCTATATTTCTATAAAAGAGTAGCATAATCCGGTATCAAGTCCATCATTTGGTACTTGTAATCCATCACTCAAATACTCAGCGTAAGCGGCAACAAAAAGACTGCAATCCCTACATTTTAAAAAACATATTATCCATATCTTGTAGTTCATGTACGTGTTGTGAAATTTATGAAATGAAACTAAATTATGATACTTATACTTACAAGATACCAATGGTTTGTTGAGCAATTCCTTCAATATATTGTACATCAAATAGATTACCCATTTTATCCCGGTATGCTTCAATCGTCGACCAATCAGTATGAACCTTTTGGTCCAAAAAGCCACTCATATCAAGGTAAGCAAGTAATATTTTAGCTAGCTTTTGTATCTCAGACGATGGACCAAAATATCTCCATCGCGACATTGAGTCATAAACTCGGATGTGCCTCTCTTTTAGAACGACGACAACCAACAACTAATGAAATTCATCACCACAATTGATTGGGATGTACAGTTTGTCAACCAAATACCAAGGTAAGCCAGCTGAAATACTAAAACCTTTGATGATGTTGCTTAAGTATTTCTCATTTCAGAAAACTTTCAACTGTTGTTGACAATACCTATCGTAGGCATTATTGATATAAAGTTTGTATAAATAATTGTCTGTCATGTATCTGTATTGTTCTTATGTTTGCAACTTGGCCATCTTTCGGTGATTGTAAAAAATGACATCGATGTGCTACACATATTATCAAATATTTTAGATTACGTGACAAAAAAATTAATACACAGATGCAATTAAATAAAGTATTAATCAATAGTAATATGTATGTCATTTAAACCTCATCATTCCAGCAAAGTTGGGGCTATGACATCAAATAGAACCGATTCTTCATTCCAGAATGTGCAACAACAAATTCGAACATATCAAAACCAAGACTCGATTCGTTCACTTTGTAGTGTTCATCATTTTATTTTCTACATGATGATTTATATGTTTTAATGTCATATTTTTATAACAAAAATTGTATAAATCAATATCTTTAAAATTGATTTATGTACCTGCCGGCATGATGCTTTAACATCCCATCGACAATCCATTCTGAATAGTCGTTGATTAACTTTATTAGGTTTTTTGAAGCCTCGTCCGAGATGTTGAACCCTTCAAAGGGGTAGTTCTTCTGTTCTCCTGAACTAACAGGCTCCACTTTTTATTCTTCTTTGGAAGCAGTTGATGGATTATCAACTGTGATATTATGCTCTTCAGCAGTAGCTTCTACTGTGACATCCACCAAAAAAGCTAGAATTGTCAATGCTAATTACAGATATATAATAAATTGTCTATTTATTGCAACAGATGAGTCTTATGTTATAACAGATAGATCATATGTTGGGATAAATTCGAATAAGTTAAATAGAGCGGTATGATAATTTTGAACAGATGACCTATCTGTTACAACATAAGACTAATTTGTTGGTACAGATTAAAACAGTAGAAAAATCTATTTAATTTGCTAAAATAGAAAGACATATATTGCAACAGATAACGTATCTAATGCAACAGGCTAGACAATAGTTGCAACAGATGTATATATCTGTTTGATAATTTTCAATAGATGTATCATCTATTGAAATAAATATGTGTCTGTTTGCTTGTTGGAACAGATGATATATATTCACCTTCTTCAGCTAACGTTGCTCTCATGTGGCCCTTGTACATTGAAAAGCGGTGCAAGACAAAGACAGAGGAGTTGTAAATTTGCTTTTTTCAATGCTTGATGATGCACTGGAAATATCTTTCCTTCTCCACTTAGCCATATTGATCTTTAGTGGAATATATAGCTATGATTTGATGGAATGATACTCCTCTTAGATGTCATGTCCTTTACAGAAGCAGTTAGTGAATTAATAGCATTAATCACTCCATCATGTTTCGCCTTGCAATCTTGACATTTGCATGCAGAACATTCACTAGAAGTGAAAAAATCTGTATAACTAGTATGATCATAATCATAATGATTTGTTGTTTTAAAAATTGTAAGAAGAGCATCATTAGCCCCAATAGGAGCACCACTACCACTACCACTACCATTATCAACAAAAACAAGCCCACCTTCTAAAATTATTTTTCTTGTGATGGTTGTTGCTCTAAACAATTTTATTTTTATTCTATCAATGACCTTAGGGTCCGATAAAGTTTGCACAGACCGTAAAGTAAAAAAAATAGCATCTTCAACTGTTGATTGGTCAGAACAAGCCACGTATGGACAATCTAAAATAAATCAGTACATATATTAGAATGATGATGAAATCATTTAAAATAATCATTAATTAAAATAAAAATTTGATTTGAATTAGACTTACTACTTTTTTCGAAGGATTGAAAAGATCAAGAAATTTTATATTTTTATCAGTTTCAGCCAACAACCATCTCAGGATTCTTGGACAAGAAACTTCTTCCTGGTAGTTCACTTGTTTTATCAATTAAGGAATGACTTTAAATACCTAAGCCTATAACATAACGCCAATAAATCAAAAGCATTATTGAATAAAAAAATGAATCATATCATAATAAAAGAAATATTTACCATGAAATCCCATGGAAATTCATTTAAGTTGACTGTCATTGGCGTTAACGAAGTCAACAAATATTTGACGGTCATTTTAAAGCTTTCATAACCTCCAAGGATAACTGTTAAATGCCTCAAGATCCTCAGAGAGATTTATTAAACCGAGACTTATGTTGTTGTTAATGTTTCTCGCGTAAAGAATATTATGTATAAACCAAACCAAACCAAACACAATGATTGCTTGTGCTTCTTTGAAAGTCTTTTACCTTTCAACGCTTCTATCAAATTTTTAGTTTTGAAGTTTGGACCAAAATTGGACACCGGGTAATCACGATCTCTCGACTTACCTTTGCCTTTTTTGAGTGTGCGGGGTGTTTTTTTTTGGGTTAGAGTAGGTATAACTTGAGAAAGAGAAGGAGGATAACATTTTAGTCCATTAACTATGACAAACTCCTTCCAACCAACATAAGCAGACATGCCACAGTAATTTATCCACACCCCATCCATCCTATCTTTGTTTTCATACATAAATGCATGCTTGAGAAGATCATATATCATTTTCATTTAGAAACGAGCATTGTTGTCCTCCGATAAATCAAGATATTTCCCAAAGTAGCTTTTCCTGAAATAAGAATCCAATTTTTGTTCTCAAAGTATTTTTCTGAAGGCATCGAAAAAATTTTCCATGGCTGACTTAACCACAAAATCACCCGTTAAATCTATGAAACGATCACACTGCATTTTCACAGGATAATGATCAGTGGTAAAAGTTTTGACCAACTCTTCGATGGAAGGGCTATTAGCATTTTGATCATCTCTTTTAAAATATTCCTCCTCCCCGTGTTCATTATCTTCTGCTCCCGATTGAGATTACACTTGTAAAGCAAGCTCATAGAGTGGTGGATGTAGACTAGCTACTTCACTTGTTTCTTTACTTAAACTTGATTCGGGTTTTTTTCTTTTGGGAGCCATATTATCTTAAATTAACAGAAATATAAAATAGATTATAATTGATTAATGCATTGTTAAAAAAGAATAATAGTAAATCTAACACGCACAACAGTAAAATAACAGTTCCAACAGGCCACACATCTGTTGCACCAGGTATATTATATTACAACATATAACCGACCTATTGCAATGAATGAGTAAACCATTGGAAATAATAAAAATAGATCACTTATCTGTTGCACTTAGGAAGGTTATCTGTTGCAATATATAACCAACATGTTGTAACGAATGAGTAATTCGTCGGAAATAATAAAAATAAATCACTCATCTGTTGCACCAGGAAGGTTATTTGTTGCAATATATAACCAACCTATTGCAGCGGATGAGTAACCCATTGGAAACAATAAAAATAGATCACTTATCTGTTACATTAGAAAGGTTATCTATTATAATATATAAGCAACTTGTTGCAATAGATGAGTAATCCATTGGAAATAATTCTAACAGATCAGTCATCTGTTGCACCAGGTAGGATATCTGTTACAGTATATAACCAACCTATTATAGCGGATGAGTAATTCATTGGAAATAATAAAAATAGATTAATCATCTGTTGCACTAGGTAGGATATCTGTTGCAGCATATAACCAACCTGTTGCAGCGAATGCGTAATCTGTTGGAAATAATAAAAATAGATAACTCATCTGTTGTATCAGGTAGGTTATCTGTTGTAGTATATAACCAACCTGTTGTAGTGGATAAGTAATCCATTCAAAATAATAAAAATAGATTACTCATTTGTTGCATCAGGTAGTTTATCTGTTGCAGCATATAACCAACCTATTGTAGTGGATGAGTTATTCATTGGAAACAATAAAAATAGATCTCTTATCTATTGTACCGGGTAGGTTATCTATTGCAACCTATAAGTAACCTGTTGCAGCGGATGAGTAATCCATTAGAAATAATAAAAACAAGCCACAAATTTGTTGAAACAGATCACTCATCTATTGCCAAATGAGTTATCTATTGGATCAGTATTGTTTAAATTTCTTCCAAATAAAAAATTCGTCTGTCGCAACAGCTGAATAATCTATTTTGTTCATATGTTGTATTAGATATTTAATCTGTTACATCAGATGTTTCATCTGTTGGAACAGATGGTTTATCTGTTAGATCAGATGGTTAATCTATTACATTAGATGGTTAATCTGTTGCATCATATGGTTAATTTGTTGCGTCAGGTGGTTAATCTATTGCATCAGATAGTTAATCTGTTGCAACACTATTTTTACCCCCAAAAAATAACAAATCAATCCAGCAACACCAACACAACTCACACACGCTAAGAACATCAATGGTAACCAAAATTCACCAATAAATCGAAGTAACAGTTCGACAACAAGAACTACAATAACAACCAAAAATTATATTTCACACCACAAATAGTAGAAAAGAAATGCTAGAAATTAGGATTTTATTCAGTCCACATTTCAAATTTAAGCAAGAAATATAGAAATTATTAACAAATACTAGAAGAGATGTTGGCTTAAGTCATAATTTTTTACCTGTGAAAGAAGAAATGGGATGATGAAGCACTTGAAGTTGTTGTCGCCAGAGAAGTTGACTCAAGTTCCTCTATTTCTTCACGTTGATTGACGGTTGAAAGTCGAAAAAAAACTCGCCCAGCTATTTATCACCGAAGCTTGAAGGGAGAAATTTTGTAGAACTATTGGTTGAGAGTGAGTTGGGAGAGACTGTCTCTCTCTCTCGAGAGATGATTGATTTGGAGGAGAGGGTGTGGGTTGATTGGTATTTTTGAAAAGATTAGAAAGTTTTAAAAATATTAATCAAGTCTACAATTAACTTAATCAAGATTTCTAATTATGTTTGACCCTTTAAGTTGGTCAATATCACCAATCATTCATTCAAGACATAAAACACCTTTCCTTCAATTTTCTTAAGAATTATTTTCATCAAAATTGAAGCTTTGTGATCACTATTGTATTATTTTGTTGTAGTTTACTGGTGTGATCACTATTGTATTATTTTGTCATAGTTTACAAGTCATAGATGAATTTACAGGTGGTAAGTGAATATCGGTCGACTTTGAAATTTTTTTTAGATAAAGGTTAGGTTTAATTGTATTGTATTTAAATCTCTATTTTGAGAATTTTTTTGTGTAAAGGTTAAGTTTAGTTGAATTATTTTGATATCTCTATTATCGTATTAATTGTTATAGTTTACAGGTAGTAGATAAGTGTCAGATGACTTTGAGGAAATTTTTGTGTAAAGGTTAGATTTAATTATATTGTTTTGATGTCTCTATCATCGTATTGTTTTGTTGCAGTTTACAGGTGGTAGATGAATGTCGATCGGCTTTGATAATTTTTTTGGCAAAGATTACATTTTATTAAATAAATTCTTCAAAAGATGTTGAATTTAATTATTGTATTCATCTTTATTATTTAAACAAATAATCTATTTAGTGTAACGTTTGAACTCAATAAAGTGACGTACACGCATGAGACGCGTACACCTAAACTAGTATGACTAAATGTATATAATTTATTATTGATTGATTTTTTAATATGTTTGTGTAGGTAAAGAAAGATTCATATGATTAACGCAACTTACTGATTAAGGACTGAATTGACATATTTGAGGAGAAAACAGTCAAATAGAGAAGTGGTATTATAACGAATAAGGATTTATAAGGGATTCTAATTTTGATGCTAATCAAGTTCCCATTTTAAGCCCCAACCCAATTCATGTAGGATCACTTTGTCTGCTTTTTTAAAGCTATTTTTCAACATATTTTATATGAATTGATATATATGTGCAACACACGTGGTATAAAACTAGTGTGTGTGTGTGTGTGTGTGTATATATATATATATATATGAAATAGTAGATGTAGATAAGGATATACAACTTTTTCAACAAAATAAAATAAAACTATTAAGCGCTAAGACACTATATAATGAAGGAATATTTTCACAGGCACAATTATATAAACATTATAGAGAAGAACAAATTTGCGTTTTTGGTGAAAATAGCGCCAGTATGAATTTAATGAGCCCAGAATCTTTAAAATAAATTACAAAATCAAACATGAGCCTCATGCACATGGGAATTATAGTAATAAGTTTAAAAGGATTAACTAGAAAGAACCTAGGAACTAAAGTATTAGTTACAATATATTATAATAGATGGTCAGACAAGAAAAGATCTATAATAGGAATAACAAAAGTAGGCATGTCAACTAATGGAGGACTCTTCTATTTAAGACCAGACTTTATGATAAATTCTCTAGAATTTGGAAAATATATAAAAATAGGTATTCAGACTAAAGGATATGAAGAAATGAAGAATGAAAATAATCTACTAATATGTATAGGATTTATAGGAAAACTTGCCACTAATAGTAGTACAATGTTTAGATTAAAAATATATGAGACCATACAATCATTTATATAAAGAATTGAAACAAAGAAACAAAATATTGAAGATAGAACAAACATTAACAAATCAAATAAAGGTAGTAGAAACGATACACCTGTCAGAAGCAATTATAATTTCAAACCCTATAAGTCTATTAAACTGTGTAGAATGTATAAACTTGTTAAAGTGTAGACTAGAAAGAATTAGATATTGCATAGAATATAAAAATAACAGAATGAAATCCATAAGGGAACAGTATACTAAAAATACATTTTTGTTAAGGTAAAATAGATACCTTAAAGAACTTAGATTATTTAGATCTGAAAGTACCAACAAAAAGAAGATACAGAAGATTACAAGATAGTTCTCTTATTAGATGTAATTTCAGTAATAGAGAGCATATTACATAGAGAAGACTCACAACTAAATACTATTATAGACCTTGTAATAAATTTAGGAGAAATGTTCCAAAAAGAAAACACTAAAATATTAAAAACTGTAGAGATATTAGAGGATCTGCAAAACAAACAAAAGAAATTGTTAGATAAAATAGAACAAAATTTTGACTTCCTAAATAACCAACAAGCAAAACTAGGAAAGAAAGTGAAAGATTTAATTAATAAAGATAAGGGTAATCAGGGTAACCTAGAATATCCTGAAATAAAGCTAGTACTACAAGAGGTAAGAAAAGAAATTAGTCAAATAAAAAATATGATACTCTCATGATTGATCCACTATATGATAAACTTTATCAAGCAATATTACAAAAGGTAGCACAAATTCAACCAAATCATGAAGGATTATCAGACTATCAACCCCAAGAAAAAACAGACTCTTTAATCATAAACATAATAATATTATAATTTTATTACTATTAGAACTTAATAAAAACATAACAAAGGCAAAACAAAGGAATAGTCAAGATAAGAGTATAGACGAATTAATAGAACAATTGAAGAAAGTAGAATTGACCCCTCAAAGAGAAAAAGAAAAGTTAAAATCTACTAAAAGATTATGGATTTTCTTTCAACACCCACAAGATCAAGTTTTACCCAAGACAGACTAAAAACCAACATTTTATCTAAAATAATAAATATACCAAATATGACCTCAAGACAACAGCTAGAAGAAATAGTAGATGTAGATAAGGATATACAACTTTTTCAATAGAATAAAATAAAACTATTAAGCGCAAAGCCCCTCTATAATAAAGGAATATTTTCAGAGGCACAATTATATAAATATTATAGAGAAGAACAAGTGTGTGTTATTGGTGAAAATAGCGCCAATATGAATTTAATAAGCCCAGAATCTTTAAAACAAATTACAAAATCAAACATGAGCCTCATGCACATGGGACTTATAGTAATAGGTTTAAAAGGATTAACTAGAAAGAACCTAGGAACTAAAATATTAGTTACAATATATGATAATTGATGGTCAGACTTGAAAAGATCTATAATAGGAATAACAGAAGTAGACATGTCAACTAATGGAGGACTCTTCTATTGCAGTCCAGATTTTATAATAAATTCTCTAGAATTTGGAATATAAAAATAGGTATTTAGACTAAAGGATATGAAGAAATGAATAATGGAAATAATCTACTAATATGTGTAGGATTTATAGGAAAACTTGCCACTAATAGTAGTACAAAGTTTAGATTAAAATTAGATGGTGTGGTAAGTTTAATGGGAAATAAGGGTATCAGATTAATGAAACCCCTAAAGATAAATTTAGAAGAATGTGTAGGATTAGAATGGAACCTAGAAAGATTCACTAAGAAAGAAATACTAAAGCCAACTAATCATTTAATGTATATAAACAATAAAGGTGAAACCGCGGTAAGGTTCACAGACTACCAATACACAAATGAAAAAGAAACCGATCAAGAAGTTTAAGAAAGTGAAAATACTAATTTTATGAATGTAGAAATACTAGAAGGAGATTTTGCAGTAAATAAGACTATAATGAAAGCAAAGGCCCTATATAAAATAAATAACAACAGAACATTCAAATGTATAGGCTGTAAAATGGGGAATCTTAATCTCACCGAAACTAAAGAACATTTTTTCAAATGTGAATTAAGAAATGATAATTATGGTTACACACTTAAAAAGAAAAGGAAAGAAGAAGATTTAGAAACTAGTTGTGGTATAGATGAGATAGAAAGCATAAAAGAATTTATGGAAAGTGCGGGAAGTACTTCAAGCCCTTTCCAATAGACAACTGGTATGCAAAGAGTAAATATAACAACAAGCAATTTACCAAGATATGATTATTTAGAATAAACCCTGAAGAACAGATAGAACAAGACATAAAACCTAGAGGAAGAATAATCTCAATAGAAGAACCCATTAAGTTACAAGAAGATGGTAATAAAGGAAAGATTTTAAATCTAGCAGTTCATGACCCCAGACATGGAATGTTGTAATAGACATATGGAAGAATGTAGTTGTAGCAGATTATATATAACACATACAAGCTAATCAAGAGCCAGATGTAGAAAATATGTATAGATATCTAGAAACGTTCCTAGGAGAGACTACTAAAGCATTATGGCAAGGATAAAAGACAATCTTCCCAAAAGATTTTCAAGAATTGATAGAAATGGGGGCTAACCCATATAATTTTATAAACAAAGTACATACTTTACTAACGGGCGAAGATACCAATAGTGGATTAGTAGTATTACAGAAAAGAACTTCAATAAATTTAGAACAATTCAGTATTAATAATTGATCAAAATTAAGGAATTTCTAAACAATTACTTTTATTATTGTACAATTAGTGAAAACTCGTTTGATCAAACTCTAGGAAAAAGATTAATTAATAAATTATCAGGAGCTCTACGAAGAGAAATGGAAGAAAAGTGGTCCAAAAGAGAAGTAGTGCAAAACCCAAACACAAAATGGTCAATAGTACAAAGAATACAACACGTAATGAAAATATTACAAGAAAAATGTACAAATATACAAATACAAAAACAATTAAAAGAAGTGATACAAACTTCTATAAAAATATATATACCACACAACATTATGATCAAGATTATAAGAAGAAAAAATATAAAAAATCATATAAAAGAGACTATTGCCTTAGGAAAAAATACTACTTAAGGAGATCAAACGCGAGGAAGCCATACCTAGATAACAGGAACATGAAAGGAAGTATAACACTAGCAGAACCTATAAAAATAAATTAGAATATTTTACTTGAGGAAGTATAGAACACGTAGCAAATACTTATCCAAAAAGAAACAATAGTAGATCTAGGAATGCACAATTAATAGAAGATGTAAATGAAAATACGATAAATGTAGATGAATACATATTAGACAACGAAAGTATAAACTCTATAAAGAGTATGGAGGTATTTGAAGAAGAAAGAGACCCCATAGACTCCTCAGAATCTGAAGGAGAAGAATTTATAAATAAAGTAGAATTAGAAAAGATAACTCCAGACTACCATGTTTTAGTCAACATTATAGAAGAATGTGAACATGAATTTGAAAGAGGAAAGGGATTAGACAGTAATTAGTGTTTTGATTGTGGATGGTTCCCAAGTAGATACAAAAGAGCGAAATGTAAAAGATGTTACATAGAAGGATGTATAGCTTGTATAGGAAACACCTCAGGAATCCAAAACTAGAAAATAATTTAAAAGGTTTTTTCAAACAGGAACCAGTGGATAAACCGTTTAAGAAAATAATTGCATTGTAATACAACACAATAAAGAGTTATTTGGTGTGAGGTATAAGTTATAATAGTTCCGCAATAAATTGTGGGATTATTTTATTACATATTTGGTTAATGGGATAAGTTAGTCAAGGGATTACTTATCGCTGCATTTATGCCTTAGTGATGGAATAAGTTATCCTATATATATGATGCGATAACTAATCTCGAGATTAATTATTCTGAGATAACTTGTTCCCAAACAAACGATTCCTAAGTGATGTATTTGACAAACCAACATCACCATCTAATACACGATCTGTTATCAAATAAATTTACTAATAAAATACAGATACATAAGTACTAATGTATCACACTAAGAAACTAAACACCAACAAAACAAAAGCTATCCAGGAACATTGACAAAAAATATCTTTTTTATCAAATCTTATAGCTCTGAAATTAAAACTGTGATCTAAGGCATACCTTGCCTTTACAGATACAAAAGTATCTTCATCCTTGTACAACTGCTTGACCTTCACTTCTTCATTTTGACAACCAGTAATGAATTTTATAGTTGCAATTTTTGGTACATAGAAAGAGTACTCATTGTTCAACTCGACAACAGCAAGTGCTATTGCATCTGATTCTGTTCTTTCTAAGCAAATCACAACACCGGTTTCAACACTAGTTTCTATTTCTTCGTTCCATTTATCCATTGTTGTAATGCATAACGGATACATTACAAAACCTGTAAACATTTTCTTCGACTGGACATAAACCTTAACATCATTATCGTTTTTAATAATCGTTGGCACCGTATTTCCTTCAACAACATATTGAACATCAATTTTTTTCTTTGATTCATTTATGTCAAGCTCTGTTGCAATGGCTAAAATCAACCTCATCTATGAAACACTTTTGCTAACTATAATTCCATCACTTCTATAATATTCATAGATAATTTCACTTTGTCAAATTTCATAATGTCTCAACAAAATTGATATATTCATGATGAACACGGTATGAAAGATCGAAGAAGTAATTAGTTTTGATAGAATATGATAAAACCATCTTGATTTGATTTTTCAAATTTCAAAAAATGAAGTTGGTACGTATTTTGTGTATTTTAAAAGACAATTTCTTTAATTGAGTGCATTAATTGCTCAATTATAGGCTAATTTACCTTTTTTTTTTCTTTTTATCTGCAATTAATAAGTTAGTAATGTATCATAAACTAATGTATTATAACGGTGACTAATGTATCATATCTTGAATTTTAAATTATTATTGAAAAAGTCGAGAGAAAAGACAATTAGATAGGGAAAACTTGAGATTTATGTTGTTTATACAAATAAAAATACCGTTTTGTGAATACTGTTAGCCGTTAGGGGTGCTTGTGGGACAGTTTGGTTAGGTAAGTACACTTAATAGTGTGGTTTATCTGTAGTCGATTTTTATACGTTTTACTCCGTCAACCTAACCAATAAAATATCAATTTATTTAGTATGATTGTAACAATTATAGCTCAATTTATTGATTAATCGATAATATATATCAAATGACTTCATGTTAAAAACATTGTTTAAATTTTGACTCCTTTCTCTAAAATAGCTGAGAAAAAGGTAAAATACAAATGTTAATAGCAGGGAGAACACTTCCAAGTAGCTAGAAATTTTCAAGTTCAATATGCATGCAGTAGGGAGGACACATGAATATTAGTTTCAAGATATATTCATTGGAGGCTTGGAGGAGAAAAATGAGCAGTCCATACGACCGTACCCAGTATTCTTAAAGTCGTTAATTATAAAATTTTAATTAATTGCTCAATTGTTAATGTTATGACCTAATACCAATAAATCTATTCTCTTGATTGGATTATTGGTCACGATTTTGACTTCGAAAACTCCACATTCTAATGAGGAGTTCATTTTAATCGATTTTTCACTTCTTTTATTCATCTCAATCTCGAATTTCATAATTATTTATACATCGAGCCTTGTTGGTATCTAGTCGTCTTTGTTAGAAATTAGTTTATCTTTTAATATGAAATTTTTTTATACAAATTTAAATTTAATCTGAGTTTAATATAAATATCAAACACTAAACAAGAAACTAAAAAAAAGTTTATATAGAATCCAAGAGGCCATTTTCTTAAAATTTATCATTAGATGTTTGATATTCGTTTTGAGCCGATTAAATCAAAATGTATAATGAAAAGTCCAACAATTAACAGGTACAACACTCCTTATCAAGAGAGATAATAATAATTTTAGAATTTCCGTGAAGGGGCCTCTTAACATTCACGTACCAAACATGTACCATCTATTCTTTATCACTAGTAACATCTACTTATTTGTATTTTTTTTCGTACCAAAACATTTAGAGGTCGTTTGGTAGAGTGTATAAAAGTAATGTTGAATAAGGTGTATTAGTAATATTTGTATTATTAATGCAAGCATTAGTAATGTTGGTATTAGTTATGCAGACATTATTTTTTATACAACATTTGGTTTGATGTATTGAAGATAATATATATTTTTATAATTTCTATAAAAAGATATTTATTTACCAAAATAATCTTACTTCCCTGTACACTATCTTTTTATTTTTTTATGTAGTCCCTCTTTCCCTTATTTTTTTCCGCATAAATTAAGACTTTAGGTTGATTTTTCAGCGATGGCTCAATCATCTATTTTTCTCCTTTCTCTGTCATTTGGAAGCTGTTGTGTTCTTTGTTGTTGTTGTTGTAGTATTTTGATGTTATTTTTGGAAAATGGGAGGAGAGTAATTAAGAATATTGGAGGAGACAGTTGCTTTTGTTTTTCCTTTCCCTATTTTCTATAGGGAAGGGGGGAGAGAGACTTGAAGACCAGGAAAAGCAACAGAACTTTCCTTCATCAACATGCTTCACATCAAAGCCGATGAACCAGGATCCAATACTCACATCATCATGAGCATGTGCGAAGTATTGATCTACAAAGTGGAATGTTTTGAGGGGCAATAATGTCATTTAACAAATTAATACATGTTTTTAGAAGTTTGGTATTACTAATACATTGAAAATATTATGTATTATTAATATACACTTCAATACATAATAGAGGGTATAACTAATGCAAGTATTAGTCATACATAGGCTAAAAAAAATACCTAACAATGTATTAATAATACACATTAATTAATGCATGCGTTATTTTATTCAATACATTCTACCAAACAACCTCTTACTAACATGACAACTATGGAACCTATCCAAGAATAATAGTCAAAACGTCTGATAGCTACTAGCATTATTAAATATAGAGAAAAGACATCAAATCCGCTCTCCCCCTCTCCCCCCCATGAATTTATAGTCAAAACTTATTTTAGACTCTAAACTAATCGGGCAATTATATACCCCCTTAACATAATTAAATTCACCCCCTACGACTGACGTGATAAAAAAATAAAATTAAAATGCGTATTTTTTTTAAAAAAGGGTCCACTTTATTACTATTATTATTATTATTATTATTATTATTATTATTATTATTATTATATATATATATATTTATATAATTAAGAAAAAATCAAGAACTCAACATTATCTTCTTCTTCGTCACTCCCCTTCCCCACTCCCACCTCCCAATACCCTATTTCTTTATCTTCTTTATACCCCCATCCCGTTTCTTCGTAACCCCTTTCCTACCAAGTTTCAATTAATTCAAAACTTCATCTTTAGACAACCAAAAAGGGTTTAAGATTGATGAACAAGTTTGGTTCTTGGCCATGAATTTCATGTCATGTGAATATCATCAATGTCATTTTTGAATTTGGGACTGTTTGTCATTTCTGTAGACATTTTTGAGTAAAAGATTGAGAATTTGAAAGTTTGAGGATTTTCGATTTTGATTAATGTGAAAGAATTTGAATTTGAGATTTTGTGTATTGATGTATTTTTGTGATTATATACTTGTATTTAGTCCATTGTTGGATTTGCTGAAGTTAATTCAAATCAATTTTTCATTTGATGAAGAAAAAAAAACTCGTTTAAAAGCTTGCAACAATGGAGAAAGGAAGAGACGGAACGGGGTGATATGCGAACTTGAATTGACAGAGTAGAAGTTTTTGTTCGCCAAGGGGTGATATGCATTCTGGACATTTAGCCAGCGATAGCGTCACAATTATACTGTCAATCTCGTATTGATATCCAGATCAGATATTCAAGGTCCTAAACCAAGAAGCTTGAAATTGAAGTTCCTTGACAAAAGTATCTGTCCATGTACTTGCTGGATTGGAAATTAGAGATGGAGACAATTCTATTTAAAGAAGAAGAAGAAGGAATCGGGGAAGCGTGGGGGTGGGGGGCTGTGAAGAAGAAGGGCGGGATGGGGGGTCTTTTAAACAGAATATAAATAATATATATATATATATATATATATTCAAAAAAAATATATAAAAAGTATATATGGGGATTATTTTTTTAAAAAAAAATTATAATTTCTTACGTGGCAATGACATGACACTGATGTGGCACTGACTTGACAATGACATGGCGCGTGTGTAGTGCACTCTCCATTGTGAGAGTGAAATTTTAATTTTGAGTTTAAAATTAATTCACTTGAAAGTTAAGGGGGGTAAATAATTATAAGTTAAGTTATAGTGTTAAATAAATTTTGACTACAAGTTTGGAGGAAAATAATGTATTTTCTCTTAAATATACCTTTTTTTCATACTGAAAAAAGGTTTTGCATTTAAGCTACATATTTTGCATTTAAGCTACATTTAAAAAAATCCAACACCCATATATACAAATATGGGAAATTAGGAAAATGCATGTAATATATTGGTAAAATTACTCTAGAAAAAGTATTTTCTTTAAAGCAAACAATAAAAAGAAAAAATGTGATATATAAGCTTTAGTGTCTTTATTGAGTTGGTTCAAGTTTTTTCATTTAGCACTTAATTAAATTAGCTGCTGTCGGTCTTTTCAGATTTTACATCAAATCATCCTAATACAAATTAGGCTAAACCCATTGATAGACTTTTAAATTTATTTTGAAAATTCACTTAAATTCCTTAATTAAGATCTGTACCTATCAGACCACTAATTTATTCAAATTTTGATCCAATCAGGCAATTTTTGCCCAATCAACTAATAGTTCAAGTGTGTAATTCACACGCGATAGTATGACAAAAAGGACTAAATGAAAGCTGACACATGACATTGTGGGTCCAATAATTATTAAAAATTAATTATAAATTTTTTCTAAAAATTAAAAATAAAATGGGGTCCCCTTCAACATCCCCTCACCTCACCCGCTCTTTCTTGTTTTTTTTTTCTCCATTTCTTGCCATTTTTTTCTCCATTTTTCAATTTTTTTTAATATCTGATTAATCAATAATCAAAAGAAAAAGGAAAGGACGTTTTCCTCTACCCTTCCCCATGCACGCGACCCTCGCCCCCTCTTATCATCTTCTTCTCCATTTTTGTAAAAAAAAAAATCAACATTTTCTTAGAAATCTTATTTCTTTAGCAATCTAATTCATATTTATTGCTATTTTTCTTCTTATTGTGTTGTGGGTTCCTTAGAATTTAAATTATTTAATAATATCAATAAAGTAATCTCAGATTCATATCAAGTTAGCCAAAAAAATGGAGTTTCGCTGGAATCAAATTTACTCCGCAAAAATATATTAAGTTTGCAAAGAGAAATGTATTAATATGCTAATGTCCATGACTTTTACTGTTTTTTTTTAATTGAAATTGTTAACTGTATTAACAAGATTGTTAAGAATTTAAAAAGGAAAAAAAATAGAGATGGAGATTGAAGAAGATGGTTGGGGGCATTGTGGGGTGGGGGGTGGGGCGGAGGGTCAAAGGAGGGGGCTGATATATTTTTTTTAAAATTAAAATTTGTTATTATTAAAAATGTATTAAATAAATTAAAATGTTATTTTTTTTAACAAAAAATAAATAAATTATCATTTAAGACCCCATTCACGCGCTCAAGGAGAGTGTGTTACACTTTTCTTACCAAATCAGCATTTTGTGCCTGATAGGTACCACTTTTAGCACTTGAGAGGTCTGATAGATACAAATCTTAATTGAGGGATTTAAGTGAATTTTCGAAACAAGTTAGAGGGCCTGTCGATGGGTTTAGCCTACAAATTATTAATTCACCTACTTTTCTTTAAGTCAATTGGATTTGATTTTTCGATTCTGTTCGGAAGAAATTTCTATCTTTTATGTTAGTTTATCAACTGCTTACCATCTAACTCGTTCACATTTCTTTTAAATCTTTTCTGAAAACACGATTTTTTTTGAGTCAATGATCTATTTAAAACAGTTTTGCTACTTTATAACGATAACAAAGAAGGTATATATATGCGTATACTTCATTCTCCCCTAACGTTACATATGAGACTAAATTAAATATGTAATTGTTGTTGTCCAAGGGGGTATATGATGTCAACAGCAATAACAATACTTCCAGTGAAATTCCACGTATGAGGTTCGAAAATAATAAAATATATATAAATTTTATTTTTTATCTTGTTAAAATAGAGTGATTATTTTCAAAAATCTCTAGACTCGTGTACATTAAATCAACATAGGATAGGGTAGATGATGCCACTACAACAAATTAGGGTGCTAACTGCAATTCATTTTTCTCTCCAAGAAAAGAAGAAAAAGTGAAAAAGAGGGGTCAAAATTGTATAAGCAAGGAATTGAAGTACTAAAACTTAACCTAAGAATTAGGGTTTTGAACGTGCCAGTCACGAGGTACCACGTGGTGGTCGACAGGGTGGTCCCCAATGTGGGGTACATTTTCCTATGTGGACTCCACTCTTTATTTTTATAAAATATTCACTTTTCTTATTTTATTAACTTCTGAAAATTACATTTTTAAAGTATTGTTTAAAAAAAGATAATGTAGTTAAAAATAGGATTATTTTTGGAAGTACGTGAATGAAGCGTTATAATTTTGGTTTAAGAAAAATGGAGAGATTAGTAGGACTCACGTGCTAATATATAGATTATCTTAAAATAAGGTTCTTTATTAGAACCCAATTAAGAATGAGACTTATTTAATTGATTCATCATTCAATCAGTTGATTATTTCCATACATTAGGATAAGGACGTAAGTTTTAATTTGCCTTTTGCTTCAAACGGAATATTTGGATATCGATGTGATTACTCATCCCGTCTATTTTTACTTGTTTAATACATTAACTTTATTCAGTTTAAAAAATTAACTGATAGTAATATATAATTTAATGTCTATTTTATTTTTGTTACTATATATTATTCATTTACCAATATTTAGATGACTTATAATTGAAAAGTTAATATAATAAAATTATTCTTCTGTTTATATATTATGTTTTTCTTTAGATTTTTTTACTTGTCCATGTTTATAGAGAAGATTTTGAATTTTTTGAGTTTTTTCGGATTGTCACCTTCATTAAGTCAGGTACCTATTGAACCCCTAAATTCTTCATAAAATGTATCAATTAAACACAATTAGGGGTCGTTTGGTAGAGTGAATTGGCAAAAATAATGTATGTATTAATTAATGTGTATTATGAATACCTTGTTTGATACAATTTTTAGTCAATGTATAACTAATGCAAGTATTAGTTATACACTCTATTGTGTATTAAAGTGTGTATTACTAATACCACCCATTTTCTATGTATTAGTAATGCAAAATCTTTAATACATGCATTAACTTATTCAATGACCTTAATACCCCTCAATTTTCCTCTCAAAATATTTCACCATTTCTTTTCCCGCCATTTTAATTGCATAGTGAATCTTTTCAAAACATTTCACAATATTTTTACCACCATTTTAATCTACAACAATGAATAATTGATTTAAATAATTGTAACATATTTTTGCTTTGCTTCGAGGGTCTTTAAAAAGATTAAAAAAAACTGAGACTATTTCTTAATTTTACGTCTTATATTTTATTTTTGTTTCGATTATGTTAATCCGTTGGCATAATATTTCATGCGCAAAGACGAAGGTCTTGCAATTAATCCGAAACCTCTATATACTACTTCAACAATACTAATTATATTTGAGATGACAAAAAAAATTTGTTGCAAAAAAGTGTACAAATCAAAAAAGGGTATTTCTGCAAACAAACATTTATTTTATAGAAATTACATAACATGTATTATTTCTTATACATCAAACCAAACAATGTATAAGAAATAATACATGTATAACTAATACAAGCATAAGTAATACAAGCATTACTAATACACTATATTTTGCATTGATCTTATACACTCTACCAAACGACTCCTTACTGACATGACATGACATGTGCAATATACTTTTCACTAGGAGACTGAGAAGTCAAGTATCATCTTCTCCATTGTATCCCCATTGCCTCCATGCATGTCTTCTCCCATAAATATTTAAACATAACATTTATATCTTCAAATTGCGTATGAAATCAATGTTTTTTTTTGTATTACAACAAAATTCAATCAAATATCTGATTCAAAACTAGCTCAAAGTTGAATCCTTCAAGTTTTTCAATAATAGCTCTTCAGTATAAATTAAATTTGAATTTCATAAATAACAATGAACTCCCGAAAAGTTATCCAACACCATCCACTACAATATAGAAACAATTCACCTTTACTCATCTAAAATTAAAGAACTATTAGAGTTGTAACAACTGTAAAAATAAATTGAATAGCTCAGATTTTTGTTTACCATTGGTTATAGTTTTCACGTCATTTCAAGTGCATTTCACGCTCTGAATCAAATCTGAAATTGTGTAATTTATGCTCAATTAACATAGTTTGAATATAATTGAGGTGTTCAATAGATACATGGCCTAATTGAAGTGCTAATATACAAAAATTCAATAAGTTCAGAAGCCTACCTATGTATTTTACCAATCAAGTTCGAATTAATTATAAGATGGAGCTTAGTTATATTAATATAATGCACATGTCAGTTTAATTAATTCAAAATCTTATACAAAGTTTAAAATGCAACTTAGTATAACTTACAATTATTTTATTGATAAGTACTTAGACCAAATATTAAGTTGATAAATAGTTAAATAAAAAAAACCATGTGTATATATATATATATATATATATATATATATATATATATATATATATATATATATATTTGTATTCAATAAGTATTACAAGATCAAATAATAAGGGTGGATTGCGAGGAGAGTCATATTCAGTAGATGACTCGCCGAACAGTTGGAGCAAGACTTCTTTGGAAAAAAGAACTTGAATAAGCTTGTTTTTCTAAAGAAGTCGTCATTTTGTATCAGAAATGCTATGTCATTTTCAATCCCGAAGTATTTCGGATGCTTGAAGGCCCGCTCACACGAAGTAATTTAGAAAGATTCTTCTTTATCGATGGTGATTAGTTATCGTATCCATAGCCTTGCTTCTTTTTCGGTCAAATCCTGATTTAATTTTGCTTCTCTCAATTGTCAAGCCTGATTATCTCTCTCTCTCTGTATCTATCTATCTATCGCTCTTTCTCTCTCTCTATCTATCAAATTCTCCCTCAACTTGTCAACAAAACTTACTTTAGACTCAAAACTAATCGGACAATTATATACCCCCTTTAACAACCTTCAAATGAATTAATTTCAACCCTTACGACTGACGTAACAAAAAAATGCATGATTTTTTTTTTTAAAGGACTCACTTTATCCAGTGGGAGAGTGATGAAGCTCCTTCCATGGCGAGGTACAACCAGTGAAGCATATGGTACTCTCTTTTCCAAAATCCCCAATATTTCACCATCCTTATTCTTGACAAACATGTCCCATTTTCTGTTCCATTCTTAACAAAGAAGATGATATCTTCGATCCTCCATTTTCTCCCACTTCCAATATCTTCAGAACCCAAAAACTCAAGAAAAATAAGCAAAAAGAAGAAAAACATGAAAATGAAAAAGATCAAGTTTTACTGTTAATTTCGAATTGCCCTTTGATTTTGAGTATCAAAACATAAATTGAATTGGTGCCTCATCTATTCTCCACCTCTTTGACAAAAATGGTGTAGATAAAAAAAAAATAGTGTGTGTTTGACAAAAATAAAATTGATGTAGAAGAAAGAAAATAGAGTGAAATTAGAGGTTTTGATTTTTAATTGGGGGTGGGTGTGCGTTTTTTTTAATTGCGGGTGGGGAGCAGTTGATGATGAGGGGAAGGGAGTGGGGAGGGGAGAGGTTGAAGAAGAAAACATGTTGGGTGGGTGGAGGGGGGGGGGGGGAGTTGAAGAAGAAAACACCTTGGGGGGAGTGTTTGAAGAGTAAAATATTTTTTTAAAAAATTTATATATAAATTATATATATGTATATTTGTATTAAATTATATATAAAATAATTAATTTGTTTTAAAAAAATTGTTGTGCGGCTCTGACATGGCGCTGACGTGTGAGCGTGTGTATTGCACTCTTCGTGGTAAGAGTGGTATTATGTGTTTAGGGTTGAAATTAATTTACTTGAAAGTTGTTAAGGGGGTATATAACTGTTCGATTAATTTAGGGTCTAAAGTAAGTTTTGCTGATAAGTTGAGGAGGGATTTGATGTATTCTCTCTATATATAAAATCAATTTGAAGTCAGTATGTTCACCTTGCATGGTCATGATTTGTTAATCCATTCCTTCTAATAATAATATACTCAATCGAGTAGAATTTAGAAAAAGTGAGATGTATGTATACACATCTTACCATTGCCTTTGTATTCAATAAGTTCACTTTGCATGCCCATGAATCATGATGTATGAATGTTAAACGAATGAATGTTATAATAAATTTAAACAGTAAAACATATGTATCTTTATGGTATATAATCTCAAAACCTTTTTTTTTTCATAGTTTCGTACTTTATATGTGTATCTTAATTATTTTGGTTAGAATAGTACAAATCACTTGCTAACAACCACTAAAATTCAATCCTAGCTTACTTTAAATTATACGACATTATGTACAACTTTTAATTTCACACACATATCAGGTGCTCTCAAAATTTCCAATTAACAAATTAAGAAAGATACATATTGATGATAGTCACTTCTCTAAACACAAGATTAGACATTTCGTACTTTAGACTATAGCTGTTTTCTATATATACGAATACTATAGTATATAGTAGTTTTGGACAGGATGAGGGGTATATATCTTCCTGGGATTTCCCCGTGCATGTATATCTAAGTACGCTCTTCTTTTTACAAACTTCAATGTCCATATTCTTTTCATCTCAATTCAATAATAGAAAATGCATGCGGTATGACACGTCAATCTTTGATACTTATTCAGTAAAAAAATTAATGGTTGCAAAGCAAGGGGTGAGAGATAGTGCTTGACATGGGAAGAGAGAGCTTTTACTTAGACAACGAGTGACTATATTATTTTTAGCGAGTTCCAACTTATTGTTAGTTGCAATAAAGAAGCTAAAAATTAGCTTTATACACAAACTAACTTTACCTTATTACAACACATCCCATATTAACAAACTAATTACATAAATCTCAAAATTATTACTAAAATCTCTTAGTTTTATTATTTTCTCTCTCATACCTCTTATACATCCAAAAAGAAGAATCTTTATCATTACTTTATCTTTCTTTCTCATAATTACCCCATTTTTTCTCTCATTAAATAATTCTTTAATTTCTCTCTCTTTCCCATTTACTTTTTCTCTCTTTTTTATTTACTTTCTTTCTCTTTTCCATATGTGCTCCATTTTTTTCTTTTATTAAATAACCGATTGTTCTTTCATTATTGAATACCTTTTTCACGCTCAAATTCAAACAATTGTATCCTTAGAGGTTATCAATTTGTAAGTTATCAAATATTTATTAGACTTATATACTGATTTTTTTCAATAATTTTTATTTTTTTTCAACTTTACCAAATCACAATCTGGTCCGATTTTTGGTTGCATGTTTATTTTTTATGAAATTAATTGCTTTTGCAAATCCATTCCAGTGTGATAGTTCAATAATATTATTTTTTTCCATTTATTAAAAGTCAGATCTTTGCATTTTTTATTTTAAAGTTGTTAGTTCTTATTCGAATTCTTGTTTGGTTGCATGTTGATTTTTTTGAAATTACCTTATTTTGCAATCCCATTCTAGTTTGTTAGTCGATTTTTTCCATTTTTTTTCATATAATACAAGTCAGATCTTTGAATTTCTTGTTTATAGTTGCGATTGCTTAATCAATATAGTATAAATTTGATAATGGATTCTCGTCCTATCTTTAGTTTAGGACTTAGTCAGTTAGATGCCCAAGAACAAAATATTTTCGCTGGTTTTGTTCCTTGCATATTCGGTATTATACATTTATATTATTTGATTATACATTACTTTATTTTTCAGAATAATGTATAATATTAGTCTTCTGCTTTATATTCCATTATATTATACAATAAAAAGATGCACATAAAAGAGACAATTATTGTAATAAGTGGAATTGTACGTTGTGAATGTTTAAATATTGTATAAGGTGACATTATACATTCTAACTTTGGCCAAAGTTTTGCATTTTTTAATATGTATAAGGTGACATTATACATTCTTACTTTAGCCAAAGTTTTGCACTTAAAGTGTGATATTATACATTATGGAATATTACATTATAATGTATAAGTTATAATATATCAGTTCTTTTATATTTCTTATTTTGAAAGGTGACATTATACATTCTAACAAGCATATAAGTCATACATATTTAAGATGAAACTGTGTATTATGACATTATACATTACTGCAGTTTATTTTATAAATGCATAAGTTACCCTCATACATGTCTAGCTGTTGTTTAATTAGGGTCTGATTTTTTTTTTAAATGTATAAGTTATCATTATATATGTGTAACTGTTGTGTAATTAGGGTCTGATTTTATTTTTTCAGGGCATGAAATACCGACTGAACCATTTAAGTAAATTTATTTTTTTTTACATGTATAACGATGTTATAATTATTGAACGGACTGTGACTTTTATTATTTTTTTTAAAATTAGGGACTGTGGCGTCTTTGTGTCTGCCTATGCAAAAATATTAAGTGGAGGGCAGCAAGTCCATTCATGTGGGTTTGATGCACACTATGCTTCATTACTATGGCATTACGGAGTGACAAAGGCAAAAGAAGCGTACACGAGTGATAGTGAGGATCCTCATCGGCCGAGGAATAGTTATCTCCAAACAATTGATGAAAGTGCACTTGTTATTTTAGAATAGCATTTTTTTTATAATAGTCGGCATTGAAACAACTAATTCTTGACTTTATAGTTGATTTTAAACGGTTACAATGTTACTTTTTGGATGTTAATTCACATTTTATAGATGTCCTTATTCTTATTATACATATATAACTTCTGAAGAAATATTTTGCAATTACTTACACTATATTGTAATGTTACTAATATAGTTTGGTAGTTATTGAGTTTGCCTTACATTTTATTATATATTACGTATAAAATTAAATTACAAAATACTGTGTTATTGTATATCAACATATTGAATTTTTAGCAGTAGGTAAATTATGTTATAAGTTAATAATACATTGAACAAGTGTCTCATACGTTAAAACATATGTATTACATAACATCATACATGTTATTAGACATTCATGACTTAATAGAAAATAAAAAAAAATATTTAACGTCATACATATTTATAAAATATAACACTATATCATACATTATTAACATACTTTTAATGTATTTTTTAGATTAAATACTTTGTGAACGTATCATACATTTACACGAAAGCATAATCTATAACCATACACATAAAACAAAATGGAAAAGGCCACTTAAGTTATCATGAATTATGTTACATAAGTCTGTCATTTCTTATGTTGTTTAAACAAAAAATAATACATGTAGTCAGTTAAAAGTCATTGCTGTCAGTAAAACATCAAGCATGTTAATAAAGTATAATAGTATATCATACATTATACATATATGAAAGTTTAATGTATAATTGTGTAATACACATTACGTTTCAACAACTATTTACTATAATAGTTGCCAAATTACATAGTATATACACACCCACAACATATGTATAAGGAGTATGAATAAGGATAAAACGCCTTCAACACCCACTTCTCATATAAGCATCATTTTTGATTCATTCATAGAAGACGCCTTCAACACCCACTTTCAGTCTTTGTTATGACAAATCAGTACATAGCTGCATAATTTTTTTACACTGAGTCAATGGATTAAACAAACATGTTAAATAATAAAACCAAAACAAAATGCAATTTCTGTCACTGTGACAATTTTCACTATACACATAGATGAATGTATAATCAAATATTGTACATTCGAATGTTAACTGGAATGGCACAATTTCATTATACAATGATTTGAATGTATAACAATATATTATATATTCGTAAGTTTACTGAAATGGTACAATTTCATTATACAATGATTTGAATGTATAACATCATGTTATACATTCGTAAGTTTACTGGAATGACACAGTTTCATTATACATCGACTTTAATGTATGCTAACATATTATACTAAAAGGGAGCAAATGTAATATTGAAAATTCCCATAACCAACTCAAAAACATTTCACTATTTTGATATCCTAATTTTTGAAATCTTTAATAAGAAGCAAAGGAAACTCTCATAGAACAGTGTTAAAGACACAACTAAATCAAAAGAAAAAAATTTATCAGCTAAAGAACATCACAGTGATCAAGTAATCAATAATTTTGCAATTCACATTCATATTATTCACAAAAAAATTAAGAAACTACAATTATTAAGCCCAAAAAAAGAATTCTGAATCAATCGATTCTGATGATACCCATTTCAGTTGTAATATTTACAATAAATTGCCCATGATATATCAAAAGGATTTACAACTAAGCTCCCATTAGTGGGAGATAGATAAAAGAGAGTGAAAAAAATAAAATGAGAAAAAAGAAAAAAAAAAGGAAGAAAAGTACCTGAAATTATGGAAGAAAATAGTGAGAGAGAAAGATAAAAATAAATTGGATGATTCTATTCTTTGGAAGATTTCAGATTTCAGAGGTCAAAAAAGTTAGCTAGCTAATTATTGCCGTTAATTAAGGAAAAGTAAAGCAATTAATAATTTTAATTACCTTAAATTTAGGAATGGATGTTTTATCATACATTCCCCAATGTACAATAATTGGGCGAATGTATGGGTATATTTGCAAAATTCGAGAGAGAGAAAACAAGAGAAGATTTTGTGTAAATACTTTCATTAACTAGGAGATTTATGTTGTTTACCCATAAAGAAGATCCATAGATTATTAAGTCATTTTGATTTCTTATGGGTCATAAGTTGCAATTGGTCTCTTCAATTGACATATAAAAGGGAAATTGTCACGAGTGAATATCAAATAGGAAAAAAATACATAAAGTAGCATATGTCAAGATACATTCACATAGAAATGCTTAGAGGTGGGCGTGCTGATGGATTTAGACAAATATCGAGATATATTCACATCTAAACACTATTTTTTAAAAATCACACATTAGGATGTATAAGGCAGCGAATAATGAATTCAAGTATTTATTTATAGCTTTACAACCAATGGTACATGATTTTCAGTGTTGCAGATCAGTAGTTGTGATTAGCGGTGCTCATTTGAGCGGATCGTATAAAGAAATTTTTCTTTCTGCTAGCACTTTTGATGGCGTAAGTACGTCATATCATATGAATTTAGTGGAGTGAATACTTAAAGTATCATAACATTATGTTTTATATTAATTTATCTGATATCATTAAATAACAAGTGATGCATGATGATTCTTTTATGTTTTAGATTGCATATTGTCAATAACTTATGGAGTTGTAGATTCTGAGAACGTTTAGGCATGAACGTGATTTTTCAAAAAGTCTATGAGTGTGTATGGAGAGTATGAGAACATGTGTATATCATATTACAATGAAACAATAATTAAGAGTGTCAGCATTATGTATCCTAATGTTCCTTATTTTGTATGCATTTGACATCTTGAAAGAAATATTTGCTCAAATTTTAGATGGAGAAAGGACATACTGAGTGATATATACTATTCTTGTCAAAGCTTATAGAAAAGAAGATTCTAAGTACCTTATGGCTAAGGTCGATAAGATTGATCACTGAGTTAAGAATTACCTATATGATGCAGGTTATGAGAAGTGGTCAAGGGTTCATGCACCAATAAATAGAAGTTGGATGACGATATCTAACATTGCTGAATGTATAAATGATTGTTTAGTAGAGACGCGCAAATTGTCAAACTTAGATTTATTGAAAGAAGTTAGAATATTATTTGAATTGTGGAACTATAAAAATAGAGAAATTGCATCATATACAAAAATAACATTAGGGAGAAGGTTCGAGGATATTCTAATACTTAATGGAGTGAAAGCTTCACGAATGACGATATATTTTATTAATAACTCAGATTGTTAAAGCAAATAATTAACTAATTTTTTGTTATTTATTTTTTATATATATTGTTGATTATTTGTTTGTTAGGTCAATCCTACATCAAAGTATATTTATTCTGTTTATGAATCTGAAAAAAGATACATTGTGGACATGAATGATAAAAATACAACTATGGTGATTTCATCTTGACGAGATTTCATGTCCGCGCACAATTGCAGTTTTGAAAATTAAAAATATTACTAAGTTTGATATGTGGTGCTCTAATTACTATAAGTCTGCGACATTAGTGAAGACATATGAAATTTTATATTGATGCCCGATAAGAAAAATTGACATGTGCCTCAATCTGTCGAAGACGAAGTGGTCATACCATCAAAATACAGAAGACTACCTAGTAGCTAAAATAAAGCGAGATATAAAAAAACAAGTGAAACACTAACGTCAAGCACAAATTATTATAAAAAATGTGAGCGTGAAGACCACAACAGACACACGTGTGACTTCTTTCTAAAAGAGAAATGATATTTATGTTGCAAGATACATAACACGATTGATGTACTCTGATTGGTATATGTTGGTTTGATTTTAATTTTCCTAGTAATGAATAATATTTGAACAATGTCAAAGTTGAATGAGTATATATTTTTTAATGATTTAACATGTTCAATTCTTTTTATGTTTATTTAATGTTTAGTCTTATTTTTAAGTAATATATTACTTTACGTAAGTTTTTTTGTTTTTCAAATGAATTTTATTTTATTTATGAAAATGTGCACAATGTTAATATGATTTTATTCATTACAACAACAACAACAACAAACCCAGTGTATTCCTACATAGTGAGATTTGGAGAGGGTAAGATATACGCAATCCATACCTCTACCTCTAAAGAAGTAGAGGGTAATATGATTTTATTCATTAAATGTGATTTTATGATACATCACCATTATCATCAAGCAAATGAATAATATAAAATAATAAATTAGTTTAAAAAAATGTAAACTTTGATATATTAAGATTTTGACTGATAAATTACAAATTGGTAAGTATCAATTACTAAGTCGTCAAAATTATGATACATCATGCTGTAAAATATAATGCACTGCTTGCGTTTGTATTATTATTTATGATACATAAATTTATATCTATTATATGTATCAGGTTATTCATTGTATCAGTATGATTTGACATATTGATATGATACATAATTATTTTTGTATATATAGTGTATGTGCAAATTATTTTGAAAATATAAAATTAATCTCATTGCATATAATGATAGATTTGTAAGTTATTCTTAATATTTCTAATACATATATGTTAAAGTAATTTGAAATCGAATAAATTAGTTGTTAAAATTCAATTAAAATTTTGAACATTTTGAAGTGCTATTCAATACTTTATTTTTATATATGTTACATAAAATTGCATGTGATGAACAAAAGAAAAGTAAATGATGAGTAAAATATCCCACAACTTTAGTTGATTCAAATATTTTATAATAATTTTATCAAAAAAATAATAATATTTAACTTAGTATTCAAAATAACAATAATATTAGCTATTAAAACAGTACACAAAATACTATTCAGAACATATCTGACAAAAATTAAGTAGCTACTTTATAGCAATAAGAATCATTGGTCGAAGGAACATAACTAAGCCGTGGTCTTGATGGATCATAATTGTCACTAACATATATTTTATTAGCCTTTCTGACTCCATAATTTCATAAAAGTGTTGTATATCTCTTTTGATGATATTCAACATCAAAATGTGATGATAAAATCAATATTCGATCGCTAAAAGACTCAGCAAAATCTGTCACAAACACTCCATAGTTTCTTAATATGAATGATTCTATAGTTAAGAAATATTATAAAATAACATTCAATTGTACTCTTTTTACATAGATAAACTTGTGAAGAGATACTTACAAACATTCACTGAGTTGTTATGGAATGTTTCTACATATTCAACATCAAATGGATGTTGGTTTCTCAGTACCGATGTCTTGACTAATCTTATTCGTATACGATTCGAGACTAGACCATACCTTAGTTTTCTAAAAAGCCACTGTCACATAAGTAGGTTGATAGAATCATAGACAATTTGTGAATTTCAGGCGAGAATTTTCGATTTCTTAATGATAACATTGAGTTATACAATCGGATACGTCTTTTCTTTAAAGATATCATAGCCAGCACCCAGTAAAAATTTTCATCACAGTTTACAAGGACATATACATCATCGATCAAATGCCAAGGCAAAACAACTGATATGTTAAATCCTTTTAGAATGTTGATTAGCGACTTTTCAGTGCTGGCAACAATGCACAATCATTTATAACCCTCTTGAGTAAACAAAGCATCATCTACTGCTTCTTTAAAATACTTTATGTATGTCAAATTAATGTATGATTTAAGCAAGCAATTCATGATTTTATATTTGTACTCTTGATCTATTTATTGCTTTGATTTCTTATGAAGATAGTAGAATATAACATCTACATGCTGCTTCAAATAATAACATAAGACAGTTCTTGATTTTAATAAATTGATTCTTTATAAATTATCGATTTGCCAATAAAAATAGAGTATGACTGTTACATAATTTATATGAGTATATGACTGTTATACCCTATTCAAATCAGTTACATATAATTTCTAACATCATAAACATAACATATCTCACATGATATTATTTTATTATCAAAACAACATAAATTTATAATTATATAATACATTATTACACTTATGTATCAGAATGTATCATATATTTCATTTATCTATCAGTAAAATAGTATGTGATATTTGTATGTAATGATATTCTAATACCTTATCATTTCAATAGGTGTTGAGTTGAAAAATAGTGTAAAATTAATTTCTTGTATTAGACCGTGCAATAACAAAAGTCAATAAAATAAATTTAAGTTCAGATTTAATAGTTTTGTAATGGTTATCCTTCAATTTTATGTAAGAGTAGTTATGTTAAATTTTCATCATAATTTTATTATTATAAAATAAAATAAAAAATTACTTGTTTGCATAAAACTTTAACAATCATTTGTCAATTCATTCAAAATACAACTCAATTAATTTGATCGGTCCATCTTCAGATATAAGAAAATCATCAAATTAATGTTTCTAAGGAATATCATTAGTGTCAGTCTCTTGGCTTTACAACTAAAATCAAATTCAGTCAAATATGATAACATGAATAGCTTAGTTCGCTTTTTGATATATGGTGCAGGTGTTTTTATGCCATCTTATTTATCCAAGTGGACGTTTAAAACCTACTATCACGGATGTAACACTGACTATCGATAAATTTTTTGAGATTAACAGACTTGAACAGCATTGCAATCTCTGGTATAAAAATGCCAGGTATGATGTTATCTATCAATTCCTGAAGCACATCAGTCAAAATCTCAGTGCAAGCCTCCGATACAAAAAAATTATTAGATTAATTGTACAAAAGTATCAAAATTTAATAGGTGCTATATAACCCATATCATATATATAGCCTGATACCTCTATAACATTATATCTATATATCAGTTCTAAAAGAACTCATATCACACTTAAATGTTATTACATATCATAAATAGTTCTAATACATTAAACCTATATATCATACACAATATACTTAATGTACCACATGTATTAAATATTATGCAATACCTCTTGAACAAACATATAACATAATTAATTAGAAATAAGATACACTACATACACAGTGTATTATGTGTATCTTTTGTTCATTTTAAACTTCAACATTTTCTGTTAGTACAGCTGAATCAGAAAGATTAGATTTCTGAGAATGCTCAACATTAATTTTTTCATCCAGCAATCGATTTTTAATAAAATCAGCATTTTCATCATCATTTACAACAGAAAAATAGCATAACATTACAATAATAGCATAAAATAAATTTTAAATTTTAAATTTTTTTTGAAAAGTTTAGTACGTGTTTCATTATAACAAATCAAGTATAAAGATAACTGCATACACAATTATATATGTAAATGTATAATCAGTGCATTATGCATACCTTTAATTGATTTATAATATCAATGGTCTCTGTAATTACAATTGGATCATAAAAATTAAATTTGTGAGAATGCTCAATATTAATTCTTTCATCCAGTAGTCGATCTCTACTGAATTCAACATTTTCATCATCATTTTGGTAAAAAAAATATCATTACCTGACAATAGCAATATACAATACACATTTATAATTTTCAACTAATTTATCTTGATAGTTATATCATTTGATTGTTCTTTCGAACTATCCAATTCATCACCATCTTTCTCATTCTTTGTGTCACCTCTATTTGGACTATCGCTGTCATAAACGATCTGAAAAATATATATTTTTTATTTCATAATTATCTTGTAAATTGAAACTGATTAAATAAAAAGTTACTTATTGAGGAGCATCATGCTTTTCTTTCAAAGCTGACGTCATTTCTTGATGTTGCTTTTTCATTAATGCTTCAATGTGATTGAATCTTTTGTCAATCTTCAAAATAAACAAAAAATATTAGATATGTCACACTAGAAAAATCCAAATATAAAACTACATATAACACGTACATATATCTCGACAAATGATTTTATTACATCCACATCAACTGTAAGCAAAAGTTGCTCATGATGCATGCCTGTAACCACATTATTTTTCTTTAAAAACTCACATGTATGAGACACATTTGGTGGTGTCTGTTCACATGATTCATAAGAGATGTTTTATCTTGAGATTGTCCATCGATGGGGTCAACATATGATTTTGATGTACTAGGAGGAGATAAATTTATTTGTTGACAGATGATAGAGCTTTAATCTGTTGTTAAGCAGTCACAGATTTCTTTGACTCAGAGTCTTTCTTTATTCTTTTTAAAGGAGGGTTCAATGATGTATCACACGTAGTCTTTGACTTCATTAGTATATCGATCGGTGGTGGGATAGTAAGATCATCAAAATCATCTGGATATAAGGAAATAACTATCATTGTGGCTTCGTGATTAATTTTTTTTCTGACGCCCACGCAATGTGAACGGTAAAGTAAAATTGACAGGATCATTGAAATTCATACCTGCATGATTTGGTAATTGGAGACAATTTAGCTCACCTACTGTAGGACTTAGAATAGTATACATATAGTGTAATTAAGATGCTAAAAGAAAACAAGTTCAGCAATATAAAAGTAGTAGCAATAATGTTACTTAAAATAACAGTTAGTATTGTATCATAAATTTAATTATTATGTATCATATTTCATAAAAATATGATAACGTATTATACATCAGCTAAAATACTATTTGATGAAGACATTGTTATGTAAATGTATGTTAACATTCATAAATTTTTACAATACTACTTTATCAATGACTTTCATACTTCAATATTCATTTACAAACTAATATATAATAAAAACATTAAGAAACTTCTATGTATGCAATAAAAAATACTACCAAAAAGATTTAACATAATTAAAAATTACTTTGCTAAACATTTCAGCCATAGATTTTTCATATTTAGACTTTGTTTTAACTATAAATCAGTTATGTATTTCCGGTATAGAATTTTCTGTACGATAAGCAATGTCTTTGTCTACTTCAAACAATATTCTTACATCCACATGTTGAGAACATGTGACATTCCTTCTAAATGATAAATCTGCTTTTCAATAAAGAAGCCATGTCTCAACGAATACATCAACTTGTCGAAGATAATTTTTCTCCACGAATAATATTCATATCGGTCATTCTCGACCATCTTAAATACTGAAAAGCTAACATATACATTATCAAATTCTGATAACAAATATGTATGAATGAAAAATAATATGATCATCTGCAGTGCATCTTGAATAATATCGAAATTTTCAATCTTAAAACGTTCAACTAGTATTTTTTTAAAAATATCATTTTTCGCCTTTAAAAAATATTTTTTCAATAACAAAGAGGACTCTGAAGTAGGATACTGAAAGTCTTCAGTGTTGATGGTGCAATTCAAATCACTAATGAGAGCAAATTTAAATAGAATAAATTTCAACATTGTTCCCTTCAGATGTACATATTATTCATTTGGATTATCTTGTAGCAGCTCAAGTATCAACAATCATTTGATTATTTGTCCTTCAAAATTCAATTTGGGTATATCAAGAAATATACCAAAGCATATCTCCTTAAACAATTTGAGTACTTTTTTACCCATAGAATTTTTAATATTGGTATCAAAATTACGGTTGCACAAGCTATCAAACCTCAGTGAATGAGATGGAATAGATTTGATAATATCTTCCATCCACTGCTTTAAGAAACATTGAATATAATATAACGAAATAAAAAATAATAACGATATATATATTTTATAATATATTTCTTAACATAAATAACATGATTATATTAAATGTATAAGTTGTAAAAGAATCAATGGCATATACAGAGTTTATTATATATGAAAAATTATGAAATATATCTGTAATATTATATCTATGTCTTAGACTCAGTATTTTGAATGTTTCAGGTGTAAAAGAACCCAAATCACATACAAAATTTACTATGTATCAGAAATCATGAAATATCTCATAAAATGAGATCTATGTATCATACTTTGTATATTGAATGTATCTTGTGTAAAAGAACCCAAATAACATACAAATTATAGTATGTATCATAAAGCATGCAATATCTCGCTAAAATTAGATCTATGTATAAGACTTAATATATTGAATGTATCATGTGTAAAAAAAATTAAAATCACATACAAATTATAGTATGTATCATAAAACATGCAATGTCTTAGAAATATTAGATATATGTATTAGACTCATCATTTACATTACTGATTGTTCCTTTTTAATAAATATATTTATAATATATATGGACAAAATTTATCTATCAGATACATAAAAAACATATCTTTGGTAATGAATCTCTTTTCGCAACTTTCTTTATTTTTTCTCTTTAAAACAACAACTTAGGTTTTTTTCCTTTACTATTATCTGCATTCCATAACTTCTTCATCATTTTAGGATCGTTTCGATGCTTAGGTCAATTTTTATGAAAATCACTGTCTTCAAAATTGAAACGGCTAGGCATAAACTCACCATCAACTTCAGTAGGAGTTGTTGCATGCGATTAAGTAAGACCAATACTAAAAAATGATCCTGACTCCATTAATATTGTTAAAATGATTAAAGAACATAAAATTGAACAACGATTTGCTTCAGTTTCTGAACTAATATACAAAAATCAAATGAAAAAAAAACTAACCTCTAAATTTTTTTAAATAATTAGGTTAATGGAGGTTATGTGTGGAATTTATAACTTCAACATTGATGAATTGAAGGGGATTCCGCTTCAGCATCAAAAATAGAATTTAGCGTCATCTGCGTCAATGGAATCGTGATTTAGGGCGACAATTTTGGAGTTATGTATTGTGTACTGGAGTGGGTAGTAATATATCTGAGAAATAACGCATTTAGTGATTTAGAAAATTTTTTTGTAATTAATTTAGTATAACACCCTGGGTTTTGACCCTTAGAAAATTTTTTAAAATTCTGATCTTTAGACCCAATACGACTAAAGGGTATGAGCCGTATGTTGGGGTACGGATAGTAAGGTCTAGTTGTATACTAACCAGTGTTGGTTGGTGAGATGGATTTGATTACTAGAATAGATACGACTTAGGGGTACGAGTCGTATTGGTGGTTACGAATCATTTGGTTCCTTAACTTAATCTTAGACTTGGTTACTTAGGTTGGATCTGAGTGCGAGTGGCTCATTGTGAGCCATAAGTCAGGGTACGAGTAGTACCATGGACTGGTATGGTAGACAATATCTGAATTTTTCTTGAGTTTAAATTTGCTAGGGGTACGGATGAAGGGTACAGATCGTATAGTATCAATACGACTTAGTTGAATGAGTTGTGTGCTGGACAGTGTGTTATCCTAAGGTTGAAGCTGGGGTACGAGTGAAGGGTACCATTCATATTAGAAGGGTACAACTCGTGTGGGACAATTGTATTCCTGTGATGGGATTTTGGTGCAACTTAAGTGGGAGTATTCTGGACAATTTTTCACTTATCCTAAGAAGGCCTCATGACTTCTAACCTACTTGGGATGTTATTTACCCTATTATTCCATTTTTTAATACTCAGAATCTTTTCTAAAATACTCCATAATTCTCTCAAGAGCTTTTGGGCAAGGGAAGCTAGGGTTTCAACTAAAGGATTAATTTGGAGCTTGTCTTGGTGATTTCTTTCTATCATCATCTTAGTTTAAGGCATGTTCTCTTACCTCATTGTTAATTTTATCTAAAGTCACGATTTTTATGAATGTTTTCATGACTTCATTGATTGTATAATTTGAATGTCAAATATGATTTGGGGGTTTTGATATTAAATGATTTGTTATGGTTTCCCAAGGTTCTAACTATGCTTTTATATTCATTGATAGTGATTTTGGATAATTGGATAGCATGGAAATGATTTAATGGTAATTGGAATTAGTTTTGGTCATATTATGCCCCTAATGTGTTTGACAAAATGCTTATAAAGATATGTTCATTGCATTGGCTACTTTTAATGGAACTCTTACTTGTTTTAAAACTTGGTAAAGGAATTATGCATGATTTAAATTTCTTGGAGGGTAAATGTCTAATGGTTATGCTTGAGGGGCATATGGAATCGCCTAAGTGGTTTAATATGGTAAATGGAAGTGTACTTGAAAGTCTCCTTAAACCTCTATATGATTGGCTATGGATAATACTGGCAAGGATTAGTATGATGATACCAATATTAATGGCCTTGGTTACTAAATGAATAATAATTTGGTTATTTAGAAATTGGTTTTAATTGGGTAATAATGGAGAAATGTGTAGCAAAGCCGTGGAAGATGGAGGTCCTGTGGGGAACCAAAATTGGTAACTCATATTTGCTGATATAAGGCGGGTCTTGGTGACCGTGTGCATGATGTAACACTATATTTGAGGGATGTACTTATCATCCAAAGGTTTTCTTCCCTGGTTATGCGGCTACACGCACTAGGGCCCTTTCTGCAGGAGGAGCTGAACCCATATAGCCCATGGGTGATTTAGAACGACAAATCTACACAACTCAGGTAAAGGTTTTAAAGGCATGCTACACCCGGTCCCTTTTACCGGCATGGTTATACATATATATATGTTTGTATGGTTGTGTGTATATGGATGGTTTTACTTGATTTTATAAATGATATTATTTTATACTTACCATGAGATTATGCTAGCGGTCACTCGCTAACTCCATCTACTGGCGGCTGTATACCCACACTATGTTGACCATTCTATTTCTCCTACATAGTGATTGACTTGGGAATCAACATTTGTACTAAAGTGGTAAGATTCCATCCTTTCGGAAGACTCCATTTTATGTTATGGATATTTCTATACACTTTGATATTATTTTAGATACTAATTTTGTCTATGGTTAGGGGCTTGTCCTAATCGGATTTCATTACTCTTTGGTTAGAGGCTTTATAGTACTTCTATGGGTTGGAATGGGCAAGATCGGTATTGGTGATGACCTTGGCATTGGAATAAGATGAAGGGTTGACATCATTGAATGCTATTATTGGTTGTTCCATCCAATTTCATTTTGGGGCTAATTATATTATGTTTTGGAACATCCTTGGTAATGGCCTGATTTATGGCCCTTATTTTGGTGTAGTTTAATATGGTTGGACTCGGTTAGGTTGGTCACGATTGTGATCTATTCCCAAAGTCTTTATGTGAGCAGTTACACTATCTTGTCACATACTTAAAATTCAGCCAACTCAAGGTAGATGGCTGGAGGTTGGGTTGGGTAACAAGGGTGGTCTCCAGTCCTGGTCAGACTTGGGATGCCCATTATAACAAGTCCTTAGGACGGGTCGTGTCAAGGTTGTATCAATGTCTAGGTTCATGTTCAACTAGGAGTCTACAAAGCAGTATCGAGTAGAGTCTCATTTAGGGGTGTTTAGTGCGCCACACTCATAAGGGAGAGACTACAAGGAATTTAGGAACATTTCACTGTCTTGGTATTCTATTTTTAAGCTTGGAGTTTCAGTACTAGAATCTTTTCTAATCCTTGTTTGTTCATCTTTCAGATCATGCCTCGTAGATCTATAACACAAGAAAATTCTTCTATCTCATCTGAGGGTAATGCTGAAGGGTTGCATCCTACTTTTGGGGTTCATCTTCGATCTCAAGGTCCTAACCCTGGTAGTTCTGGAGTTCCATCAATTGCTACTAGTCCTCCTCAAGGCGAGGTGAATAATGTAAAATTCTGTCATTCTATTCATGTTATTGCTCAAATGGTCGCTGCTTAGACTGAACGGGCGTGACTGGTGCTTTGTCTATTGAGGCCACAAGGGTTGGCTAATTTATGAAGATGAGTCCTTCCACTTTTTTTGGAGTGAAAGTGGATAAGGATCCATAGGGCTTCTTAAATGAAATGAAAAAAATATTTTAGGTGATGCAGGCTACCAATGTGGATGGGGTAAACTTTGCAGCTTATTAGCTCAAAGATATTGCATATTCAGTAGTATGAAGAGTGGGACAGGGATAGGGAAGATGTGAAAGAATCAATCTTGTAAGATACTTTTTCTAAGGCCTTCTTAGATAATTTCTTTTCTCAAGAGTTGAGGGAAGAAAATATGGAGGAGTTTGTGAACCTCAAGCAGAATAGAATGTCTGTCAAGGAATATACCTTAAAGTTTCATTAATTGTCAAGGTATGCTTCTGATTTAGTGGCTGACATGCGAGCAAGGATAAGAAAGTTTGCTTCTAGGTTCAATCGTGATTTGATTTTAGAGAGCAAGACTGCCTTTCTGATTAAAGATATGGACATCTCAAGGTTGATTGTTCATTTACAACAAATAGAGAATTAGAAGAGAAAATGGGTAGAGTTTAGAGATAAGCAGGGTAAGAGGATCGGGTTTTTAGACCAAGGATGTGCTCAGTCTCAGGGTGGTCGAGATGGTGGCAAATGGAAGAAAAAAAAGTAGGGAAGTTCTGGTTCCTACTCTTTTGCTAGTACTCCTTACCACTCGGGCGACGGGCGTCATCGTGGTGATGATAATTTTCGAGTACAGGTGCCCAATCCTATAAAAATAGAGGTCAGTTAGTTTCTTTATAACCTTCTTTTTGGTTTTGTGGTTGTCCTCATTAGGGTTATTGCGATGAAAAAAAGGACAAATGCTTCAAGTATGGCTAGGCAGTCCATTGGCTCAGGTATTGTATGGTTAATAAGGTTACTACGGGGGTGAATTAGATTTATGTGGCTTTATCTTCTACTTCTACACCTGGTGGTGTTGCATTTGCTTCTATTAATGCTCCTGGTTCTAGTGTTGGTCAGAACAGGTTGTATGCTTTAGCGTCTCAACAGGAATTCGAGGCATCATCTGATGTCGTTATGGGTAGGTTACATCTTTTCTCTCATGACGTATATTGTTTGCTTGATTTAGGGTCCACTCTCTCCTATGCGATCTTTTTGTAGTTGTATCTTTTGGTTTTGATCCAGACATTATTTTGGATTCTTTTTCTATTTTTATCCCAGTAGGTAACTCGATTATTGCTAAGAGAGTCTATAGGGTGTGTGTGGCATCTATTGGTGGCAAGCAGACCTTGGTGGATCTGTTTGATTTGGATATAGTGGATTTCAATATCGTTCTGGGTATGTAGTGGTTGCCCTTTTGTTACGCGTCCTTGGATTATCGGACCCGTAAGTTTTTTTTTAGGTTCCCTGATGAACCGATTATTTAGTGGGATGGTGTTTCTTTAGCTTCTGGGGGAGGTTTATTTCTTATCTTAGAGCTCGGAGTTCAATCTCCTAAGGTTGTCTTTATCACATAGTCTGGGTTAAAGATTCTAACTCAAAAGGTTCTTTTTTCCAGTCAGTTCCAGTGGTTAATGAGTTTCCAGAGGTCTTTCTGGGTGATCTTCTCGGTGTTCCTCCAGATAGAAAAATAGAGTTTGGTATTGATCTAATTCTAAGAACTCATCCAATTTTTATTCCTCTGTATAGAATGGCTCCGGTTGAGTAAAGGGAACTCAAGGAGCAACCAATGGGTTTTCTGGATAAAGGGTTTATTCATCCTAGTGTGTCTCCTTGGGGTGCACCAGTGTTGTTTGTGCGCGGCAAGAAGGATGGTTCCCCTCAGATGTGATTTGACTATAAGCAGTTGAACATGGTGATGATCATAAACAAGTATCCTCTTCCAAGGATAGATGGTCTTTTTGACTAGTTGCAAGGTGCCAAGTTCTTTTCTAAGACAAATCTACTATCTAGGTACCGTCAGCTAAAGACTGGGGAGGTGGATATCCCTAAGATGATTTCTTATACTCGGTATGGGCACTTTGAGTTTTTGGTAATATCATTTGGGTTCACTAATACTCCAGCGGCGTTTATAGATCTGATGAACAAGGTATTTTATCAGTATTTGAGTATTTTTGTTATTGTGTTTATTGATGATATTTTGGTTTATTTGAAGAGTGAGGTGGATCATGCTAATCACCTCCATGTGGTGGTACAGACTTTAAAGGAACAACAGTTATATGCCAAGTTCTCCAAGTGTGAGTTTTGGTTTAACGCTATAACTTTCTTGGGTCACATTATTTCTAGTGAGGGAATCATGGTGGATCCATAAAAGGTTTTTGTGGTGAAGAGGTGGCTTAGACACATGACTCTATCTGATATTCAGAGTTTCTTGGGTTTAGCTGAGTATTATAAGCGTGGTTTATGGAAAGCTTTTCATCAATCGTTGCTCCTTTGACTAAGTTAAGTTGGAAGAAGGTTTGGTCAGATGCTTCTGAAGGGAGTTTCGAGAAGTTAAAGGATAAGTTAACTTCGGCTCCAATTTTGACTTTGCCAGAAGGCAATAATGGGTTTGTGGTTTATTGCGATGTATCTTGAGTAGGTCTTGGTTGTATGTTGATTTAGTATGGGAAAGTAATTGCCTGTGCTTCCAGGCAGTTGAAGGTACATGAGAGGATGTATCCTACTCATGATTTGGAGCTGTTGGTGGTTGTGTTTACTTTAAAAATATGGCGGTATTATTTGTATGGTGTTCCCGTGGATATCTTTTCTGATCATAAGAGTCTACTTTATGTGTTCACAAAAAGAGCTTAATCTCAGGTAGAGGAGATAGATTGAGCTTCTCAAGGATTATGATATGAGTCTTCACAATCACCCAGGTAAGGCTAATGTAGTTGTTGATGCTCTTAGCAGGTTATCCATGGAGAGTTTTTCTTATGTAGAGGATGGAAAGTGGGAATTAGCGAAGGATATTCACCACTTGTCCAATTTTAGAGTTCGCCACTAGGACTCCAAGGATGGTGGTGTGGTGGTCCAAGAAATGGTTTGATCGCCTCTTCGTGTTGAGATTAAGGAGAAGAAAGTGCTAAATCCTATCTTGATAAAAGTCAAGAGTGACGTTGGTGGGCAAAATATAGTGGTGTTTGAGATCGGTGGTGATGGTACTTTACGGTACCAAGGAAGGTTATGTGTTCCTGATGTCGATGGGTTGCGACAAAGGATCTTGTCTGAGGTGCATGAGTCGCGCTATGTTGTTCATCCTGGCTCGACTAAGATGTATCATGATCTCAAGGAGATCTATTGGTGAAATAGCATGAAGCGGGATGTGACCGATTTTGTGGCCAAGTGCATGGTGTTTCTATAGGTTAAGGTTGAACACATGAGGCCACAAGGGTTGTATCAAGAAATTAATTTGCCCAAATGGAAGTGAAAAGTGTTAAATATGTACTTAGTAGCTGGTATTCCTCGGTTTCAGAATTGACATGATTTGATTTGGGTTATCATGGATAGGATGTCTAAGTCTGCGCACTTTTTGCTAGTGCAGACTACCTTCTCGGTGAAGGATTATGCTAAGTTGTATCTTTAGGAGATGGTGAAACTGCATGGGGTGCATTTATTTTATTATTTCTGATCATGGCACGCAGTTTATGTCTCACTTCTAGCGGTCTTTTCAGAGAGGCTTGGGGACCAAGGTGAGTCTGAGTACTGCTTTTCATCCGCAGACGGATGATCAAGTGGAGAGAACTATTCAGACATTGAAGAATATACTTCGGGCCTGCGTGATTGATTATGGTGGAAATTGGGTTGAGCATCTACCTTTGGTGGAGTTTGCTTACAACAATAGATATCATTCTAGTATTAGTATGACCCCTTTTAAGGCATTATATGGTAGGAGGTGTAGATCTCCTATTGGTTGGTTTGAGCTTGGTGAGGCGGACAGGTTTGGTTCCGATTTGGTTTACCAGCCTATAGATAAGGTGATGGTGATCCGGGATAGGCTTAAGGCTGTCCAAAGTCGCCAAAAGTTCTATGCAGATGTTAGGCATAGAGACTTGAAATTTGAGGTTCGGATTAAGGTTTTTCTCAAGGTATCTCCATGAAGGGAGTAATGTGGTTTAGAAATAAGGAGAAGCTCAGTCCTCGGTATGCGGGTCCGTACGAGATTTTGCAGAGAGTTGGTAATATTGCTTATGAGCTGGAGTTGCCTTCTAGCTTAAGCTTGGTTCATCCGGTCTTTTATGTTTCCATGATGAAGAAGTGCATTGGTGATCTTTCTTTGGTTACTCCTTTGGTGGGATTAGGTCTTACGGATTCCTTGTTTTATAAAGAGGTTCTGATTGAGATCTTGGATAGGTAGGTTCGTCGGTTGCAGACCAAGGATGTGGCTTCGATTAAGGTTCTTTGGCGGAACCATAAGGTGGAAGAAGCTACATGGGAACCGGGCGATGGTATCCGCATTTATTTTCAGTTCCTATGATTCGTGCAGAAACTATGTGTCTTCAACACATCTTTATTTTCTGAGTTTGTTAAAGTAAAGATTAATATCTTTGACTCTTTGTTTTCAAACTTTTTTAAAGATTGAGAATATATATATTTGATAATGCAAATGACTCGTGTGTGTGGTTACCTCTACCTTGTTCGTCATTCGGGGATGAATGTTCCTAGTGGAGGCGACTATACTACCCTAGGTTTTGGCCCTTAGAAAATTACGTGGAATTCTGGTCTCTGGACCCAATACGACTCGAGGGTATGAGCCGTATATTGGGGTACGGATGGTAAGGTCCAGTCATATATTGACCAGTGTTGGTTGGTGGAATGAATTTTGGTTACTGGAATGGATACGACTTAGAGGTACGAGTCGTATTGGTGGTTATGGATCATTTGGTTCCTTAACTTGATCTTAGACCTGGTTACATGGGTTGGATCTGAGGACGAGTGGCTCACCGTGAGCCATAAGCAAGGGTACGATTCGTATCATGGACTCATATATCGGATAATGTCTGAATCTTCCTTGGGTTTAAATTTGCCAGGGGTACGGATGAAGGGTACGGATCGTATGATTTCAATATGACTTGGTTGAATGAGTCGTATGCTGGACAGTGTGTGATCCCAAGGTTGAGGCTGGGGTACGAGAGGAGGGTACCATTCGTATTGGAAGGGTACGACTTGTGTGGGATAGTCGTATCCCTGTGATGGGATTTTGGTGCAACTTAAGTGAGGGTATTCTAGACATTTTTCCACTTATCCTAAAAAGGCCTCACGACTTCTAACCTTCTTGGGAGGTTATTTAACCTATTATTCCATTGTTTAACACTTAGAAACTTTTCTAAAACACTCCATAATTCTCTCAAGAGCTTTGGGGTAAGAGAAGCTAGGGTTTCAACTAAAGGATCAATTTGGGGCTTGTCATGGTGATATAATTCTTTCTGTGATCATCTTGGTTTAAGGCATGTTCTCTGTTAATTTTATATAAAGGCGTGGTTTTTATGAATGTTTTCATGACTTCATTGATTATATGATTTTAGTTTTCAAATGTGATTTGGGGTTTTTGAAGTTAAATGGTTTGTTATAGTTTCCTATGGTTTTAATTATGCTTTTATATGCATTAATGGTTGTATTGGATAATTGGGTTGCATGGGAATGATTTAGTGGTAATTGGATTTGGTTTTGGTCATATTATGCCCCCAATATTTTTGACAAAATGCTTATAAAAATATGTTCATTGCATTGACTACTTTTAATAGAACTCTTGCTTGTTTTAAAACTTGGTAAAGGAATTATGCATGACTTAAATGGCTTGGAGTGGTAAATGGCTAATGGTTATGCTTGAGGAGCACATGGAATTCCCCAAGAGGTTTAATATGGTAAAGGCACTTGAAAGCCCCCTTAAACCTCTATATGGTTGGCTGTGGATAATACTTGCAAGTAAGGATCAGTATGACCGTACCAATATTAATGACCTTGGTTAATAAATGGATAATGGTTTGGTTATTTGGAAATTAATTTTGATTGGCAATAATGTCTGGATGTGTAGCAAAGTCGTGAAAAGTAGAGGTCTCGGGAGGACCAAAATTGAAAACTCATATTTGCCGATATCAGGTTGGTCTTGGTGATCGTGTGCATGATGTCACACTATATTTTGAGATGTACTAGTCATCCCAAGGTTTTATTCCCTGGTCGTGCGGCTACACGCACTGGGAACCTTTCAGCAGGGGGAAAGGCTGAACCCATATAGCCCGTGGGTGGTTTAGGACGGCAAAGCTACACAACCCAGGTAAAGTTGTAAGGGCATGCTAAACCCGGTCCCTTTTTCCGGCATGATTATATATATATGTATGGTTATGTGCATATGGATGGTTTTACTTAGTTTTATAAATGACATTATTTTATCCTTACCCTGAGATTATGCTAGCGGTCACTCGCTAACCCCATCTGTTGGCGGCTGTATACCCACGCTATGCAAAAATCGGTCGTTCTACTCCTCCTATATAGTGATTGGCTCGGGGATCAGCATTTGGACTGAAGTGGTGAGCTTCCATCCTTTCGGAACGCTCAATTTCATGTTATGGATATTTCTAGACACTTTGATTTTCTTTTGAATATTGGTTTTGGCTATGGTTGAGGGCATGTCCCAACTGGATTTCATACTCTTTTAGTTAGAGGCTTTGTGGTACTTCTATGGGTTGGAATGAGCGAGATCGGTATTGGTGTCGGTCTTGACATTGGAATAAGCTGAAGGGCTGACATCATTAGACGATATTGTTGGTTGTTCCATCCTATTTCATTTTGGGACTAATTATAGAGAAAATGCTCTATTACCACCTTGAACCATACGCGAAAAGATCGAGACACACCCAGACTTTATGAGGGTCCTATTATCCCCCTAGACTAATTAAAATCGTATTTTTGACAACCTTAGTGCCAATGTGGCACACACGTGTGCCTACGTGGACCCTTCAATGTGTTGTGCCACGTGTGTGCCACGTAGGCACTAAGGTTGTCAAAAATACGGTTTTAATTAGTTCAGGAGGTAATAGGACCCCCCTAAAGTTCGGATGTGTATCAGCCTTTTCGCGTATAGTTCAAGGTGAAAATATAACATTTTCTCCTAATTATATTATGTTTTGGAACATCCTTGGTTATGGCCTCGTTTATGACCCTTGTTTTGGTGTGGTTAGATTGTTGGTATGGGATGGTTGGACTCGATTAGGTCGGTCATGATTGTGATCTATTCTCAGAGATTTTATATGAGTTGTTACACTATCTTGTTACATGCTTGAAATTCAGCCAACTTGGGTAACGGGGGTGGTCTCCGGTCCTGGTCGGACTTGGGACGCCCATTACAGCAAGGCCCTAGAACGGGTCGTGTCATTTAGTGGTATGAAATTTGAATTAATATTGAAAACTAAAAGTATTGTTTTATGTAATTTTTTTTTTTTTTTTGTATTTTCAATGAAAAATGAAAGGGAAAAGGAATCAACAGAGGAAATTAGACTTGGGCTCACAAACATTAGGCCTCTTTGTCAGGTTGGATCTGTATCTGCAAGAGTGTAACTTCGTACTTGGGCTTTTCCTTCAACTCAATTAATTAGAAATATCCCACCCTAACCATTTTTTGGCACTCAGATTAAAAAGAGAAAAGGAGAGAATTTCATCAACTAGACCTAATTACGAAATATAACTATAATTTATGAATTTATAAAATATAGCTATAATTATTGTATTATGTAGAAGTATTGTATCAAACGTGTATCAGTTGTATCAACAAACAAGCTGTATTTAGGCAGCGGTTATTTGCTGAAACGCACAAACAAACTGCATCAACACATATAGGATCAGCGTGTGTATTGTGTATTTACGATAAAATAAAAGATGCGTGCTCCATTTTATTGAAAAAATTGTACCGTATGGACCTCCAGTAGTAAATGTGAGAAGTGTCAGATAAGCATGTGGATTTTCTTTTTTGAATATATCATACCATATATTTCCTTTAGAATGCACAAAGTTACCAAATGCTAAGGACCGTTTGGTCATAGAATTTTTTTTATTTTTTTTTGGAAATACTTTTCTTTTTTTTTACTTTTTTTAAAATGGTGGTGTTTGACCATAAAAGTTTTTAAAATTATTTTGGAGTTAAATTTTAAAAAGTAAAAATAATTTTTTGCTGTTTTCACAATTTTTCACTTCCATTTTCAACTTTCATTATTATTACATATAACCCCAATTTTTAAATTTTTACACAAATCCCTCTTATAACTACAACTAACCATCAAGAAAAAAATTATTATTTATTTTCTATGGTACAACATCACTTTTAAATGTTACAGATATTCTAATCTCTTTTTCTTCTTTTAACCAAAATTATTAACGTGAAGTAAAAAATAATAAATGGCAATCTATGACGAAAATATATCAACTTTTATTTTGAATGAACTATATTATAGAAATATAAGGCTTAGTACATTATGTTATTTAAAAATGAGAAATTTAATATTTTTTCCTTGCTATTCTAATTTAATGTGTATGTCATATAATGGTTATTATGATTTTAATAAATTATTAAAAAGTGGTTAATAAAGTCGCATATCAAACATACCGTAACGATCCATATTTACGATACAATAATATTCAAGGAAAATCAATATCATCAATAAAGAAAAGGCAAAAAATTAGCACTAATCTATTCAGAAATAATTCATCCGTAAATTTTTTTAAAAAGACCAAATTCAATACAATAATTATTTAAGAATATAGAAAATATATTTATATCCATCAATCATATTTGTCAAAGTAAATTTTCTCTATTCAATCGATTATGGTTAGATAATCTTATTTAGCTCGTGCTTGTGATATTTTTATTCAAATTTTAGAAGAATAGCAATCATAATAATTAGTTTGTTGTTAATTATTTTATCAATTGAAGACATATAAATTATTTTCTCAAACAATTGGTTGTATGTTAGTAGGTAAATTAGTAGTTGAGTGATTTTGATAATTTTTAAAAGTTGATGCATAAATCATATTTAATTTGTTTTTTTCAAAAGTCTAAAAAAAATTTCAAAAAGACATGGCCAAACACAACTCCACCTCGAATTTCATCTTCAACTCCAACTCCAACTCAAAAAAAAATACTTTAATTTTTATGGCCAAACGGCTACTAAATCAAAAAATATATACTCCATTTAGAAGTTCACTGGAAATTTTATTTTACAATTGAAAAATCCAAAAAAGAAAAACAGAATATCATAAAAAAAATTTGACGACCAAATTTTAAACTACTCCATCCGTTTTAAAATTGTTGACATTCGGTGACTTGGTACACTCTTTAAAAAATATTTATTAAAAATTTATTTTACTAAATTAATCATATTAATTATACTTTAAAAAAGTAAATTTGAGTATATATACTTTATTTATATATTTATTGATAAAAATAATATTGCAAAAATATAATAAAATTTTCTTAATTTCATAAAAGAAACAATAAAATTGAATCAAACATTTTTAAAAAATAATTAATTATTTTGAAATGGGGAGAATAACATTTAAATTTTATTCGTTAAGGTTGAATTTAGATTCTGGATAAAGTTCAATTAGGACTTTAAATTTATTGATCCCAAATTATTTTTCAAACAGCAAAACTCAAATTAAATTTTCACAAAAGTCAATGAAATTATTCTTGAAGTTTGTTCTCAAAACTAAAACTTCCTCCGTCCAAATTTATCAAACATTCATAATATTTAACACATTTTAATTTCTGTGTTATTTTCATCAATTTAAATTTATACTTTAATATGAATTTTTATTTTACTAAATTTACTTTAAAGATAATTATTATAGGTCAAATATAACGTCTAAATTTTGAATTTTTTTATATAAAAATTAAATTAGAAACAAAACAATAATTTTGTCGTTTCGCCGTCATTTATCCGGTAAGCGATGGGTGGGACCCAGAGACTGTGTTTGTTCACGTGGGATGAAAATTGAAATGAGCTTCTCTTTTGTTTTTATTTTGATTTTTGTGTTATTTTATTTTATTATAATTAAAAAAAAAGAAAATCGTTATCGATGTCCATACACTGCCCGTCAGCTGTCTGCTGCCCGTAAGTCTTGCGGTCACTTTCGCACGTGCGCGGTCAACCTCAACATTTATGTGCTCCACACCAACTCCACGCCCGTCTTTTTTCTCTATTGCCTCTCTTTCATCATAACTTCTAAAACTTGTTTACGGTTTTTTTTTTGGGGTTATCCAGATTAGTAGAGTAAATTTTCGACGGTCATTTAAGTTTTAAAAATTTTATTTAAATATTATTTATATTTTAATTAAAATTTAAAAATAGATTATAAAAATATTTATCGCGATTCAGCCTTAATAAATAAGTCAATCATTTAAATTAATAAAGAAAAAACAAAATCAATATTAAGATAAATTAAGTCGAGGCTTCTAGAACAAAGTCAAGCCAATATGAAGGACAAACAAAATAAAAGTCTGAAATTTTTTATAAGTTTCCAAAATCTGATATCATAGTGTAAGAACATTTAGTACATAACTGAATCTGAAAATACATATATATCTTTAAAAATGAAATAAAGACAAAGTTAAATGAGAAAGGGTCCAGAGTCGGCTCCGAAACCCCCCCAGAGCACTCAGTACCTCGAACACCATACCAATCCACATGTAATCAGCTAACACGATCTGTACTCGTACTCGAATTTGCATCAAAAGGGCACAGTAGAAATGAGTACGGACCACTTGTACTCAATAGATAGACTGAATAAAGTAGGAAATAGTATAAGTAAAGAAAACTATGAGCACGTCATCTGCAAGTAGAAAAGTCCCAAATGATCGCTCAAACTGTCTTCACTAGAAGTTCTAATACAAAAACAGAAATAAAAACAACACAAACATACATGAAGTATATACTAAAACAACACAAGTCAAGAAAACTAAAGAAATAATGAAAATGTGTATGCGAATGCAATGCAATATGGATGAGATGAATGGTGAAAGCCATCGCATGAACTTTTGTATACAACCACCTAGCTCACAACTTACAAGTAGGATCCATGGGAGTTCGCAACACATATATTGCATCTTATATCTCAATGTCAACTCGCTTTTTCGGCTTATGTTCACGAGAATTTTCATAAAAGTATCTCATTTTCTTTAAAAAACAGTGTTTCTTAATGATCCCGATATCCAATGAATATATATGTATGTAATGAGAATGCAATTGTAACGCCCCAAAAATCGAGTTCCGAGATGCCACACGGTACTTAGGGTCACAAGTGACCCCAAGCTAACCCTTTTCATTGGTATAACTCAAAAGCAACTGATTAAAACATAATTCTGAGAGAATGAAGCTGAAAATGTTTCAATACAGAATCTGTTCGGTACAATATTGGAATTACAAGATGACAATTCTACTAACACATATACATATACAAGAAGAAGACTGAATACATCAACCACTACTACAGTCTATGAAGCCTCTACTAGTATTGTCTGTACATAGTCGGGTCATGACTCCCAACTACCACACTCAATACGACCGACGAAAGAAGATACAATGCTCCAAACTGAAATAACCAACCCAAGTCCCTGAACTGTGAGGACTCTTTACCTGCTGACCGAAAACTGCAACTGAATAGAATAGTAAATGGGGGTCAGCACAAAGAGAATGTACTGAGTATGTGGGGGTGCATGCAACACTTTAAATAACATCATCAATTTCATGAAAACATGCATACAGACAATGATGACTCACTTGGCTTGAGTTATATCAAATCATACTCTTCATACTTTCATAATAAATAGTTCAAATGGTAAAATCTCATAATCCATGTAAATCATCAAAAATCATAAATTATAATAAATCATCATAAAATCTCATCTCTTTGACTCAAATCTCAGAGTGATTCGGTAATTTAAGAAACATGACTTTTATGGACAGGGGAGTTTCCTATAACCGACAACCCCACGTGAGCCGCATGAAATACCAATGTTTTCCCTCCTAGGGAGAGCACTCCCATTGGCGGGAGTATTGTACTCTTGACAGGGAGTACAACCTTAAAGCTTTCATAATCACAATCGGGCTCTCTGGCCAATAATATCATCATCAAACAACCCTACGGTGGCACATAGGTTTGGAAAAATACCAAATTTTCCTCTCGGTGCTATGTACTACTCCCCGACAAGCTCAGAACGCGTTAGGAAATCCACCATCATCATCACAAGGGTCTATCATAAAGACCAAAACAAATATCTCAATTTATAATTCATCAACAATTTGTGGATTCCTAACCCCAACGTCGACTTAAAACATTTCAATCTTTTTCAACATCGACAAGGTATCAATGCATTGAACCATAACCGACTCGACATTTGGACAAGGATATGAAGACTCAATACGTAATATTTTCAACAATTCAACTCATCAAAATCATCCGAAAAAAATACCAAAATTCATCTCAACATCTATATCTAAATCAATCTTTCTCATAGTCAAAATCATCTCGACTCTGCGAGTTCAAGGTCAATGTACTCAAATGATTATTCTTTCAATTCGACAATTAAATCATGACAACAGCTTTTGAAAAGCACTTGAGACCTTCAATTCATAATAAGAATACATATCCCATAGTACAACTCAAATCACAACTTTTATCTCGAAAGCCTTTAGAAATATCAATTCATTGTAGTAGTATGTAATTCATAACATAAATTCTCAATTTAATAAGTAGAGTAATGAAGTAATCATGTATATCCATATTGAAAAAAATTCAGTGCCTTATAAATCCTTCATAAAGTAATTTGAGTGTATACCCATTTTCGAATATCATGAAATTTCAATAATAGAACTCAACCTTTTTAAAAATCAAAATGTAACAATTTATCAAGTCATGACAACATCAATATTTTTGAGAAAATATCAAGACTCATGGTAACATCTCAATGATTCAATTTCGTCATAAAGAAGCTTTAAGCTTATCATAAATCTCAAAATCATTCCAAAATACCATTTCAACATATATCTCGAAATCATTCAAAATAAAAATATGAAATTTACAATTATAGATATCAAGACATATCATGTCTCAAATATATATTCAATAATTCAAATCGCCATTGGAAAGCATAAAGCTTGACACATACCTCAAAATATTATTCTAAATTACCATCTCGACATACGTCCCAAAATCATTCAAAATACCACCTCATGGTAAAAATGTGTAATTCGTAATGATAATTATTAAATCATATCATGAAAACATTGAGATAATCATATAAATCAAAGTTTATTCATTCAACCATCATAATCTCATAATCGAATTATTTAGACATAATCTCACTTGCAAAATCATGTAAAACCATAATAAATTAAAGCTTTGGGCACAAGAACGGAAGATTGCTCTTGTTCAAAGCCCCACATACCTTAAGATGGAAGATGAATATGAACTTCCGACTCCAAAAATTTATTCAAGAAAATGAAGGGTGCTTCTCGAAGCCCTTAACATGATCAACTCGAATCCCAAATCAATTTGAAATTTCTACGGTTCAATTTAAAGATTTTTGGAGCTAAAATTTGACCTAGGGTTTTCCTCTCCTCCAAAACTAGATGAAAATATAAATTGCATGGTCCAAATATGGATTATATGCAAGAATTTTCATCCAAGAAGGGGAATGTGAAATGACCAAAATACCCTTAAAATTCAAATAATGTCAAATTTGTCCTTTGGTGGATTGTTTTGATAGGCTGAATTAGATCGACCATAACGTTTTACTTCGTTAGCCAAATTGGATGAAACTAATTTAATTAGAAAGAGGACTCGCAGAGATTTCCTTTGATATATAGTAGCTCACCCAGATCATTATGTACAAGGAGTTATGGTTGTTTGAAGTTGACCCAAAAATTCACTTTTGATAGGTTGAACTAGATTGACCATAACTTTTTTCTCCGATAGTCAAATTGGATGAAACTAATTTCAGTAGAAAGAGGACTCGCAGAGATTTTTGTTGATATGTAGTAGATCACCCAGATCATTATGTACAAGGAGTTATGATCATTTGAAGTTGACCCTGAAATTCGCCTGGCTGCAGTAATTTTAATTTCCTGCATGTTTTACTGTTCACAGTTCGATCGGAATGGTCGTAACTGATCGCTCGAGTGTCCGTTTTCGATGATCTACATATCGTTGGAAAGCTTATTCTATAATCTACGCAATGGTAGGTCAACGTCTTAGAAATACTACACAAAAAATTTATGGATCGCTCTAAAGCGTAGAACTTGATACGTTTCTAACGAAATCTTTACGAAGAAAATTTTTCGGGGTATTACAGCAATGCTCACAATCAACTCAATATGAAGATATCCAATTCACCCAACACAGTTGTATATAAGTGAGCCCAGAAATCAACTCAATATGTCCACAATTCATGATTATCAACTATAATTAGGCACCATCAGAAATATGCATGTAAGACATTATTAATATAATATCAACCCCTAACTGGGATATTTTTATCATAATAAAGGCAACCAATGCTCAAATATGGCATATAGTAGCAAAATAATCCCCGCACGAACATCATATTTAGAATAAAGGCATTTGATGGACAGATACGGCCAATGATGTCAAATAAAGTCCTCATAGAAACAACACACAACATCAGATATGACAAGTCAAAAACAACAGAGTATAAATTTCATTACGACGCACAATAGTAAAAATAATTTCAAAATATAAACCCCATAGTTATTTTTCCCAACCCATAGCATGCTTTACTTATTCATTTACTATACAACTCAATCTAAAAGGAAGTTATGCCAAAACCTACCTTGAAACGCAGAAATTCTGATTTAAAGTGCTTCAACATAGAGTCTTCCCCTTACGAACTACCTTAAAATGAACTACAATATTCAAGAGTACCTACGAATTAAAAGAGAGCTAACGATATCCATATTGCTCATATTAGAGTTGGATTCAAAATGAAATTGAAAAATGAGTTAAAAAAGAAGAGTGGTAGAATCAAAATATTGTTTTAAAAACACATTCCAAAGGATTATAGGATTCTAAAGGTGAAAACCCATATAAAAATGGGTTAAAAACGAGGCCCAAATTGATTTTTTTTTTTTAAATTTTATTGGTAAAATGTCAATTTTCATTTTGAAATCATGATTTATAGGTATTTTTGGTAATATAATCGATGAAAAATGAAAGGAATAAGGATTTGGATCTTATGCAAGCTTAAATGGTGAAGTAACCCTCAAGAATCGCCTAAACCTGAAGCTCAAAGATCCAAAAATGATGAAAATCACATAAAAGGAGTTTTTATATCAGCGATGATTGCTTAAGCGGATAATTGACCACTTAAGCTGCTAAAAGGCTATTAAAGAGGTCAAGCCACTTAGGTCAGCCATTGATTAAGCGAAGCATGACCGCTAACTCTACTACTTAAGCGATGCCTGATATCTAAAGCGGCTACCGCTTAAGCAATGTCAGGCCGCTAAAGCAGTCCTTGGATGCTTAAGCAGATGCACCATATAGCAGCACAATCAACAACTTGGTTATAATGTTAAGTTTTCGATTGGACTCTTGGGATTCATACGAAATTTTGTGAATGCAAACGAGCCATGCTACTAGGCCATTTTTTATGTTTCAGACTCAATGACAATGTCGAATTTTTGAAAAAGATTATTTTCAATAAATTAATCCCCGTGACCCTTTTCAGTATTTTTCATATGATAGATCAAAATACAAATTAAAGGTCCCAAACCTAAACCAACAATGCTACTAATCTAAATTTGACATTTCACATCTGTTGGCGCAGTCTAAATTGTTTCGACAATCAAAATAATGAATGTTGACCAACGTCAACTATATGAATTCTCAAGCCTCTAAAAATTATAATCTTGCACAAATCGTTTCTAATCGTATCAAAAACAGTGCCAACCATCCCCAAATTCCAAAATCAACATGTAGCAGTTACGAAAAAAGATAAAATGATCAAAGTACATAAAAATGAAAAGTCACAAATTCATGCCATAATTGAATTTGAGAATACATATCTTTCTCTAAGACCAAAATAAAGACATAAAGTAAGATATGAGGAGGTCTAGAGATAGCTCTAAAATTCTTAGAGCACACTGATGCCTCAATCACCACTTTGTTAACCACAAAATTAGTTGTTGCATCTTATGCTCATACTCGAATTTGCATCAAAAGGACATGAGCAAAGTAGAAAATAATATAAGTAAAGAAAACTATGAGCACGTCAGGTGCAAGCAGAAAATTGTCAAACGGTTGCTCAAACTGTCTCCACTAACAGTTCTACTCTATATATGCACAAAAATAGAAACAACATAGATATACACGGAAATATACTTAAACTAAGAACTAGTCAAGAAAACTAAAGAAACCATGAAGAATGTGCATATAAATTCAATGTAGATGGGATAAATAGTGAAAGCCATCACATGACTTTCTTTATACATTCACCAAGCTTGCAGCTTCCAGGTAGGATCCATGGGGGGTTCGTAACCCATATACTATATCTTATATCTCAATCTCAACTCACCTCTTAGACCCGTGTTCATGGAGAGGATTTTCATAAAAGTGTCTCATTTTTTTCAAAAATAATATTTCTCAATTATATCAGTATCTCATAAATGTATGTGTACAACACGTATGTAATGCTCACAATAAGCTCAATATGATGATATCTAATCCATCCAACACGTATGTATATAAGTAGCACAAAGATCAATTCAATGTCCATAATTCATGATCATCAATTCTAATTAGGAATCATCAGAATAAGTATTCATGTAAGACATTATTAATATCATATCAACCCCTAAACCATATATTTCTATTATCATAATGTCTACCAATGCTCATATAAGGCTTATATTAGCAAAATAAACCTAGTACATGCATCATATCTAAAAAAGGCATTTAAATGCATAGATAAGGTCAATTATATCAAATAAAGCCCTCACATGGTCAACACACAATATCAGATATCACAAGTCAACAACAACAGAGTATAAGCCCCCGCACGAGCACACACCAATAATAATATTCTCAAAATATAAGACCCATATTTATTTTCTCCAATCTATAGCATGTTTTACTTACTTATTAACTACCCAACTCAATCTGAAATAAGTCAAGTCACAACCTACCTCAAAACAACAAAATTCTAGCCTAAAGTACTTTAATACGGAGCCTTCTCCTTACTAATAACCTCAAGATCAACTACAACATTCAAGTATAGTACATATGCATATAAAGAAAGCTAATACCCATATTGTTCATATTTGGGTCAGATTCAAAATACGTTCAAAAAATGAGTTAAAAATGAAAGGGATAAAGCTCGAATTTTATTTTAAAAACACATTTCTCAAGGTTATACGAATCTACAGGAGGAAATCCATGTGAAAACAAATTTAAAATGAAGTTCAAATCAAAGAAAAATTATTTCCAAACTTTGTCAATAAGAACCCAAAATTTTCATTTTGAAATCATGATTTAAAGTTGTTTTTGATAATATAATCGATATAAAATTAATGGAGATAAAGTTTTGAGCTTACCCAATGCTCAAAAGGTGAAGAAATTCGCAAAACTCGCTCAAAACCCAAAGATCAAAAGTTCCAAAATACAGAAAATATGATACTTAAACTTATATATTGTTTCAGCATTGGCCGCTTAAGCGGCCAAATGGTTGCTTAAGCTGCTGAGACGTTACTTAAGCGATGAAGCCACAATGGCCGAACTTTGATTATGCGGTCCTTACATCGCTTAGGCACCCTTCACCAAAGTGGACCTTTGGTCGCTTAAGCAGTTTTCACTTTAGCAACCAATAGGCCGCTTAGGCGGTTACACCAGTTAATGCTATATCAACAACTTAACAAAAATACCAAGCTCCCAATCAAACCTTGGGGATTTGTTCAAATCCTATAAATATAAAAATTATGCTATTAGGCTATTTCTAACATTTCTGAATCAATGATAATGTTAGATTTTCAGAAAAAAAATTGTTTTCACTAAATTGATACATAGACCTCTTTTCACTATTTTTCAAACAAAGGGTCAAAATGAGATATAAAAGTACCAAACTCGAACTTACTAACCTTAATTGGATATTACGGATTTGCTGGCTTAGTCCAAGTTGCCATCTAACATTCACAACAATGAATATTGATTGAAGTCAATTACATGACTTTTCAAGCTTCTATAAACCACAAACTCATACAAATTATTCCCAATCGCATAAAAACTGTGCCAATCATCCCCGAACCCCAAAATAAATATGTAGAAACTATAGAGAAGAGAAAAATGGTCAAAACACATAAAAATAGACACTCACAAATTTAGGTCATTACAACATCCACTACTAACTTTAGTCCGCCCTCAAATTAAATGGGAATGAAATACGCGAAATAGTAAAAAATTGAGGTAACTACTACGTATGTCGGACTTAACCTCCCAAGTAGCCTCCTCAATATGAAGGTGTCTCCGCTGAAACTTAAACACATGATATCTCTAAAACGCAATCGTCTAACATCTCTAGGTAAAATAAAGAATCATTCTTCACCAAAGATCAACTTCTCATCCAACTTGGCCGAATCCCAACAAAGCACATGATATTCAAAATATAACATCAGAGCATAGATACTTGAAAAACTAAATAAAAGGCTAAAAAGTCTAGAGGTAACACCAGATCATAAGTAACTTCTCCAAATATTTGAAGAATCTTAAATGGACTAATGTACCTCGAGTTGAGCTTGCCCATCTTCCCAAACCTTATCATGCCCTTTATGAGCGATACACAAAGAAAAACTCGATCGCTAATGCCAAATTTCTAAGCACGAAGCCTATGGTCTGCATGACTTCTTTGCCTACTATGGATCTCAAAACCTATCTTGAATCACCTGAATCATATCTAAAGACTCGAGAAGCAAGTCAGTACCATGGGGTCTAACCTCTAAGATCTTAAACCAACTAATAGGAGATCGACAACGCCTATCATACAATTTCTCGAAAGGGGCCATCACAATACTCAAACATAGATGAACTCTAAGTGAACTCTAACAAATCCAAATGTTGCTCCATTGAACTCCGAAGTCCATAATACATGGATGAAGCATATAATCCAAACCTGAATAGTCCGCTCCAACTGGCCATCAGTCTGGGGTGGAAAGAAGTGCTAAAGTCATTGAGTATCCAAATCCTCTTAAAAAGTCTACCAAAAGGTAAAAGTGGAGCCTCTTTCTGAAATAATAAACATGGGTACCCCATAAAGAACTATCTCACACACATAGATATGGGCCAACCTCTCAGCACTAAAGAAAATACGAATATGTACAAAATACGCTAATTTGGTCAATCGATCCATGATGAGCCAAATAATGTCTAAATCATGAAAAGTATGAAGCAACCCACTCACAAAGTCTATAGTGATTCGCTCCCACTTCTACTCAAAATGGGTAATCTCAAAAGCAAACCACCTGATCTCTAATGCTCGACCTTCACCTACTGACAACACAAGCAATGAGCTATAAAATTTGCCACATCCTTCTTTATATCACCCCCACCAGTAAAGCTTCTTTAAATCATGATACATCTTGGACAAACCTAGATGGATAAAATATCTAGAACAATGTGTCTCCTCCCAAATTAATCTCACCCATCCACCAATTCTCATCACACAAACTCGACTTCTAATCCTTAAAACTTTATCAGAATTAAGAGATGTTGCCTTAGCCTCGACACTCAACACTATATCTCGAATCACCATTAAAATCTCATCATTAATTTGGTGAGTTTGAACCTTCTCTATCAAAGAATATCTAGCATCAATATAGGCTAAAACACATTCTTGTGTCAAAATATCAAGTCTAATCATCTGGTTAGCTAAAGAACGAACCTCTAAGGCTAAAAGATCTTCTCATCATATTTTTTTTCAATTTGACCTATCTCCAAATCATTTCCCTTTCTTTATCCATCTAATTTGAATTCCTGCTTTGGCATCACTCTTTTTTTTTGTAATGATTCCTTATGATTATGGTTAGTTTCTTAGAATTCTTATCTAAGCTTGGAATATCATTAAGATCAGCATGAATAGCCCCGCTAAGAATTCTCATCTAAGTTTGTAACATCATTAAGATCAACATGAATAGCCCCGCCACTCCTAGGTCAAGTAATGATGTAAATTACCCATACTAGTCGACCTCCAACTTTAAGGCATCCGCAACCACATTAGCCTTTCCCAAATGCTACAAAATAGTGAGGTCATAATCCTTAAGTAATTCAAGCCAACTCCGCTGCCTAATATTAAGATCTCGCTTACTTTAAAAGTACTGAAGGCTACGCTGGTTTGAAAAAACCTTGCAAGAAACTCTATAAAAGTAATGACACCACAACTTCAATACAAACACTACGACTGTCAAATCCAAAGCATGGGTAGGGTTGTTTCTCTCATGAGGCTTCAAATGACAAGTGCCATAAGCAAGTACCTTTCCCTCCTGCATCAACAACACACCCAAACCAACAATAGAAGCATCGCAAATTATGGTAAAATCTATACCCACCTTGGCCAAAATTAAGATAGGAGTCAAAGTCAATAACTCTTTGAGTTATTGAAAGCTCTTGTCACAAGCATCCTACCACTGAAAAATCACTTTTTTGAGTCAACATGGTCAATGAAGCCGTAATAGTTGAGAAATCTTTACAAAAAATACAGATAATAAGCCGCCAAACTAATGAAACTCTAAATCTCAATAGGGGAAGTAGGTCTATCCCATATATGAATCATCGCTATCTTAGTTGGATCAATCATAATACCATCCTTAGTTACTGCATGACCCAAGAAAGAGAAAAAATCTAGCCAAAACTCACACTTGTGAAGCTTGGCATACAACTTCTCATTGCATAACCTCTGAAGTACAATTCTCAAATGATTCACATGGTCGACCTCACTCTTAGAATATACAAAGATATCATCTATAAATACAATCACAAGGAGTTAAGATACGATTAAAAATGCATTTCATCAACTTCATGAATGTTGTTGCGGCCTTGATCAATCCAAAAGACATGACCAAGAACTATAATGAACGTATTGAGTCCAAAAATCTATTTTCAGAATATTCAAAGCTCTAATCTTCAACTGGTGATTCCCAAATCTCAAATCAATCTTGTAAAACACAAAAGCAGCCGAAGCTGGTCAAATAGATCATCAATACGGGGAAGAGGATACTTGTTGTTAATCATCACTTTATTCAACTGCATATAATCAATACACATATGCATAGAACTATTATTTTTATTCATAAAAAAGATAGAAGCGCCCCAAGATGATATATTTGGTCAAATAAATCCCTTAACACTTCTTGCAACTGCTTTTTCAAATCCTTCAACTCAATCGGGGTTATTTTATCGAAAGGAATAGAAATGGGCTTGGTGCCCATCTCCACATTAATAAAAAATATCATTATCACAATTGGAGGCATACAAAGCAAATCTTTAAGCAAATATATCTATGAACTCATGAACAACCTAAATAAAATCCATAGAAGGATGTGAGGGGATGCTAGTATCATGGATATGAGCTAAATAAGACAAACCACCCTATTTTATCATGCGATGAGCATGCAGGGAAGGTACAACACCTTCAGACCTGAATTGAGCATGCCTTTCCAAGCTAACCTTGAAAAATCTAACGTAGCTAAGGTCACAGTCTTAGCATAACAATCTAACATAGCATGATTAGAAGCTAGACAATCCATACCCAAGATAATATCAAAATAAATCATATCTTAGACAATTAAATCTACCTAAGTCTCACAGCCCGCAAAGTTAACCTCACAATATTGGTACACTTGGATCCACTACTAAGAAACCTCCTACAGGGGTAAAAATATGAAGAGGCATAGTAAGGGGCTCACACAAAATATCTGAACAAGAAGAAAAATATGTATACACATAATAAAATATAGATCTAGGGGTCAAATAACATGAAAGCATATCTAAAGCAAACCGAGATGATACCCATAATAACTACATCAGAAATTTCTACTTAGAGTCTCCCAAGTATAGCATAACATTGACCATGTCCGCTCTTGGACTAAGTAACCCTCCAACCACCTCCACGAGCACCCCTACCTTTACCTATAACACCTCTAGTACCATAGCCACCACTCGTACCTATCATAACATGAGACTATCCCTTAGTTATAACAAGGTGCTTAGTGTCACAAGTGACCCCATGCTAACCCATGGCCTGATGTAACTCTAAAAATACTGAAGAAGTAACAAACTATTGTGCGGAAGCTAAACTAGAATAACTGATGGAAATAACAATAAGGGAAATACTGAATACCAATCAATACTGGAAATAGATCTGTCTGACAAAAAATATACTGAAAATCTAGACATCCGTCTAAAATTCTCTAAATCTTAAGGAGTTGATAGGAAAATTCCCCTACTAACTCCAACTGACTAAAATAAAAATATACTAAAAATAAATCACTAATAATTAGTCCTCAAATGATGAGGACTCACCAAAACTGCAGCTGAGAGGTATAGGAACGTGCTAAGTACGATCGTGATACTGAGCGTTCAAAACTATATTATGTAACAATATAGTAACAAAAAGCATGCGATCAGTAATTTGAATGTACTACGTATGTAAGATAAGAAACTAACTAATATAAGCAAAACATGAAGGCATGAAACAGGTAAACTGAATGCAAGACAAAGTATAAACATGTACTAAATAAAACTAAATAACTAAATATGAGGTCATGCATAATCTTAAATTAAAATAAATCGTAGCATAAACTGAGGACTATTGGAGCTAACAATAACTAACAAATCCCAATCTGAGCAAACTGGGGTTCAACCTGTAACCCCTGTTAGAATGGTGTCAATACCTTTCCAAGGATACCAACACTGGTTGGTATGGATCCACTAAATTGATATATCGAAAGACACTCTAGGCGTTCAAATCAGACTCGTCTCCATCTCAGGCCTCAGCAGTCTTCAGTGTAGTTTAGACCCAAGACCAGATCTATGTAAATAATATAGCTAGTTGAGTCTCCGTATGAGTGAGGTAGGTATTTATCTCATCCTTCCTCTCAACCATATACTGTAAAAACTCATGCGACAAACCAATAAAACTAATAACTGTTGGGTGAGAGGGTATAGTAGATTTCCCAGCTGGCTAAAAAGTAGAAGCCGAGGCTAGTGTAGATGTGGTGGTGGCCCCCTCACCAGCACTAGAAGCTTTGGGATCATCTCTTTGCTCACCCATATTAACAAAACTAGAAATATTTTGTCTCTAAACATGCTTTACTAGGATAAAAGGTCCCTCAAAATGGGCAAAAATAGTTGGAGGAGGTGGCTTCGCTCTATGTGCAAGGACTAGGTTTGCCGGATCCTTTATCAAGGTAATGTTAGTTTTCCACATTACCTCAATCAGAGGATATACATCAGGAATTGGTTACACTCTGTCCATATAGCAAAACGGCTGAATCAAATAAGGTAAAAAAGGGTGGAGGTCTCACCAAATGCTCTAATGTGGATCTGTGGCTGGATCAATCTCCCAAAATCTATGTCATATCTATCTATCAGGTTGGCAATCAAGGCGGCTCTATCCCATGTAAGTATGTTGTACAAAGAAGTCAAACTCACTCTATGACGTAACATGATCCACCAAAACTTCACCGTAAAATGCAATGACCCCTTCTTTACCTCTTATTTTCCCTCAACCCATGTGGCCTCAGCACCCAAATCAATAATTTAGGTGGCTATTTATCTAACCAAATCAAGCCTCTGTAATTTGTGCTTTACGTCCCTCATATCATGCTTATCTCATGCTAGCCTCATCCTGTAATCAAACTCAGTTGTCGACGCTGGTCCCTCATACTCTGGCCCAAATATCCCTCAGCGAATGGCCATCTATAAAATATCCACTCACATCCTCTGACCTAAATGTGGGTCAGCTCTACCCTTCTATTCTCATGTGGGGTAATTAATTAGATCATTGAGGCATACGAGGCATAGAATTCTCAAACTAGAACCCGACTTTATGAACTTTAGGTCTCGTTCATCCACTATTACGACTCAAACTAGGGCCTTATCGTGACGAGTTTCTCAAGCTCATCATAAGTCAGAGACCACCCCCTTAGCCTAATATCTAGAACACACTAAAATAATACAGTGAAAGCTAAACAAGTAGTAATAAGAAGGATAGATAATCAAATATAAACTCTACGAATCAAAACCAACATCCAATCTATACTTGTCCATAAAAGCCTCTAAAACTAAAAATGTCAAATAGGTCGGGACATGCCCTCGAAAAGAAAATCCAAGAAAATACTAAGACATATAGAAAATAAATAAAATAATGGGGGCTTTCAAAATATGGAGGCTCACCACTTCACAACAGATCCACAAGAATACTGGATTACTTAACGCTACACAAGAGAAACAGAAAACCCTCTGGACCCTACATTATAAAAAAATATAGCATCCTGAGAGCTCTGTGGGATAAACATTGGCATATAACTCAGCGAAATTGATAAAATAATGTCATATCTAAGAACCAATCAAAAAACCACATACACATATTCATATATAGGATGTCGGGATAGGGACATGGGTCATGAACATGAGAGTTTAAACTATTAATCCTGAACTGTGTATCTCGCTCCATTCTAATGGCACCCACGAGCTATATAGGTTCAACTCCTCTGCTGAAAGGTCACTAGTGCATTTTAGCTGCACGAACCAAGGAATCCAAAGTAAGGGATAAAGACACCAAGACTCTAGCCATCCCAAAATATAATCTATAGACAAGTACACAGTCGTATAGACCCCCACACCGGCAAATATGGTTTCTAGTGTTAGTTCCCTTAGGACTAAACCTCCATGGTGAGCTACGCAATTCCCTTTAAGCCTAATTTAAAACAATTTGCACACAAACCCAATCATTAAACAAGAGTCTTATATTAAGGCATTACCACTTTGTATCGTTATACCAATTACGCTTTCAAGATCATATAATCATTCTAAACCAAACAGTGTAACAATTAAACTCCTAAGTTTCATTTTAAAATCCAAACCATAGCCACCAAATGCGTTTCAAAATCTTTTAAACAAATTATCCATTAATGTAATGCAATGTGATCATAAATAAGTTGAATTATATAATTATCCATGTTCGAAGACCAACTTTTTACAAAGTGGGTTGGGGTTAATACTATTACTAAGATAAAAAGTCATAAATTTGGGGAAACCCATGTTCCTCATTCAAATTCCCATAACAATACGCTCATTCAGTCCAAAAACAATGAATTTAAAACATAAATCATCAATTTAAAACATGGAAAAAGTAATTCAAGTAATTCCAATCAAAACCCTAAACCTAATTTCAAACCCATCATTCAAAACACATGGATAATGATTAATTAAGTTCCACAATAAAAAATTAAAATTAGGGAATGAGATACATGCCTTAAACACATAAGAAATTGAAATCAAACTGAAGTTTGGAGTCTGGATGATGAATTCACTGTAAAAATCCTTGAATGTTCTTGGGTTTTGAGTTTAAGAGAGAAAGAGAATGATTTGATCTTTGAAATCTAAAGAAAATTGGGTTATTTTATGTTTAAAGATCATACAACGGGTAAAAAGACCAAAAGCCCCTCGCCTTAAGTGAAAAAACAAACAAAACTAGGTAATTGTTAATACAATAGCATGGCACGTTAATATCGTAGAGGCTAGCCTCCATGCCACGCCGCTATTGTGGAGTTATCCTCTTTAACATGCTAATACCACGGCCCCTTATTTCCTTGAGATCCCAAAATGACCTCGAACCCCTTCTAAAAATTCTAACACTTTCCCTAAACACCCTTTTAACAACCCTAAGCGTAATTCAAGTAAAAAATAGTCATTAAGAATGTGGGAGGGTCAAAGATAAATTCTCAAAGTTTTATGGAGTCTTAGATCCACCCCAACTGATATCTATCAAATGAAGGCTGCAGGTTTTGTTGTTTCATTAGCCCCATCAAATCAATCTTAACCTCTACTGTGATACTCTATTTTGGACAACCCTGCTTTATAATAAAGCTATATCTCTAAAAAATATGTTGTAGCCTCTCCACATATCATCTTATAGAAATCTAAGAAATAGGAACAACCGAGACATGTTTGGAGTCAGATGCTAGGGCAGTAAGTGATGGAACTGGAGACTGAGTGTCCTGTGCAGCTGATTGAGTATCATGTGACGATAATGATTAAATCTACTGTGGAACTTGCGCTACACCCTTCTTAAACAGAGTACAACTGAATATGACATCGACTTATTCTCAGAATCGGATATAACCTCTGATCCATATCAGACTGGGAGTAGGCCGCATCCTTCTATCTACAAAACAAAATACTTACCCAAACTCAATCTTCTCTTCAAACCTTGAAACTAAATCTACCTTATCATCCAAAATAGAAACTGAATCACTTTTTCCCTCCTCATACTGGAAATAATATGCTGGTGAAGTATGGGTCGACTTCATTCTCACCCTCCTAACAGGTCTAAGTATTGCAGTTTGGGCCCTTGCCTATGCTGGTATGGGTAGAGAGCCAAACTTAATAATAGCTCATATGGAATGAATGCCTATCTGAATAAGAGGTGGGGCGGGCTGAGTGCACAATGTGGCAACAACTAATGCAACTATAGCCTATCTTTGTCATCAGCCCCAAGTCCATCGTAGGGCTAATGAGATCTTGTCATAGCTTATGGGGTACTTCTCCACAGAGCCACTGCACTTAGGAGACTCGTCTAAGAGCTTAGACTGAACTCCCTTCTTTGGTACAACTTTTGGTGCCATTATACCTAAAAAATAATGGTTAGTACCTGAAATACAAGAAAAGAACTGAATTTTTCTTAAAAAAATTGTCGACTGAAGGCATAGTGACCTACGAGCCACTTATGGAGGCTGTAAGTAGTACTTATGGGGGTCATAAGCACCCTCATAAGTCCCAGACAAAGCCATAATTTTTAGGGCTTTAGATCTGACACTTACAAGGCTACTTACGCCCTCATAGGTACTACTTACGAGGCCCGTAAGTAGCCTCGTGAGTGAACTTTAGAGAGTTGGTCAATTTTTCTCAAAAAATTTTATCCCACACAGTGTATATTCAATTTTTAACCCAATTTCATGTACTACAAAATCCATCAATTTAAGTTCAACCGGTATTGCACAAGTATTTTTGAGATTTCTTTTCACTATTAACTTCTACTTCCAGATATTAAGTGATCACAGGTTTTCCAAACACCAAACATGCGACAGTTTCACTTTTATCCATTTTAGTCTCCTTATTTTTCAAGAATTTATGATAAAGTATCAATTTGAGGCTATATCAAGCATTATTTTTCAAATTCAACTATCAAGAACATGCTTTTTTAGTAGAATTGAAGCCGAAATTATTACCTGGATTCGAAGAGTCTTGAAAGTAGAAGACGAATAATGTGAACTTTAGCCCTACTCAGTGAATTATATGTCTAATATAGTGTGGGTGAGATGAATTTTACATTTTATACTACTTAGAGAGAGATGAGGAGCTTAAAATTAAGTAGGGTTTTAAATTTTTGAAGTAGTGGGGGTATAGGATCGGGTTTGAGGGTTTTAAGGTAAGGGGTTTGGTCGGATCGGGTCGAGTCACCTGGGTCCAACCCAGTTTCAAAATTTTAACCCCAGGTTTCTGGTTAAATTACAGGGCCATTTACGGCCTGTAAGTGGTACTACAATAGTCGAAAGTGCCTCTGTAAGTGACCTTTCAATTACTTTTTCCTCTGATTTCTGCAACACCATTTACGAGGTCGTAGGTTGTACTTACGACCCTTATAAGTGGGTTCATAAGTACAAATTTAGAGATCCAAGGATCCTTAAATAAATTTTTGACACCTACGACATCACTTATCTTTCATAGATGGGACTTACAGCCCCCATAAGTGGATTCGTAAGTCCACTTAGCTGGACTTGTCTGAATTTTGCAATTTTACCATGTTCCTGTTGTTTTTCTCATACTTTAAACCTAAAAAATAGAAAAAAAAGTGAACACTAGCACATTGGGTTGCCTCCCGATCAGCGCTTGATTTAACCTAATGGCACGGCGTGGCTATGTTTGATTCTCAAACTTCACCAACAAGCCCATGGGTTACCTCTCATGAAGCGCCTAGTTTAACGTTGTGACACGACTCACTTGCCTTGGCTACTCAGACTTCGCCACGGCTTACATCAACACAAACCTTCACTTTCTCAATATTTCCCATATAGTGCTTAACACGTTGCTCATTCACCTTGAATAGGGCTTTTCCATCTCTTTTCAACTAAATTGCACCATGTAAGAATACCCTAACTATAGTGAATTTCCCATACTATCTATACTTCAACTTGTCAGGAAATAAGAAAAGTCATGAATTATACAACAAGACCAAATCACCAAGTTGGAATACCCTTTCTCAATCTTCTTATCATGATACAACTTCATCTTTTCCTTGTATAAAGCTGCACTCTCCTAAACTCGAAGTCAAAATTCATCCAATTCATTCACCTTGGTCATTCTCAGGTTTGCAGTATTGCTCCACTCAAAATCTTGCTTTTTCAATACCCATAATGCTTTTTTCTCAAGTTTAACTGGCAAGTTGTATGCCTTGCCATACCCAAGTTAATATGGAGATTCACCTATGGGTTTTTTAAAAGACGTCTATTAAGTCCAAAGTGCATTGTCTAGCTTCCTTGACCAATTAATCCGGTTGGCATTCATAGTCCTTTCCAATATGGACTTGATCTAACGATTGGAGACCTCACCCTACCCACTTATTTGTGGATCATAAGGTGTTTCCACTTTATGTTTCACATCATACTTCTCAAGTAGGGCCTTTAACATACGGCAAAAAAAATTTAACCCACTGTCACTAATAATAGCATGTGGAGTACCAAACCTTGAGAATATATTCTTCTTAAAAAATGCTATTACACTGCGACCCTCATTATTAGGAAGTACAACCGCTTCTACCCACTTAAAAACATAGTCAACAGTTACAAACATATACTTCATACCATACGAACTCACAAACAGACCCATGAAATCAATTCCCCATACATCCAACAACTCAAGCTCAAGAATAGGTATCATGGGGAGCTCGTATTTCTACGAGATATTTCCTTTGCACTAGCACTGGTCACAGGCAAGAGCATAGTCATGTGCATTTTTTGAAATAGCTGGCCAATAGTAGCCACACCGCAAGATCTTATGGGTCGTGTGAGTACTACCATGGTGGCCTCCAACTGGGGACGAGTAATAGGTCTCAAGAATATGCATTATCTCAACTTTGGGGATACACCTCTAAATTATACTATTGCATACTCCCAAAATAAAGAACCACTCCTTCCAAAAAATCTAACGTACCTCATGCATAAATTACTTCTTTACTAAAATGATAAGTCTTTTGGGACAAGGTTACTAGCCAAATAGTTGGCAAAATCAGCAAACTAGGGGATTAAATCTTGTGATACTGCCAAGACCTACTCATCTGGAAAAGTATCATAAACATTAAACTCATCCCCTAATATGAGAATCATCTCTTTTTATAGGTGGGATAGATGGTCGGCAACCTGATTCTCTGTACCCTTTCGATCCTTGACCTTGAAATTAAATTCTTTCAGGAATAGTACACACCGAATCAACCTAGGCTTTGCATCCTTATTCTTTATAAGGTACCTAAATGTTGCATGATCAATATGCATATTGACTTTGGTCCTACTAAAATATTACCAAAACTTCTCAAAAGCGAACACCACCACAAGTAACTCCTGCTCAGTCATAATATAATTTTTCTGTGTGGGGTTAAGTTCTTTATTGGAATAGTATATGGGCTAGGGTATTTTCACGCGTCTATAGTGTAGGGCATTTTCTAGGGCTATACCACTCGTGTCATACGTCACCTTAAATAGAAGAGACAAATATGGGGACACAATGATAGGAGCAGAAAACAACTTCTCTTTTAGGCACTCAAAGGACCTGAGACACGCATCATCAAACACAAACTTGACCTCTTTCTCTAAAAACTTGCATAATGGATTTGTAATTTTGGAGAAGTTCTTGGTGAACCGTCGATAAAACCTTGCATGTCCCAATAAACTTTTAATATGCTTGAGAAAAATAAGTGGAGACAATTTTTTAATCACCTCAATCTTTACCTGATCAATCTCTATACACTTTTTTGAAATCTTGAACACCAAGACTATACCCTCTTTCACCATAAAAGGGACATTTCTCCCAATTCAACACCAAATTTCACTCCGTACATCTTTGAAGTACATTAGACAAATGGGCCAAACAGACATCGAGGAAATCACCCACGATTGAGAAATCGTCCATAAATACCTTTATTGTATCTTTCACTATATCAACAAAGATGGACATCATACAATGCTGAAAGGTGGCGAGATTATTACAAAGTCCAAAAGTCATTCTCTTGAATGCAAACGTACCATATGGACATTTGAAAGTAGTATTCTCTTGTTCTTCAGGGGCAATAGAAATTTGATTATACATTGAATGACCATTAAGAAAATAATACCATCCTCGACCTACGATACGGTCTAATATCTAATCCATAAATAGCATAGGAAAGTGATATTTCTGCATCCAAGTGTTCAACTTTTGATAATCCATACAAACTCTACATCTCGTAACTGGTCTCATGGGAACCAACTCGTTCTTCTCATTTAAAACCACAGTAATCCCACCCCTTTTCAGCATACTTACCCACTTACTATCTGTAATAGAATAAACCTCACCTGTATCTAAACTCTTGATAATTTCCTTATTAAGCACTAATTGCATAAGAGGATTAGTGCGGTGCTGATGCTCGATGCTAGGTAAACATTCCAGTTCCAACAAAATTTATAAGTACAAATTCCAGATGAAGGCTATAATGGTCCAACCAATGGTGCTTTTAAACCTCTACAATATCGAGATCAAGATCTCAACCTGTGTGTCAACTAAATCAGCCCTAATAATAACTAATAAGGTATTATTGGCCCCTAAAAATACATAACATGGGGAGAAGGGAGTGCCTTCAATTCCCAGATCGATAGCTCCTCAATAGATGGCTTGGATGGTGAAGTAGCTCTATTCTTCAAGTACAAATCCAATTTTTTTGGTGCATAAGTGTAATATTTCTTACCAATAAGATCACTCACCATCTCATTATACTTATTGATGCCATCACTGTTAAAGTTTATAATCACCGCTGCTAACGCCTCTACACTAAGTCACGCCTTAATAGGTACAATAATGCATTGATTGACCCACATTAAAAGCAACATTCTTGTCATTGAGCTTAAATTATATATATCCCATTTTTATGTCAACCAATGACCCACCCGTAACTAGAAAGGTCCTTTCTAAGATAATAGGAATATCAAAATCCACCTCATAGGTAAGAATTTTGAAATCGGTTAGGAATATGAAGGAAGCTACCTTCACAAAAACATCACACAATATACTAATTATTTTCTACATAGTCTGTTCAGTCATTAATAATCTCATCTACGTTGGATTTGGAGTCCCCAACCCCAACTGCATGTAAACCACTAGCGGCATCAGATTTATGCTAGCTCCTAAGTCATCCAATGCTCATGCAAAATTCAGAGACCCAATATGGAATAGTAAAAGCTCCAGGATTCTCTTTCTTCTCAATTAAAGATAAAAAAGAAATAGCACTATATGGTGCATATTATCAGCTGTCTCAAAAGTAACCATCGATTCTTCATCACTAAGTACTTCATGGACTTTGCAAAATCGAGCATCTACTCCAACACTTTAAAAAGAGGGATATTCACAGACAACTCCTTCAATATAGACATGCATTTTTATTACCTCCCCTCTTCTTGCTTATTCTTCAACCATTGATTAAAAGGTGGATGAGGTCATTGAATGGTCTTCAAAATTAGCTCAACCTCCTTACCCTTCTTTTTATTAGTTTTAACTCTTTTCTCAATACCTTTCAATTTTTGTAACGACTTAGCATCAGTCACTAACTTCTCCATTTCAGCTTAGGGTGCATTATCAAGATCAATAGTATTAATCCTCACCTCATCAACTACCGATATAGGAGGATTTATATTAGCCTTACCACTCTGAGTGCTGATGGCGAAACAGTGACTGTCATTCTTTGGATTGTATGCAACATTAGTTGGAAGAGTGCCCGGTTGACACTGATTTAATATAGCCAACATCAAACTAAACTGCTACTTTAGCTGCTTAAGCATAGCGGCATGCAATTCTACCTTCTAGCTCAGTCTTGAAATATCCACCTTAATATTTTTAAGGGACCTCTCTTGATTCTCTAAACCCTTAAATAGATTTATAAGTAAAGCTTCCATCCTCGATTCAATATCAAGGTTTTGTGGCTGAACATACACACCACTCTTCTTTTTACAGTCATCCTTTTAACTCCACTCACCATCTCTCCCTCTGCTCTAATCTCTATAATTGTCCTTATAATAATTTCAACCTTGATTCCCTTGCCTTGAGTTCAAAAAGTCCTGATTGAACCCTTGTCTATCGGCTCAGAAGCCGCCATCTTTATATCTAAGAACTTCACTTCCTCTTCAATATCAAAATAATAAAACCTAGGAGATTTACCCTATACACCCATAACATTCACTATTCTAAATTCATAGTTGCAAATTGCTTGGTCAATAACCCAATATCCATACTCAGCTGTACATCCTCTTGACCTATTGTATTATCTATGATTCTCTTCTCAGTGAAAGTACCAATAGAATAGTTATCGACTCCTCTTTCTGCCTCCAGATTATGCCCCCTCGATTGGCATTAGAGATTTGATTTAAGATTTCCATAGCTAACTCCCAACGAAGGCTCATGAAAGCCCCACCAGTAATAGTATCAACAAAAAAATTGGTATTGGCATTCAGGGATCTATAGAATAGCTCAAGCAGATTATTCCCCAAAATTTTGTGATTAGGCACAGTCATTAACTTCTTCTTGAACTGCAACAATCTCTCATATAATGCCTTAGAATGCACTTGCCTAAAATTGTATATCTCATCCTTTAACTGTGACACTTTAGTAGGTAGGAAGAATCGGTTCAAGATCTATTTTCGCAACCTATTCCAATCAATGATGGACCCACGAGGTAGTTCCCCCAACCATAATATTACTTCTCATGTAAGAGAGAATAGGAACAACCTGAGTCTCAAAGCTTCCTGATTCAACCCAGGTAAATTATACAAAGTGTAAATCCCAATAAAATTCATGATGTGCATATTGGCATTATCAGTCGGTAGACCAGAAAACACACCTTTCAGATTTTGCAACTGGATCATAGCACTCGTAAATCAAACTTCACCCTCTGGAAAAACTCAAGATGAATGATAGCTTCTATTGTGATAGACTCAACATACCTCAAATATTCTTTTGAATCATCATATGCTGCAAAAATACAAAACTGAGAGAGCTTAGGCCCTATCTCTTCTAGCTTTGTCGAGTTATGCTCAATGCTCTTTTTTCTATCTCGCTCTATCTTCTTAAGCTATAAGACGTACCACAGTATCTCTCTTATCATTCTCTTCATCCAATAACTGAGTAGTGGTTTGTAAGACTATTTTCTAAAAACCCATCGGAGTTTAAGGATTCAAGAGATTTGGTTCATCGTGAACTCTATGCTTGTGTCCTTCCATCCTATAATTTTGTCGTAGGATTCTATCATGCTCAGGGTCAAGTGGGATTAAGGGATTGCCTTGACTTCGAGTACTAGGAATACATCGGCGTAAACCCTAAGAATTGTAAAAAATAAAAATAAACAACCTCAACAACTTCAATCAATTAATCCATAATCGCATTCCCTAACAACAATGCCAAAAATTGATGTCACCCAAAATACATCTCCAAGAAAATATAGAGTGGTCACTATTAAATATTGATAACGCTCAGTCTACAGCTCTTGTCAGTGTAAAGCGGTCGTTAGCAAATATAGAACCCAACCTGGGTTGGGTGTTGATCCCACAGGGAATAGCTTGGCCAAAAAGTAAGCGAAATTATTAGACTTTTGATGCAAGTCTCGTAAGAATGGGGGGATTGTAATAAGTAACCAAATTAATAAAGTAAAAGCTGAAAATAGCAAAGTAAAAAGAGGAATTGTTACGTGAGTTGTAAACAATGAGAATTGAGGCGTTGGGGTTATGTCCACCTTCAGAGGTATACGTCTCTATTGGCTATGAGTGTGTAGAGTCTTGACATGCAATTGCTTATAGAGAATTGTAGTCGATGGTAAATCCAAGCGTCTCTCGACCTAAACAAGGACTATTTCACTTTAACTCTCTCGAGCTTAAAGCGTGTCTAACGGTACGAATTCTCCAAGAGGTTAGTCCAGTTACGGCACTAGCTTTTTAATAGGAAAGGGTATCCTACTACCTTGACATTATCTCTTTTCCAGACAAATAACCTTTCTCTCGAACAAGTTAAATGTTAGACTGGCGTATTCTTGCGTTTGCAACCGCAAAGAATGTAGATTAAGATGAAGAGCGTAATGATATAAGCAATATACGTGTCTTGAACTCACAAACTCACAGCTATAGATAGTAACTCATTCGGCTTCCATAACCCCAACTAAGAGGTTTAGTTACCCATGAATGCGGAGGAAATCACGTTTTGCATGGTGGATGGCGTGAAAAGTAGGTGTTTAGGCGTGTGGTTTAGGTGATTCTGTAGCAAGTAACGATTCTCTTGTTGTGGAATTTAAGAATAGAAGAGTAGATTAGAAGTGTTTGTCGATGAGGAAGATGAGAAGAATGGAGGAAAATTAATAGTTTAAGAATTGAAGAATTAAGAATGTTAGAAGATGAATAAAAATCTCTAGCATGATAGGGTATTTATAATACTCCTATCCTACTCCTACTAAACTAATGAAATAAATAACCAAATCCTAATATACTAATGAAATCCTTGACCCAAATGTACTAGGGTAAGGTTACAATATCATAATCCAAATAGATTAGTGAAACACATAACCTAATTGCACTAGGTTAATGTATCTTGAAAAAAATCCAGCTTTGTGTCTGTAAGTCCCCAAAGTCTTCAGAATTGCTGTTTTAGCCCGGGACAGATTTTTCATGCAGCAGATTTGGTCCTTTAGGCGTCCAGCTCCTTTCCATCTCGTTCGTGAGCTTTCTTTTGCGTCAAGTAAGCCATAAAATGCTGTATTTTGCATCATTTATACCTGAAACTTTACTAATCATGTTTGTTAGCTCATTTATAGGAAAAAGGACTAAAAGTGCATGAAATAGATAATTAGTTCTCAAAACTAGGCTAAAATATGGGCAAAATATATTGATATAGGCACGTAAATTGGCCTATCATCAACACCCCACACTTGCAGCTTTGTTCGTCCTCGAACAAAATATCATGTCCTTCTAAGCATCAACTTAGGGTTTTTACAGCAACAACACCAAACATTCGTCAAGGCAAGCACAACAATTATCAACAAAGAGTAGCTTTTCGATTATAAGTAGAAACAATTTAACCTCCCGCATAGACTCGTGATGGTGATCATCTCGCATGCAAACGTTAAGGTACCTAGAATCATATACAACTATCCAAAACTCATCAACCATGTGTGTCTCACAATATAGTACCCATAATCACTCACAAATATAGCATATTTTTCAAACATGGGTATCAAAGTATCCTTGCACTCACTCTCACAAAGAATTCATATGTAGCAACTAATGACCATAAGCTTGCCTTTAATGTAGTACTCTACTAAATGTCGGAATGTTAAGATTAGGATCAAGTAGGTCTTTTGATGGTTGTAATGTAGGCTAAGGGACTGGTAGGACTATTTTGGCCAAGAATAGTGACTAGGTTCCTAAGCACTTTAATACATCACATTGTATCATTGACACTTTTTTCTTTCAACCTTTCTTTACTCTTTTATTCTACCACCCTTGTTCTCCTATTTTGTTTTTCAATTTTAAGCACAACTCACTTTTCAGCTTTCTTTTCCTTTTTCTTTTCACAACATACCTCTTATGTTAGCACTTTCTTCCTTTTTCATAACACATTCAAGCACCATTTCAATTTAAAGCATCATACTCACCCAATTTCCTCTTATGTTGTCACATGACTTTTTCACTTTAAAGCACTTAGGAATTTGGATCAAATTATGGTCTTGAAAGAAATGGATTAGGCTTACATACAAGGTTGTCAAAGAAATAGGCTAAAGGCTCAAAAGGGTTTAACTAGGGATGATTTACATGGGTAGGAAAAGCTGAAGGTAAACATGTATAGGTTGCCAAAGAAATGCCTAAATCATATCCTAAACTTACACTCCTTATTTTCGCTTTGCATACATACCAGGCAAGTTCTAGCATCAGCCACAAACATAGAATATACTATTATCTCGCACACACAAGGCACATGGTCGACTTGATCGGAAGTAATATAGACTCTCGACCCAACAAATGAAGGAATTGAGTCACACAATATCACATAATAAGTCACAACTAGAGCCTAAATGTCTCAATAGTCACAATTGTAGCACATACTCTTGTTCTAATCTCATGCTGCCTATCACAATAATTTCATGCGTAGCTAGAAAAATTTTACTCCTAAAAAATTAAAAAAACGTCAAACGAAAAAAAAAACAAAAAAATGGACTAAAAAAAACAAAATAAACAAGCAAACATAGGTGCAAACAAGGAAGTATAGCATGCGGATTCTGCCACCCCACACTTAGACGGGACACTGCCCTCAGTGGAAAATAAATGCGAAGAACCTGGTTTAGTCGGACTCCTCATCAATGTCGGGGGTCATACCCCCTTCGTCTGAATCATCATAAGAGTCATCGTCAGAGTTCTCCTCATCATCAGAATCGGGCAAGCGTCTATCATCATCAGTTGGCACGTCATCGTCAAGAGGTTCCTCAAAATATACGCCCACTCCACACATCTCCCGGGCATGCCTGTTCATTGGGTAGTCGTGGTCCAGCTGTTGGAGCTCTTCAGCAGTTGGAATACGTCCACCACTCATCATAATGAATCGTGTCATGCCATAGAGATGACGGAAGAAACTCTCGTCACGAGCATGCCTCTCCGCAGTAGTAAGGTTGACTCCATGAGTTGTTTCAGCATCTTTAACCTTTGTGAGGTCAACCTTCTTTGGGTTATGTGGGAGTTTGTGGTCAGCTGGTTCCTCTTCTATATCCTCCTTCCGCAACATTGCTGTCAACAAATTGCCGAATATGAAATGGGACCTTCGGTGGAGTCTGGATTTCCTCATGGTAGATCGAATGATTGCCCCAAAGTTGATAGGGACATTCATCATCAACGCATAAACCAAACACACTCTATCTCTCGATATCTTGGTGTATTGCGTCCCAGGAATAAGGCATGAGTTGACAATGCGCATCCAGATTCTTGCTTCCCTGTTTAGTAGAGCATAGGGGAAGGTGTTGTGACGGCCTGTTTCCTTATGTCTGCCCCATCTTGCCATCGATCTGCTTCCACAAAGCGTGTGTCTTATCGCTCTGTAAGGAGGCCTGCTGTACAGCTCTTTGTATGGTGCAGGGTCGACCGATGGTAGGCCAAGAAAAGAGTTGATCCAATCCGCTGTAAGCTGTAACACTTGGCCCCGAATTTTGACTTCATTGCCTGTTGTGTTTGGCGACCAGTTGGCATAAAACTCTCTTGTCAAGTCAAGATTGCACTCTCCCATGTCACGGAAGATGAAATCCAGCTTCAAAGCCATTATTTTAGCCAACATTTGCGGCTCCTTCTTTGCTAAGGTCTCCGTGTTGATCAAGTCGACATGCACGTACTTCCTTTCTTTGTTGCTGCTGTACCATGCCTTGGCTTCTTCCTCAAGAACCCATTTGATTCCGAACATTCTGCGTGGTAGGTGTGCTGAAGATGATTCTCCTTGGTCTTTTTGACTTCTCTTCTTGTCCTTTCGGGACGTGGTAGCCTTCTCCTTGCCTTGCTTTGCTTTAGGTGCCATTGTACCTGAGACTAGAAATAATGTTAGTTGCAGCACAATCTCACTTTATACAATCTATATGCAGGCACTAGGGGTACCACCCCACACTTAATCTTGTTAACACAAATCAGTGAAGTGAAAGTGGTCGAGTACTCAGATTTCGTCGACATACGTTTTAGGAGTGTATTCCGACAAGAAAATCAGCATTACATCACTTATTTGCAGCCATTGGACTACTTTCATGGTGGATACAGCAACACTACAACCTAGGGGATACCACATGGAATCATTATTCTTACAACAAGCACAACTTCCTAAGTCGATAGGCACTATAACCTTATCCCGATGGCCGGGATAGTCTATCATGTAATTATCCAACCAACAATCTTAAGCAATATTCATAGCAATATTAATTCAGCAATTATCATAACAATGCTATCGGAGTAAAATTCAAGTCGGAAACAAGTCAAGAATTCCCTACGTAGATATTCACTCACACGTTTTTGCAACAATTATCCAAACACATGAACATCACCATCAATCTCACATGATTTAGCAAAATATAATAAGCATAGCAACGTAGTACTTACTATAAATAGATGAAGAATAAGAGAGCACTTACTTGCTTGAAGATTGTGGAGAAGTTGTTGTGGATTGGAAGAACAAAAGAAGAAAATTTTGAGAGGATTTGGAGTGATATGCGGCGCCTTTAGGGTTGTTTCTAATGTGATTGTGTTATAAAACCAAGTCCCCTTTATATAGGAAGAGTATGGGTCGGGTTATGACCCATTTACAATCGGTTTTGGGGACAAAATCACCACATATGCGGCGCATATCCCTCGGCATATCACATACATATGCGGCGCATTGTCCATGGCATAATGGGACATATGCGCCGCATAGTCTATGGCATTTGTAGACATATGCGCCGCATAGTCTATGGCATTTGGTCTCAGTATCTCAAATGCCATAGCATAGGCGGCGCATAGTCAAAAACATACCTAGGAATAGGCGGCGCATAGTGTATAGCACACTAGATTCCGAGTCCTTAGGCTATAGAATAGGTTGTGCATCGTTCGTGGCCTATTTTTACCAAGGCCTAGCCTTCCTTGAAGCCTATTATGACGTGAGAAAGGCTCAATTCAAAGCCTTATGCATCACCATTCCTAACTTACCGACTTTACCATACAATGCATCCAAATCGTCGAGTGAGATCAATCTCCTCGTCGCGTACTTCTTGCACCTATATTTGCTCAAAACAAAATGAAAATGATTAGTACAATGGGTTGCCTCCCACCAAGCGCCTTAGTTTTGGTCGTGGCACGACTCTTATTTTTTGATTTTCATTTATCAAAAAAAAAAATATTAAAGCGACGAAATAATAAGACGATAAAATAACAAAACGATAAAACAATAAAACAATGGGTTGCCTCCCATCTAGCGCCTTATTTATTGTCGTGGCTCGACGTAGTACTCTCGAGTACCTAGACTTCGTCGAGATAAGTGATGGCCATGTCATTCATCGAGTCAAGAGGACCGATATATGGCTTGACACGTTGGCCATTCACTTTGAAGATAACACCCTCATTGTTTTCCAATTCGACTACTCCAGATGAGTAGACTTGGATGACTTTAAATGGACCAGACCACTTTGATTTTAACTTACCTGGGAAGAGCTTGAGTCGGGAGTTAAAGAGCAGTACCATGTCACCTTTTTGGAAGTTTCGTCGAACAATCCGCTGATCATGATACTTCTTCATCCGCTCCTTGTATAAATCTGATCTTTCGTATGCATGGAGACGAAATTCATCTAGTTCGTTCAGCTGCTCCAACCTCAGGTTCTTCACATCATCCCAATTCAGATTCAAGTGCTTCAATGCCCACAATGCTTTGTATTCAAGCTCGATGGGTAGATGACAAGCCTTCCCATAAACTAGCTGATAAGGTGACATGCCAATGGGTGTCTTGAATGCAGTCCTATACGCCCATAGTGCATCATCTAGCTTCTGAGACCAGTCCTTCCTATTTGCATTAACCGTCTTGGCAAGGATCTGCTTGATCTCGCGGTTGGAAACCTCAACTTGTCCACTGGTTTGGGGATGATAAGGCGTAGCTACCTTGTGTGGCTTGACTCCATACTTGGCCAATACAGATTTGAATAGCTTGTTGCAAAAGTGAGATCCTCCATCACTTATGATAGTACGAGGTACTCCAAAGCGAGAGAAGATATTCTTCTTTAAAAACGCTACAACACGCTTTCCTTCGTTGTCAGCCAATGCTACAGCTTCAACCCATTTCGACACATAATCCACAGCAACCAAGATGTACTTCATTCCAAACGAATTCACGAATGGTCCCATGAAATCAATACCCCACACATCAAAGAGTTCTACCTCCAGAATTTTGGACATGGGCATTTCATGGTGTTTTGAAATAGCACCTTGACGTTGGCATTGGTCACACCTTCTCACATAGTCGTGTGCATCTCTGAATATTGTAGGCCAATAATAACCACTTTGCAAGACTTTCCTTGCCGTTCGATTCCCTGCATGATGTCCTCCAACTTGCGAAGTGTGGCATGCTTCCAATATAGTAGGCACTTCTTCATGGGATATACATCGTCGAATGATACCATCCGCGCATCTTCGAAACAAATAAGGCTCATCCCAATAGTAGTGCTGAACGTCATGCATAAACTTCCTCCTCTGGTGGTAAGATAAATTGGAAGGTAACACATTACTCACCACGAAATTTGCAAAATCGGCATACCATGGTAATTTCTCCATTGTTGTCGCTAGTATCTCCTCGTCAGGGAATGCATCATCAATCTGATTTTCTGGTTGCGCCACATACTCATTCTCAAGTCTAGATAGGTGATCAGCCACTTGGTTCTCGCAACCTCTTCTATCTTTGACTTCGAAATCGAACTCTTGCAGCAGCAACACCCATCGAATCAGCCTTGGTTTTGCATCCTTCTTTGTCATTAGATACCTAAGAGCTGCATGGTCTGTATGAACGATCACCTTAGTACCCAATAGATAGGCACGGAACTTCTCAAACGCATACACAACCGCTAAGAGCTCTTGTTCAGTAACAGTGTAGTTCCTTTGGGCTTCATTAAGGACCTTACTCGCATAGTAGATAGGATGAAATAATTTCTCCTTTCTCTGTCCAAGAACAGAACCAACGGCTACACCACTAGCATCACACATGATTTCGAACGGGAGCGTCCAATCTGGTACTACCATGATAGGGGCTTCAATGAGTTTTACTTTAAGGCATTCGAATGCCTTTAAGCAATCATCATTAAAGTCAAACTTCGCATCTTTCTCCAATAGTTTGCACAATGGACTAGAAATTTTGGAGAAGTCTTTGATGAATCTACGATAGAAACCGGCATGGCCAAGAAAACTACGAACTCCCTTCACCGAAATTGGAGGTGATAGCTTCTCAATTACCTCTATTTTGGCGCGATCAACCTCTATTCCTCTTTCGGAAATCTTGTGCCCAAGAACGATTCCTTCTTTTACCATGAAGTGGCACTTCTCCCAATTCAGCACAAGGTTAAACTCTACACATCTTTGTAATGCCATGCTCAAGTTCACCAAACATGCGTCAAAGGACTCACCAACAACTAAAAAGTCGTCCATAAATACCTCCAAAGTGTCTTCTACCATATCAGAGAAAATAGACATCATACAACGTTGAAAGGTGGCTGGTGCGTTGCACAACCCGAATGGCATGCGTTTGAAGGCAAAAGTACCATATGGGCATGTAAATGTTGTCTTCTCTTGGTCTTCGGGGGCAATACAAATCTGATTGTAACCTGAATAACCATCCAAGAAGCAAAACCATCCTTTCCCCGCTAATCGATCTAGCATTTGGTCCATAAATGGCATGGGGAAGTGATCCTTGAGAGTCCAAGAATTCAGCTTGCGGTAGTCCATGCATACTCTCCATCCAGTAACGGGCCTGATTGGAATAAGCTCATTCTTGCATTCGCGACCACCGTCATACCTCCTTTCTTGGGAACACATTGTACTGGGCTTACCCATGTACTATCAGAAATAGGATACACGACTCCTGCGTCTAACCACTTGATAATCTCCTTCTTCACCACTTCTTGCATTGGTGGGTTTAGACGTCTTTGATGTTCAATGGTGGGTGTGCACTTTTCTTGAAGCTGAATTTTATGTGTGCAAATCCCAGGTGGAATACCAATGATATCCGCAATGGTCCATCCAATAGCTCTAATATACTTGCGTAAGATTGCAATAAGAGCTGCAACTTGTTGCTCACCTAAATCGGCTGCTACTATGACTGGAAGAGTGTTTCCGCTTCCTAAGAATGCGTACTTCAAATGGCTTGGCAGCTCCTTCAATTCTAACGTGGGTGGTTCTTCAATAGATGGCTTAGCTGGTGGTGTGGGTCGATTCTTGAGATCAAGATCCAGCTTCTTGGGAGTATAACGATATGTTCCTAATCCCGATAGAGCACAAATATCATCTTCAGAAATTTCAGCATCATCATCCTCTTCTTTCATGAACAAAGCCTCCAAAGGATCATCTAGAATTTGCTCTTCTGCAAGTAACTCTTTCTCGTCATCAAAGACAACATCAGCCACCGAAAATACACTTAGATCTTTGGGTTGCTTCATTGATTTGCAAACATCAAAGCGAACCACTTCATCATTTATTCGGAATGAAAGTTCATTAGCTCTCAAATCTATGAGCACACTTCCCGTAGCAAGGAAGGGGCGTCCCAAGATTATGGGAACCTCTGAATCTGCTTCACAATCCAAGATGACAAAGTCTGCTGGAAAGATGAATGAAGATACCTTTACCAAGACATCGCATAGAATACCAACCGGTCGTTTTACCGACCTATCCGCCATCACAAGCCTCATATTAGTTGGTGTAGGATCTCTTAACCCCAACTTCTTATAGATTGATAATGGCATCAAGTTGATGCTGGCTCCTAAGTCACACAATGCTTTAGCAAAGTCCAAAGATCCGACGGTGCAAGGAATCGTGAAAGCTCCGGGGTCGGCCTTCTTCTGAACTATCGATCGAGTAGCAATTGCACTACAATGATGCACATCATCTTTCAACTCATAGCTTGCTGCCCTCTTCTTAGTCAAAAGATCTTTCATAAACTTCGCATACCCAGGCATTTGTTCAAGTGCCTCTACCAATGGGACATTAATAGTCAGCTGCTTCAACATGGACATAAATTTGCTGAACTTAGTGTCATCGGCCACCTTCTTCAATCTTTGTGGAAAAGGTGGTGGTGGGTATGGAAGTGTTCTCTCCATGGCTTTCTTCTCCTCTTGCTTCCGTTTATTATTTTTTTCAGGCTGCACGTCACTAGGTGAAACATCCTTGACGTTGGAAGTAGATGTTGCGGCTTCTTCTCTTGTGATGTCACTAGGTGTCGCGTCCATATTTGCTGTTCCGTCAACCACTTGCTTGCCTTTTTCTGAAGTTTCCAGCACCTTACCACTTCTGGTAGTGATGGCCATGCATGACCCATCATTCCTTGGGTTTTGCACAGTATCGCTAGGTAAGGTGCCAGCCTTTCTTTGATTGAATGCTGCTGAAAGTTGGCTCAATTGCTGCTCTATTTGCTTGATAGAAGTGGAATGAGAATCAACTAGTTGCTTCATGGAGGCCAAATCGTCAATTACCTCCTTAACTCCCGCGCTCGTTGCTTCCACTCCTTTCAATAACTTAGCCATCATATCTTCCATAGAATTAGATGTGGTGGTATCACGTTTAGCAGGGGGAACGTACAAACCACTCTTTTCATTATTTTTCCTCCAACTACCTTGGTCTTTGCTTCCTGATTTATCATAATAGTTCCGACCTTGGTTTCCTTGGGCATTCCCACGAAAACCCCCCTGATTGTTCAAGTAGTTGGCCTCCTCTTCTGAATCAGATTCGTCTCTTCCTTTTGACGCAATAGATTTCACTTTTTCAGTCTTCCCTAATAGATGCTTTGTAAGAAGATCCATTTGGGTTTTCATGTGCGCCATGTCTTGATCACGTTCTTCTTCTCTTCTTCTTTGGTCTGCAGACATGCCAATAGATAAAGTGGGGCTTGCTACCTCAGAATCCCTGGTATGCCAAGCTCTACTTTGTTTCGTCATACGATCTAGCATGTTGCTTGCTTGACCAAAGGTGAGGTCCATAAAAGAACCTCCAGCTGCGTTGTCTACCACTGGTTTAGTTACTGAATTCAAGGCTCTATACAGGATCTCCATGAGGTGAACATTAGTCATGTGATGGTTTGGGCATCTCGTTAGCTTTGTCTTGAACCTCTCCCATGTTTCGTGAAGAGCTTCAGAGGGAAGCTGACGAAAGTTGCTGATTTCATCTCTTAATTGAGCCCTCTTGGATGGCGGAAAGAATCTTTCTAGGAAAGCGTCTCTCAATTGCCTCCAATTTGTAATTGAATCAGGAGTCAGCCCATTCAACCATAATGTTGCCTCCCCAGACAGAGACAATGGAAATAGACGTAATCGAATAGCATTCTGACCAACACCAGGATTGTCAAAAGACTTGCATGTAGAAATAAAGTTGATGAGATGCATATTCGGATCATCGCCTGCTAGTCCACCAAATAACCCCTTGAGTTGCAATAACTGAATCATGGTGCTAGTGATGTTGAACTTGGCTCCGGGTGCTAATGGTGGTGGAATTATAGCTCCAGTGGCTCCGGCACCATCAAGATCATCATCATCATCGTCGAAAGCTGGTTGCAAAGGTTAGCGATCATACCTATTCCGCGCTTGTCGACCTCTTCGATTGGCAGGTGTTATAATTTCAGCATCACGCCTAGGGTTCAGTAGCTCGTCATCACCTAAATCTTTATCGTCAGGATTTGTTGCTCGTCCAGGATTATCAATGTTTTGTTGTTGGACTTGAGCAGCGGCAAGAGCAGCTAATCTTGCTTGCTCGTGTTGAGCAGCCATCCTGTCGATTTCAGCTTGTGCTTCCATTCTTCTAATTCGTTGTGCTTCAGGATTGACTGGTAATAACGGTTGACCTGAACTTCTAGTATGGGGCATGCACTAAAAGAAAAACCTGCAATAAACAAAAACAAAAACTAAACGTAAAAGTACGAGAATCTTTGACCAAAGGGTCTAGTAATTATCACGAACTTGATTGACACTCGTATTCCCCGGCAACGGCGCCAATTTTTGATAACGCTCAATCTACAGCTCTTGTGAGTGTAAAGCGGTCGTTAGCAAATATAGAACCCAACCTGGGTTGGGTGTCGATCCCACAGGGAATAGCTTGGCCAAAAAGTAAGCGAAATTATTAGACTTTTGATGCAAGTTTCGTAAGAATGGGGGGATTGTAATAAGTAACCAAATTAATAAAGTAAAAGCTGAAAATAGCAAAGTAAAAAGAGGAATTGTTACGTGAGTTGTAAACAATGAGAATTGAGGCGTTGGGGTTATGTCCACCTTCAGAGGTATACGTCTCTATTGGCTATGAGTGTGTAGAGTCTTGACATGCAATTGCTTATAGAGAATTGTAGTCGATGGTAAATCCAAGCGTCTCTCGACCTAAACAAGGACTATTTCACTTTAACTCTCTCGAGCTTAAAGCGTGTCTAACGGTACGAATTCTCCAAGAGGTTAGTCCAGTTACGGTACTAGCTTTTTAATAGGAAAGGGTGTCCTACTACCTTGACATTATCTCTTTTCCAGACAAATAACCTTTCTCTCGAACAAGTTAAATGTTAGACTGGCGTATTCTTGCGTTTGCAACCGCAAAGAATGTAGATTAAGATGAAGAGCGTAATGATATAAGCAATATACGTGTCTTGAACTCACAAACTCACAGCTATAGATAGTAACTCATTCGGCTTCCATAACCCCAACTAAGAGGTTTAGTTACCCATGAATGCGGAGGAAATCACGTTTTGCATGGTGGATGGCGTGAAAAGTAGGTGTTTAGGCGTGTGGTTTAGGTGAGCAAGTAACGATTCTCTTGTTGTAGAATTTAAGAATAGAAGAGTAGATTAGAAGTGTTTGTCGAAGAGGAAGATGAGAAGAATGGAGGAAAATTAATAGTTTAAGAATTGAAGAATTAAGAATGTTAGAAGCTGAATAAAAATCTCTAGCATGATAGGGTATTTATAATACTCCTATCCTACTCCTACTAAACTAATGAAATAAATAACCAAATCCTAATATACTAATGAAATCCTTGACCCAAATGTACTAGGGTAAGGTTACAATATCATAATCCAAATAGATTAGTGAAACACATAACCTAATTGCACTAGGTTAATGTATCTTGAAAAAAATCCAGCTTTGTGTCTGTAAGTCCCCAAAGTCTTCAGAATTGCTGTTTTAGCCCGAGACAGATTTTCCATGCAGCAGATTTGGTCCTTTAGGCGTCCAGCTCCTTTCCATCTCGTTCGTGAGCTTTCTTTTGCGTCAAGTAAGCCATAAAATGCTGTATTTTGCATCATTTATACCTGAAACTTTACTAATCATGTTTGTTAGCTCATTTATAGGAAAAAGGACTAAAAGTGCATGAAATAGATAATTAGTTCTCAAAACTAGGCTAAAATATGGGCAAAATATATTGATATAGGCACGTAAATTCGCCTATCATCAAATATATAACCTAATTAAGGTTGGGGTTGAACCCACGGGGAATAGGCTGACACTTTATCACAAACTTGCTGAAGAAATTAGAAAATTACAAAAAAGTAAATGGGGGGATTTCCTGAGAAAAGTATCAATAGTAACAAATTTTAAAATCTTTAGGTTGAAATTAATATGAGATGAATACTAGGACTATGTTCCCCCAACTTTCTAAATTTATACACTTATCGTTCTCCATCAAACTATCTCAATATCTTGCACGCAGAATCTGACAAGATATGTATCACAGACCACCTTGTCAACAGCTTTGGCAAATTTCACTCTTCACCTTTTAATTCTCAGAGTGTCGCCTTACTAACCCTTGTCTTAGATCCTCGATTATCTATTACCTTTTAAGTGACAAGTTAATTAGAAGAAGATTGATAGCTTTAAATTACAATTATGATCCTCTTTTATTAATCTCCACCTCTCTTTTGGAGTAAGTATTGAATATGGTAGGTTCTCAATGTCTCAATCATTAAGAAACACCAAAGAAGATCAGAATACATGTAAGAATATTAATCAAGAACGACTATGTACTTCCTCTACTTTGTTATTTTATCAGGGTTCTGACAATTCTAGTTAGGTGGTTTAGTCGCTCATGTTTATAAGATTTTCCATTAACATCATAAAAGAATGCATATGAATAATCATACAATAATTGAAAATAAAACTAGAATCTCAAATTAATATTCAATTGCAAAAACCAAGAACAAAGTATTCCAAGATCAAAAGTTGAATTTCAGAATCAATATATTGTTGTGAATATAAAGAGTGCATAAAATAATATAAAAAATATCAAAAGAGCATTTCTAGCATACATCAGAATACTAAAAATTCTAACAAAAATAAAAAAGAAAAACAAAGTCGGCAATAACTTACGGACCCACTTACGAGTCGTAGGTACCACCATGGACCCTAGGTGGGTTGTAAGTATCAGACCAAATTTTCATGATATAATACATCCACTTACGATGGTTCTCACGAGGGGTGTAAGTACCATTTATGCCCCATAAGTAGGCCATCGTAACTTTTAGAACAAACTTCAGACTTCAGATCTTTCAGAATAATTTTTGCTATCACTTATGTGGCCACGTATGATGGTTGTAAGTTCCTCTTACGGCCCGTAAGTGGGGTCCTCTACTACAATTTAACTATTTTTCTTATTTCAGCTTCAGAACCTAGTTTCCCTATAAAACAAACACAAAATCACATCATATCTAACAAAATGGACCTAAGTACTTGCATAATTTCTGGTTTTAAACATTGAAAGTGCTATGAAATCATGGCATATCAAGCACACATATGTTATTATTGTTGTAGTATACAACTTGGACCATTTCTTAGAGTAAGAAAATATATAGCAGTCATTATGTAAATATTTGATAAGAAAATATATAGCAGTCATTATGTAAATATTTGATACTAAAAACACTTTATAGAACCCAAGTATCTTATTTTCTATATCACCATATGTGTGTAATATTGCCCAATTTGAATTCAACAGTGAAATGCAATTTACACTAGCTCTAGCCTTCACACAATTAAAGAAATACTTGTTGTTGCCATTACTTTCCCCTATCTAGTGAGCTTTAGATTTTTGTTTTAACACTTTTTCCTAATACTCAACTACTTATTCATCTCTGCTAAAACTTTCTTATCACTTTTTATAGTGGCTTGGCTTAAGTCTGAGTTTGGTTGGGCTTTAATTTTATGTAGTCATTCCTTTGCTTTCATAATTATTGTCTAAGCTACCCAATCCTCAAGCATTCTGTTGCTTTTGAGGATATTTTTAGAGTATTAATCTAGACCAAAATTTGAACATGGTTATACCATGGACTGATTATTGCCAACATTATTCTATTATCTCCATGAAATGCTCCTGATCAAATAGACAATTAAGAAAACTGAAAGGTATACTTTTCAAGAAACTAGTATTAGTGATTTGTATGTAGATGGGTGAGTGGTCAAAGAAGTTCCTTTCCTGGAATTAAGCTATGATATTTCCATGTTGTATAAACCAGTCCTCATTGCATAAGGACCTACCTATTTTTCGCCATACATGCCCGACGGTCAAGGTAATTATCTTTCTTATAGATTTTATAAGGAAGGACCGGGTTTTTCTTATTAAAATTTTGGTTTTTTTATTAAATCAATCAAAAAAATCCAAACAAGACTTGGTCCAACCCAAATCTGAAAAACAAACACATATAACACAAAAACACATAGTCTAACTGGGCCTATGTATTTTATTACATATACCCTTTAGTCTAGAGTTTGCTAATCCATTCCACATCACACTCAGCTCCCGCATAGAACACCTGATAAATGTCATCATTATGGAGTCTTTAGTTCATTCTTCTCTTGCTTTAGATCATTATTATCAGCTTGCAGAAGTAAGCTCCTTTCTTTATTCTTCTTCTTTCTTACCTTTTCTTCTCTACTCCACTCTTCACTAATCCTTTTTTTTTGTTTCAGTTGTGTTCTCCATGCATGGGGTATCCATCATTATTGTATGTTTTTCTGAGGGATTCAATCAAGTGGAAAAGCTAAATTTCTCAGTTAAGTAATAAATCTACCACCCATCGTACTTATGATAATACTCTACTAATGTTGTCCTTCTATAGATATAACTAGTATGGAGATACTATGATGCTCGAAACCACAAGTATCTGGTGATTAAGTTAGCTTCAAGGTCCCCTAGTTCCAATTTGACTAAGTGACCCTCTTATTTTATTGTAAGTCCTTTTTTTTGGCTTCTATAATGTAAGCTAGATAGCTCTTTCACTGATATTGTTGCTTTCATGGCTTTTATATGTAAATAGTGAAAAACTAAGCTTTATCCTTCCTAACCCCTTTACCATTTTACTAGTGAATATCTTATGTAAGAGCATTTAGTTTTATCATTGTTGATGATTCTCTTCCCCGTTGATTATATTTAATGAAAGCTTGTGAAATTGTAATTGCCGTTGTCTATTTCTAGATTTCCTAGGTAATCTTCTAGTTTATTCCATTCCCTCAATATTTGTTGGTACTAAACTTATTTGTTTGCCATTAACTCCTTTACTTGCAGTATTATATCTGATATATTCTATGGGCAGTCCTATTTCCCCCTAAACACCTTTTTAGTAACAAAGAATCATTTTGAATGATGACTTTACTATATAGTGTTTGATTGCAGTGTTTAGAAGCATATCAAATTATTGATGCCTGTGCTTCTATTTTGTAGTATATTCTATGTTATCACCCTCTGCATACAATAAGTTTCTCTTCTTATCTCTTAAATATAATGTATAGGAGCTTGCTCCCAGGTTACCGCTTGATGCTCCATTAGTATTTTACTTCACCCAACCTTCAAGAGGAACTCCCACTCTAATTTTAGTAACCTTAATTCTTGTTATTTACTCCCTTAGTGCCTTTAGGATGTCTAGCCATCTGAAAGAGGATATGTGTCTTGATTTTCTTACCTATAATAGCATACTCATATTTTTTGTTACATTGTGAGGCAACCTTTGCCATGTCATATTCTTTCATTTATGTTTCTTGGTGTTCCTTCTTCTCCACAATTCCCACACTATGATACTTAGTAAATCTTTGATATTCTTTTTTTCCATTACTAATATATTTTCCCAGCACTTCATAACAACTTTCCTTACGCTCAATCTTAGTATGTTTAAACCTGCAAAAGAAGAAAAATAGGACCAAGTCCTGCTTGCAGTTTTAACCATAGGAACATATGATACATAGTCATTTATGTAGGATTTATGCAACACCCAACATAAGAAGGGTCCTTTACACCCCTCCATCTCCTTATGTGATCATCCATTGGTACTTTGAACTTTCACATCCTCCATAAAAAGAAGGCAATTTTGAAGAGTAATCCATTAACCCAAATCTCCTTTAAACTTTTATTGGGTTTGTTCCTTTGCCTGATATATTTCCATGTCAACCTCACTGAGAATTTCCCATTAGATTCTAGCATCCACATTGGTATATCATTCTCTTCCCTACACCTAGGAAATCTAATCTTATCTATGATGTGATTAGCCACCTCTTCTGGTAGTATCTCCTTGATTAGATGTACATTCCTTTCTACTTCAATCTCCAGATCAAAAACTTTTTGGTATCTCTCATTCCAATCTTTACTTTTCTTTATAATTGTATAGAACGCACCTATTCATATCCAATTATCATACCATAAATAAGCATTTCTTTTCCTAATTTTCCACAGTATCTAATATTCTATCAGATCTCTAGCCAATAATATTTTCTTCCATACTTGAGATCACTCATAGTCTACCTTCCACATTACCAGATTTGGACTTTTTTTTTTGCAACATTTATTGAACATAAAAATACTTCACATAGATGGTTTATTTCAAAAATTCCACCATAACTTGCAAAAAGGAGTCATGATAATATCTTGAATCAACCTGAAGCCTAAGCCTCTCTCTTTCTTTGATAAACACAGGTCTTTTTAATATTTACAAACATATTTTAATTCCAAGATCCAATTTTGATCTTGGGATTTTCTTGTATTGACTTTGGTTGATTAATTCAATTATGGTTATGGGTTTTACTACTTCTTATCATTGTGATTTCATCTATGATTTTTAATGTGTATGTCATTGATTACTTCATAAGCATGAGCGGCTAAAACCCATAACTAGGGTATTGGAAACCAGGAGAATTGACCAAGTAGGAGATATTATTTCGTTGTTCTGAACCGATAGCCATGCATGTATTGCTTTGTATTTGTTATGATAATTTTCTTAATGGGTACACAAATTAGGGTCCCGCCTAGATATTGTTGCTTACTCAAAAAGAGGAGTAGTGACTAGGAAAAATAAAGATAATAGTAAGTTGGAGTTTAACTATCGATACACGCTTTTATGTACTATCTTTGTAAGATAGTTAGGTTTAATCTAATAACTAAAGACTCAGAAGGTAATAGTTAACTAGGATCAAGATAAGGGTAAGTAAGGTGATATCTTGAGACTCAAAAGTTAAAGGATACAATCCTTGTTCTCGTTCAAAAATCTGCAGATGGTACATAACTTATCAATTTTGCATGCAAATTATCGAGTTGGTTCAACAAAGCACGATAAGCCTATGGAGTTGAGAAGCTAGGGGGAACATAACCCTAGTGTTCACCTACGAATGATTACAACCGAAGTTAGCATAGTTACTTTCTCGAGATTACTACATTAAAACCCCCCATTTACTTTCCTTGTTCTACTTGCGGACTACAACTGCTGAGATCCATACTTCCACATGTTCCTTTGGGATTCGACCCCAACCTCTGTTGGGTTACTATATTTTAATAGCGACCGTATCATCATCTGATATGAGGTATTGTTTGGATGTCATCAAAATGTTGGCGCTGTTGTTGGGGAACACTGGGTTGATTTGTGATTTGAAGTTGTTGCAGTTCTTAGGTTTTTGTTTTTCTCTTTGTTCTTGGTTGGGAATACGTTGGTGTATGCCTAGAGCATTTAGTATAGGCAATCCGTTAATTCTACTTACTTAAAATCTAGAAAGGATCCTACAAAAATGGTAGTATGTTCGAGCATAACAGAGATGAACCTTCTGAAGGGGTTCTGGTGTTGTACCTCTCCCCCTCCTAAAGGAGTGTAGGGTATTGTTTATCGATAGACTGATGAGATATTATATCAAGTTGAAGTCGAGATAAGGGAAATAGAAGAAGCTCAGCGGGTACCTAGGGAGGCAGAGCTAGCTGAGCAGAGATAAGAAACAGACTGCCAAGCAACACTCAGTCTAAAATAGAATATATCTAGAGGTGACCGTGTTTAAGTAATCCCAGCATATCAGTATGTGCATCCATATATAGATGATGAAAAATACTTAGGATATGTTGGGCCGACAGAGACTGGAGCCATAATTCCTTCTATTTTTCCCATAGCCATCAAATTTGATATTACGAGCTCAATGACCCATTTCTTAAATATGAAGGGTGTGTTTACAGGTATGCCAATAGATAATGCAAACCTGTACCTTGCCAATTTCCTCAGTATCTACAGTTCTTACACAAATCCAGGGGTGAATCAGGAAGCACTTAGACTGAGGCTATTTTGCTTCTCACTTTCAAGAGAAACATCATTATGGTTAGGGAAACTGCCAAGAGGCTCTATTACTATATGGAACAAGTTGCGCAAGCAATTCTTGAGAAGGTTCTTTCCTCCAGCTAGGATGTTGCAACTTAAGGATAAGATTTAGAACTTCAGGCCACTGCAGTCAGAGTGTATGTATGAGGCATGGTTCAGGTTCAAGAAGAAGCTAAGCATGGTTCCCAATAATCGGTTGTCAGGGACGATCTTATTAGAGATATTCTACAAAACCCTAAATATCAGCTATTAGTGCCTCCTACAAAACTTACAAATCTTGCTAAGAACTAATCTTGGGATACTTACAAATAAACAACTTTAGAGAAGGTAAATACAATAACAGCATAGGGTCAACTTCCAAAGCTTACGAGTCAGAATTGAAGGAGGAAACAAATTATCTGGATCGTTAGTTGGAAAGTTTTTGACCCCAAGGGCAAGAGAACTAAGGTTGAAACAGTTATGATAGATACAGAGACCATAGTAGAGAGTGAGATGGTGATTGGAGGAAAAAAAGGATGACTACAGAGAAAAGTGAGATAGATTCATTCCACCTGGTAGACGAGATGTAGAATCCAGAATAGAAGAGATACTAGCTAAGCTTGTGAAGGGTCAGGAAAATAAAGAGAACAGTCTTAAGGAGACTAAGACCGATATATTAGGATAAACCAATAAGGTTGAGTCACATTTCATTTCTATCAAGGAGTTGAAGCACCAATTCGAGCAGATGCCAGCAACTCTGAACCAGAGGCAACCAGGTACCCTTCTAAGCAACACGATGCAAAATCCTAAAAATGATAGTCACATACTTACTATTACCATTAGGAGTGGTATCAATACTATGGATCCCCCATGACCTACTACAGAAGCTACGGATGAGGAGACATTTACTGTTGAGTCTGAGAAGGTAACATGTAATAAAGGTAAAGTTGTTGAAGAAAAAGGTATAGATCCAGTCATTGAGCCAAAAATTAGATATATTTCTGAGACTGCCCCTACCATTTTCTCAGAGATTGAGGTAAAAGAAGGAGGAAGGTAAGTTTAAGCAATTCATTAATATGCTGAAAGAATTAAGCTTGAACATACCTCTTTTAGAGGCATTGGAGCAGATGCCTGGATACCCATGTTTATGAAATAGTTGGTCAGAAGGAAGAAAGGAGCAACATTTCAGGATGCTGATGGTATGCACCACTGCAGTGCAGTCACGACTAGGTCTTTGGCATAGAGAAAGAGTGATCCTGGTGCATTTACTATACCATGTACTATTGGATCATCCTAATTTATGAGAGACTTATGTGATTTAGGGGCCAACATTAATTTAATGCCTTTGGCCATATTTAAGCAATTAGACTTTAACCCTCTGAAACGGACTTTGATGCATCTATTGATGGTTGACCGCACTGTGAAGAAGCATGTGGGAATCTCTTTTGATGTTATCATGCGGGTGGATAACTTTATGTTTTTGACTGACCATCCTGGATTATAAGGTTAACATCTAGATGCCCATTATATTGGAAACGCCATTTATTGCCACAACCAGAGCAGTGGTTGACATGGAGAAAGGTGAGCCAAAATTTAGAGTCAACAGTTAGGAGGCTACATTCAACATTTGAAAGTCAGTGAAGTAGCTAACCGACATGAGGTTAGTGTCGGTGATTAATTGTATGGATGACACTGAAGAATATTCCTATGGGTATCTTGATGAATTTTGAGTAATTAAAGATACCCACGTCGTGCTGCAATGTTAAATCAAGTGTTACATGAGAGACAACCCATGGGCTTGTTGGCGAAGTCTGAGTAACCAACATACCCATATCGTGTCACGACGTTAAACCAAGCAATGAATGGAAGGCAACCCACTATCTTTTAGTGTTCACGTTTTTGTAGTTTTGCTTTTATTGTAGCTTTTTATCTCGTTGACTTACCTAAAATATGGTAAAAAAATTGCTACATTCATCGATTTCTTGGTAAGAGGGCTCTGTGATCAACCCATCATGGTCACAAGTCCCACAAGGTCAGTTGAGTAATAAGCTAAAAAGTTGAAATTTTGAGGATGAACAAAATGTGTAAGGTTGTGTAATTTGGCATCTATTTTTACTTTTGGGACCTCAAACTTAGGTTACGGGACCATAAGTAGCGAAAAATATATCAAAATTCCAAGTCCGAACTACAAGAAAGTGGGCCAAAAATTTTGGCCCAGCATATGCGCCCCACACTTGCTAGCGCGGATCGGCTAATTATAGGCCCAATTTTTAATTTAAATTTTAGGCCCACCAACACTTAGACATGAGCTAAAATAGTCCCCCATCTATATTTAAACAGCCTTAACCTCATTATAAGTCATTCTAATCCTCAAACTTCACTTTTTTCTTTGAGTTCAAACTTCCCTCTTAAAACACCGACTCATCCCACATTTAAATAAAGGGTAAAAACACGTTCCAACTTTGGTTTGCCTAACTTCTTCATTATTCTCTTCTGGTTCTTCATATAAAAGGTAACTTTCTCAGCTCCTTATGATTATGTGTTGATCTATCTATTGATTAAATAAGTTGATATATGTATTCCATTGCAAAATATATAAACACTACCATGCTCTTAAGTAGGATCCTAGAAATAGCCTAAAGTCATGTTGTAGGACCTTGTTTTGAAGTAAAATCTAACGTTAGGCCCCAACCAGAAGTTGAACTTGAATGAATGAAAGTAATACCAATAGTTGAGCATATTTTTTTTTGAAATCTATGATTTATGATAAGTGTGTGTACATTGGACTTGTTGGGATTTCAAATAGGTTATAGGGGTGTGAAAATTGAGGAAAAATTTGAACTTTTTAAATTTTGAATTTCTTCAACTTTTTCTATACCTCGCTTTTATTGGAAACTCAAAACTTATTTTCCAAGTACATATGCCACCTAAGGCTGTGAAGAAAATGATGTCCAGTACTTCGAGGAAGCGGGTAGAGTCTCCCAAGCCTAGCGGTAGTTGAGGTGACACGTAGAGTCATAAGGGGACAAGCTCGTCAAGCTGCTTAGTCAGCCATAGCCTAGCCAGGATGAAGTCAGCTAAACATTATCACTACACACTTCTCCACTTGATAACAAGGAAGAAGAGGAGGATATAGAGTCTAAGTCTACTCCGTAAGTTGTTGCTCAGGAACCCTAGTCTGAGGAGGGGTCCCAATATTTATTTAACGAGGTAAAATAGAAGGAACCATCAGTGTTGCGTTAGTCTGATGAGGGTATTGCTACTCATGTAAAGCATACAGATGTACCCCAATCTGGGGAGGGTATAGAGCAGGATACCCAAGATGAGTCAGTACAGCAGGGGAAGAGTTCCACTACCGCATATGCCCCAGATAAACCTCTTGAGAAGGGACATTAAAGGTGGCGTGTGCTAGGGATATGGGAGATCTTTACTATTGATGGTCATATATAGGAGGTAGCCATGCCTAGGAGGTGTATTTATGAGAAGCGCCGGATTGACCTATCGGGGCTAGATTAAGTATGACAGTTGTGGGCGGTATTTGATAGATATCAACTAGAGTGGATAACTAGGCCACTCGATTCTTACAACCTAGCTATGGTACGAGAATTTTATTCATCCTACAAAGCTACCGTATTCCTTCCTATGCGTAGACATCCAGGCCTGATCAAATTTGTTAGGCTGACACATCTTTAGCACACATTCGTTAGAGGGGTCAGAGTTGATATATCGATAGAGACTAACCGCAGAGTTATCTTTATCCCAAATTAAATTACTCCTGCATCTACAATTGAGTGCGATAATAAATTGAGGATCATACATGATTGATAAATCATATGGGAGACGAAGCACCAACGTGAGAGGATCGAGATGGCTAGGTGGATAACCAGTTATATTTCACTTTTGGTTGATGTGACCCCATAGATTGAGGGGCATGAAGTGATCACAAAGGGCCTATTGATATTTTAGGCCAAGTTTTAGTGGTTGCTGATTAGATATAAAATGATACGCACTGCTTTGGATAGTACGTTGATGTGAGAGAGAGCTGCACTAGTTACTCATATGATGGACGGTTATGCTATTGATTTTGCTACCATCCTCAGGTATAAGTTGAATGATAGATCCTTTGGGGAGTTGACTAATCTGTCATTCCCTTGTATGATTTAGAGGCTATGCAATGAGGCTAATGTGCTTGAGATACCAGGTGTAGACAAGAGGTTACTTGCGATAACAATAGCGTAGACTAGGACTGTGAGGGATCTGGCATGTACAGGCTCTTGTAGGTGATTGAGACAGTAGACATTAGTACCACATGCCTATACTTTATTATATAGGGAAAGGATACACCAGCTACTTCTTCTTTAACCTTGACTTTGACCTAGAGATAATGGGTGTATCTTCAGAGCCTGCTCACCCATATACTACAGCTCCTACTTCAGGTATGATCACTATACCTAACGAGTTTTTGTAGAGCTTAGTGGACAGCCAGAGGGCCATAGATGCTAGAGTGAGGGTTGTCAAGACTGATATAACCACCCTCTACAAGTAGATGAGATTAGAGGTTAGAACTTGGTTTGAGCAGGCACAAGCCTGATGGGAGGCCACACTGAGTTTTGTACTATTGAGCTACATACCAACTTACAAACATGGTTTGATAAGTTTGAGAGATGGGTTATAACCCAATACAAAGAGACAAATACGCTATATCTAGCTCAGATGAGAGAGAAATTTAATATATTGCGAGCAGAGGTACGCTCTCTCACAGAGAGTTGTGTTGTATCCACTCCCTCATTTATACCTAGATGGTCTAAATATAACCTTCATGTGCACTGAGATAGTTTGATTTCTTTGTGAAGGATGATGAGGAGGTCCCAACAATTGGGGCCAAGAGAGGTATCATAGATGACTTGCAGAACCCTGATTTACCATATGACCACGCTGTTAAAAAGGTCAAGAATTATTTCATAGAGTTTGCATTCATCGATAGGTAGAGGCGTGCATCTATGGCAGCGGGTTCATCATCCAATAGTGCACTGCCACCACCACCGCCTCCGCAAGATGATATGCCCTCATTTGGGGATGCTCCTGATATGGGTGCTTAGTGTGTCCCTAGTATGTTCTCACTTCCCCATGTTATACTTTGTTTTTGTACGTTGAGGACAATGTGTAGTTTTTCGTTGGTGGGCATACCATGCTTCCGCGGGTTTTTATAATCGCGCTTCTTTTCTTTTTAACCACGGTATGGTTGTAGAAATGGAATTTCTAGGATAATTTTGTGTCATATTGTGTTTTATTTTTTATTGTGTTTTTTTTATGTAATTAAGAGATCTTAAGTATTTAGAGCAGTAGTCATGTTTTGACTAATTGGTGATACCCCTCTAAAAATTTGTGTTTTAGAATTGTGTGAATGTATATATGTGTGAACATTGTAAATCTTGTTATGGCATTAGGATTAGGGACATAATAATCACTTTCTAACAATTGCATGAATCAGATTGGTAGTATTTGGTACTATTGACTCTGTGCTATGTGTGAGTGAGATACTACTTAGTTCCCTTTATGTGTTGAATTCAGAACTTTCCTGGTTAGTCTTGCCTAGGTTAAAGGATAGTCGGTTAAGAAAGGATCATAGACCAATTTTTTATTTTAGTCCACTTTTAGCCTAAATAACCTTCTATGTGTAAATTATATCCCTTGATCCCTATTTTGAGCCGTGTAGCAAATTTTTTTATTTCATCATTCACCTTCCCATTTATAGTACAATGAAGCTGTTTTGACCCTAGTCCTCCTTGGACATCGTGCACCTCAACTTAGGCAAAATGCCTAGTTGAGAAAAAGATAAGTAAAAGTAAAAGAAAAGAAATTGTAAAAAAGAGAAAAGAAATAATAAAAGACCACACCCAACCTGAATGTGCAATAAAGAATAAAAGGGAGAAATAAGGGTAGAATAAAAAAAATTGGCTAGTAAGTGAGACCCCAATGTTAGTTTAGTGCCAAGGAGGCTTAGTCACTTGAAATATCCATATGTACCATACCAGGCCCCAAGCCTACATTACAAGCCAAGAAAAGTCCTATAGTGATCCTAATTTGACTATCTAAATACTAAGGTAAAGAAAATAAGGGCAAACCTATGGTATATCTCATGCATTGATTGGAACTTCTCTTCTGAGTATGAGTGTTTATTGACCGTCCCTGCATTGACATGCATGATTTCATATGAGTGAGTGGGACATCCTTGTTGTGAGGGCACTTAAGTCATATTTCTAACTATTTGCTTGTTGCCATACCTTGATCCCATTGTGTCACATTGTTGTGCTTCATGTTCATACACAATTGGTTTTGAAAAATAATATTGGAGGAGGATATTGTGTTTTGAGTTTAAGTGTTGACTGACTGCCTTGAATCGCTTAGCTTTTCCTATTTAAGCATCAATTTTGTTTTTGTTGTGTTTTGTTGCTTAAGGACATGCAAACGTTCTAAGTTGAGGGTGTTGATGTGCTATAGAAATATAGTACTTTTGATGCTTAAAATGAGGGAAATATGCAGGTTTTTGAGGTTATTTTGTTAGATATGATGCCTTTTGGGTATGTTATGCAGGAAATTATGTTTTATATAGAAAGTTCATGAAAAGGTGAAAAAGGTGTTTTTGGCTATTTTGGAGCAATTATGGATGTTCGGGACACTTTTTGTCTTAATCGTATCAAAGCATGTTCAAAATCAAAGAAGAGTTGAAAAGATGACTCCCAACACATACTATGTCAACCTACGACTGCAGGTAGGCAAAGCAATTGCCAGAGTCTAAATTCTTGAGAGCTGATCTTGCAGGAATTATCCATTCGGTACCTTCGATTTGTGCCTGTGCCCAAGGCCAGGACCGTAGGTACTACCTGCGCCCAGACCGCGGGTATGGACCACACATGGCCACCGACCCTATTTTCTCTTATTTTGTTCAGAATTTTATTTTAGTTTTTTCTCATGTACTATAAATACCTTTTACGTGTTTTTTTTAGCAGGAGTTACACACTTTTAATACACATAAACATATTTTGATTCCAATGATCCGATTTTGATCTTGAAATTTTCTTGTATTGACTTTGGTTGATTAATTCAGTTATGATTGTGGGTTTTATTACTTCTTATCATTTTGATTTCATCTATGATTTTGAATATGTATGTTATTGATTTTTTCATAAGCATGAGCGGCTAAAACCCATAACTAGGGTGTTGGAAACCCAGGCGGATTGACGAAGTAGGGGATGTCCTTTCGTTGTTCTGAATCGATACCCATGCATGTGTTACTTTATCTTTGTTATGATATTTTTCTTAATGGGTGCACACATTAGGATCCCACCTAGATATTGCTGCTTACTCCAAAAGAGGAGTAGTGACTAGGAGAAGATAAAGATAACAGTAAGTTGGAGTTTAACTATCGATCCACGCTTCTAGGTTCTATCTTAGTAAGATGGTTATATTTTATCTAATAACTAGAGACTCAAAAGGTAATATTTAACTAGGATCAAGATAAGGGTTAGTAAGGTGACATCCTGAGACTCAAAAGGTAAAGGGTGAAATCCTTCTGCTCGTCCAAAAGACTGCAGAAGGTGCATAACTTATCGATTCTGCATGCAATGTATGGGGTTGGTTAAACAGAGCACGAAAAGACTATGGAGTTGAGAAGCCAGGGGGAACATAATCCTAGTGTTCACGTACGACTGATTATTAACGAAGTTAGTATAGTTACTTGCTCGAGATTACTACATTAACCACCCCCCTCTCCCCAATTTACTTTTCTTGTTCTTCCTACGGACTACAACTGCTGAGATCCGCCCTTACACATGTTCCCTTGGTATTCAACCCCAACCTCTGTGGTTTACTATATTTTGATAGCGACCGTATCATCATCTAATAGGAGGTGTTTGGACGTCATCACTTATGAATCCATGATCTTTTAAATTGCACATATTTATGTAATCTGAAATCTTTTATTTCTGCTGTTGTAACTTGCAATCCTCCAAGTTCTTATTCTTTATTAATGATGACTTTAAAATGTCGCCTAACCAACCATGGATTTTGTACAGAATCTGCTAGATCTCCCAATAATTCCCATAATGTTAGCCTCTCTACTTGGGAGTACTTTGCATATATTAAAGTGACCATGACTATTACTACTTGATCCCGATTTTTTAAATTTAAGTAATTTGTAGATTCTCATCCCTTACCACAGTAAAATTAATTGTTGCATCCATAAAGGCCTAGAGTTTACCATTAACATTTAAAACAACATGTTTCATTCCAAGTCTTCTTCTATATTTTTCTATGCTTTGCCTCTCTTAAAATGGTTCTATCAGTCCTATAAAATAGAATTGATGTCTTTTTTATTATGTTATTAGTCTGGCGAATGCTTTCCAAGTGTTCACCGATCTTATGTCTCATATCAAAATATTCAGTTAGGCTTAATTTTGGATGTATGACTTTTAGATTGTATAGCATTAGTTTGAGAAGATTTTTCTTTCTTATTTTTATTTCCATGTGATACCTTTAGAGTATCTATTTTCTTAGGTGATAAATTACCTTCAATTGCAATTATATCAATGTTGTCCTCAAGGTCGATCCTCCCCATCCAAGTCTTCTTTTTCTTTGTTACCAGCTTTAATTTGATTTTCTATGTGAATTGCTAGTGGTATCACCGCATTATTATCATATTCAAACACTACTATAGCACCTGTGCACTTCTCCTATTTATTATCCTTTTGATTATATAGTTGGTTATCACTTTGTTCACCTCTTCTTATTTTAATGTCTCCCTGTTTCTCATCTTTTGTTGCTTTCTTGGCTAGACTTATGCACTTGTTCTGATTGTTGATATCTTTAGTTGGATCTTTTGGTGGACTCCCTTCAAAACTCTGGTTAACCCATTCCTTAGTGTTCTTCTTCTGGCTTCCTATCTCAGGAGTCTTTTGATCTGGAATCTGATCTTCATCCCTTTCTTTTAATGCATCAAATGCATTTGATACTGCTATTTCTTCTATTCCATTTTCATCCACCTCTCCTACTAATTAACCATACCTTTGTCTCTTGTATTTTCTTCTTCATATTATCCACTGGTGTTTATTATGATTATTACCAATCATTTTTTCACTTTTTACAACCTTTCTGGGATTTGTAGCAGATCTAGTGATTTGTTTTTCTCCTCACCCTTTATTCTTCCTTTTCCTCCATTTTCTTATCATGTACTTTTTGATGAACTTTCCAATAACTATCTTCATCATGACCTTGCAAACAAAACTCCTTACGATACTTAGGCATATATTCATAAGGATTTGAATTCACTTGGATTTAACTTCACCCATAATATCATTCTCTTTATTGAATCTTACTCTTTATGGTAATTTAACTACTAATCAACCTCCAATTTTACCTTTGCACAACTTGATCTTATTTGATTTCTTGTATCCATGTCCACAGTCAATGGTTTCCCAATGGTAGAAGCAATTTAAAAAATTGCTTCGTCAGAAAAATAATTAACAGGTGAATCAGGCACTGAGATTCATTCTACTCCAATTGTAGTTTCCACATTAGGTTCAAACTATGAATCTTACGTTAACATACACATTTTTCATTATATCTCTTTTGCTTTGAAATAATATGCTACAGTGGATAAGAAATTCACATAATCCTCTAATCCTTCCAATCGAATGAAAATATGTCTTGCTTCCAAGACTCCAATGGTACATTTGCCTTTAATTCTGCATTGCCCTGGAATCTATTTCCTTAATTTTTTAATATCTGGTTTTCTATAGAAAAACTTTCCAAATATTGTACACTACAGATTCTATTGAATAATATGATTATGCACTTTCGATGTATTTCGAGTAACACTTGGTCTTCCTTATAACATAACTATAAGTTTGGGGGAAATTCTTGGTATAGTGATGTTTGAGTACTTTGGGTTTCAAGAGATTAACATATTTGGGTGTGGGTGGTGCTGGCTTTTGTAGTTCTATAGGGTTGATGGTATCTTTAGGCGATGGTACTTATGGTGGGAGTAACCCACTAGAGTTGGTGGCTATAGTGTCCATGACAATTTGGATTTTTAGGGGTTTGGATTTTAGGGTTTTGCTAGAAAGCCAGTGAGGACTATGTTATATACCACTTCATGAAAATCTTTAATCTCAGCTTCAGATACTGGCGGGCCACCCTTTATATCTTATGAATATAATGGAGAAGTGAAGTCACCACAAATACACGAAGAATTTGTTTGATTTGCACCTAACCTCATCAAGACTTCACAAAGGTCTTTTCTCTCATCTAGGTTATTGCTTCCATAAGTAGTAGTCCTATCATATTTAAGATTAGTATTTCTAACAGCCAATGTACAATGGATATATTGGTTATGTGTTTCATGAATTGTTACCTCTGCCTTATTTGCCTTCAAATTCAACCAAATTGTCCCACTCAACATGTGACTAGTTATGTGCAAATACCCGTCCTCTAGATATCTTATTCAAACTAGATAAGATCTTTGGTTCTACTAATCCTGCTAAACATACTTTATGTTTCTACAAATATTACCCTAATTCCCCCTGCCTGAAAGGCTAGTTCATGCCTCTCAATTTCAGAAGATTCAATTCATAAGAAATTATGAGTGACCCTCTAATATGGAGATCTACCAAACCCACTCAATATCATGTGACATCTTGCTGAAGGTAAGAATCTATTAAGGATCAATATAGTCTCATGTACCTTTATAATAGATCCTAGTAACAACGGTGATACATAATACATACTTTCCATTTTCCTCGAGTATGCACTAGTAGCCACTTCCCTAGGCATAGGATTTAGGAAAACCTCTAGCATTTTCTCCTTTCTAGTGCTTCTCATCCTTTCCTACGATATTTATGCTGTCTGATCAGTTAGCTTAGGCACATACCTTTCTACAAAGTCTTAGATATCATCTGAGAAATTGATCCACCTCTATGTTCTTATTGTTTTTTTGGTACAAATGCTTTCCCAACCCATTGTAGAACAATTTTTTGTATTTTTGTTGATGTTGGTCCTTCTGTTCCTTTTTTACTGGGAATTTATCCCTTTTGCATTCATGATCATATTGCACACACACTTTACAGAATAGAGGCTTCTAGTTAAAAACAACACTCTGAGTTTGTACATGCCTCTTCGCATTAGTTATAGTAAAACAACACTCTGTTTGTACATGCCCCTTCTTATTAATTATAGTAATCTCTCTTGGCAGCTCCTAGGTAATATCCATATTCACTAGAATCTTTGTATAGGAAATTCTAGTTTGGTTCCTCGTACACTCATAAAAAAATATGGGCTCTCTAAGTCTGCTAGCAATCTTGATTAAAGCTACAAGACCACAAAAGTTTCGCGGTTGATTCGGGAGCTTAATCTATAGTGGCATAGTTTGTGAATGTATTGTTTAAAATCAAAGGTTGGGGATAATGGGGCAAGGATCAAAGGTATTCTATTGAGAGCGTAAGGTCCAAAATACATTATCTCGTCTCTATCAGTACTACATTTGAATTTTGCTATATAGTAATCCTTGTTGTGCCAAAACAAAGTAGGCACAACTACAGAGTTTCAATTTCGAGCAAAACAATTGCTCATATAGGTTAAAAAAAAGGCGGCACTCCCATGATATACTGAATTAACGCATTAAGCAACTACTTTGAGTTGATTAATTGTCTCACTACTCTCTACCACCACAGTTGGTTTGCCATCAATTACTACTGGAGGGATATAAGATAAGGTCATACTATCTATTGTTATTCGATTGTTAGTAAAAAACCAGTCCAAGTTCTAGGATGTTGTTGCTGCTCCATCGCTATTAAATCTTCCTCTTGTTTTGATTCTGCAACTAATTTAGTTGGTTATTTCAGCTTTATCCATCTAGGCATCCTTTTCTATCTCGAATTTCTTAGTTTCTCCAGTCTTCCTCGGGCGCCCTCAACCACGTGTAGCCATGGCGATGGAGCTGGGCACATTAGCAAAAGGGACTAGACATGTGCCAAGAGAAAATTCCTTTGTTTCGAGTTTTTATGATGTATAAAGCTTAATAAATGGGATCTATTAATGCTAAAAAATGATTGTCGTGAATATACTAAAATACAGGCAAAGCCTCGAACTATGTAAATATATATCATAAGATTTTGAAATGTATACGTATAATAAAATCACATTAATTCTAAACTTGGAGATTATTATTTGAGAAATATATGTTCTTTATTTATTTTCATAAACATAAACTTAGCCGGTGAAATGCACCTCAACCACTTTAAAGGTTGTTAAATTATTGAACAGTTTTTTCACATGTGTATTTAAGAAAGGTTTGTATTATTCTATTTTTTAAAATATTGGACGTTCTTCTGTTGGGCACGATAAAAATCATTGAACCAAAATACAGAATGTAACTTAATTCATGCAAGTGATATATTATTATTCTAAAGAAATATATTCTATTTTCTACCATATAGAAGAGGGAGCATGGAACGACCAAGGGTATATTAGTTATTTATATCAATTATAGGGGGGAAAAGGTAATTTAAATATTATGTAAATCACTTGATGCTTCCAGAAAGATCTTTCATCTTCTTCTCTCTTAGAAGAAGAAGAATCAAGCAGACCGAAGAATAACCCATTCGTAAGCAACTATTCTCTTCATTTTCTCCTCATCAAGAATTATGGTAAATATTTTTTTAAGCATTAATAAGAAAAGGATTTTTCATATGTATTGGCAAGAATTTGACTTTTATTGCCTTTCGAAATACTGATGGTGACAATTTCAGGTAATTTTTTGGTCAAATTTTTCCTAATCTTCTTCCAATTTGTCAATTTCATTAGTTGATGCTTCGTTCCTTCATTCTTAATCTCTTTCTTTTGTTGTATTTTTTATTTTTTTTTCACACTTATGTTCTTCATTCATATGAGTGTTTTAATTTTTAGTAGGCTTCTTCTAATTGTCTTCTTACTTGGGGATTTCATGATCTGAAATTTATGATTAATGTCGTAAATTGTATTTTTTGTCAGACCCCCCACCAAGTATATAAGTTTTTGCATGCATTACACGAGTATCTAAGTTTCAACATATTTATTACATATTCTTAATAAGTATTGGCTTTAGTTCCCTATTGTAATACCCCGTATTTCCGTAGCTTAATTTAAGTTTTAGTACATGAGTAATCCCATGTAAATTATTTGAAATACTTAGTATTTTTCAGTTTAAAGCCTGCCATTGCGTAGGAAATTTAATTAGCTTTCCAATGATATAAAATTTGCCTAAATCCGATACCCGGGTGAAGAGTTAGAGTCATTTTAGTGAAACAGCGTAACGCGATACCATCGCATCGCGCCACCAACCAGTTTCCCAATTATCACTTTTCCAGTGTTACTCTGCGATAATAGCGTGTCGCGTCAAGGCCCTGTTTCCCATTCAGTAAGGCACCGCGATGGCGTCGCATCATGTCATCAGTCCAATTCCCAGTTGTCCACTTTCCAGTGCGCCGATGAGATTGTACCCCATCGTTCTAGGGTGTAATTTCAGAAATTTTTGACGAAAATCCAAAGTTTAATCTAGGGTTAAATTAGTCTTTTCCCATGATTTTATTAAATCCAGATATGGGATTAAAGCCCTAAAAATGTTTTATGTCATTCATTATTCAATTTTTCCCCAAAATCAAGAACTTTCTCCCTACAATACAAAACCTTATCTTCAAGAAACCATGAACAATCTTAAGAAATCCTTCAAAAATCTTCAAGAACTCTCCTTCTCAGGTATGTTCGGTGTTCATTCATGGGTCCCTTTCACCCATGAAGTCCAAGAATCCTTTTTAAACATACAAGATCTCAGATTCATGATTTTCATGTTTGAATTAGATTGAATTCATGTTCATGATATTAGTTGGGTTTCAATCAATGAATTAATTGCAAGTTTCATGAAAATTAAATAGCATGTGTGATGAATATGTGATTACCTTGATAAACTCTTGAATTTACGAATTGATTAATGTATCATGTTGTTCATGTGTTGGCCATTATCATGTAAATAATCCATGCTCCCCAAGTGTTTTCTAAATTGCCTATGTGAAGTAAATAGTGGAATCATGACATATTATTATGTGGTTCCAATCATGTACAAGCTTATGCCCTACAAGTCTTTGATAAAATGCTTATGTGATTTGACTGGTGAAAGCATGGCATGTTATTATGTGATCCCATTCATGTACAAGTTCATGTATATCAAGTGTTTGACAAAATGTCTAACGGAGTGTATTGTTAGCAAGCAAGTATTGTTATGCCTTTATGATCATGTTATGTCTTTTTTTATGCTATCTAGTCCTGGGAGTATTTAATACCCGACAATTTAGCTGTTTACCTAGATCCAGTGTCAGTTATAGAATAGTATTAGTTATGTCACAATCAGTAGAACTCAATTATGTACTGACCGCATACTCTTTCTTTGCATTATGATGTCTCTTTCCGTGTTGTAATTTCTTATTCAGATGTCTCATTCGGACCATGCCAAGATTTCTTTGCTCCGTAAAGTCAGTAGAACTTTATAAAAAGAGTATCAAGAAATGCTCCAATTAAGTATAAGTTTTTAGTATGAGTTAGTCCATTGTGACGCCCTGAATCTGGTACTCAGAATGCTACACGATGCTTGTGATCCCGAAGGACCACAAGCTAACCCATGACTGATATCTGTACCTGAACACTGGATAATGTACTGTATAAATGTGGAGTAAAAGGATGAAAGTCCATAAGGTTCAAATATATGATGAAACACAACATCTGAAAATACAGTATATAAATACCAAAACAACTGAAATAACTGTTTGAACATACTATAGTCTGAAAGCCTCTAACACTATACTGTCTGAATATGGAGTTGATAGCATATGTCCTCAACTAACTTTAACTACTGAAATAAATTAAGTACTGTAGAAGTAAAGTAATCAAATCATAACATCCTCGAATGATGAGGACTCACTGCTGACTCTGACTGCAAAAATTGGAATGCTACTGATGTTCTGGAGCGCGTACTTCTGAACCTATGGTATAAAACACCATAGCACAAATGTGTCAGTATGATTGAATGTACTGGTATGCTAGTGAGGTAGGCTGAATGTAAAGGGTTCATATGCATGAACAATACTAACTGACTGTATAACATGAACGTGAGAATACATGCATGGTTAAGTAACTGTAACTGAATTCGTGATAATACTGACTACTGAGTTTGAATACTGATATCATAAGTTACTGATAACTGATGTAATTGATACTGAGTGACTGTATTTTACAGTTTTGATTCTGATGGAACTAGCTAAGTTCCGTACTGTACTGGTAATTGTATCTGGCAGTCTAGATTCTGTAGAACTATCTGAGTTTTACAACTGAGACTGATACTGTAACTATGGTAAGTATTCCTTTAATCGACATGCCCCTAATAAGCTATTATAGCTCAGTTAGGGTCCAATCTGTAACCTCATTTGGAAGGTTGTCAATACCGCGCCACTAGTAAGGACAAGTTGTGGGTGACCCTCATCTGACAGTGTCCCCAAAAGAGAATGGTGGGACCCTCATCTGACAATCTTGATCCACCTCATCAACCCTCATCTTTCAGTATTGATGTCTCAACCTATGCTGGTTACATAGTTTTGGAACGCAAGGATTGCTTCTAAGGATCACACCGTCAACTGACAGTATGTGCCCTCATTCTTGGGTTCACTCAGTGTTAATTCCTACTCCTATCTGAATAGACACTGAAATGCGGTTAACTGAACTGAACTGGACTGGGTTCAGTGAGTTTCGCTGACTGACGGAATACTATTAGATTACTGAGTTACTGAGATTTTTTAGATTACTGGAATTTTTGAGTTTTTCTGAGTCATGAGTCTGACTGAATTCTACTGAGCATGACCTGACTGAGAATATCTTGAAAACTGACACTGGATCTAGGCACACAGCTAAATTGTCGGGTACAAGTACCCCCAGGACTCGATAGCATGAAACTGACAAGACATGACACTTCCTGGACTCACGGCCATAATCAACAATCCAAACTTGGGTTTCATAATTCATGATTTTAAAATAGGATTCTTGAGCTTCATGGGTGAAAGGAACCCATGAATCAACATTAAACATACCTCAAAAGCTTGGATCTTGATAGATAACAAACGTTTCTTGAACGTTCTTGGATTGGGAAACACAGATCTTGATATTTTCTTGATGGTTCTTGAACTTGAATTTCTTAGTTTCTTGAAGAAGGGTTTGATCTTGTTCTTGGGGATTAATCTATGAGAAGAACCCTAATTTGGTGTGGTAAGTGAATAATGAAGTTATGAGCTCTGGTCTGGTATAATTAGGGGTTAAAACAGGTGAAAAAAATCCAAATGCCCTCTTAAAAAATGGTTTAAAATTGCTGAATGGGATCTACGATGGCTTGGGTGACGATCCATCGCTGGATCGACGGTTCTTCGCTCTGTTTGTCGCAGTCTAGCCAGAAAATGGGTGAATGCCATATTAGCGATGGTCCGGGCGACGGTCCGTCGCTGGCTCGACGGTTCATCGCTCTTTCCATCGCAGTTTGAATAGAAGGTAGTCTTACTACCTCAGTTGCGATGGTCTGGGTGACGGTCCGTCGCTATCTCGACGGTTCGTCGCGCCTTCCATCGCTCCTTGGCAGTTCAGATAGCTCACTGTAAAACGTCCATATCTTTTTACCCCGATATCGGATTTGAACAAAATTGGTATTGTTGGATAGCTATTTCAATTTCCCACATGATAAAGTTGAAATTGGGGTAATTATATCTGATTTAAACATTAATCATTTAAGAAGTCATCACTAACTCTTCTGCTAAAGTGACTTTCTCAGTTACCATGATCGAACAGTTCCTGTATACCCATCGGGCTATGATGGTTTTACCCATTGGGGTAGAGACTGAAAAGGGATCTGCTAGAATTTTGGGACTGACTCCAAAATCAACTGCTATATAAGGAGTAATAAAAGACAAAGAAGCTCCTGGATTTAGCAAAGCGTAAACGTGCAAGTGAAAGATTTGTAACGTACCGATAACCATATTAACAGAATTTTTCTATCCTTTCGGGGATGGAAAGCATAGAGTATGTTTGGGCATTACCCACTTGTAGCACTGAAGGTGGTACCCTGCTGATTCGGGCTATCGGACTGAGCTTAGGAACGGTTATGCTGACCCTGAAAACCTGACTAGGGATAATCTCTAACTTTGTGGCTTGGTTTGCCATATCCAAAACAGACGTCGTTGCTAGCTCTGCAAATACCCGAATGGTTCTTACCATAAGTTTGATAAAGGGAATAGGTTCGGGCACTGCTAACACTACCCTAAGGTCTAGGGCCTGGCGCCCTATCCCCGTTGCCATTTCTGAAGTTCAGCACTGTAGCTCTAGCTAAAGAAGGGGATGGGACAATAGCCTGCTGATTGCTCTGGGCTACTACTGAGTAAGATAAAGTGAGGGAGTCAATTCTGAATTCTCCATGAAAGGCATGCTCATCCAGGGAATCTGCCTAAATGGGAGAAGGTACTAACTGATTTTCGATTCTCCTTTTGTTAGCCCTTTTGGGAGATATATTCTATAAATAAAATGGAAGAATAGATTAGACTGGGAGTCTACATTTGAGCTTATGCTCACTAGCACGACATGAATACTGAATGAAGGAAAACTGTTCCTAAAATATCTCATAGCCTCCTGTCCATAAGTGTGGTGCACTACACACCCATGCACAAGACTCTACTAGATGCGGCTTTTCATACTTCTTGGGACACTGTTGAACCTTAGGCTCTGATACCAAGTTTGTAAAGCCCTGAATCTAGTACTCGAAATGCTACACGGTGCTTATGACTCCGAAGGAACACAAGCTAACCCATGACTGATGTTTGTACCTAAATACTACATAATATACTATATAAATGTAGAATAAAATGCTGAAAGGCCATAAGGTTCAAATATCTAATAAAACACAACATTTAAAAATATAGTATATCAATACCAAAACAACTGAAATAACTATCTGAACATACTATAGTCTGAAAGCCTCTAACATTGTACTATCTGAATAAGGAGTTGATGGGACATGTCCCCAACTAACTCCAACTACTGAAATAAAGTAAGTACTATAGAAGTGAAGTAATCAAATCATAATATCCTCGAATGATGAGGACTCACTGCTGACTCTGATTGCTGAAACTGGAATGCTACTGATGTTCTAAAGCTAATACTTCTGAACCTATGGTAGAAAAAACCATAGCGTAAATGTGTCAGTATGATTAAATATACTGGAATTCTAATGAGGTAGGCTGAATGGAAAGGGTTCATATGCATGAGAAATACTAACTGACTGTATTACATGAACGTGAGAATACATGCATGAATAAGTAACTGTAATTGAATTCGTGATAATATGAATACTCAGTCTGAATATTGATATCATGAGTTACTGATAACTGATGTAACTCATACTGAGTGACTGTATCTGACAGTCTAGATTCTGATAGAACTAGCTAAGTTTCGTATTGTACTAGGTTACTGTATCTGACAGTCTAGATTCTATAGAACTATCTGAGTTCTATTATAGAGACTGAGACTGTAACTGTGGGAAGGAGTCCTTTAACTAACATGCCCCTAATAAGCTATTATAGCTGAGTTGGGGTTCAATCTGTAACCCCAATTGAAAGGGTTTCAATACTGCGCCATTGGTAAGGACAAGCTGTGGGTGACCCTCATCTGACAGTGTCCCTAAAAGAAAATGGTGGGACCCTTATCTGACAGTGTTAATCTACCTCATCAACCCTCATCTGCCAATGATGATGTGTCAATCTATGCTGGCTATATAGCTCTGGAACGCAAGGATTGCTTCTAAGGCTCACACCCTTAACTGACAGTGTGTGCCCTCATCCTTGGGTTCACTCGGTGCTAATTCCTACTTCTATCTGAATAGACAATAAAACATGGTTAACTGAACTAGACTGGGTTCATTAAGTTCCACTGACTGATGAAATACTACTGAGATTACTTAGTTACTGAGATTTCTGAGATTACTTGAATTTTTGAGTTTTCCTGAGTCATGAGTCTGACTGAATTCTACTGAGCATGGCTTGACTGAGAGTATCTTGAAAACTGACACTGGTTCTAGGAACACAGCTAAATTTTTGGGTACAAGTACCCCCAGGACTCGGTAGCATGAAACTGACAAAATATGATACTTCCTGGACTCACGACCATAATCAATAATCCACAACATAGGTTTCATAATTCATGATTTTAATATAGTATTCTTGAGATTTATGGGTGAAATAAACCCATGAATCAATACTAAACATACCTCAAAAGCTTGGATCTTAAAAGATAACTAACGTTTCTTGAACGTTCTTGGATTGGGAAACACAGATCTTGATGTTTTCTTGATGGTTCTTGAACTTGAAGAACATGAATTTCTTATTTTCTTGAAAAGAGTTTTGATCTTGTTCTTGGGGATAAATCTTTGAGAGGAACCCTAATTTGGTGTGGTAGGTGAATAATAAAGTTATGAGCTATGATCTGGTATAATTAAGGGTTAAAACAGATGGAAAAAAACCCAAATACCCTTTTAAAAAATGGCTTAAAATTGTTGAATGGGATCTGCGATGGCTTGGGCGATGGTCCATCGCTGGCTCGATGGTTCTTCGCTCTGTCCGTTGCAGTCTAGCCAGAAAATAGGTTACTGCTATATTAGCGACGGTCAGGGCGACGATCCGTCGCTGGATCGACAGTTCATCGCTCTTTCCATAATAGTTTGACTAGAAGGTAGTCTTACTGCCTCAGTTGCGACGATTTGGGATACGGTCCGGATTTGGACGAAATTGGTATTGTTAGAAAGCTAATTAAATTTCCCACATGATAAAAGTTAAAATTGGGGAAATTCTATCTGATTTAAACATTAATCATTTAGGAAGTCATCACTAACTCTTTTGGAGACTAGATTAGACTTCAAAAAATATTTAGGGTATTACATCCATAAAGCTAGGAATTTAGTTTAGCAGCCAGGCAGACAAGTTCGTATGGTTTCCCATCTTTCCACCCAGTCTCCCTATCTGAAGTCTCCCGAATATGCCCATTCCAAGATGTTGCATCCTAGTATTTATGAGTTTAGCCCAGTTTATATGTCGTGCCTCAGTTTTAGACCCCAAATACTCAGTCAAGATTCAGTTTGTAGGTGCCCCATGCATTGTCTCAGCTTTTCGTCAGTATCTCATCCAGGTCGACATTTTTCAAGGGATATAATGTCCCAAGGGAGAGATGCACTATAACCCTTGAGCTTTCATGTCCTAAACCTTTTAATTTCTCTTCGCGTAATGAATCCAATTTGGTGTAACGGGTACTCATAAGTTGACTCTCATTTTAATCTCAGTCGTATTAACATTCCCATGGCATGGCATATATATTCAAGGAATCAGTTCAGTTCATAATATTCAGTTCATGTATCATGTTTCAGACTCAGTCATGTCCTAATGTTCCCGTTCATACATGTTCAGTAAACGATCTCAGGTTCATTAGTATTCTCAGCTTAAGGTGACTGTCTTGGTTAGATTTACTCAGTTCTATGATGTAGTTACAGTTGTAAACATCATATCTATTACCGTTGCATATTCAGTCATGCATTCATGAATCAGTTCAGTCATGTATTTCATGCATCAGATATGCATGGTCAGTATGTAAAGCCAGCATATCAGTAGTTTTAGTCAAGTAGTCATACTTTAGTCATGCATGTTCAATGTGTAAACTCAGTCTATCAGAATTTCTCAGCTTGATTAGTCTCATTCGAGGACGAATGTTCCCAATGGGGAGATATTGCAATACCCTGTATTTCCCTAGCTTAATTTAAGTCTTAGTACATGATTAATGTCATGTAAAAAATTTTAAATACTACGTCTTTTTTCAGTTTGAGCCTACCATAGCGTAGGAAATTCAATTAGCTTTCCAATGATATAAAATTCACCCAAATTCGATACCCAGGTGAAGAGTTAGAGTCATTATAGTGAAATAGTGTACCACCTGGTATTTCAGCGCATCGCGGAGGTAGTCCAAATAACAATTGTCATTTTCCAGTGAGCCAACGCGATACCACCACATCGTGTCTCCAACCAATTTCCCAATTTTCACTTTTCTAATGTTTCTCTGTGGTAATGGCGCATCGCGTCAATGCCCAGTTTCTTATTCAGTAAGGCACCGTGATGGCGTCGCGTCGCGTCATCAGCCCAGTTCTCAGTTGTCCACTTTTCAGTGAACCGGCACGATCGTACCGCGTTGCGCCAGAGGGTAATGTCGGAAATTTTTAATGGAAATCCAAAGTTTCGTCCAATGTTAAATTAATCTTTTCCTATGATTTTATTACGTCTAGATATGGGATTAAAGACCTCAAATAATTTTATGTCGTTCATTATTCAATTCTTCCCCAAAATTAAGAGTTTTCTCTCTACAATACAAAACCCTAACGTCAAGAAACCAAGAGCAATCTCAAGAAATCCTCCAAGAACCTTTAAGAACTCTTCTTCTCAGGTATGTTAGGTGTTCATTCATGGGTCTCTCTCACCCATAAAGTCCAAGAACCCTTTTTAAACATACAAGATCTCAGATTCATGATTTTTATGTTTGAATTAGATTGAATTCATTTTCATGATATTAGTTGAGTTTCAATCCATGAATTAATTGCAAGTTTCATGAAAATTGAATAGCACGTGTGATGAATATGTGATTATCTTGATAAACCCTTGAATTTACAAATTGATTAATGTATCATGATATTCATGTGTTGGCCATTATCATGTAAATAATCCATGCTCCCCAAGTGTTTGCTAAATTACCTATGTGAAGTAAATAGTGGAATCATAACATGTTATTATGTGGTCCCAATCATATATAAGCTTATGCCCTACAAGTGTTTGATGAAATGCTTATGTGATTTTGACTAGTGAAAGCATGACATGTTATTATGTGATCTCATTCATGCACAAGTTCATGTATATTAAGTGTTTGAAAAAATATCTAAATGAGTGCATTGTTAGCAAGCAAGTATTGTTATGCCTTTATGATCATGTTATGTCTTTCTTTTATGTTATCGATTCCTGAGGGTATTTAATATCTGACAATTTAGTTGTTTACCTAGAGCCAGTGTCAGTTATAGAATAAAATCAGTCATGTCACAATTAGTAAAACTCATTCAGTCACAGAACTCAGGAAAACTCAGTAGACTCAGTATCAATCCAGTCCAGTTCAGTATAATTAGTTCAGTGTCTATTCAGTTGGGAGTAGGATTAAGCACCGAGTGAGCCTAGGGATGAGGGCTCACCCGTTAGTTAGGACTAGGTCCCTAGAAATAATCCTTAAGTTCCAAAACTACGTAGCCAGCGTAGGTTATGAAATGCCACCTGTTAGATAGGACTAACATACTCAGGGATCACCCGCTAGTTTCGGACTGATCTCAGGGGTCACCCGTTAGATAGGACTGACTCCACAGTAGTTGTTAGTACCCATGAAACGGTATTAGCATCCTTTCAATTGGGGTTACAGATTGGACCCCAACTCAGTTATCTTATCTTATTTGGGGCATGTCGGTTAGATGATTACCTCCCACAATTTCAGTTTCAGTCTTCAGTTTAGAACTTAGTTCATTTTACAGAATCAGGACTGTCAGACAAAGTCAATCAGTATCAGTAAATCAGTTATCAGAAACTTTAGATATCAGTTACTCAGTTATCAGAACTCAGTGCTCAGCTTCAGAAAAACTCAGTTACAGTCTATATGTATATGTACAGTATTGCATACTCAGTTATTTTCGTAGTATCAGTTATCCACGTACTCTTATATTTAGTTATTCTAGATCATCCAGTCAGTTATTGTTTATGCATATGAACTCTTATATTCAGCCTTACCTTATCTAGCATACTAGTACATTTCACGTACTGATCGCATACTCTTTCTTTGTATTATGATGTCTCATATCATAGATTCAGACGCTCAAGATCCCGACCGTATTTATACAGGTCCAATCAGCAGTTGTAGATTTAGTAGTGAGTCCTCATCTATCAGGGATATGATTTATTTCAGTTTATCAGTAGTTGAGTAGTTGGAGTTAGTTGGGGACTTGTCCCATCAACTCCATATTTAGCCAGTTTAGTTAGCGACTTTCAAACTAGACCAGTTCAGACTGTGTTTATTTTTTAGATTTTTTTACCAGATGTTATTATTTATCAGTATTTAGCTTTTGTACCTTATGACAATTCAGTCAATTCCACATTTATTTCAGTATTACTATTCAGTGCTCGCAGCAGATATCAGTCATGGGTTAACTTGTGGTCTTTCGGGGTCGTAAGCACCGTGTGGCATCTAGAGTGTACTCTCGGGGCGTTACACCTCTTTTTTTGTGTGTGGAAATTGTGGTATATATTGTTACTAACTCTACTTTATGGAGTTTGTCCATTTCGAAGAATCTGAAATGTTAGATTGAACCAGAATTTGGTAGGGCGTGAATGCCACGAAGCTTGGGGGGGTACAGTTACAGATCCAAACAAAGCAATGGAACACATAATTAGTCACCTTAGCAGAAAGGAAAAAGCAAAAGGTAGTCTCTTCTGACTCTTTTTTCAAATCTTTCAGCTGGCTTCCTACGCAAGATTCTTCAACGTGATAGTCACACATTTATTCACTGTTTTCCAGTTCAAAAGGCAGAGAAGAACAACGAGATTGACATAGAGGATGAAAATTTATCTTTAGATTCTGCAAGAAACTCCTTTTCTCAAGCTCTTAAAAGTGACTAGAGACTCAATTTTTTCAAAGTACAAAGCAATTCACCTCACATTTTGTGTAAGCATTTTTTTTATTTTTGTGGATTTTTGGTTTGAATAATTCATTGGAATAGAAGGTCAAGATCGGAGGTTTGGGTCGGGATCTCTATTGAAGAAACCAGACAGGCGAAGACCTGCTTCATTAGATCTAAACAATGATGTGGTAAACACCTGTCATTATTCTTCTCCGCGTTTTGGAGTCATGAAGAAGAATCCCATTACGACTAGCCGAGTTGCTACATTTCCAAGTCCAAGAACACCAAATTATCGTCATTCCAATGTTGGGATTCAAAAAAGGTGGAGTTCAGAACGTGTGCAATTGCATCCCGCTGCTAATAGGAGGCAATTAAATACTGCATTGCTGCCTTATAATAATGGAAGGGCATTACCTTCCAAATAGGAATATGCAGAGAGGCGGATTTTTAGCCCGAGAGATGGTTCTATTAGAAATTCATTACAGCAACAGCAATGGCGGCCTTAATCCATAATCGGGCCTCTTGGTCCTCCTGGTCTAGCTTACTAATCATTGTATTCTCCTGCACTACCTATTTTTTAAGGGAGGAAATGGTGGTAATCTGTTAGCCAATTCCCCCTTTTCAACCAGAGTGATAACAAATGATGGTTTGTCAATTCAAAGTGGAGGCAGCTTGGGCAGTGAAACTTTTATGCTCTAACAGAACCATGCATGGCAAGGTCCGTTAGTGTGCATGGATGCTCTGAACTAGTCTTTTTATCGACCTTGCCTATTTCCCAAGGTACTGATTTTTCTTTCCCGTTGACTGCTTGTTTGCTTAATGTAAATAATATGTTACCTTACTATTTATTGCACATTGATTTGCGTTGCAGCATCATAATAGTAAAATATAGCATTCTTTTAGACGATAATTCCTAGAAGAAAGAGGTAATATGCAAGAAGATTACAAATAGAGCCCATTGGTTAATTGGTTGCAATACTTGATTGTTCCTTTGGAAGATTGAGACCTACATTTCCACTAGTAAAAGCACAGCTTACTTATAAGGGATCTACCAAAATGGTTAACCAGCTTCTTGGTTGGAGATTTGATGTCGCTGAAAGTGCACCCATTTTCATCACACTGTCAAGAAAAGTGACCAGAAAGAAAGAAACAAATGTTCATTTTCTGTTATCATTGAAGAAGTTTAGTAGTTAGATATATGATCAAGCTCAACTCAAATCCCTTGAATATTTGCTACAAATTATTGTAGCTTTTTATGTGCAAATATTATTATGGTTATATATGTTTATATATCATTACTTCCTATGTCAACGAGCTTAGCTACCTGTGTCTATACAAAATAAATAAATAAATTGTGTGTGTGCATATGAGAAGAAGTTTAGTTTCCTACCATAAAAGAATCAACAACTAATTCTAGGACCTTTCTAATTCACAGATATGAGAAGTGCGTACACAAGTAAATAAAGAAAAACTAGGATATCACAGTAACTCTAGCATTACTAAATCTAAAAGAATTGAGAGAGATATTAAGAAAAATAGCTTCTTTTCGTAGTAATGGAGAAAGTTGCTTCTGTCAGCACTATAATGACAACATGTTTTACAGTTACTGTGAACCTTAAGAATGGTTATGGCCCAGCTTTAGCACATCTCGACCAAATCCACAGGATACGAACATTTTGTTACTTTTTCCTCACATCTCGACTAAATCCACAGGATACGAACATTTTGTTACTTTTCCTCTTACTTCTTTCTCTTGAGATGGTCCTCCTCAATGGTTCAGGAGGCAGCATATTTACTCTGTTATGGTCTTTCAAAAATTGATTAACCAAAAAAAATTGATGTGCAGTCTTTAAGAAATGAATACAAATTAGAGTAACAATATGTTGACGAAATGAATGATTAATAAATTTTATCTTAACAGGTTTTTTCAAGTAATCATTCTCCCTGAGAAGCTCCAAATGTGGAGACTTCAAATATACTTCACGGGCCTTATAAACGTATATAAATGTCTACATAAGACAAAAACAAACAAAATGAAGGATCAAGTGATAGAATTCTTGGGATAATAGGAAGTCATAAAATCAATAAAAAGAAACATCTTGCTAGCGTACCAATCTCATCTCATATGTTCTAGCTGCAACCTCCCTATTCCTAATTTTTTGTTTAGTCATTTGGAGAAGCCTTTGGTCTTCACTCATGACAACTCCTCTATATTTCGTTCTCTGCCTCTTTCTAGAAGTCATTTCACCACAGTAGAAGTTAAGAAATTATTTACTATGTTAACAATATTGTTATAACATCAAAAAGAATGATTATAAGATGGATGTGCATTGCTACTTATGTATTGTGAGGTCATTTCTTCGACCATTTTTTCAGTCCCATCTACATCTTCTCCCAATAGATCGATATTGTTATTAAGATCTATTAATGTTTCTGTTGTTGGAGTGAGTTTTGTTCTTTATTTTTTCTTTCGGTTATATGTAGATTTCTTGTGTATTTTATCCCACTCAGACGCTCCTCGTCGTCGCCGTAGGAAGCCATATAATCAGTACAAATTGAATCACAATTGCTTTGTGTTTCTTGTTAAGAAACTGTATGATGATGTTGATTGCATTTTAATTGGGCGGAATTTGATGTGTACACGAAAAGTAAGATTGCTTCGATTGTGATATTGGTTCTCCTGTTGTTCGTATGGCTTATAGTCCAACAAGTGGACATTGTGTAATTGCTATTTTTGAGATTATTTCATGAAATATCTTCAATTCTTTCTGTTAAAACCTGTAAATAATAACACTTGTTGCGTTACCATGAACGTAAGTGTGCTGAAAGATCATGGCATTAGGCTCATGTAATTTTACAATGCATCATAAATACTCTGCATAGTTCTAGAAAAATCCTTCTTCCTTCTTTCAGATTAGCTCATTTCTTCAAATTTTGGAAGACGTCTTTTATAATAGTATAAAGACCTATAGTAGATGAAGTTCTTCGCGGCAAGGATCCTCAGGAGATCAGATTTTTACACTCTGTTTGGACAACCTTTTATGCCTCTCGTCTCTTCAGGTGCCAAATTATGGCCTTGATTCAGACATACCCCATCATTTTGTAATCACAATGCTGGGTTTTATCTTAGTTCATGTGTGAACTCATTTGTACTCGAGGTTGAATTTATTCTATGGATGTTACAAATTTTGATGGTTTTTGAAATTCAGGCCCTCACTTCACACACTGCAAATGGCATGCCTGCATCATTAATTACGTTGATGCAGCAAGTAAAGCAACACCAACCAATTGCCCACATGAATTGTTTTAGTTCTATTTTTTTTTCCTTCAATTTCTGGGGGTTTACTGTTTCTTGCTCTAATATTCGTGGGTTATTGCCTTTAATTTACTTATTATTGTTTGTGTCATTTATCTTTTATTTCCTCCATAATTTTTAATTTCAATAAAAGTAATAGTAACTTTATCTTCCACTTAATTTGATTTGTAGGAATGAATAACTCATGCTTGTAACATTCATAACAAGCTCGATTTTATGAGTAATAAAATACTCATCCTATATCGAAGCTTCAATTTTGTGGAAGGTAATGATTGTTGATTCTTCTGAGAAAAGTAATTACAGAGAAAACTTTCTCGGCATTGCTGGAAAACTTATTTGTTAACGATGACTCGATGAGTATAACTAACTTACTTTTTTTGTTCCTTAGTAATTAATATTTTTTTTGGTAACCTTAATCTAGATATCAATGTCATCATGTTTCATTGGCTGGTTGTTCAATGTTTATATGTGTGATTACTTAGTAGTGTTCATTACGTCGTTTGATGAATATTTTGTTTTCAATTTTTTCCTCCTGATTTAGTTTTTTGGATGTTCTATGTATGTGTTTTGAATAGTAGTATCATACTCCAATCACCTCTACTTTTTTACTTTTGTCAAAATTATAGTATAAATTACTCATATTAAGAGTAAAATTTATCAAGTTTTTATGATGGAATGGTATACCTGACTGAAAATGCAAAATGGAGCCCCGCTTTAATCATTTTTTGATAATAGGCTTACAATATTTCATTTTATATATTTATTGAAACTTCTCAGTAAAGGTGTCAAACGGGCCGGGCTGACCCGGCCCGATCCGGCTCGAAACACCAAATTGGACCGGTTTGACCCGGCCCGAAAAGCCCTAAGGCTTTAGGGTACCGGGTACCGGTCCGTTTTTTTTAAATTGGGCCCGCTTAACCCGGCCCGGACCAACCCGGTCCAGGCCCGCCGATTAACCGGCCCGGCCCGGTACCAAAAAAAAAAATTAATTTTAATTTTTTGGGCCAAACTAGCCGTTGGCCCAACGGTAATATTACCGTTTTTGGGTCCAAACGGCTAGTTTGGGCCCATTTAATTAAAAAAAATATATATATAAAATATTTTTTAATCCTCAAAATAAATCTATAAATACCCTACAACTTCAAATCATTTCTCACACAATTTTTCACTCTCTCAAATCTCATTCTCTCTCAAATCTCAATTCTCAATTCTCAAATATTCAATATATTTAATTTCTTAAAGTGTTCACTTTAATTTTTTAATTTTTCGTTTACAAAGTAAGAGCGGAAGTTTCTAAAGTCGCAATCTTCGGATACTTCCAAAATTTGGTATTGTCGTTCCATCTCTTACGTTTAATTTTTATTTATTGTATTAATTGTTTAATATTTAATTTTATTATATTTGTATATTTTGAATATTTTTAGTTTAATTTAATTTATATTATGGATAAATTAAAAAACCTCGCTGCTAAAGGTGTTAAAATTTTTTGTCCCGGAAGCGGTAGTGGTAGTAAAAAGCGAATTACTAGCGGTAGAGGTAGTTCAAGTAATAGATATACCCGTGTGACTTCGCCTCCGGTACCGCTTGGTACACCTTTTGAGGAAGAAATAGGTGTAGGTGCTCACGATATGGATTATGTAGAATTTCAGGAAAATTACGGTATAGAAGAAGAAAATGAAGTAGATGCAGTTAATGTAGACGAAGATGATGAAAATATTGCTGAAACACCCGCAGTAGGAGATGCTAATGTTAGATCTGAATCAGTTAATCTCCCTTCCCGTCCTCCCAGTGCCCCAAAACCCCGTAAAAGAACTAGTATTGCATGATAATTTTTTGAACGTATATCAGATATTGAGGTGCAGTGCAATATTTGTCAACAATTATATAAGCATAGAAGTGACGGTAAGCAAGGGGGTACGGGTACGTTAATGAGACATATAGCTGAAGATCACAAAAGAGAGTTAAATATTGCAAAAGGTGGTGGGGATGTTGGTGGGTCAACGCAAACTAGAATGGACCCAGCAACCGGTCAAGTAGCGAAAAAGTATAATAAATTGAGGGACCGGGAAGAAGTAGCTAAAATGGTAGCTGTGGGTTGTTTGCCTTTTAATTTTCCTTCTTCTGATGCTTTTATCCGTTATATACAAGCAATTTATAATCCTATGTTTAATGGTATTCCTAGAACTACTTGTCGGTCTGATATTTTTAGACTCCATTCACAATATTGTTTTTATTTATCAACATTCTTAAAAAATATTCAATGTAGATTGTCCCTAACTTCTGATCTTGGTCGTGCTGTTAATAAAAATGATTATTTAACCGTTACTTGTCATTGGATGGATAGTAATATCATAATGCAAAAACGTATTGGGAAGCAACGCAATGAATGTTTTAGTTTGCCTTAGAGATTGGATTAGAGCAAAAAGAAGAAACCAAGGAATGGAACCAGAGCCAAGCGACGACCTCAAACTTGAAGAAATTATGACTTCACGGGATAACTCAATAGAATCAGGTCCAATGCATGGGTTTGCCCCCGTTGACTTCGACTATCCTATGCAAATTCCAATTAATATTAACATGAATGAGTTGGAAAAAATGATGCATAATTTATAGATTTTTCATTCATGTAAATTATAAATTTTGGATCATTTTGCAATCAATAAAATTCCACAAATTCATTCACTCCTTAGTCGTTGTTTGTATTTTTTTTTATTTATCAATTTAAAGTTTTAATATCTTCTATACAACTGTATATTTAATGTATACATGTGTATATGTTTATATATCTTATATAGAAGTGTATATTTAATGTATACACGTGTATATATCTTCTATAGAAGTGTATATTTAATGTATACACGTGTATATATCTTCTATAGAAGTGTATATTTAATGTATAGATTGTGTATATAGCGTATATATAGTGTATATTTGACCGGTTTTTATCCGGGTTTGACCGGGTTTGACCGGATTGGGTTAAGTGGCCGGTTCCGGGTGGGTTTTATTTTTTTTACTGTGAGGCCCGGCCCGGCCTGGACTGGTTAAGGCCAAAACCGGCCCGGAACCCGGTAAGAGAGAGGGGGCCGGTTCCGGGTTGACCCGGCCCGGCTCGTTAGACAGCCTTACTTCTCAGCTATGTGGACTTTCACGGTATGTAAATAAATTTTCATGTCCTCTTGTTTGTACAACGATAACTGAGTCTTTACTTTCTAAATGCTCTCCTTTTTTTCTCTCTTTGAATCTGAATTCTTCCTCCTCTTTTTTCACAGGTAGATGTTGCCGTCAAATACTGTCAGCCCGAATTTTTAACATGCTTGAAGATATGCAATGTAAATAGTATAGCATATAGATATACAATGTAAATAATGATGTCACGAATGTAAACAAATACTTGCTAATCATATAATATCTATGTAAATAGTATATGCCTTAACTAGCAAAAATATGACAGACGTTGGGCCGATGCTAGTACGGACCATTACTATCTAGTACTTTACTAATAAATTGGTTGTCAAAGTTTGACCAATAAAATGGCAGCCCACGTCCTGCTTGCATGACTCATTGTTCTTTTTTTTGGGGGGGGGAGGGGGGAGGTTAAAACATGACTCATTGTTCATGCATACAAATATTACACCCTAGCAATTTATATAGCATAATTGAGTTTCAAGATTTAAATAATTTATCCTAAATATTTTTATGTTCTTTAAATAATTTTTTTTGTGACTTATAATATTTTATTAATGTTTAATCACATAAATTATTATTCAAAAATTGTATGTTTGAATTTACGAGCAATATCATTTGATTATCAATAAATTACTATTAGACGAATGATAAATTTATAATGGATGCAATATAGTTAAGTAGCAATTATTGTTACCGCAGAAGGTACAAGTAGGATACTGTCATTCAGTACACCTGTACTATTGTTGAGTTATATCATCCACTAAGCGAACGAGCCCAACATGCTAAGCTTCAATTTTTAAAATTATTATGGAAGCAGTGAAATAAATTGTTATTATTAAATAGTTTCAAATAATTTAAATTTTTAATTATTTTAATTTATAATATATTTTCTTTTATTTCAATTTAAGTGACATCGATATAATTTCGAAAGTTAAACAAATATCATGATTGAAGTAGCTAAGCAGACATGTCTAAATGACTTATAATAACTAATTAGAAGTGATTAATAAAATTGCTATAAAAAAGGAAAAAATACATAAAGTAGCATACTTAATATTTTGATCATTCAGATCTTAGATCGTAACTATGTATTTAATTTTTTTTATTTGAATCTAATCATTTAGATGTCAGCAGGTGTACTACCTCCATACCTTTTTTGACACATATATTACTATTGTACAGTACTTCATCCGATCATTTTTTTATCTATATTATCCTTGCTGTTAAATATTATTTATAATCTAATACTTAAATTACTTATAATAACTATTTAGAAGTGATATAATAAAATTACTATAAAAGTTACTTGTGAAATTTTTCTAAGTGAAACCCGTATAAGTCGACAACTTAATTTAAAACATCAATGATTAACTGATTAGAAGTGATATAATAAAATAACTATAAAATGTACTTGTGAAAATTTTTTTAAGTGGATTCCATATAAGTCCTCAAGTTAATTAAAATATCAAGAGTTAACTTATAATTTTTTGTCAACTTTATCTTTTTTTTTTATGAAATATTATTAATTCTCTAATAATAATTAATTAGGGGTGATATAATAAAATCACGATTGAAGTAGCTAAAACAGGCATGTCATAAATGTCTATTGTACTTTTTAATTAAATATTATTAATTTTTTAATACGTAAATGACTTATAATAATTAATTAGGAATGATATAATAAAATCATGGTTGAAGTAGCTGAAATAGACATGTCAGAAATATCTATTTTACTTTTTTAATTATACATTATTAATTTTTTAATACGTAAATGACTTATAAAATTAATTAGGAATGATATAGTAAAATCATGATTGAAGCAGCTGAAGCAAGCATGTTATAAATTTTTATTTTTTATTTTTTTAATTAAACAATATTAGCTTTTTAATACACAAGTGACTTATAATAATTAATTAGGGGTGATATAGTAAAATCACGGTGGAAGCAGCTGAAGTAGGCATGTCATAAATTTTTATCTTACTTTTTTTAATTAAATAATATTAATTTTTCAATACGTAAATGACATATAATAATTAATTAGGATGATATAGTCAAATCACGGCTAAAGCAGGCATATCGTCTACAAGCTGCCTACTTGAGCAGTTTCTTTCACACTTATATATAATTAATAGATTAGTGAATGTTCGCGCGATTATAAATGATATTTTATATTATAGATATAACAATTAACAAAAATTATCAATATACTGAAAAATAAAAAGATACAAAAACTTTATTATCGTAGATGAATAAAACTAGAGAAATAGATATTAATTTCTATATGCATCTAACATATTTGTTTCTTCCAAAGAAAATAAGAATGGAGTTTAATATCTAACTTTACCTAATTAAGTTGTGGAAACAGATTTCAAAGAAAATGAAAATGAAGTTTAATATCTAAATTTTACCTAATTAAGTTGTGGAAGCAAATTCTTACAGAAATATTAAATAAAACTGTATACAATAAATCCATATTCATTGTTAGTATAGTATGCAATGGGATAACTCCAAGGATAATAGAAACAACCCACATTTCTGAATCAAAGCCTAAAGTCGTCAGATAATGAATTAATATTGAAGCATTGCCAAATGTCCACCTACATCTGCATGCTTAAATATAACAAATGAGACATAATCGTCAGTAATATAGGATGCCCCTCTTTGCTTGTCTCTAAACCTAATAAGGTACTTATAAGATGGTCCAGAAAAAAAGAAACTTTTATTGTCCTTCTCGGTTGACACCACCAATAGAAAGGCACAATAGTCTTGCCAACAACTAATCCTAGTACAATTAGAGCTTAAACAAAGTGATTTTCATCGATCACGTATCACGTCAAAGTTCAACTAAATGCTAAACTTATTAACTGCTTAGAGGAATGCTATAAAAAGAATATAGTAGCAAGGGTTAAAGTTGAAAAATGGAAATCTAAAACATTGTTAAAGTTTTATACATGTGAAGCACTATCAAAAGAAAATGAACAAACATGCATTATTAGAGTATTTAAGTAGATTCATTAACATTAATATCCGTTTATTGAAATGCAAGGCCATGGGTCTTGAAGGCATATCGTTTCATCTTTCATTTTATTAAATGTTTATCTAATTGAGAATTTATTTATGACACTTTTAACCTTTTTAAAAAATAAAGTAATTAATAGAAAAATTAAAGAAAAAAGTCAAAAAAAATGAGAAAAAAAGATAAATAGCAATAGAGGCCAAAGAGGGGTGTCACATCACCTCCTCTATATTTCTCATATATACTAGTTTAGCCGCACGTGTCTCACACGTGTAAGGTTTGAATATTTAAAATTAAATGATTTTATCAATTACGGAGATTTTATCTAACGTTTTTATATTTATTCTTAAATTTTTTAAATCTTCTTAAAATCAAATTTAGTTGATTTAGAATTCTTAAACTAATGGAAAAAAGAATTACTTGTCATTAATTTTGATGATTTTAATAAGAAAAGGTTTTACTATAAATATATTTAATTAATTGTCAACTCTTATATATTAGGAAAAATAGTAAAAAAACGATTTTATCTAAAGCAAAAATTCTTAATGAAGGGTAAAAAATTCAAAAATTATTTCTAAGGCCCTTCACACTTTTAATATAGTATAGATACAAATAGATATAGATAGATATAGATATAGATATAAATATAGATATAGATATATTGATTTATAAATTATAATAAAAATATTAAATCCTTTGTTTCTTTAGGAAAAAAGTTCCTGCGCTTTATTTATGTGGCCAAACTCGTAAGTTTGATTTAGATTATTTTATTTTTAGAGTATTACATAAATGATATGCATAATTGCTATCATTAGTTTTACTCAACGCTTAAGTTTTCTTTAATAATCTTTGATAATTTTAATACAAGTGTATCATATCAAGATTCCTCATGATTTGATTTGTGCATTTAAATTCTTATAAGTTATTTTCTCAATTTTTTTATCAATCTCTATATCTTAGTGTCAAATACGTTATTGGGCCATTTTTGTACATTGAATTTTTACTTAAGAGGTAGATTGAACTAGGGAAAAGGATGAAAATGGCCAGTCGGCCAAACAAATTCCATCAAAAGTAACCTAAGAATTATAATTCCACTAATTAGCTATTTCGGCTCCTTTTTAATATACCAATTCATTGTTTTCTCTTTTTCTTTTTTCCTTTGTTGGCTGCTCTTCTCACTCTCTCTCGCTATTCTTTTTAAATTTTAAAAAGTTACCTTTTTTTATTTTAACAATAAAATATAATTTTATGTAGTTTTTTTTTTCAATAATTTATAGTTAGAACAGAAAAAAAATCAGTACATTATATTTTTTATTCCTATTATTCATACTTTTAATATAATAGAATTGTTAAAGATATATATTTATATATAATAATGATACAGTTTCTATATATATACATATTCTATATAATAATTATAGTATTTTTATACACATTCTACACAATTTTTTACTACAATTACTATTTGGATACATATTTTATACGACTCTATATAGTTTCTACATGCATTCTAAAAATGTATCAATCTAGTATAAGAGAGTATCAGTTGAGTATATGGACACTGCAAGTGTATCAATGTAGTATAAAAGTGTATTAATGTGGTATAAAAGAATATCAATTGGGTATAGGGACTGCATGTGCTTACATAGAATTTCCTTTCTCTTTTTAAAAAAATGTATCAATATAGTATAAAAGGGTATTAATTTGATATAAAAGTATATCAATTGAGTATAGAGAATGCATGTGCCCAATTAGGCCAAATGACTAAAAAAGGGGATTACTTTAGCCAACTGGCTACAACATATCCACCTTTTCAATTATGAGCCATTTCTTTTAAAAATGGTCATCCCATGTTCTTTTCCCGTTGAACTATGTGGTGTCTTCGACGTATTCACAGTAAAATACAAACAAAAAGTTATGGCAGCACATGATGTTTTGCAGCCAGGTTATATACACTATAGAAAAACAAGAATAAGCGACAGGTAAATTCCATAGCTAACTAGGAATACCGGAGTAGTAAAATAATTCACCGTTAATTCTATTTAAGACAAATTAATGATATATCTTTTTTTAAAAAAATCATTAGCTAACATAGAGTTGTCAATACGGGTCGGTCCAACCCATCTGAACTAGCCCACACGAGCTTTGAGTTTAACAGGCCGGGTAGGATTGGCCCATCAAAATGATGGGCTAAAAAACACCAAGCCTACACTATTACTCTGTGGGCTGCGGGCCTCACGGGCCAGCCCACTTTTTAAAAAATAATATTTTATAATTTAATTTTAGAATATTAATAAATATGAATATTACCAGACAATATTACATAGTGTTAATACTTGTTAATCAAGTCTCCAACATCCTCAAAAAATACTCCTAATAGCGAAATTAAATAACTTTTGACATGATATCCTTCGAACCAATTAAAAATACTAATAAACAATCTAAATAGTTGCATATATTTGACTTACGGGCCGGCCCACGAGCTAGCCCAACCCATATTGCTCAAACCCCACAGGCTTATACGGGTCAGGCTAAAAATCTTTGTTCTTAAATTGGCTGCAAAAATTGAAGCTCAATTGCATCAAATTACAGATCAGATAAAGCCGGCCTAATGGGCCTAGCCCATATTGACGGCTCTAAGCTAAGAGTAATTTAACAGTTAATAAACAACGAAGTTCACAGCTAATTACAACTTTTTTGGGTGATATATGGCTAGGGAATCCCTTCTTTATCAGGTCTCGCTATTAATTTGGTTGACTTTTTTCCCCAACACTGTTTAGATAACTTTTCTTTGAGATGAAAGGGTATCAAGAATAATGTTTCTACTTTCTACCCTCTACAAAGATAAATATAATATCTATGTATATTTTAATTTTTTAAAAATCTTATTTATAAGATTATGCTGGATTTGTATTAATGCTTTTGTTGAATCCTTGTTTAGTCATCCACTTTACGATGTTTAAATTTATGTTTTATTACAAAATGATTTTGGGGTTAATTATACGCCCAAATATGGTGTATAAGCATAACAACAGATATGAGCAAAAAGTAGAGTTGAAGCAGATGATTTTCAAATATGGTGTAAAATCCTACTCAATACTTCCTCCTTCGTTATCCTTAATCATGTGTAGTAGTGAAATTATAAATATCACTGTATATTTTCTCCTAAAAAGATTTTTTTGCCCCATTCATCTCTTTCTCTTCAGATTTAGGTATTCAGCAATGTCTTTATTAATCACACCCTGAGACGATACAACAGTCCTTTCAACTCTTTGTCGAACTTTTAATTTCCTAGAAATTTACAGATCAATCCATCATTATTGCTAAACGTTGAGAGAATAACGAAATACTAGGGCTATATTTATAAGCAATGTACCAAATTTATAGGATCGAAAGGCTGGCAGTAATCCGCACGGCCATCCAGACCTATAATATAATATCAGAAAAAACCAACTGGAGGAAAATATGAAATTGATATAACAGACATAATTTACAAATTGGGAAGAAAATTACAACGATTTTAGTAATGACTACTTACATGTCTTAAGAAGAAGTGAGATTTTCTTTTCGAGAGTCCCTAAAAAACTTTGCAACTACGGATGAAAGAACTTAAAAACTATGCACAATTTATTGACTATCTCTAATTTTTTCTAAACGTAGAAACAGATTTTGGAAATAAACTTCTTAAAGCTCACAATATCTTTCTCACTCTTGATTTCTCTCTCGAACTTCTTTTGTTCTTTAAGTCTAAAATTGAGGTATTTATAGGCGTTTGGCGAATTCCAAAATCCAGACTTCAAAAATCTTGAAAAACTTTAGCATGTCGGGTGAGTCCCACCGTCACATGGTCATGTCTCCTCTTTAATTCCCATCCATCCATTTATTTTCCATTTATTTATCCTTTACATCATTGCATATGTCATTGATTTTGTTTTTTTTTTGTGAGTATCGTCACTGCTTACGTGTCTAAGTTATGTAGGACTTCTGGGAAGAAATTCATTCCAGAATCATCGTCTGCATTTGGGTCTTGAGGGAATTGATCCATAGCTGATTTATAGTCTTCCATTGTTGGATCATTTTTTTCACTATCTCCACTTAACAGTCCTAGTCTCGTTCCCGTTCTGGGTCTTGTTTCTTCTCTTGGTATTAAGAAAACTCCAGATTTTGGTTCAAGTTCTGGATTTTTCATTGCTATTTCTTTAGGTTATTTTGCTAGTAATTTTTTGATAGAGTCTGCTACTATTTGTTCTATATTTGTTTTATCACTTTTCCTTCTTCTCAAATGAAAATCATAACCTTTCTTATTTTTGTCTTTGGTAGATGAGGACATTCCTTCGTCTAGTTTGGGTACCTATTCTCTTGAAACTAGCTGGGAAAATTCTCCCTACATTTTTTGGCGAAGTGTCAGCTATCAACGGATTTGATAAGTCTTTACCAGTTACCATTAGAACTGGAGTAACTGTATCTTTACCCGATACAGTAGGTTTCTCAGCATTTATTGGGGAATGCACACCCGTCTTATCCATTTTTAAAGGAGATGGAGAACTCCTTGGAACCACTTGTCGGGTTTTATAGGTATGCTGGGTTTGCTGGGATAATTCAAAATGAAGAATTTTGATACGATCTTGTAGAATATCTATATATTCTGTCATTTTTCTCTTTTCATTTATAAGGTTCTCATTATCTTTCCTTAAAGTATTGTTTGCGTGATTTAATATTTGCAAGGCCTCGGTCATTGCAGAGCAATGATCACAAAATATAATTTTATCTGTGTCTTCTTTTATATTGTATTGGGGAATTCCTATCATATTTGGTCTTAAAGCAGGAGTAATATAATAATTTGACCCCAAACATCCTCAGGCATAGTCTAATGCTTCCATGAGGTCATTGAAGCCTTTATAAAGAGATGTTGTATAATTTTTTTATAGAGTCCATCACCTCTATCCATGTATGGAATACTGCCTGTGTCTGTCCCTTAACAAAAAATAAAACTTAAATTTATTAGTAGTATTTTTCTCAGTAAAACAATAACTTAAAGCATTTAAAACTGAAATAAAATAGCTATTGTCTCTGGGAGTCTTATTGTAAGATATCCATAGATTGTTGGTCAGGAATATCTGTTGTTTATCTACTCGCACATATGGTCTGAGTTTGAAAGTCAGGTTGGAGGGCTCATAACAGATTAGGTTATGTGGCCCAAAAATCATCCGTTCTAGCTTTAGATGTTCCAACATTGTAAGTGGTCTGTAATAAGTATTGCTCATTAACGTCCTTAGATAGTCTTGGGAGGTCGAGGCTTCAGCCTTACCTTTCCCCTTACCTGTATACATACTGAAACAAAAATTGTTAGTCGTTTTTTATTATAAGTCTAGTAAGTTGATCTACTAAGTTATTATCCTTCCCTTTAATATGTTCGAACACAATATTATAGATTGATGTGGCATATTAAAAGTTTAACCACCTTCTTCTACTACTATTCTTTACTTTTATTTTTTGATAGAATTTCACTATGGCTTCGCAATCAGTTCTTACTAATATTTCAAGTTTATTTAGTACATATAGTTTAAAACTATTTAAACCATAGATTACTGTTAGGGTTTTTGCGTTTATACTTCTCATATTGCCTTTTTCCTTATACTTACCACTCGAATAGGCATAAGTTTTTCATCTTTCTTTTCACTGTATTTATTAGATTTTGCTTTTAATATTGATCCCCATCCTTGAAGACTTCCGTCTATTTCTACAATTAGATAGTCTATTTCTAATGGTAGAGCCAAGTCTGGGAAGTCTTGGATCATTCGCTTAAGCTGTTGAACTAATTTTATATCTTCAACATTAAAAGTATTCTGACCCGTTGATCCTGTTTTAGAATATAGCGACCCTGTTATCTTTCCTAAGTCTTTAATGAAATTCCTAGCATAATTTAGTAGTTCTAAAAATTTCTGTAAATCCTTTGTTTTATCTAACCTGTCTGGCATTTCTAAGACCTTTTTCGCTATATGCGGTTGTAATTTTAATTTTTCGTCTCCAATGACTACTCCTAGAAAATTAATACTATTTTTACATAGTTTCATTTTCTTTCTAATTATTATTATTCTATTATATACAAAGAGTTTAAAAACTTGTTATAAATGTCCTAGATGTTCTCTCATATTATTACTGAAAACTAAAATGTCATCTACATAAACTAATATAAAAATTTTATAACTCCCAAAAATACTATCCATTTTTCTCTAAAAAATTGGGGGTGTGGTCTTCAGTTCGAATAACATAACTAGTCATTCAAAATGTCCTTCTGGGCACGTGAATGCTGTCCATTCTATGCTGTCTTCCTGAATCTTAATTTGCTAGTATCCTAATTTACAGTCAAATTTACTAAATCCTTTTCTTCCTTGTATTCTATTTATTAGTTCTGATTTATCTGGCAACTTATATCCATCCATAATGTTATTATCATTTAGTCTTCTATAATTTATTATCATTCTGGCTTATCCTTGCACTATTTAACTATGGTTTCTTACCATAAAAGCTGTTGATCTGTCTTGACCTGGATCTTCTAATTATTCCTAAGTCTAATAGCTCTTTTATCTGTACCTCAAAATCCTTAAGATCTTCATTTGTAGCTTCTATAGATGTTGTTTTTATAGTATATTTTGGATTGATTATTTCTAATTTACAGGTAATTTGATTGGAGTCCCAGTGCTGCAAGGGTTTTTCTCCAATTCTTTTTAGTTTGTCTAGAATTTGTATTATTTTATCTAGGTCTTTTTGATCTTTTATTACTCCTATATGTTGTATTCCTTTCTTAAAGTTTTATAATTCTGTATTCATTTCTATTAAGGTAGTTTTTTCTAATTTCTCTATTGTTAGTGAATCTTGTAATTCTTCATACATTGTTATTTTATCATTACATGTATAATTTTCTCCTTTGTCATATTCTAGTGATTTTTTGGATTTTATCTGAGTAGAGTTGTTTGAGCTTTCTTCGTCTGATTTATCTTTAAGGGAACGATATTTGGTTAGCTTAGGTTGTGTTTGTACTGGTAAGTGAGTTATATTGCTTGCAAAGATTACCCAATCTCTTGTAACAAAACAAGATCTAATCCTAATACGAAGTCTGCCCTTATGTTTAAGTCTCTAACTAGTATTTCGTTGAGTTTGTATGATGGTTGATATAATTTTTCACAAGTAATAAATTTTTTTACCTTTGCTCTTGGTATATATTTTGTATAAGTGTTATAAGTTCTATCCATCTGCATGGATTCTTGGAGTTTTGATAATTCTTTAATTAGTTTAGGTGGTACAATCCTGCTATTTAATATACTTCTTGTACATCCTGAATCCACTATAGCTAATGTTTCAAACTAATAATCTTGAATTTTTATTCTTGCTAAGACTTTGACTATACTAATGTTCTTTTCTTCATTACATATCATTCCTTCAAATGATATATTCATCGATTTTTTCCGTTTGACTTTATTATTTTCAACAGATGTATTTAATAATTCTACTTCTAGTGCCTCTTCTTATTTAATTACCTCTTTATGTTTTTCGAGGTTATTTATCCTTATTTCTAACATTTTTAGTCTTTCTTCTAGCTATAATTAATGTGAAATTAATGATGTTTTAATTGAATTTTTTACTCTAATGGTACATTGCATATACAAAAATTATGGTTGGTTGACATATTGAATAGATTCTGAGCTCACGCGTACATGTATTGAATAAACTTTTAGATCTTCATACTGGTTTGGTTTTGAGCATTTGATGTCACCCAAAATTACACCTCCAAGAAAGTATAATGCGGTCATTGTCAAATAAAGAATTCAACAAATATTGGGGTTGAACCCACAGGAAATAGGTTGAATTTCTGTCATGAACTTGTTGAAGTAGCCAAAAAATGCAGAAAGTAAATGGGGGTTTTGTGAGAACAGAAGCATTAGTAACAAATCATGATAACTTTAGATTAAAATCAATATGAAACAAACACTAGGACTGTGTTTCCCTGACTTCCTAATTCTGTAGACTTATCTCGCTCATCAAACTATCTTGAAGCCTTGCATGCAGAATCTAGCGAGTTGTGTATCACTAACCGTGTTTTGAATACCTTTGGTAAATTTCACTCATCTCCTTTTATGTCTCAAAGTGTTGCATTACTAACCTTTGTACTGGATCCCAGATTAACTATCTCCTTTTGGGTCTAAAACTAATTAGATGAAGGTTGATAGTTTTAAATTACTGTTGTGATCTTCTTTAGAAAATCACAATACATGTAGTGAACATCAATTAATAAAGACTTTGCACTTTCTCTACTTCATCCATAAGGGTTCCTACAAACTTAGTTAAGAGGTTAGCCGCTCATGTTTGCAAGAACACTCATAGAATTCATGGAAAAAAACAAATTAATAATCTTACAATAAATTAAGAATGAAAGCCAAAATCTCAAATTAATCTCAAACTATAAAAAAAAAAGAACAAGGATTCCAAGATCAAAAGTATCAAAAGTAATCTCAAATTACTGTGCGTAAACTAATAACAAACCGTCCATTGGGTATTTGTAGGATACATCAAAAACCTAAATATCCTAACGAAAACAAAATAGGAAAACTAAGTCGGCACCTATCTACGGATCTACTTACGGTCCGTAGGTACTACCTACGGACCCTAGGTGGGTTCATAGGTCCCAGAGGAAACTTTTGTTTTTAGATCATCCATTTATGGGGGCACCTACAAGGGTTGTAGATGCCACTTACGCCCCGTAAGTGGCTTTCCTAGGTTTCAGAGCCAACATCCAACTTTTAGAACTTTTCTTCTGTCACTTACATAAGGACCTACAATGGGCATATATACCACTTACAGGTTGTAAGTGGATGCCTCTGCAACACTTCAACTCTTTTTCTCCCTTTTTTATTCTAACCTTATTTTCCTACAAAACAAACACAACACATCACATCTAACAAAAAGGACCTAATTACTTGCATAATTTTTGGTTTTAAGCATCTAAAGTTCCATGAAATCATGTCACATCAACACCATCAACTTAGAACGATTGCATGTCCTCAGGCAACTAACACATAATAATCACAACACAACTCTTAACTAAGAGAAACGTAAGGCGCCTATGGCATTCAACTCAACTTTAGTTTAAAAACTCTTACCCCTTTCTATTTCCAAATTTTCAAAACCACTGTATGTATCTAGGTAGCACAAATATATAACACAAAGGAATAAAGAATTGACATTAAATTAGCAACAAACAATAAACAAATATGTAAGTTGCACTACTTAAACAAATAGGAATTCAACAACACAACCCGTGTACCCTAAAAGAAAAAGTCCCAACTCTCACAATATCATCATGCATCTCAATTGAAGGGACTATGTTAAGACACTCACTCTCATAAAAGAAGTTCCAATCAATGTACACAGATTACCATAGGCTTGCCCTTATTTTCTATACCTTATTTTTTGGACAGTTAGACTAGGATCACTATAGAACTTTACTCTGCTTATAATGTAGGCTTGGGAGTAGGTATGGTACATTTAGGATCTAGCGATTAAAATTTCTTGACACTGCACATGCATTTTGGATCCACTTCTTAACCTCTCTTCTTTTATTTCTCTTTCCTCCTTAATTGGTTTTTTGGATTTGGTGTGGTTTTATTTTTTCTTTTCATTTATTCTCTTTTATTTTCTTTTTCAAGTATTTATTCAATTTTTCTCTTTTTCTTCTACCACTAACCTTACTCTCTTTTTCTTTTACATTACACCCTTTTTGATTCCCAATTTAAAATACGCACCCCTATGATAGACACATCAACTTAAGAGATTTGCCTGAGTTTAGGTGAACAGTGTCCAAGGAGGCACAAGGGTCAAAACAGGTTTATTGTAATCAATTTGGGAAGGTGAAAAGGTGAGATCAAGAAAGTAGGTCTATGTAGACTCAAATAAGAGATCAAGGGATACTTATTCTCATTTGGATGATTATTTAGGCAAAGAGTGGACTAAGTCAAGGAAGTCCTATGATCATGTCCTAACCAACTATCCTACAACCTAGGCATGACTAATCAATTGGTCAAGTTTTCAATTAAATGCACAAAGAAAACTAGGTAAGTATGTTACACACACATGGTACAGGGTTATATAACCAATTAATAGATATCTAGTTCATGCAAATGCTATGCTATGATTATTTTGTCCCTAATCCTAATACCATAAAAAGATTCACAATAGTCACACAACTATTCATATTACATAGTTCAACAAAAACTTTTGGAGTGGTATCATTTTTTCAAAACACTTAAGAACAAAAAAAATTGTCAAAGGTCCTTAGGTTTCTTATTTTTCTCCTAATTAAACACAAACAACACAAAACACAAAAGAAAAAACACAATACGACCTAAACATGTTGGTTTTACTAGTTTAACAAAGCTGATGGGGAAAACACGATAAGAAAAACACTTGGTTGTGGTATACCTCCCCACATAACTAAAGACTATGCAATGTCGCCAGTGTGTAACTATAATGTAAAACAAATGATTAACACATACCTTGGATACTCTAGACGTTCAAATCTTACTCACCCCTATTTGGGGCATGCCGTGGCTCAATTGGAGGAGGTGGTGCATGATTTCACCTTTTTACCTTATCAACTAAAGCCGACACAACTGAATCATGAGATTTCCTTTTTAGGGCCTGTTGAAAGTCTATAGTCGGGTCATATAGCTCATCTACAACATTTTTTTGCCCTAATAATGAGGCCACATCATTATTTGTAAAAAGATCAAACACCACAATAGGATCTCAGAGTAAAGGCTACATAAAAGCAAGAATGACTAGAGGGATGACCAAAATATAGTTCTCAGATAATGATAGGACCTCTAAACATAGAGTAGCCATCTCCTTACATAGGAACGACAAGTCTGGTGTGTAGAAAACACGTAGCCATGCACTCATCCAAGTTTCAAAGTTGTTTATATATGCATGTAGCTCTCTAGTGTACTCATGTATAGCTTCCATCATCATACTCTCAAATCTATACTCAGAAGCCTCTAGAGTAGTTCGGACCCATGGTCGTATCTGCAAAAATAACATGGCTAACTGAGTCTTTATTTGGGTGAGGCGCTCAGTCACCTCATGCTACTGCTCAACCATCTACTACAGGAACTCACGCGATGCTGTAAAATCCCAATAGTTATCAGGCGAGGGGATAAAGTAGTAGCCTCGACTAGCGCAAGAGTAGACGCTGAGGATGGTGTAGATGTGCCAATATCCCCCTCACCTATAATAGCTATGAGTTCAGATCTTTGATCACCCATCTTAACAGGCTCATCTAGAATAGAGGGCCTGTTAGAATGGGTCGTACCAGAAGTCAAAATTGGCTGAACTCTATGTACAAGGATCGAGTTTGCTGCAATCTTAATCAAACTAATGTCTGCCATATGGTTCACTTCCATTCGTTAATCTACCTTTGGAATAAGAGGTATTCACACCACATCACACAACTGTTGAATCAAGCAAAGAAAGGGAAATGTGGCAGTTTTACCGAACGCCCTCATGTGGATCTTAATATTAATACATTTGGCTAAATCTATATCATATCCAGCAATCACACTAGCAATTAAAGCAGCTCTATCCCATGTGAGCATGTTGTTTTCAAAAGTCGGATGCAATCTGTATCGTACTAATACCCACCAAAACTTCACTACAAAACGTAACGATACTTTCTTGATCTCTCTTTCCCTTAACCCATGGGGCATCAATGCCCAACTCAGCTATCTGTGTGGCCATCCATCTAGCTAAATCTAGTCTAAGTTCTCTATGCTCTAGGTCCCTTATAGTATGCCTACTATATGTAATCCTCATACAATAATCAAACTCAATTTCCATGGTCGTCCCCATATAATTCGACCTAAATAACACTCAGAGGATAGCCGTCTCAGAAATATCAACTCTAACCCCCTGAACAATGTATGGGTTATTTGGGGATGTTCAATCACTCTATCTTGGGCTGGGGTAACCCTGTATATCATGGATTTATAAGATTCATAAACTCCCAAATAAGAGTCAGGCTATGTGAACTCGAAGGCTGGTCCATCCACCCCCACAGATATCTCTCAATAGAGGCCTGTAAGTCTTAAGCTCCTGCTAGCCCAATTAACTCTATCCTAACCTCTTTCACTATACTATATCTTGAGTAACCCATCTCTGCGATGAAGTTATCTCTCATAAAGCTATTGTATTTCTCCATACACCATCTTAAAAAAATCTCAACTATCGATACAGCCGAGACATATGTGGATACAGACTCTGGTGCAGCAGGTGAAGAAGTAGTAGGCTGAGTTCCCTGAGTAGTGGCCTCAGTGCCTTGAGCTGATGATAATGATATCTCCTATGGGACCTGTGTTGCATCAACACCCTTATCAAACTGGGGTGCTACTAAGCCTAAGACTCACTCTTAAAACTAGATGCAGCCTTCGACCCCTCCTCAAACTAGGAGTCGGTTCTATCCTCCCTCTCTCCAAAACCTGAACCTATCCCTAACTCATCCTCCTCCTCTGACCCTGTATCCGACTCTCCTTTCCTTTCTCAAACTAGGGAGAGTATAGTTGTAACTAACCTTGTAGTGCTTTTGATGGTGCGAGCTAAATACCAAACTCTGCAACAATTGTTGTAGCAATAGCCTATCTCTGTGATCAGCCTTGAGTCTTTCATGGGGACAATGTTGTGCTTTCTAGGTACATAAGATGCTTTATAATGAAATAACTCTGTTTAGAAGACTTATCTCGTATCCTTGAAAAAAATCCCTTTTTTTGTGCAACATTTGGTGACGTCGTACCTTAAAAAGTAGTTGTTAGAACTTGAAACACAAGAACGGAAAAACAAATTGAAAAAAATTGACGACCCAAGGTAGGGGCTCCCTACGAACCCAGCCTATAGGCTGTAATTAGTACTTATGGGGGTTATATGTACCCTCATAGGAACTATACAAAGCCTAAAGCTTTAGGGTTTTTGGTTTGATACTTACGAGGCCACTTACGCCCTCATAGGTACTACTTACGAGGCCCGTAAGTGGCTTTGTAAGTACCCTCATGAGAGTGAGCCATCTTTTTCTCACAAATTTCAGCCTACACTGTTTATAATTTTAGTTTCAGCCCAAGATCGAACACTACAACATGCAACAAGTTCATTTCCAAAAGATGTATATTTTGGGTTTTCGACTCATTATTCAACTTCTTATTCCATTTATTATCTGATCATAGGTTTCCCAAATAAGAATCATGCAACCAATTCAATTTACCCAATTTAATGCTCCATAATTTTCAAGAATAATGACACTTAAAGAAATTTAGGGAAATATCAAGCATTATCTAAAGATAAATGATTAACAACATATTTTTACTTAATTGGAGCCAAGAATTTTTACCAGGATTTAAGAAATCTTGAAGTAGAATCAAACAAGTGAATGTAGCCCTACTTTGATGAACTTGTATGTGAAAGTGAGGAAGTTATGAGAACAATTTTCCTTTTATGGTTTAAGAGGGAAGATGAAGAGTTTTACATTGAGTAGGAGGTTTAAATTATGAAGTAGTGGGGTAATGGATCGATTTTGAGGGTTTTAAAAGTGATGATAGGCCAGTTCCGGTCAGATCTATATGGGTTCAACCTAGATTTTAATTTGGGCCCAATATTTTATGAGCCACTCACGGCCCCATAAGTTCCTCCATGAGTAAGTCTTGCAGTCTGAATTTTTTTCTATTTATATGATCCCCACTTAAGGGGTCATCTATTGCATTTACGACCCTTGTAAGTGGGTTCGTAAGTACAACTTTACAGACCCAACACATCCCTAAAATTTTTCTGACACCTATGACACCACTTACCTATCTAAAGGTTGGAGCTACGACCATTGTAAGTAGGATCGTAGGTCCACTTACCTGGACTGTTCTAAATTTTGCAATTTCTTAGTAGTTTCCAAGTGTTTCTCCGTGTTTCAACCCACAATAGAGAAAATAAAATGAACACTAATACCTTGGGTGCCTCTTAAGCAATGGTTGATTAACATCATGGCATGACATGGCTATGTTGGATACTCAGAATTCACTAACATGCCCATGGTTTACCTCTCATGAAGCTACTAATGTAATGTTATGGGATGACTCAGCTACCTTGGTTACTCAGACTTTGCCAAGGATTAAATTATCACAAGCCTTTAACTCCTCCATACTCCCAATATAGTACTTAACACGATGTTCGTTCACCTTGAATGGGGCTTCGCCATCTCGTTTCAGCTCAATTTCACCATGAGTAAATACTCTAACCACGGTGAATGGTCCATATCACCTAGACTTCAACTTGCCAGGAAACAAACAAAGCCTTGAATTATACAACAAGACTATATCACCCTGCTAGAATACCTTTTCTCAATCTTCTTGTCATGGTACAACTTCATCTTCTCCTTGTACAAAGAAGAACTCTCATAAGCACAGAGCCGGAATTTATCCAACTTATTCATCTTACTCATTTTTAGTTTTGCAGCATTACTGCACTCAAAATTTAGCTTCTTCAATGCCTATAGTGCTTTGTGCTCAAGTTTAATCGGCAAGTGGCATGCCTTATCGTACACAAGCTGATATGGAGAGACACCTATGGGGGTTTTAAAATATGCCCAATAATCCCAAAATACATTATCTATATATAGTGACCAATCAGTCTGGTTGGCATTCACAGTCTTTGCCAATATAGACTTGATCTAATAATTGGGCACCTCAACCTACCCACTTGTTTGTGGATGGTAAGTTGTTCCACCTTATGTTTCACACCATACTTCTCAAGCAGGACATAAATACATGATTATAAAAATGGGACCCACCATAAGTAATGATAGACCGTGGAGTACCAAATTGAGAGAGTATGTTTTTTTCATAAATGTTGTGACACTACTACCCTCATTATTGGAAGGTGCAACTGCTTCCACCCATTTAGAAACATAGTCAACTTCCACCAATATATAATTCATACCATAAAACTCACAAATAGGCCCATGAAGTCTATTCCTTACATATTAAACAACTCAACTTAAGAATAAGTGTCATGGGGATATCATACTTCCATGAGGTATTTCTATAATGTTGGCATTCGTCACAGGAACGAGCATAGTCATGTACATATTTATAAATAGTCAGCCAATAGTAGCCACACTGCATGATCTTATGGTTTATGTGAGTACCACCAGGTGACCCCCAATTGGAGATAAGTGACAAGCCTCAAGAATATGCATCATCTCAGCTATAAGAATACACTTTTGTATGATACCATCCGCACGCACCTAAAATAAGTAAGGCTCATTCCAGAAAAACATTTATACCACATGCATAAATAACTTTCTCTACTGAAACAACAAGTCTTTTGGGATAACGTCTCTTGCCAAATAATTGGAAAAATCAGCAAATCAGGGGATTAAGTCTTGTGATTTTGCCTAGACTCACTGATCTTGAAAAGTATCATCAATCTCAAGATCATCCCCTAATTTTATCATCTCCTCCTTTTCGAGGAAGGACAAATGTCAGCAACTTGATTTTTTGTACCCTTTTGGTTCTTGACCTCAAAATCAAACTCTTTCACCAATTGTACCCATTGAATCAACCTAAGATTCGCATATTTCTTTGCCATAAGGTATATTAAGGTTGCATGTTAGTATGCACAATGAATTTGGTCATGATCCAATATAACCAAAATTTCTCAAAAGTAAACACCACCTCAAGCAACTCCTGCTTAGTCATCGTGTAATTTTTTGTGCGAGGTTGAGTGCTTTGCTGGCATAGTAGATGGGATAAAGTATTTTTCTCATGTCTTTGACCTAGGACAACTCCTAGGGCCACACCAATAGCATCACCTCAAATAGAAGAGACTTATTTGGAGACACTATGATGGTAGCAAAAATAAACCTCTGTTTTAGTCACTCAAAGGCCCTAAGACAAGCATCATCAAATACAAACTTCACCTCCTTCTCTAATAATTTGCACAAAGGATTTGTATTTTTTGAGAAGTCCTTGATGAACCACCTATAGAACTATGGATGACCTAAGAAGCTCTGAATACCTTTGACAGAAATAGGTGGAGGAAATTTTTGAATTACTTCAATTTTAAGCTCTGTCAACCTTTATACCCTTCTTTGAAATACTGTGTCCCAAAACTATCCCATTTTTCACCATAAAGTGACACTTTTTCTAATTCCACACCAAGTTGCACTCCTTATATCTCTGAAGTGCATTAGCCAAACTGTAAGACCCCGTAAAATCCTAAGCTCAACTCAGTCTTTTATGCTTGCAAAGAGGTTTTGGACATAGAAAATTCTAGCTAAGTATTCAGTCTTAGTATTATTTTGGTCTTCCTAAGTTGGAAACTCTATTTCATGACTCTTATGACCTTAAAGTATCAATCTTTAGATTGATTCATGATCAAGAATGTCAGCAGGTGTTCCCGGATGAGTTTCGGATTTTTTAGACCTCGTTTGACACATGTTTGGGAACCCAAAATAGTGTATCAATGCGATCTCAATGTAGGGTGTCGTCCATCGCGTTGATTAATATTTTTGTTGGCTCCCATTGGAAAATTTTAGTGAACCAACATAGACTCAACGCAGTGCATTGGATATCACGTCGATGCCAATGATGCGGTGCATCGGTCGGCGCATCGACAGTTTGTTTTTTAGTTATTAAAAGTCACATCCTTAGGGGTATTAAGGTATTTTTTTCCATGACTATCAGCCCCAAAATATGAGATTAAGCCCCTTTAGAGGCTAAATCCATTCACTATTCTCAAATTTCTCAAGAACAGAAACCCTAGGTGATCTAAATTCAAAAAATCAAGACTCAAGATTTCACTGTCATTCTTCAAGAATTTAATAACCAAGGTATGTTAAGTGTTCATCCAAGGGTTTCCTTCCACCCTTGGAGTTTAAGCAATCTTTTTGAAACTACAAGTTAAAGGGTTTAATGAAATTCATGATTTGATTTGACTATGTTCATGATTATTATGTTAATGTGTAACGCCCCAAAATCCCATTCCGAGACATCACACGGTGCTTAGACCCCGAAGGACCATAAGCTAACCCTTTACTAATATCTGTACCTGTCTACTGTATAATATCTGAAATAAATACAAAAACTATCCATATGGTTCAACTCATCTATGAATACTCATAATACACATCAACAACATCCATCTGAAAAGCCTTTAAACTGTGGAGTTAATGGGATAAGTTCCCAACTAACTTCATCAACTGAAAATAAATAAAGTCTGAAGAAATAATAGTAAACTGAGATTCGTCCTCGAAAGAAGAGGACTCACTGCTGCTACTGCTAACTGGGACTGAACTGCTGAGGATACTTTGGATCCTCTGCCTCTGAACCTATGGTGTCAAATAAAACATCATAGCACAAATGCGTCAGTACAGGAATATACTGAGTATGTAAACGGGGTAGGCTAATGCAAGGGCTCATGCATGGACAATATCTAAACTGACTAGTCATGAAGATGCCACATGAGAACAAATACATGAATGTACAAACCATGAACACAATCATCGCAACTCTAGATACCGAAACTCAGATATCACTTTACTGCAGATTGAACTCACTACTAACACTAAGATACTGAATCACTCACTCATCTAATACTGATAACTTAGGATCTATATGTACTTAGATCAAGGACTAAATTTCGAGCTTACTATTTTTGACTAAAGAAATTAGAGATCAACTTTTCTAACAGATTATTTTGGAAGTGATTATAAATGATAAGAAGTATGATCATGTTCGAATCTAACAATGAGAATACTCAATAGAATAAAGAATCTGAGATGGATATCAAGCCTACTTGATGGGAGATCTCTAGATATAATAATAATAATACTCAACATGGTCTAAGACTAAGATCAAGCCTCTCTGACGGGAGATCTCTAGATATGATCACGAGAATACTCAACTGAATCTGAGACTGAGATCAAGCCTCTCTGATGGGAGATCTCTAGTAATAATAATAAGAATCTACATATGAGACCAGGCCTATCTGAAGGGATGGTTCATGAACCAATAGAACTATCGGAGTTCCATACTAGGATCGACGACTGTACCACACAGTCCTAATTTCTGAAGAGTGATACTGAAACTGCAACTATGGGAAGTAGTTACTTAACTGATATGCCCCAACCTACCACAGGTGGGGTCCAACCTGTGACCCCAGCTAGAAGGGAGTCAATACCGTGCCACGAGTAATGACCTCTCTGGTCAAGCCTCTTTGATGGGATGACCCTCGCAGGAAGTTAGCCTGAGGCAATATGATAGTCAAACCTATCTGTCAGTGACAGCCTCTACTGACAGGATACTCCTGCATCCTGTGCTAGCTACACAGTTTTGGAGTTCAAGGATTGCTCCTAACGACTCGGCCTCTCTGACGGGAGAGCCATCATCTCTTCCCTCGCTCGGTGCTAGCTTCTACTTCCAACTAAAAGACTCTGAACTGAATTCTCAACTGAACACAACTGAACTGAGTCTTTTACTGATCATGTTTCTCAAAAGATCTGACTGAGTTATGCTGAGATTACTTAGTTTTGTATCTAATGAAAAAGGCATCAAATTATGGTATCTGACTGAAGATACAGAGCTTGAATAGATTACTCGAATCGCTTCTGAGATTAGACTTGAATACTATTAGATCTGAGCTGATTACATGACTGATGCCAGATTACTCGCGATACAGAGATTACAGAGATAACTGAGATTACTGAGCTTTCTTAAGTTCTAACTTTTCTGAGGATATAGAGTCCTATAGTTCACTGAGTTCGTAGAATCATAGCTCGACTGGAGTTATTGAGAAACTAACACGAGCTCTATTATCGGGTATAAATACCCCCAGGACTCGATAGCGTAAAAGTAAAGCATAATCATTCATTTATCATCACAATCATTCATGTATCATCATAATCATTCATGCATCATCATAATCATTAAAGAATCTTCCCAATCATTAACACAACTCTTCAAGTAATTAGGAATCACAAATGTCTATTCATTATCATAGTCGCCAAGGGGTCACTTTAAGCATCTTGGAATCATAATCATATAATTATGTAGGGGAAATATGCTACTAGATCGTACTCCATTCAAAAAGGTTTTACCTCATCTATTTCATACCTATATCAGTCTTGACATGTGTTTGGATATCACATAGCTTGGTGAAACTTCTTACTATCATGTCACAACTTAATTGCGGATTTCATGCTATCTTTGCACATTTCATTCACTAAGGCATTTTATCAAAACATTTCACTCACTAAGGCATTTTATCAAACACTAGGCATGCACGGGTTTACACTTATTTGGAAATTTTCTGCTACCATGGAATAATTCATTCATTTGGGCATTTCTATCAAACCTATGGGGGACATGCTTCACTTATTCAACTATTTCTACACCCAAAAGTCACGAACACATCACATAGAAAACAACTTCAAGAGGTTCTATCACATTAGTTCCACATACTAGGGTCAAAGCTTATAAATTTTGTAGACAAATATAAATCAAAACTCCACAACACCTTGAACATCCATTTCAACTCATACAAATCATTAACAACTCACAAACATAAAAATCTTTTAGTTTTTAAAAAGGGTTCCTGAGTTTCTTGGATGAAATGGATCCAAGAATCAATATCTACATACCTTAACCTTTTAAGTCGGATGAATTCTAATGCTTGAGACTCTATCCGTAGTTGTAATAAATAATTCTCGAAGCCTACACTATGAGGAAATTAGTTCTTGAAGAAATCTTAAAGATTTATTGATGATTTTTGGAAGATTGGGGTTCTTGAATTGAAACCCTAGATATTCTCTCTTTAGAGAATTGGAAGAGAAATGGAGAAATTAGGGTTTGAATGAGGGTTCCTCATATTTATAGAGGCTAAAAAAACATGGGAAATCACCAAAATATCCTTGAAAAAATGCCCTTAAATTACTGGAAAAATATTCTTGACGACATCCGTGATACGCCATCAAGTTGGTGATAGGCCATCACGAATGTCATAAAAAAAGGTAAAATATTGAGTTTCTGGTTATGGCTGACGACATTGGTGATAGGCCATCACGGGCATGACTACTTATCACAAAATGTCACCACTGGGGTCAAAAATTTTCCCAGGACTGTCAACATTGGTGATAGGCCGGCACGGGTGTGATAGCTTATCATGAATGTCATCACCAGTTTCCCAGCCAGATATGCTGGAGTAAAATGGGCACAACTCTTTGCTCCAATATCGGTTTTTGACGAAATTAGTATCGTTGGAAAGATAATTCAAAGGAATTTTATGTTATACATAGTAGGTCCTCCAATTCTATATATGAAAGGAGTTATGATAGATTGAAGTTTACCTAAATCTTGACGGTCACTAAAACTTGAACGATAGGAAAGCTTTTAACTCGTCCATAATTTAGGGGACCTCTATGATCTTAATTCATTCTCAAATAGATTCCCATACGATTCAAAGTATTTCATACTTGGGAGGATATTTCTGAAACATTTTGACTCGGATTTTTTATTTACCAAATACGCTCTAAAAGCATTTTGCGGGGCATTACATAATGGGGTTTTCTAATCCATAATTTGTTGCAAGATTCATGTGAAATAATTTATTATATGTGTAGTGTCATTTGAATTCATGCTAAAGCCCTGCGATTGTGAATTTAGTTTTGAAATTGTGATGCTCTCATATTGTGCAGTGTCATGTGCATGTACTATGCCCTCCAAGTGTTTGATGAATTGTTCATATGAGTTGAATAATGAAATTATATCATGCTAACATGTATTCCCCATTCATGTACAAGTTAATGAACTACAAGTGTTTGAGTAAATGTCTCTATGAATGAAATATAGACTAGTATACATTGTTATGACTTTCAAGACTATGCTATGCTCTAATTTTCATGCTATCGAGTCCTGGAGGTATTTAATACCCAACAATTTACCTGTTTACCTAGAGCCAGTATTAGTTACAGAGTATTCTCAGTCATGTTATGATTAGAAGTACTCTTAGTCAGTTACAGAACTCAGGAAATTTAGTAGTACTCAGTAATCAGTCTTAGTTCAGTATTCAGTTCAGAACCCAGTAGTATTCAGCTAAGAATTCAGTCAGTAATTAGTTCAGTACTCAGAGAACTCAGAATCAGTCCAATCTAGTTCAGTATTTAGTTCTGACCTCAGTAAACTCAGTTAGCTAACATAACTCAGTAGTATTCAGTCAATTAATAGAATCCAGTAGTATTCCATCAGTCAATGGAACTCAGTGAACTTAGTTCAGTTCAGTTAAATAGTATGATCGGTAACTGTTCATTCAAGCTTAGTACAATATAGGAATAAGTTTAATGTATTTCAGTTGGGAGTAAAATTCAGCACCGAGCGAGCCTAGGGATAGGGGCTCACCCGTTAGCTAGGACTGGCTTCCTAAAAGCAATCCCTAAGTTTCAGAACTACATAGACAGTGTAGGTTATGAGATGTCACCTGTTAGATAGGACTGATATACTCAGGGATCACCCACTAGTTTAGGACTGATCTCAGGGGTCACCTGCTAGACTAGGACTGATCCCACAACCATTTTTCTTTACCCATGGCATGATACTAATACCCTTCTAATTGGGGTTACAAATTGGACCCCAACTCAATTATCTTATTTGGGGCATATGGGTTAGATGATTACCTCCCATAGTTTCAGTTTCAGATTCAGTCTCAGCATAAAACTCAGTTTAGTTCTATAGATTCAGGACTGTCAGACACAGTCACTAAGCTCAGTACAAAACTCAGCATAGTTCCACAGAATCAAGACTGTAAGATACAGTCATTCAGTTATCAGTAATACAGTATCAATTAACTCAGATTTTTGGTAATCAGTATTCATAACTCAGTATCCAGTGTTGTCACGATCTCAGTTATAGTTTACGTACTCATGCATGTACTCTCATTCAGTTATATTCATATATTTCATTCAGTATTGTTCATGCATATGAACCTATGCATTTCAGCCTACCTCACTTAGCATACCAGTACATTCAAAGTACTACACATACCTTTCTTTTGCACTATGATGTCTTATATCATAGGTTTAAACGCATGGGCCCCCAATCATACTTGGCAGTTTAGATTTTCAGCAGTCAGAGTTAGTGGTGAGTCCTTATAGTTTGAGGACATGGTTTTTATTTTAGTATTTTAGTTTATTTCAGTAGCTGGAGTTAGCTGGGGACTTGTCCAATCAACTCCATGATTCAGACAGTAGAGACTTTTTAGACTAGAGTATTTCAGATAGTTGTTTTCAGTATTTAGATTTTAGTATACAGTATTTATTTACAGTATTGAACCTTATGGAAAGTTTTCGCCTAATTTCTGCATACTTTACAGTGTCATTATTCAGTTACTACAGTAGGTACCAGTCATGGGTTAGCTTGTGGTCCTTCAGGATTATGAGCACCGTGTAGCATCCGGGGTACATACTTGGAGCGTTACACAAATGGGCTAAGCAGTCATCAAAAGAGTCACCCACAATTGAGAAATCGTCCATAAAGACCTCTATAGTATCCTCCACTATATCAGAAAAGATGGATATCATACAATACTAAGAGGTGGCGGGAGCATTACAAAGTCCAAAATACATCCTCTTGAGCGCAAATGTACCATATGGACATGTGAAAGTGGTTTTATCTTGGTCAATGGGATCAGTAAGACTCTGATCATACCCCAAACACCCATCAACAAAATAATACCATCCTCTATTTGCGAGATAGTCTAACATTTGATCCATGAATGGCATAGAAAAGTGATTCTTCTGTGTCCAAGTATTCAACTTTCGATAATCCATACAAACTCTCCATTCAATTACTGGTATCATGGGCACGAACTCATTTTCTAATTTAGGACCAAAGTGATCCTACCCTTCTTTGGCACACATTTAACCAGGCTCACCCAACTTGCTATTGCAATAAGGTAAACTACACCTGTATCTATCTACTTGATGATCTCCTTATTCACCACCTCATACATAGGTGGATTCAAAGAACGTTGATGTTCAATGCTAGGCACATACTCTGGTTCCAACTAAATTTTATAAGTACAAATTCTGGGTAAAATCTCGATAATATCTGTAATGGTTCAACCAATGGCCCTTTTAAACCTCTGTAAAATTGAGATGATGGCCTTAATATGTGTATCTAATAAATTTGCAACAGTAATAATTGGTAAGGTATTGTTGGCCCCCAAGAATGCATAACGCAAATAAGAAGGGAGGGCCTTCAATTCTAAGATCGGTGGCTCCTCAGTAGATGGTCGAGCTGTTGGAGTCGCTCTATTCTTTTTTAAGTCAAAATCCAACTTCTTTGGTGCATAATTATAAGATCCTCTACCAATAAGATCATCACCATGTCATCACACTCATCAATGCTATCACTGTCAATGTTCATGATCACTGCTGCTAATGTCTCTACACTAAGTCTCTCCTCAATGGGCACACTTTATGCATTATCCTAAATACTGTCTATCATAGACACCACACACATATCTTTTAGCTTTCGTGTCGACTAACCCCCATTGAAAGTAACATGTTCATCATTAAGTCTGACCTTTATATGCCCCATCTCTATTTCAAACAATGCCCTACCCTGGCTAGGAAGGGCCTTTAAAATATAATAGGAACATCAAAATCCACCTCACAGTTAAGAATTACAAAATCAGTTGGGAATATAAAGGAAGCTACCTTCACTAAGACATCACATATTATACCAGCTGATTTCTTTACTTTTTGATTAGCCATCAATAATCTCATCGACGTCAACTTAGGTTTCCCCAACCCCAACTTCTTGTACACAACAACAACATTAGATTAATACTAGCTCCTAAGTCACATAGTGCTCAAGTAAAATCCAGAGATAAGAATAGTAAAATCTTTGGGATCCTCTTTCTTTGGAACAAAAAATCAAGAAATAATAGCACCACAATGGTGTATAAAATAAGCAGGCTCAAAACTCACTGTCTGTTTCTTCGTCACTAAGTACTTCATGAATTTTTCATAACCAAACATCGAGTCAATGCTTCTAAAAGAGAGATATTCACATATAATTCTTTCAATATTGATATGAATTTTTTATAATTGGATTTTTCCTTCTTTTTCTTCAACCTTTGAGGAAAATATGGGAGAGGTCATGGAATTGTCTTCAAAACTTATTCCACCTCCTTACCCTTAACTCATTTTTTAACACCCCATAATTTTTGTGAAGTCTCACTATTTTTCGCCAACTTCATAGTCTCAGCTTTGGGTGCATCATCAAGATCAATAGTATCATTCTTTACCCCATCGACTGCTGACATAAGAGGATCAGTAGTAGCCTTACCACTCTAAGTGGTGATGGCTAAATAGTGACTATCGTTCTTTGGATTCTAAATTATGTTGCTCAAAATAGTGCCTAGTTCACGCTGATTTACAGTTGTCAAAATTTATCAAACTAGTGCTCAAGCTACTTAATCATAGTAGCATGTTATTGTATCTTCTGGCTTAGCCCTAAAATATCTACCTTAATCTCTCTAAGGCAACTTTCTTGACTTTTTGAACCCTTAACAAGTTTTATATGCAATGCTTCTATCCTTGAATTAGAACCAAAGTTCCCTAGTGGAACATACGCTCTACTCTTATCTTTATAATCATTCTTTCTCCTCCAATCACTATCTCTCTTTGCTTTGATACCTATAATTGTCCTTATAATAGTTCTAACCTTGATTCACATGCTTCGAGTTCCAAGAGTCCAAATTGGAAACTTGTCTCTTGTCTCGAAAACTTTCCATCTCTCTGTCCAAATACTTAGCCTTCTCCTAAGATTCAGACTCATCATGTCTAACAAAATTACCTCGCATGCCACTGCATTTACCTTTTCAGCATTCATAGTTGCAAACTGCTTGGTAAGTAACCCAATATTTGTCCTTAATTGTTCAACCTCTTGAGCCATTGTATCGTCTAGGGCTCTCTACTCACTAGTAGCACGAATAGCATAAGTATCAACTCTTTTTTACCTCCCAACTATGCTACCCTTGGTTGGTATTAGAGACACAGTCTAAGATTTCTGCAACTAGCTCCTAATGAAGGCTCATAAAAGCCCCACCAATAATAGTATCAGCACCAACTTTGGTGTATGCATTCAGGTCTCTATAGAATATTTTGAGAAAATAACTCCCTGAAATTCTATGATTAGGCACAATCATCAACTTTTCTTGATCCTCAACTATGTCTCATGCAATGCCTCTAATGCAATTGTCTAAAATTAGAAATCCCATCCTTTAACTGCAACATTCTAGAGGGTGGGAAGAATCGAGCCAAGAACTATTTTTGTAACTAATTCCAATTATTGATGGACCCATGAGGTAGTTCCCCTAACTATAATGTCTCTTTTCTTGTAAGAAAGAATAGGAATATCCTGAGTCTCAAAGCTTCCTGACTCATCCCATGTAAATTATGAAAAGCGCAAATCCCAATGAAATTTATAATGTACATATTTGCATCATTAGTCGGCAAACTAACAAATTGACCCTTCATATTAAGCAACTGAATTATAGCACTCGTAATGTCAAACTTTAACCCTTGAGGAAACTTAGGAGGAATAATGTCCCTTATCTCAATAGGCTTAACATACCCCAAATCTTCCTCCAAGTCATCAAATGCTGGTAAGTACTGAAAAACAGGGGGTTGAACTCTATCTTTTTTAACTCTTTCTCTGTCGAGTGTTGCTTGACGCTCTTCTTACTACCTCTCACTTTCCTTTTAAGTTGTATGACGAGTAGCTTTCCTCATTTTATTCTCTTTATCTAGTAACTGGATAATAATTTGCGTAGCTATTTCTTGAACACCATGCGGAGGTGGAAGATTTAGATTAGGGTCATCATGTACCCCGTGCTCGTGCTCTTCCATCTTACAATTCTATCGTAAGGTTATTTCAAGCTCAGTGTTAAGGGGGATCAAGGGATCGCCTTGACTTTAAGTATTGGGAATACACTGGTGTACACCTTAAGAATAATAATAATTCAAAAACCAACAACCTCAACAGCCTTAATTAATCAATCCATAATTATATTCCCCGACATAATGCCAAAATTTAATGTCACCCAAAATTATACCTCTAAGAAAGTATAATATGGTGGCTGATCAACTAAAGAACCCAACAAAGGTTGGGGTCAAACCCTTAGGGAATAGGCCAAATCTCTATTATGAACTTGGTGAAGTAGATGGATAGACCAGAAAGTAAATGGAGGGTTTTGTAAAAGCAGTAGCAGTAGTAATAAATCTTGACCACTTTAGGTTGAATTCAATATGGACTTCCTAACTTCACAGACCTATCATGCTCGTCAAACTATCTTGATGCCTTGCATGCAAAATTTAACAAGTTGTGTATCACTAGCCTTCGTTTGAACATCTTTGGTGAATTTCACTAATCTCTTTTTAGGTCTCAAAGTGTTGCATTACTAACCTTGTCGCATTACACATTCTATACTTACAAGGGTTATTCTAGAAGGGTTCCCACGATCCTAGTTAAGAGGTTTAGCCTCTCATATTAGCAAGAACACTCAAAGAATTCATAAAATAAATCATATGAATAATCTTATAATAAATTAAGAATGAAAACCAAAATCTCAAATTAATCTCAAACGGTAAAAATCAAGAACAATGATTCCAAGATCAAAAGTGTATGTAAGAATCAATATAATGTTGGAGGTATAAAGAGCGCATAAACTAATAATGATACATCCATGGGGTACTTATAGGATACATACAAAACCTAAAAATTCTAACTAAACAAAATAGGAAAACTAAGTCATCACCTACCTACGTACATACTTATGTAATATAGGTACTAGCTACAGACCCTAGGTGGGTTTTTATCTCTTAAAGAAAACTCCATATTTTAGATCATCCCCTTACGGGGGTTCCTACGAGTGTAGTAGGTGCTACTTGTGCCCCATAAGTGGCCTTTGTAAGCATTTGAACTTTTTTTTATCACTTATAGAAGGAACTATGATAGGTGTGAGTCCCACTTATGGCCAGTAAGTGGGTGCCTCTACAATACTTTAGCTTTTTTACTCCTCTTTTTCTCCTAACCCTATTTTCCTATAAAACAAACACAATAACAGATCACGTCTAACAAAAAGGACCTAAGTACTTGTATAATTTCCAATTTAAATCATCTAAAGTGCCATGAAACCATGGAACATCAACATTACATCCTCATATCATACATATATTCATGAGATATTGGTACCATTGTGGAAACACTGATTTTGAAAGAAATAAGATATTTTTACAAAACTCGCTATCATAGCCCACGAGTCAGAGAGGAGCAATAGATATTGTGATTTGGTATTGAGATAGTATATGGGTTATGAACCTCCATGGGTCCTACCTGAAAGCTCTAAGGCTTGGTAGGTGTATACACAGGTTATGCAATAACCTAAGTTACATAACATCATCATTATCGTCATGATTGTATTTCATGAATTATGCATCTTCAGTGTTGTACTTTTATGCTTAATTTAGTGCATATCAATTATGTTTCTTTATGTATCTATATTCTTGCTTATGTGCTATGTCCAAAACTTGTAGTGGAGATAGTGTGAGCTACCATTTGGAATATTTTTTACTATAGTTTACATGCTCATAATAAGTGTTTATGTATCTTATTCTACATTTCTTAGTCGGCCTATGATACCTACTGAGTACAAGTGGACCGTACTCATCCCTACTGTGCCCTTTTGAAGTCGATCCAGGTGTAAGTGCATCGCACAACAGCTGAGTTCGTGTAGTGATCTTTGACACTTTGAAGTATTTGCCACTCTACACCTTCAGAGTCGACCTTAGGCCTCCTCCTATCCAGTCTATGTCTAATTTTGTATTCAGAGATAGACTTGTAGTTTTTTGAGTTTTCAGTAGTATTTCCACACTTTGAGTTGTATTAAAATTCTTACATTGTGACACAATAGGTTTTGGGATTGTGTCTGATATTATTATTAATATTCAAACTTCCATTATTACTGTACATATAGGTTCAACTTCGCTCTAGAAGTTGCTCCTTGGAATTTGAGTTATGATTTCCTATTACATATCAGTTTGGGTGATTGTCTTACTTGTTAAGGCATAGCCGTGATAAGTGTCATCATGACTTTAGTTTCTGGGTCATAACAGAGAACCATCACCCTAACTATCCAAGGTTTTCCCAAATAGATCTAGTGAGGGTGTGTAATTATATGCATATCATGCTACTAATAGGTGCAACACTGCATGTCTTACTAATCAAGTCATAGTTATACCCCAGGTCTCATGAACATCTCAATTTCCAAATCAACCAAGAGGTAGTATATATGATGTGATGTAGTGAAATGGATGAAAAATACGCAATCTCACAATAAGGTTAGAATATGGTAATTTAATACAAGCAAATATTCAAACAACATATCCAAACATACCAAAAAAATATAATACAATGCAAGTAATGCAATACAATGTAGTGATGATTATGAATGATTGAAAGTTATCGCATGACTTTTTGTATATACCTACCAAGCCTTAGTACTCCCAATATAGGACCCATGGAGGGTTCACAAATCGTATACTTTTTCAAATTTCAATCAACCTCTCTAATTAATGTTCACGGATTAAGGTTTAGAAAGTGTTTCTCGTATCTCATTCAACCCAACCGGCACATCCCTCAGACTAAGGCATCTTTAAAAGTGTTTCTTAGTGGTACCAATGTCTCACAAATATGTATGTATGAAATAAATATGTAATTCTCGCGAACAATCAGTATGAAGATGATAATCCATTAAATAGATGTAAAAGTGAGCTCATAATCTATAAATGTGTTAATAATTCATGATATCGGTCTTTCCTCAGCACCACTAGAATGAATAGTCATACAAGACATCAATAAGTCATTTCAAACCCCTCATTTAGGTATCATCAATATAAAAGGGGAGTTTAATGCGCAAAAAAAGCTTATAATAATAAGTCAAGCCCTACTCAATGATGGAATAATATAAATGACAATTTAATGCATAAATAAGAGAGATGATAATAAGTCAAGCCCCACTCACTGAAACAATAGTAATTTAATACAAAACTAAGTCCTATGATAATAAGTCAAGCCCTACATGACAACACAATAATATAAATATAAATTTAATACACAAATAAGGCTTATGATAATAAGTCAAGTCCCACTCAGTGACACAATAATATAAATGATAATTAATGCTCATAAAAGGCAAATAATATCAATTCAAGACTCCACTCGGGCGGCACAATAACAAATAATTTCTCAAGTCAATAATTATGTTCACATAAGCCCCCTTGCAGCAACACGAAAAAGTAACAATAATTTCAATAGAAATATATCGCGAAACTACTCAAACCTATCTTGTTCCATACCATTAGTCCATATTTTTCAAAGATGACATCATTAGCCTAAAGTACAAAAAGAAAACTATGCCAAATAACAACATTCTTTAATGAGAGATACTAAACCTCAATAATTACATGGACTATTACAAGTTTATTTATAAATATTCTCTAAACCTCAATCATTCCATCACTAACAATAATAACATAATTATCTCCTAAAAGGTCACTAAGCCCCGATCGTCACAACAAATTCACTAAACGTGATTTAATCTCTAAAATAGGTATCCACTATTAATTTACTCAAGGTTAATAAGATAACTATCTACAACCTATTCTAAGAATATCCTCAAGTAGTAAGTCTAGCTAAGGTAAGTAATTATATAACTACAATTTATTAAAAGACTTTGTTATCCGCGGAGATGCTCGCCCTTTTACCTAATTGAGACACCAATTTTAAGCAATTCATAAAATACAAGCAAACAAACATATAACACATAATTACTTTCGAAAAAGTCAAGATACATTTCAACTTTTCTTAAAAGAAGATCCATAAGTCCAAACACCTTTCAAATCCTCAACTAGAATCTTGGCTCCCTTGAATCAATACCAAACGCGTTCAATCTAATCAAATATGATAGCTAAAATTCAAAAGTAGTCCAATGATACCCATATCAACTGTATTTATTTGGATCCAAAAATAGATCGAAAATTGTTATAAAAGAAAAAAGGATAAAATTAAAATTCGATTTAAGAATCATGTTCCCCATGCTTGGTTCTCAATTTGAAAAAAAATTAAAAATGAGTTGAAAGTGGACTTGAAGTAAAAAAAAATCATACTTTATCAGATAAAGACCCCAAAATACATTATCAAACATGGTTTAAAATGAGAAATTTTAGAAAACTTTTGTCAAAATACATTTACCCATGATACAAAGACCTTAAATCTTAAAAATCAATGAAAACTCATTTCAAATTGACTTTCAAATTAAGAATTTTAATTTCATAACATTGAATTTTAAAAAACTCAATTTTATAGATCAAAATCATGAAAAGAAGATAGATCATATTGAAAAAAATAAAATAAAGGTAGAATCACATACCTAATGATTACACTAGAAAAATACATCGAGAATCACCTAAAAGGGAGTTTTCTAGGTCCCAAAATATAAAAAATATGAAATGAGACAAGTATGAGATTTATCATTTTCAAGTGTGGTTTCTGTATCAAAAGCCCATATTTTGCAGCTCTATTTTTAATTAGCTAAAGGTGTGCACCAGAAATATTTTGCACTAGCAGCTTTAAAATTTATTTTTCACCCTTAAAATTCACCTGAAACCCTATAAACATGAATCAATAGAAAAATTAATCATAAATATGTTTCATACCCAATAGAGTTATCGAATTTACAAAATAATGTCATTTACAATAAATTAAGCTCCAGGACTCTTTTTAGGCTTAATTTAACAAGATTTTTATTTTAGAGGTCAAAATATAAAATAAAGGCTTGGGTCCCGAACTAACTGTTCTACTAACTCAAAATCGACATTTCAAAGCTAATGAAATAATCAAAATCATCATCCGATGCTCGGATCATAAAATATTGACTAAAGTCAAACTAATCTCTTTAAGGAAGTTCAAACTCACTGATTCATAAATAATACTTTTGAATGCATTAGGGGCCATGTCAGCCGTCTCCACAACTCATAAATGAGATAAAGCAATCCTGAGTAAGGACAAAATGATCATAATACATAAGATTTTAAAAACTAGTAAAAGGGTCATTACACATGGTGTTTGTAGAAAGAAGCTTGTGAATGAGTTAGATGAATCATCCTTTCTTATTCTTGCATCAAAATAAGTCTTTGTGCGATGACCGGTGGAGCTACAGTGATTTTTTATGATGAGTCATAATTCTTCAAGACTTGGTGATTGTAAGGTTAACAAGGTGTCTACTACTAGTGATGAGACAATACATGACTATTATGGTACTAATGATTAAATACCCTTTGTTAACCTTATTCATGATTTCTTGTTTGTTAATTTGAGCAATTACTTAGAATTTAATAGAGATTCTACTTTGTGATTGAAATATTTTTCTAACATCCTTTAATGCTTATGTGAATAGGTTTTATGTGAAAGAATTATTGGAAAGTGTAATTGATGATGCTTGGCTATATCATAAAAGTTGCAAAATGATACATAATCTATGGAGATTATGTCATCTTTTACAAGCCTACTGGAGTACTTTATTGATAAAGCTAAATTGAAGAGACACATATCATTTCCTATGTCATTTGTAAGTGAATTTTATTGTGCTCATACGAGAAAGAGAATTTTCTATTAGGATGATGATTTCCACATGCTTTATAAATGTGTATGTATACATGCAAGGATTAATTGGGTTAAGTGACCGCATGATAACTATCTTGTTTTGTTCCTGCTGTTATTGTTTGCAAGTAATGAACGTTGTTTACTATTATATGTCTTCTTGATTTTGTGAGATTCAAATTCGAGGATGAATTATTTTCAAGAAGAGGAGAATGATAGCATCTAGTCTGGACACTTGTATTAAGGTTGACGGACTTCAATGTTAATCAAAATATGCTTATGAAGGAAGAAGATTCCAAAATTGAGCACAAAAATTATAGAGAAGCATGAGCTAAGTTTTATACATATTTCATGATTCAAGTCCAAACTCAAACGGAAGAAGACTGGGCACATATAAGTTTTGATTAAATTTAAACTCTTTTCTTATTTCCTTAGGAGAGAATTTTTTGTATTATTTTGTCATGCTTTCCTAGTGTAAAGTTTTCTAGTTTAAACTTTCCTAGTTTAAAAGTTTTCTAGTTTAATTTTCCTAGATTTATTATTTTTATAAAAGTAGAATTCAAACCCAATTCTATTTGGGATACGTTTTTCGTCTATATAGGGATGGATTTTGTTACTTTAAATAAGAACAAAACATGATTAATATTATTTTAGGGATTTTTCTTCTTTACACCTTTATGTGTGGTGACAATGAATATATCTTACAACCTTATAAGAATGAATCTTTAGGAAGTAAGATTAATTCTTAACTTGACATTTTTTATTTCTATTAATATTAATTAAAGAAGGTAATTAGTCTTATACTAATTATTGTCTTTAATTTCTTCCAAATAGGGGTCTAGATCACTTTTGATCTAAGTTCTTGAATTAACTCTATTAGTATCATAATTAGTCTTAATTCACTAATTTTGAATACTAAGATCAATTAGGATTTTAGCATTTATCTTGAAATTTTGGGATTTTATTATTGAATTTCACATATCTTTCAATTCCTATCTTTAATCTTAGTATTTTTGCTTTCACATCATTTTCTTGTTTATTCAAGTAACCCAATTCTTATCAGTAGGTATATGTAAGGGATTTGAGGACCAGCAAGAAACGACATAGCGGTCCATACTCCAGGAATCAATATCATCTCGAGAAAGGGGTAGATACGGTCTCCCAGTAAAGACGGTTTCAAGCCAAGGAAACCGCAAGGCCTATAGTGTATGCTATTAACTAGGTTTCCCCTCTCTCGGAGTTAGATTTACAATCAACTTGGTACAACTGGTCTCAACCATTTAAGATATAAAATGAATATAATTCTAGAAACCCATTAGTTCAAACTCAGATTTGAGGATAGAAACATGTGGTGGAAGTTCCATGTGACGCATTGCCACAACACCAGGATTATTGATAACTTAGAGAGACAGTTTTTGACTTACTGAAGGATGACCATCAGAGGAGTTTTTGAGTGATTGGGCCAAAAATAACTATAGAAGAGTATCAAGAAGCATACAACCTATCAACTAAGACACACCTTAAAATATGATAAATTGTGCGCTCCTCAACGAAGTAACATGTATAACCTCCTTTTTCGTATTTCTCCAAACTGTTTGTCATTTTCCCCCCAAAATCCTGTAGGTTTTTGGGAATGTCGCGACACAAAAATAATGGTCATGATGACACCTATCGCGGCAAACCTTGACAAGTAACTTTATCAACCAAACTGACACACAAGGAGGAAATGATAATAATAACCACAAGGTCAAGCTTCTCGAATGAAGTCGCCCTATAATATCACAAATGTGGAAAAAATTAAATCAAAATACCATACATTCCCAAGACCTAGTGTCAATAGTGAAAAAACTACTAATACAATTCGAGAATCCAATACAAGGACAACCAAAGGGGATAAAACACTGTCTCTGAAATACAATAAAGACATTGTCTAATATAGATATGATAGAGGTGAAATTCGAACACCTGAAATCAACCACTACCTTGAAATTCGGACACCTGAATCAACCAAGCTAGGGCATACTCGAACTAGGACCTGTACCAAAAGGGTACAGTCAGCGTGAGTCTGGTCTTCTTATACTCAGAGGGTATCATAGGCTGACTGTGCAAAGTTGATAAAAAAACATATAAGATACACATAAAGGACACGTCACCTATAATCAGAAAATATTCCACAATGATAGCCCACACTGCTTGTACTAATAGTTCTATAATATCATAAATATTGCAACAAACCAGAAAGGATCACAAGTATATAATATAACACGTACAAGCAGATCTTATATATACACACACACACACACACACACATATATATACAAGATCATCAAGTAGAAATATAAGAAGGTATAACAATTAGATAAGTAACAAGTCAAAACAGAAATACAATCACATCACAAGCATAATGAAGTAGATACAATAAGAATGATGATGATGATGATGCACAAGGTTGTTGTACAACCTTTAAGACCGTTGCATAGTCTCCATATATACCTATGGAGCTAAAGTTTTTTGACATAGGACCCGTGGGAGTTCACCAACCCGTATATAATACATATATCATATCTCCTTCCCAACACATCTTTTGGGGAGGGTTTTATAAGATTTCACAAGATCTCATCCGCAGCACATCTCTATGGGAGGGTTTTATAAAAAGGTGTTGTTTGTATTTTTCAATATTTGTATAGTGGTGACATTATTTCATGAATGAGTATGATATGAGGATGTAATGCTCACAATCAATCACAATGAGTATTTCCAAAACTAATTACATGATATATTTCCACATCCAACCACAATGATATATTTTCACAACTACGTGGGCCACTATCCATTCATTATTTTCAGCCATCCATGAATTTCCACATGTTTCATATGCTAATAAAGTATGAATATATCACACTACACAAATGCACACCAACACATCTTTTCATTAACAAGATACAATTATTCATATGTGTATAAGGCTATCCACATCACATAAGACCCCCCACGGCCACACATATCACAGAATATCTCAAAACAACCAATTATATCACATATAGGCCCCTACATGGGCACAACACATTAAGTTATCCAATTTCATGATTAGTTCTCATTTCCTTAACATTCATTTTGTATACAAATTAACTACCTAGCTCAGTCAAAAAGAGTTAAGCCATAACCAACCTCGAATCTCAAAATTGATCTACTACACTTTGATCCCAAAGCATTAAACCCCACAAACGTATCCAAAATAAACTAAAAAATCAAAATATAGAATCTATACATCAAAAGGAATCCAACAACACCCATATTGCCTAGTTTTAAATCGAGGTCAAAATGGACCCTCCAAATGAGATTCAAAAAAGAAGGGAAAAATCATAACTTTGTTTCAAAAATACGTTTTTCATGTTCTTAGAAGTCTACAGCTGAAAACCCAAACAAAAATAAATTAAAATAAGGCCCAACTCAAAGAAAAATTATTTTAAACTTTTTTGGGTAAAACCTTCGAAATTCATTTAAAAATCAAGAATCAAAGTTATTTTGAAGATAAAATTGATGAAAAACTAGTAATTATAGGATTAGGAACATTATTCAAGTAAAAAGGTGTTGAATTGTGGCTCAATTTGAAGAAATCTATTTTTGGACCTTCGGTGCCAAAATCCTCAATTTCCACTTTCAAATTCTAATTAAAACAAGAATCTAATGTTAATGATGGGAGAAATTAGTTGAAATGGCTGTTATGGAGCTTACCCAAGCTTAGAAATAGAGAAAGTTGTTCAAAACAACGAAACTCTAAGCTCCAAGTCTCAAAAATAATGAAAAATAATTAAACATGGGTATTTATACCAAGTACCCGTTATCGCAGATCATGGGTTGCGATTGCGGTATCTCGTCTTCCAGGGGTATCGCGATCGTCGATCGCAACATCCTGACTGCTGGCCCTATCACGATCACGACACCATTTTGCGATCGCGGGTGTACCAGAATCTGGTGCACCAGCTGGGGATGTAGAATCATTTCGAGTCCGAGCCCCTTGGGATTCATCCAAAATCTCGTGAATGCAAATAAACTATGCTATCCTATTGAAATTGACTCTCCAGACTCAATAGTGATATCAAATTTTTGAAAAGACATCATTTTTACAAAGTTGGCCCCCTAAAACCAAAAATCATAATTTTCTAAATCGAGGATCGAAATGAGATTTAACATAAAACCACACCAATCATGCTACCACCCTAAAATTGACTTTAAATATGTTGGCGCAGTTTGTTTTTTCATCCATCATACGGATCAAAAGATATCAACTGAAATCAAATATGAGACTCTCAAAGCCACCAAAAATCACAATGGCACACAAATGTCAACAAAATATATCGAAAATTGTGTCAATCATCCCCATACCTTAAAAATACCACAATGAAACTATGTGGAGGAGTAAAATAATCAAATCACACAAAAATACGCAGTTTACATATTTCATTAAAAACTTTTTTTCTAGAAAAATACTATCCGAAAACTTTGTCCAACCAAACATGAAAGAATATAAAAAATATTTCTTCGATAACAAACATGCCCCATAAATATTTTATTTTTCTAATCAAACTATGATTTTATTCATTATTTTTTTTTAATATTTAATTACTTTTTGTTTGAATTGTACATTTAATATGTTTGTAGGCAAATATATTACGTACATTCATATGCTGAAAAACACAAGTAGTCTTATAGCTTATTTGTCAAACTTATTTTTCTCAAAAGTATTTTTTTTTTAGGATAAATTATAGTATACCAAAATTTAACTTACCATAAATATTTAAAATCTCAACTCTTTTAAATAATTGCATAAATTTCAGATTCTACTTAAAAGTTCGGATATATTATTGAAGAATGTGATCTATCCGTGTAAAATTAAGTGATATATTAAAAAAAAAAAATATGATGTATCTGTATAAAATTAAGTGATGTATCCAAAAAAGATGTAATTATTTGTGTGAACCAAATAAAAAAATTTTAGTAATTTTAAAAAAAATTGGACTACAAAGTAATTAACTTCAAAAGAGTTGAGATTTATTTAACTTTTTACTCTTTTTTTTCTTTAAAAAAGTAGGGTGTTTGATCAAGCTTATAGGAGAAAATAAGTGATTTTATAACGTGTGAAACTGTTTTTAGAAGCTAAAACAAGTATTAACTTTTTTCCTAGAAGCACTTTTGATTTTGATTTTTTTTTTAAATAAGCGAATTTTTAAGTTTGACTAATCAATATATTATTAATCATTTAATGTTCAAATTTATAGATAACATCTTATTCAAATTCAATCCTTTTAATAAAGAAATTAAATGACGCCTAATGACCTAGCATTGAGTTTCAAACCAAATAATTGGTTCTGCTAGCAGCCACTTGAAAAAAGTATTGAGCACTTAACCATTATCAGTGTTATTATAAACCTTGCGCCTATTTCTTGTGAATTCCGACATATCTCGCACCCAATTCCACTAAGTAGTAATTTTTTTAAAAGAGAGAGAGAGCAACAATGAAGCCCAAGTAATAAACCTCAGTTTTCCATTCTATAAATACACATGCAAATTCACGTAAGCTCATAACCAACTCCAAATTTTTTTAAAAAAATAAATCAGAATTTGTAAGTTGTCCAATGGCAACAATAACATCATTGAAAGGAAACCACATATGGCAAAGAATAGCAATGCATGGGCGAACTAACTTTGTTGGAAAACCAGCTGCTCTTATTTTTGGCAAATTTCCCTGCTCCAAATTCTCCATTCAAGCATGTGGCAAACTGCAAGATGGTTAGTTTAATTAGTCTTATGCAGTTATGCTTAAGTCATATAGACCTTTTAAAGTTTACAATTCTTACTCATAACTGATCTTTGTTTCTATTAAACATTTCAATTTTAACAAATCATACTTATTGAATACAAAATTTTAGTCTAAAAAATTTAGCGTGTGTAGCACGCGTTGATGTTATGAAAGACGGCAAATAAACAATGACCTAGCTGGATACAAAAATAATAATTAAAAAATGAATTTTTAACAAAAATATTTTATTAAAATAATTTTTAACTCTATCAATAATACAACGACAATATGTTCAGTATACTCTCACAAAGTGAAATATAAAAAATAAGATATACGCAATCCATACAACTACCTCATCATTGAAGTAAAGAGATTGTTTTCAATACACCCGTCTCAAACCTATCAATAATTAGCAAAAAGAAAAACACATACAAAAAAGGAAAACTCAGTTTCTACTCTTCCACCCGCAGGCCCCAGCCACCTAATCCTTTCCGCCGGCGAGCTCACCATTTAATAATGAAAAAAAAAAAGTTTCTCTCTTTTAATTTTAAGTGCTAAACAATTATGCTAAATAAAGAGTACTGCTCCCTCCTTCCCAAATGATGTGTTTTCATTTGATAGATATTTAAGAAATAAGTATTGACTTTATTAAAGTTATAAAATTATTTTTTTTAAAAAAAGAAATAATAATATTTAAAATCAAGTGGAATCACTTTTAATTGAAAAAAATAAAAAAAAATAATAGTATTTAAAATTGAGTGGGACCACTAAGGGTAAAATTGTAATTGTGTTTTTAAAAAACTTACCAAATAAGAAAATGCGACATTCTTTTTGGGACAGACCAAAAAAAAAATGACAACACATAATTTGAGACGTAGGGAGTGCTTCTTTTTTTTTTTTACCACATCACATTTTGTGTTAAACTAGATGTGGAAGGCTCGTGCCATATGTTATTTTTATCTCAATTTATGTGATATAAATAAAATAAAATAATTAATTATATTTTTAATATGTTTTTAAATCTTTTAAATTGTTAGCTATTGTAAGCTATAATACTTTTTCACCGTTGTGCTTTACTATTTTAAGTTGTTTGCAATTGTAATTATATTGATAGTCAATTTATATTTTAAAAGTAATATAAATTTTTAATTAGGGTGATTTGTAATATTTTTTTCTATTTCAATTTAAGTGATACTGATATAATTTTGAGAGTCAACCAAATGAAGTAACAAAACTGACACATCTTGAATGACTCATAATAACTAATTAGAAATGATAAACAAAATTGCTATAAAAATACTTGTGAAAAAATTTAAGTGGACCTCATATAAGATATCAAATTAATTTAAAACATCAATAGTTAATTTATCATTTTATATTTATTTTACCTTTTTAGAATAAATATTATTAATTTTTAAATACTTGGATGACTCATAATAATTAATTATGAATTATATAGTAAAATTGTTGTTGAAACAATCATGTCATAAATATTTATTTTATTGTATAAATATTTATAATATTATTTTATTAAATATTATTATTTTTTTAATACGTAAATGTCATATAATAATTAATTAGGGGTGAAATAAAAAAATTACGGAACAAGCAGGCAGCTGAAAGTAGACATGTCGACCGTCAGATGTCAGCTTTCAGTAGCCACTCACGCTTATATATATAGTAGTAATAAGTGCAGGTTTTGAATAATTTAATTATTTAATATGAGTACCAATTCTAGTTGATGTTTTTGAAGTTAATTTTGTAGATAACTTTAAGTGGTTGTCAATGATTTGGGCCTACTTTCTTTTAAAAAGAATACAAATAACTTTATTAAACTTCTTACTTCCTTTCGTTTATTTTAGTTGGCGTACTTGATAATTTTTTTATTAAAATAGTTCTTATTTTATAAAATTAAAACTATTATTTTATTTTTACTCTTACCCAAATATTATCTTTTTGAATTAATATTGTTTTAAAAAGTGTGTAAAAAACATGATAACTAAGATTTACTTATTAAATTTTGTCTTATTTAAATTTTATGAAAAATCCTAATAATATTACGAAGGGCCGGCTGATAGTGGTACTAATTAGGCGGTTATCTAAGGCCTCCTATTTTGGGGGGTCCCATTTTTCTAGCACTTATGTATTGATAGTGTAAAATAAAATTATAATTTTTTTTTTTTAAGATGGTGCATAGCAAAAAAATAGGATTTGATAAAAAATAATAAAACTTAAAAGTAGAAGTTTCTTGTTACTGTAACTTTTAACGGATAGGTATTTACTATTGAGTTAAATTCTCTTTTTACATTTTCCATAAAGAAAAAGTTTCCTTTCTCAAGTTCTCTTTCTTTTTACTCTTTAAGTTACCCTTTTTTTATCCACTTTTTTCACAGTATTTCTCTTTCTCACGTACTCTTCTCTCTTTTCAGTTTTACTCTATTTTCTTTTTCAAGTTCAAAGACATAAAGAGCTCATACCAAAATTTAAAAGTTATTGATAATATAATTACATTATTATTAGTTTCACTTTGAAGAGAACACAATTCATATTTCAAATTGAAAAAAGACATTTTGAAGCAGCTAAACGATAGTTGGGATCATCGATCAAATCTTCATATTTCTTGAATCGGGTAATATCATTGTAACTTTTATATTATTGTTGTATTTTATATTTGACATTTTCTTATTTAATAGTACGGATTATTTTTATACTAATTGTTAGAATTTAATATGTCGACTAGAAAACATGAATCTGGTTATTCAAAATTTATAAATAAAAAGAAGAGTTGATAATTTGATAAAATCTCAAAAAAGAGCTCATGATAAATTTTTGATAAATACTACCAATGTTAAATCAAAAAATTTAGAAAAAGAAGGGGAGAAAATTAATGAAATGTCTAATACAGATTCTCAAAAAGATCAAGATCTTAAAAATGAATCAAATAATTATGCTCCTAAAAATATATATGATCCTTGTCAATGGAATAATATTGATACAAAGTTAAGAGATTTATTAGTGGAAAATACACCAATTAGAATTACTAACATAGATTTTTTATATTACGGAGCGTAGATATTTCTACAACTCCAATAAAAATTATCGAATATTTTTTAGAGTTCTTAAAAGTGGATGATACAAGTGGAAAATGTCTTTTTGAAGTTATTTTAGAGGAAATAAAATGTATTGGACTTGGCATTGATAATTTAAGAGGACAAGAATATGATAATGGATCTAATATGAAGGGAAAACATCAAGGAGTGCAAAAAAGAATACTTGATATAAATCCTAGATCATTTTACACACCATGTGGTTGTCATAATCTAAATTTGGTACTTTGCGATATGGGTAATTCTTGTACAAAATCTGTATCATTCTTTGGAGTGGTACAATGTATATATTCACTATTTTCTTCTTCCATTAAATGATGAAATTTTTTGAAAGATTATATATCTAGTTTAACTTTTAAATCATTGTCACAAACATGTTGAAAAAGTCGTATTGAAAGTGTTAAAGCAATAAGATTTCAAACTCCACAAATAAGGATACTTTATTGAAATTAGTAGAAGTTAGTGATGATCCAAAGACTAAAAGTGCAGCCAACTGTTTAGCAATTTATGAGCTTGAAAACTTTAAATTTTTACTAGGTATAACTATTTGGTATGATGTATTATTTGCTGTTAATTCAATTAGAAAAATTTACAATCAAAAGATATGCATATTGATGTTGTCATAGATCAATTAAGAGGTCTAATTTCTTCTAAAAAAAATACAGAGAAGAAGGATTTACATTTGCTATGATTTCAGCCAAGGAAATTGCATCAGAGATGAATATAGAAGCTCAATTTCTTAATGAACGTGTGATTTATATAAAAAAAAAAAATTGATGAGAATGTTGATAATGAAATCACAAGATCTCTTGAAGAATCTTTTAGAGTTGATTACTTCTTATACATAGTAGATCAAACCATTTTTTCACTTCAAACTAGATTTGAATAATTTGAAGCTTATGAAAATATTTTTGATTTTCTATTTAGTGGAAAGAAATTGAGATTTTTAGATGACGAAAATTTCAAAAAATATTGTCTTAATCTTGAATGTTCCTTAAAACATAATGCATATTCTGATATTGATGGTTTAGACTTATTTTCTAAATTAAAATTTTTAAGAGAAATAGTACAAGTAGAAGATAATACTCTAATCGAGATACTTAATCAAATAAAAAGACTCGATTCTTTTCCAAAGGCTTATATTGCTTATAAAATAATGTTAACAATTTCGGTAACCGCTATCTCTGCAGAAAGAAATTTTTCAAAATTAAAAATAATAAAATCTTATTTAAGATCAACAATGTCTCAAAAAAAATTAAGTGGATTGACTATATTATCAATTGAAAAAGAATTATTAGAAGAAATTAATTATAAAAAAAATTATTAATAATTTTGCATCTCAAAAAGTTAGAAAAATAAATTTTAGATAAAAATGTATGTAATTTTTATTGTTATTGAGTTTAAAGTCTCTCATTTAACCTTTGACTTAGTCCACCAATATGATTGAGCCGCCCCTGATATTATAGACTTTAAATCATGTAACGTTGTCTTACATAAAAACATAATCCTTCACCGATTCATGTTTAGAAGGTTTGTATGAGGCTCCCCTCCAGTAATAGATCTGTCAAGTTTCGTCCAGCTGGCCTTACATTGCTTACACGTGTCGTCTTAAAACTTTAATGGACCAAATTAATTTATTTAATTACATGATTTTAACTATGGTCAATTATTATCTCCGTTCCTTTTACATGCGTACTTTTACAGAGAGTGAAAAGAACAGCAAATCAAAGAGTATACCAACAGGAATATTAGAACTACAGAAGCTTACACCAAATCAATCACAAAAGGGACAAACTTAAAATGACTAGAATATTCTAAATTATTATTTAATGATAATTAGTGATTATAGCTTAATGAATCTAGCTTTTTACAAAATTCTGAAGAAATTTAAATACCCAGATCTCTAAATAAAATTTCCATTTTCCTCATCAGTTTTAAACGTTACAAAGTTACTAAAGTTAAAAGCCATTATTTCCACCCCATACTATACAAGAAAAGTCTAAGCCACACCTAAATTATATAAGTGACCTATTACACACCTTAACTATATAAAAGTGATATTATTACCTCCCGCGACCCCCATTCTAAGGCGCGTGTGTTACACTTATTTTAGGCGCGTCCAATCTATTAAATAACAAAAGTAAACGGCTAAAAACATTAAGGAAAAAAACATCGTTTCCACCTCAAACTATAGTCGAAAAGTCGAATCCACACCTAAACTATATAAGTGACCTATTACACACCTTAACTATAAAAAAATGATACTTTTTACTGACGTGGTGCTGACGTGGCAGCGCGTATAAAACACTACACCAAATGCAAGTGGTGGTAGCCTGACAGGGTGTAAATAATTTCACTTTTTTATAGTTTAGGTGTGTAATAGGTCACTACTATAGTTTAGGTGTGGCTTCGACTTTTTGGGTATAGTTTGGGGTGAAAACGATGCCTTTTCCCTTATTATTTGCATTTTAATTTTGATGTATTAATATAATCATTCTTAAATTCATTTTTACCTTTTTGGATAGCAATAAGGTCAATAAATGTTTGAACTATAATACATATTAGTCTTATAGTTTTCTACGTAACAATGAATATGTACACAGTACTACTAATCGTGTTAAGTGACAATTTAACAGATCGTCATGGATTAATCATACAAAACCCTAACCCTAAACGAAAAAGGAGATAGGGAGAGAAAAGGAAAGGTCAACTTTATTATTTGTTACTTCTAGAAATATTTGGACCATATGTTTACATACATCCTGATAAAAAATATAATGAAAGTAAAATATATACTATCTCCGTCTCATTTTATGTGTCGCCATTTGACCGGGCATGGAGTTTAAGAAATAAGTGATGACTTTGTAAAGTTTACAAAATTGCCCCTTTTAAAGTTATTTTCATGTTTTCTTTTTTGTTGACTTTTCTTAATAAATGGGGTCCACTAAGAATAAAATGGGAATGATGTCATTAAATAGTTACCAAATAAGAAAATGTGACATTCTTTTTGAGACAGACCAAAAAGGAAGTGACGATACATAAAATGGGACGGAAGGAGTATTACGCTTGGATGGGCCACGTAGATGGGCCAAACTCTTTAATCCGGAGTATCTCTTGGGCCTACTGTGATAAAAGGTTCAATCTTCATGTTAACACCCCTACCCCCTCAAGCTGGAAGTGGAGTACACTGACAACTTGGACAACAACTGGTGGTGAAGAACACCTAAAAGAGGTTTAGTTAGCATATCAGCAAGCTGGTCAGAGATGTGAAGATAATGAAGAGAAAGTTGTCAAGCAATCAAGCACGAAGTGACAATCAACATCTAGATGCTTTGTGCGTTCGTAAAAAATTAGATTCCTGGCAATGTGAGTGGTAGCATGAGTATCACAAAAAAATGGGAACATGAGAGGTAATGAAGATCACCCAATAAACGATGTAACCAACACAATTCAACAACAACCTTCCATAAGGCCAGACAAAGAAATAGTGGGTTGCTTCTTACTCTTCCAAGAAATAGGAGAACCACCAAGGTGATGTAAAAACTAGTAACAAATTTAAGAGAATTAACACATACGAACAAATCTGAATCGAAATTTGCAGTAAGAGGAAATCAATAATTTTTAAAATAAGAATGCCTTAATCAAGGGCATTAAGTAGATAACGCCACACATGTAAACCAACCAACACGTGAAGCACCTAAGGTGCATTCAGAAACTCACTAAGGTGCTACACAGAGAAAGCAATATTAGGACAAGTGTGTTGCAAGAAATTCAACTTTCCAATGAGATGCTTATAAAGGGAAGCATCGGTAGGGGGAGCACCCATATCAACCAACAATTTCATAAAAGAATCAAATGGTATACTAACAGGAGTAAAACCATCACAATGGAACTCCTGAAAAAGTTTAATAGTGTATTTATGTTGACAAACAGTATAACCAGCAAGGATGAAAAATATCTCCTGCCCCAAGAATAATAAACATGACCTAAATCCTTAATGTGGAACTGGGCATCCAAGAATACCTTTAAATCATTCAATACAATGATATTATGACCAGCCAAAAGTAGATCATCAACATACACAACAATCACAATATGAGAGTAAAAAATAATCTTAGTAAACAAGGAATAGTCATTAGTAAATCCCTTAGATAACATGGCCTCAGATAGTTTAGAAAATCACTGCCTAAATGCTTGTTTAATGACATAAAGGGATTTTTTAAGTCTACATAAGTTGAGAGGATGAAGATGGAGAAACAGTAAGACCAAGAGAGAATTTCATGTAAAATTCTTCATCCAAAGAACTATGTAAGAATACATTATTCACATCAAGTTGGAAAACAGTCCAACCCCTCTTGCTAGCCACAATTTAAAGACACTTAATAGTGGTAAGCATCACAATAAGGGAGAAAGTTTCACTGTAGTCTATACTTTGCCTTTGAGTATCTCCTCGAATAATAAGTCTAACTTTGAATATCTCAATAGAACCATCTGATTCGCGCTAAACCTTGTAAATTCATTTACAAAGAATGCCCTTTTTATTAGGGAGAAGATGGAAAATATCATAAGTCTCACTAGTGGCAAGAACTTAAAATTCCTTCAGCATAGCCTCTTGCTAGGCAGGGTGTGAATTATCCTAGTGGTATAATTGAGGCTCATGGATATGCTTAATTGACGGTAGAGAGGAAGAAGGTAGGATAGAGGTGCAAACATAGTTTGCAAAATAAGAAGGTCTATAAAGAGTTCTAGCAGATTTTATACTAGGAATGGGAGCAATAGGTGAATCCGGTAGAACAATTACAGTAGGTGAGGCAGGTGGCATAATTATAGGATTTAGAGAGGCAAGAAGTGAAACAGTAGGTGGTGCAACAGGTGGGACAATAGGTGCAAAAAGAGGCCTGTTAATAAAAGAAGAAGGAGGTGAGATAACAAAAGAATGAGAAGTAAAAAGGTAAGGAAAGATATGTTCGTGGAAAATGACATTCGTGAAATACAAAATGGAGTGAGAAGATAGGTCAAGAAGCTTATATGCCTTTCAACCACATGGATAACCAAGAAAAATTATTGGGATAGATCTAGATTGGAAATGTCCCCTCCAGGTTTAATAAAAGTGTCATAACAAAGATATCCAATGAATTTGAGATGTTTATAAGAAGGAGGATATCCAAATAACTATGGGGGTGATGTTATTTAAAACATTGGAAGGGAGCCTATTACTAAGGTAAGTGGTTATTAAAACACATTCTCCCTAGTACTTTTTAGGTAAGCCATTCTGAAATAAGAGAGATCTAGATACTTCAAGTAAATGCTTATGTTTTCTTCAACCACCCTATTTTGTTGGGGAATATGAGGTATAGTAGTTTGGCGGAATATACCATTATTTGAAAAAAAAATATTGATAGGGTAAACTCCCACCTAACTCAAGTGTATTATCAGATTTGAAGGTCTGGACATGAAGATAAAAATGTGTTTTGATCATGGAAACAAATGATTTCATGAAAAACAAAGCATTACTCTTACATGAGAGAAAATGAGTCTAGGTCACCCTCATGTAGTCATCAAATAAAGTACGAAAGTATTTATAGTGATTGTAGGTTTGAGTATTGTAGGGTAACTATGTATCAATATCAACTAATTAGAAGGGGGTAGTGGAGTGTAGAACTATGGGAAAAGAAAGTTCTTTGTTGTTTAGCCATTGGGCACACAGAACAAATAAAAAGTTATTTTGTAGACAATTTATCTGATAAAGTAGAAATTGAATGCATTCTATAAAAAGAAATATGTCCAATCTTTGACGCCATAACGCATCAAATTTGTTATCAACACAAAAAGAATTAGTAGAAATAAATAGTGATGTAATGGGATTATTGATGAAGGCATTACAAGAGCCAGAATTGGGAAATACAGAATCATTAGAAAAAAGATTACATTCAGCATTAGAAGTGTTATTACAAGTAACAAAAATAAAAGAGGTTAACGTAAGTGATGAATCAGTGATGGCAGGGAGATCTTAATGCTAAAAATATAGTCAATTAGCAGCTTTACCAATCTCCAGTGGCCTCTTCAAAGAAGGGCCCTGTAGAAAGCAAACAGAAATGGTGAGAAAACATGACATTGAAGTTGAGTTAATAATTGGTAGATAGAGATCAAATTAAAATAAATAGAAGGTACTAGAAGAACATTATAAAGAATTGTATCAGTATTGAACTGAAAAATATCCAATAGATACAACTTTTATCTTATATCCATTTGGAATAGTGATTATGAACAGGTTATGTAAAGGTTGAATATTGTGTAAAAGGTATTTATGAAGTTTCATATAGTTGGTTGCTTCTGAATCTATGATCCAAGGGCTAGATTTTCCTAATTAAGAGAGGGAACAAACATTAGAATAAGTGCTAGACAAAACAGAGCTATTGAACAAACCCGCAAAAGCACAAAATGTTGTATTGTCATCAAAATTTCATTCTGTAGACTCAGAAGATACAAATAATGTTGGTACTGGTCATTAGTAAAACTAGTAGGGATAATAGAAGAGCAGTATCTTCTTAAAATATTTTGGTTGAACACGTGAACAGTAGACTTTTTATTCTTAGTGAATTTAATATCAACAGAAAATCCATGTAGCCTGTAATAAACATTAATGACATGACCAGATCTCTTATAATATATGCAAATATAATTTAATGTATCAGCATAATTCCCCCTCTTGGAATCAAATTGGAACCTTTGAGTGTGTTATAGATGAAAATAAACCCTTCGAATAATTTTTGGATCATAAAGAGGTCTTTGATTATTTTTGGGTTCAAACTGAAATCTCTGACGGTGGACATCAGAACTTTCTTTACTAAAATAATTATGTGAATTAGTGGAAACTGAGACATCTGCAGAATCAATTGAGAAGGATGGAACATGGGAGAGGATGCTTTTTGGTGCTCATCATGTTGCAACATTGAATAGATTCTACTGATAGAGGGTAAATAGGTCATTGTGAGTACATTGTTCTTAAAAGTAAAGTAAGACTCATTCAATCCACTGAAGAATTGAAATAATTATTATTCCTCCAAATGTTTGGACTGAGCATCATATGTGCAAATGGGGCCTACATTGGTTGTATGTCATTCATCCTATAAACTCCTTATTTTGGTGAAATAAGTAGCTATATTTGATGAACCCTGATTAGTGGAATTAATTTCACGTTGAATTTGCATATATTTGGACCCATTGGACTATTCAAATCTCTCATTTAGGTCTATCCAAATTTCTTTGGCTATGGTGAGACCTATGATACTAAGGAAAATATTTTGGGATAAAGAGTTTTAATCCAAGCAATAAGCATATCATTGTAACGCTCCTACCCTAAGTTAAAAGTAAAGTCCTATGTTAGTTGATGATTTCTCCCAGTAATGACTCTAAGATTTTTTTCGCAGATAAAGTAACAAACATACTTCTCCTCCAGGGAACAAAGCCATTCCCATCGAAAGGAGGAGAAACAAGAAAGTATTGGGGTTAGTGGAGGGATGAATATAGAAAGGATATAAGGGATCAATTGAGAAGGGAGTAAACCCCTCAGATCTTGCTGAGGTAGATGTATTATTCGTAGATTACCCATTTAGAAAGAAATACAATTATTCAACATCAATTATATAAATATATTCTGCAACAAAGCTGAGTTCGAAGATATAGGGTATACAAATCATTGAAAAGTGAGGATGAAGGAGAGATAATATCATATTCCTCTAATAACTTCAAAGAACAGAAGCCTTGTTCAATAAAATGCTACACCAACTGCAACAAAATATTTGAAAAAATAAAGCAAAATACCTAGATAGATGGCCTCAAACAGCCAGAATAAACAAACTCACGACCTCAAATCGCTGGAATAAACAAACTCAAATGAACTCGACCATAAATCGCCAAAATAAATGAACTAGCCAAAATTTTGCCAACAAAAATCACTGTAAAAAGCCTTAGAGGATAGGATCGATCGATAGCTCATAACGAGCATGAGTTAGTTTCATGCTATGATACCATGTTAAGTGACACAGTTAGCAGATCGTTATGGATTAATCATACAAAACTCTAAATGGAAAAAAGAAAGTGAGAGGGAAAAGAGAACAGGAAAAGTCAACTTTATTATTTGTTACTTCTAGAAATATCCAAACCATATGTGTCATGACCCAAAATAGGACCATCACCAGCGTGAAGGAAGTTAGAACTCCAAAGCAAGCCTTGTCAGTATTCTATAAAAAATGAGCAGAGTTTCCCTTATTTTAGGGCCTATCAAAAAAATTCTCTGTCTCAAATCAAAAGCACAACAACACAAACATCACAAACAATAGATAAATATCATCAACACAACCCATTCACAATGAAATAACTACTAAATCCATCTCTAAAATATAAGCAGTCAAATACTCCACAAGTCCATAATAACAGTAGGATACTCAAACTCCAAAGACATAACTTTGGAGTGATTCTAAGAGTTTTCAAGGAAAAGAACATAACAAATAAATAAATTTCTACCCATATAAATAAGTGCGGGACTCACCAGGTATATGGCAACTCGAATGCTCTAGCTAACTAAATTCACACCAATGTCACCTGTGTTCTCTGTAAAAATAATAGCGAGAAGTGAGACGCTAGCTCAATGAGTAATAACACTTAACCACAACCATTTTAATTGGGACAAGTCATAAAACATTATGAAATAAAAGCCCTTTCAAAATATAGTAACAATAAGCAGTATCATTTGTTTCATGTAAGTAAGATAAACTAATTGTTCAGTAATAAATACAATAAGCATTGTATCATATCAAATATTACATATTTGGGTTTCCAAGAATGAATCATGTGACTTACTGCTTCAATAAAAGTCAACAACCGTGAACTCCTAATAAAGGAGTCAAATAATCATATCAGTAGGTCCCTACTTGAGGGAGATCAGTAAAAGTACGCTAGTTTTATTTTTTCACTAGTGAAGGTTGTAACAGTAATCTATAAATACAAGGTGCACCAGGTCTGACAAATCCATTGTTAGCTACAGAATTCAAATCAAGGTCTACTCTTATTTATACTTTCTTTAGAAACAGTAGGTATGCATATGAAAATATTTTCAAAATAGTATAGGGCATTTAAGTTCATATTAAAATATATTACATATAAACTTGAATGAAACACATGTCAAATTACTTATTTCTCAAGTAATTGAAGAACTTCTATATAACGACCTAAAAATTTGATGAAATATGTGAAATTTATGATTTTATGTGATATGACTATTTTACCCCTCTCCGTAGTTGCTTTATGATATTTTTGGGGTGTGAGAGTGATTGACGTGTTTTCTGAAGCATTTTGGTATCATCTATCTATTGTGATTTTTGATGGCTTCAAGAGCCTTATTTTAGATTTATGGGGATATCTTTTGATCCGTGCAATGGATGGCCGAACGAACTGCTCCAGCAACTCTGTAATATCAATTTTAGGCTAGGTAGACCTTTGGTTTGGGTATTGATGCATCCGAGCTCATTTTGACCTATTGATCGAAAAGTTGAAAATTAAAGATATGGGTGTGGGACCCACATTTGATCAAAACAATCCCAGATGGAAAATTTCTCTTCGCCAGCAGATCCACAATGTTGATTTTAGGGTGTTAGCATATTTGTATGATTTTATGGCTTTTAAATCTCATTTCGACCTGTGGTTTAGAAAATTATGATTTCGGATTTTGGGGGTCAACTTTATGAAAATGATGTCTTTTTGTAAATATGACTTTGCCAATGCGTCCGGAACGTTGAATTTAGTATGATTGCATAGTTCGTTTGCATATATAGGACTCCGAATCAATCCTGGGCACCCTGTCGAAGTCTGGGTTGAACTTTAAAAAGAAAAAACTGTTGTCATAGCAGATTTTCAGCTATATATTGCTGATTTTCTCCTCTTTTTGCCCATTTTGCTCATTTTTCATCGTCTTTTGAGAGTTAAACCCTAAAATAGTATTAGAGCTTAAAAGTGAAGCTTGTGGGAGATTGGGAAGCTAGATTAACACCTAATTCTTGATTTTATTACGGATTTAAGGTAAGAATGCACCATTTTCTTAGTAATTTTTGATAAATTTCTCAAAATCCCAAAAATCTTAGGGTTTGACTTTAAACTTTAATTTTAGTCCTTTTCACTTGAGTAATATTTTTATCTTATAATTACTAGTTTTTCATTAATTTAACCCTTAAAACAACTTTGATTCCTTATTTTAACCTGGATTTCAAAGATTTATCCGATAAAGCTCAAAAATGATTTTTGTTCTATTCGAACCTCGTTTTTGACTTAATTTAACTTGGGTTTTCATCTGCAGGTTCCTAAAAATATGTGAAACATGTTTTTGAAGTAAAGTTCTGATTTAGTCCTTGTTTTTTGAAAACCCATTTCGGGGGTCCGTTTTGACCCCGAACCAAAGTAGTCAATATGTGTGTCATTGGTTTTGTTTTGATGCGTAGATTTCATATTTGATGTTTGTAGTAGAGTTTGATATTATTCATGAAAAGTAAGGTCGTGGGTTCGAAGTGTAGCAAATCGGTTTCGGCTTTTGAGGTAGGTTATGGCTTAGCTCTTTCGGACTGTGCTGGGTAGTAAATGATGATACGAAATGCATGTTAAAGGTGGGAACTAATCATGAAAAATATCTATTTATGTGTTGTGCCTTTGTGGGGACCTATATATGATGTAATTGTCAAAATTGAGTTATTATGTGATATATATGACCGTGTGGGGTCATATGTAATATTAATAGCCTTGAATACATGTTAATAATTGTACTGTGTTGTTAAGATGCTTAATATGGTACTATTGGTATATTGTGATTATATTCATACTTTATTTGGCATATGAGACATGTGGAAATTCATGGATGAAACTAAAATAATGCGTGGATATTGGCTCACATGGTTGAGGAAATATATCATTGTGGTTGGTTGTGAAAATAAGAAATATATCATTGTGATTGGTTATGAGCATTACATCCTCATATAATACTAATTCATATAATATTGGTACCACCATGGCAACATCTGAGAAACACAAGCAATAAGTTTTTAAAACCTTCCCAGAGGGATGTGCCGAGAAGGAGATATTGTAACACCTTATAATACTCTTTTCGAGGAATCTGCCGAAAAGAAGATATGAGATATGTGGATTGTATACGGGTTGAAGAACCCCCATGGGTATTTCATTGGAAGGCTTGACTCCGCAGGTGTATATGGGGATCGTACGACGATCCTGGAGGTTGTGCGACGCTTTTGTGCATCATCATCATCATCATCATCTTCATCATCATATACATTGGACTTACTTTATTGTGTTATGTTGTGTTGTATTTCCATATTGACTTGTTATCTATGTATTTATCGTATCTTCTTTTACTTGTATTTGATAATCGTGTATAAGCATGTTCCCCCTTGTTCTTCTTATATGTGATATAATACATACTTTTGTTCTATCTTGGTGTGATATTGCAATAAATGTTAGATATATTAGAACTGTTAGTGAAAACGGTATGGGCTACCATTGTGGGATATTTTCTGATTGCAGATGGCGTTCTCTTAGTGTATATTTTATATGCTTTATTTACTACTTTGCTTGGTCGGCCTATGATACCTACTGAGTACAAGTGGACCGTACCTATGCCTACTGCGCCCTTTCGATGCAGGTTCTCACTCGAGTGCGCCTCAACTTGATTGACTCGGGCGATTGTTGGAGCTTCCAAGGTAGTTGTTAGACATTCATGCATCCGAAGTTCTCCTCTATCTTTCTACAGTAGTTATGCCTTATTAGTATTTGGAGACAGATATTATTCCTTTGTGGTTATTCTTTTGATGTATTTGACTCTCAGATTGTATTAGTAGTTCTTACACTATTGACACTTGGTTTTGGGTATGGTTGGTATTTTTGATAAGTTATTTCAGCATTGTTATGATTACTTATATGGTTTGACTTTGTTCTAGAAGCCTTAACTTGAAATATTTCTGTCTTTTCCTCTTTTCGTATTAGTTTGGGTAATAGGCTTACTTATCAAGGTGCACCATGACAAGTGCCATCATGACCCTCGTTTTTGGGTTATGACATTTCATAACATCAGTAATCATATTAGATCAGTCTCATGTTAATTTCTTTCAGTTAAGACTGACTCATAACTAGGCTAAGACACCCAACTCGATGTGATCTTATTGATCGATTTATGTGTGAAGTTACAAATCCATATACGTTTGTGTCACGACCCAAACTAAGGCCTGGCCATGACGGGTGTCTCAAGTCCACCGAGGACTGGAGATCACCCCCTTTGCCTAGTCAAATAGAACATAATTCACTAGCCAGCGGATGAATTCTAGATATATAACACGATAGAGTAAATAGTAACTCAAAGTCTGAGAATGTCAACAACCAATACCCCAGTCCGCAGTATTCCACAAAGCCTCTAAACTAGAAAACAACCTACGTCAGGACATGCCCCCGATCCTGACAATGACAGTGACAATATAAATATGAAGTCTTCAATTCTAATTTATGGGAAAAAAAAACCAATGGAATGATCAAGTCTTCCGGAGAATGGAAGCTCACAACTTCACTACAAATGAATGACTCTGAGATCACTTATCACTGCGCAGGAAAAGTAGAAATTTCTTCGAACCCTGAATCGCGTGGGGTTACAGCGTTCGAAGACTATTAATAGGGTGAGCACTAACATGTGACTCAGGATAAGGTAAAGTATTCAATCCAAAATTCAATTTCAAACTTACTATACGTTTTCACTTACCTTCGTACATATATATAATAGATGCTGCAATAGGGAATAAGGTTTAACATGATAGTAAAACATTAACCTGGACTATGTGGCTCAACCATCATAAACAGGCACCCACGGGCTATATGGGTTCAGCTCACCCTTCTTAGAAAGCCCCAAATACATGTTAGCCACATGAACCGGAGGTATCGATGAAGAACAGGAAACGCCGCGACCCCTAGTCAATTTTAGATACAAAATGTATCAATAGCGTGAACCATGCACATAGTCATTTATACCAATCCTCACGTTGGCTTCCAGTATAAGTCATTTGAGACCCACACTTTCACCGCTTAACTACATAATACCCATTAATCCTAATTAAACAAGTTTTATGTAACCCATGCATCAATCAAGGAATCATACATTAAGGTACACCACGGTATTGTCATACCGTTTAGCTTGCAAGCTCATGATTTTGCCAATACAATTTCATTAACTTGGGGGAATGCTTCGACCCTCTTTATTAATTAAATCAAAACATAGACAACAAGGCCTTAAAAAACCATGTTCACTGTTTAATCATTTATGTAATGGAACAACGTAGGTGAGTAAGTCAAACCAAGTGACAATTCCACAATTCAAAGCCATTTACATAAGTGAGTTGAGAGAAACAATTATTCAAAACCAATGCCAAGTTCAAAGCATCAATTTAGCGGAATACTTTGACCCCTGTTCCAATACCCTCACCCATGCACCCCATTAGTTCAAAAACCTTAATTCAATGCATAAACAACTCATAAAAACCATGAGAAACAATTCAAGGATCAACCATTCTAAAACCTTGAAGCCATGTCAAAATCCACATTCAAACCATACAATTAAACCATTTAAACACATGATTTTCACAAAATAAGATTTAGGTAAGAGTAATATGCCAATTTTTTAGGGAATTTGTCCTTGGAAGCTCTAGACAATCAACCTTAAGAAAAACCCTAATGCTCTTGCTTGAGAGAATTTGTGAGAAGGGTGAAGTTATTCTGGTGTGTTATTGATGGGAAAGGGGTCCTAACATGGTTTTAAAGTTGTGGGGTCATATTTGGGGAAAAAAGGAAATATCCAAAGTCCCCTTAATGAAACACTGAAAAATTATCGCCTAGTTGTTACGAATGACCTTATGACTCGTGTCCTCCAGTCGTATTCTAGGCAGTATCCATGGGAACCCACATAGGTCTGGCTATGATTTGTACCATATGATTTTTACTCAAACACTATGACTAGTTTGGTCAAATCATAGGCAAGACAGAACATTTGAGCATCACACTGGTTTGGCTATGGATAGGACTATACTACTCGTATAAAGTTTTTACGACTTGTTAGAAGCCAATCATAATAAAAAAACTTGGACAATCTACACTGGTCAGCTACGATTAGGATCGTTTTGATTCGTAGGGAGAGTTGTAATTTGGGTAGTAAGCCCATAGGTCAAGAAATTTTCAAGGACCAAAATTCAAGGTGTTTAATTCTTCTCCCCCCCTCCTTAGGATAATTTTTCCTTGAATAGCGAGTCAAGGTGTCCATTAGCATGATTTAACACAGATTAAAACCATACATACCTTTAATAAAGATAGAAAACAAAGATGTTAGGGAATACAGATACCTCATGCACAATTATCCAAAGCGGGAAAAAAGAATGGATATTTGGACTTTATATCTCTTCGACTTCCCAAGTAGCTTCTTTAGCCTTATAGTTCCTCCATAGAACCTTCACCGAACTCACATCATTAGTCCTCATACGATGGATTGCCTATCCAAAATTTCCATCGAGACTTATCATTGAACAAGGAATTTGAAACAGCATCACTGTCATGACCCAAACTAGGGACTGGCCGTGATGGGTATCTCAAGTTCTACTTGGACTAGAGAACACCCCTTTTACCTAACCAAATCAACACGACACCCTCAATTGTCGAATAAATTTTTACCATATAACAATATAGGACATAATAAAACTAATTATAATTCACAAATATCTATACCATCCACCGTTAATCAAACAACTATCCATTACCAAAACAATCAACCAAACCACCTAAGTCCACAATAATCCAACAAAGCCTCTATAAATTGAAATCAATAAAATATCGGGACATTCCCTCGACAGTAGCAAAAACAATGTCTAAGACATGTGAAATAAGGACCATGAAATGAAGCCTTACAAAGTATGAAAGCTCACCACTTCTATGTCAACTCATGAACTAACTCGAGCACCTGATCACAACGTAGGAAGAGTAGAAGAATTTTTGGTGCCTATATCGTGTGGGGATATAACGTCTGGAGACGGTTAGCGGTTGGAGAGCTAGCATTTAACTTAGGGATAGAGGAATAAAATAATGCTATGATAATAGTTCAAAACCAATAAAACATTCAATGCATAATATCACATAAAATACGAATATGTATACAATATCACATGCTGGTGTAGGGAATAATGCTTAGCATGAACTTCGAAAACCTTAAGTGGGTTGTGTAGTATAACCATCATAAAACAAGGCACCCATGGGCTATATGGGCCCAACTCTCCCCTATCTGTAACAGCCCCAGTGCGTGTAGCCACATGAACCAGGGAATATCTATATCTGTATATGCCTTTATGAGGGGCTCGAACCTCCCGGCACAATCAAGGTGACTTAAGAACCTATGTATACAATATGGGGGACTCGAACCTCCCATTCATATATTCATTCAGGGGACTCAAACCTCTTAATCATATTGGCACCCACATCGGTTAGCACGGTTTCCAGTGTTAGTCCTATGGACCCCTCTTTCATGGCCCGGCTACATATCTCACTTTAAAGCCTAATAAAAATATCCATTTCACATACACAACCATTAATTTAGTTACTTACCAAGGCATCCTGTTGGTATCCTTATACCAGCCCCATTTTCAAGCGTACAACATGCCATAACTATTATTAATCAACTTGGGACTCGAACCCAATGCTAAAAAGGGACATCAATTCAATTCAACATTCTAAGGACTTGAACCCATTTGGTATTTTAATTAAATTTACCAATCATCAACATTCTTAGGCCAATGCCTTAGTTCTAAATACTATTCAATTCAATTTATGGTCAGCAATACCTTTACAAAGCCATTCATCCTTCATTAACATTCTCATGCCAAAAATTAGTTCATAACATAATTTAAACTTGTGAAAAGATCATTCTCATTGACAATTCCACAAACAGGTTGAGGGCATACCAATATTAAAGCCAAAAACCAACAAATTTAGGGTTAAACATGACCTATTTATTAAATCACAATTCCCATGTACCCACATGTGCAGAACCAATATCAAAACAAGTGAAATCATAATTTAAACCATGAGAAAACAATACTCAACATTATGCAATCAAACCCTCAACCATGGTTTTCAAAGCCACCATTAATGACTCATGAACAATACTCTAAACATATGATTTTATTGAACTTACAATGAGGGAAGAGTTACATGCCTGAGTTACAAAGATTCACGAATAGAATTTTGATCATTAAGCCCTTAGATGACCACTTTGAAGAAACCCTAGCCCAATCTTTCTTGAGAAGTTTTAGAGAGAGTTTAGAGAGTGTTTGATCTTGTAAAGTGTGTAATGGATCACCAAAAGGTGTTATAAGATGCGAGGTCTTAAGGGCTTGGGGTAGGAAATGTCCATAATACCTTAAACTTAAAAGCTGTAAAAAATCCACAAGTGGTCTCGAGTCAAGCCATTGAATTATCACCACATCTTACGACTCGTACCATTGAGTCATCGCCAAGACAGAGAATCGGGCACCACACACTGTCCAACTTACGACTTTTTTGCCTATCTTATCACTAGACCATACGAATCGTATGGTCTAGTCGTGACTAGCACAAAACACTAAGGGCTTGGACACTGGACAATATATGAATGGACCCTAACCACTAGTCACATGATCATACGACTCATGATGAGTCTCTCATAACCATAACAGAACTTGGCCAATAACACACTGGTTAACTTACTTTTAGGGTCACCTGACCCGTAACCATACTATGCGACTTATATGGTGAATCGTAAGAAGGACAGAAAGCCTAAAGGTCAGGAAATATGCAAATGCCAAAGTCCGAGGCATTTCAGTCTCCCATACTTAGGATTATTCATCCTCGAATGTCAGGATAGGACATTGACTATCACAATTAAACCCCAAACACCTATACTCTTACCTTTAAGATAGAAAAAAAATTCCAAGAAAATTAATTTTTCCTTTAATAAGGTCAGAAAACAAGGATGTTAAGAATACACACATACCTCAAGCACGAATTTCTGCAATAGGGAACACGAATGGATACTTGGACTTTAGTCCTTCTTAGTTTCCTAAGTAGCTTCCTCAAAATTTTGGTTCAGCCATAGAACCTTCACCAAAGCCACGTCTTTCATTCGCAACCGATGAATTTTCCAATCCAACATTCTAACCGGGACCTCCTCATAGGACAAAGAATCCAAAATACCAATGTTCTCTAATGGAAAAACCAATGAAGGATCACCTATGCACTTTCATAACGTGGACAAATGGAATACCGAATGAATGGAACTCATGCTAGAGGGAAAATCCAACTCATACACAACATTACCAAACCTTTTCAAAACTAAGTACGGGCGAACATACCGGGGACTGAGCTTCCCCTTCTTCCCAAACTGCATTACTCCCTTCATGGGAGATACCCTTAAAAATACCTAATCTGTAACCTCAAATTCCAAGTCCCTTCTCCTTATGCCTATATAGTACTTTTGGCGACTTTGTGCGATCTTAAGCCTTATCGAATCACTTTCACCTTCTCTATAGCTTGGTGAACTAAATTCGGGCCAAATATTTTCACTTCACCAACCTCGAACCACCCAATAGGGGATCAACACCTCTCACCATACAATACCTCAAACGAGGCCATACCAATGCTAGAATGGTAACTATTGTTATAGGCAAATTCAATGAGATATAAATGGTCGAACTAACTACTACCAAAGTCAATTACACAAGTTCATAACATATCTTCTAGAGTATGAATAGTCCTTTTTGGTTTCCCATCAGACTGCGGGTGGAAAGTAGTACTAAGACTCACCTTAGTCCCCAAACCATGCTGAAAAGTGCACCCAAAATTTGATGAAAATTGAGTATCACGATCTAAAATGATTGAGATAGGTGCACCATGCAAACCTTACAACTTCCTGAAGGAACAACTTCACATAGTCCTCGGCAAAAAAATTAGTCCTAACTTGCAAGAAGTGAACCGACTTAGTTATCCTATCCACGATGACCCAAATGAAGTCAAACTGATTCCACAATCGTGGAAGATCGGTAACAAAATCCATATTAATTACCACCCATTTCCACATCAATAGTTCAATCTCTTGGATTAGCCCACTGGGCCTCATGCACTTTGCCTTCACGTGCTGATAAACTATGCACTTAGCCACAAAGTTGGCTACATACCGCTTCATATTATTCGACCAATACATATCTTGATATCATGATACATCTTTATTTAATCGGGATGAATCGTATACCGTAATTCATTGGCCTCGGCTAAAATCCTACCTCAAAACCTATCAACTTCAGGAACTCATAACCTCTCTTGGTACCTAAAGAAACCATCATCACCGATTTTGATAGCCATCACCTTCTACTTAACCATATCATCCTTGATTTTCATCAATAGAGGGTCTAATACTTGTTTCTTCTTTATTTCAAAACCAAGAGATAATTGCGCCATCTGTTGCAAAAATACACCACCATCCTTAGAGTCAAAGAGAAGAACTCCAAGATTAGCCAAATGGTGAATATCCTTTACCAATTCCTGCTTATCCTTATCCACATTAACTAGACTCCCCATGGATAACCTGCTAAGAGTATAAGCAACTACATTAGCTTTACCTGGATGGTGGTGAAAACTCATGTCATAGTCCTTCAGTAACTCAACCCACCTCTTATTCCTGAGATTAAGCTATTTCTGAGTGAACACGTACTACATGCTTTTATGATTAGAAAAGATATCATCATACACCTTATACAGATAGTGATGTTAGATTTTCAATGCGAACCCCATGACTAACAACTCCAAGTCACGAGTCGGATAGTTCTTCTCATGAACCTTCAACTGTCTAGAGGCACGCACAACCATCTTACCATGCTGCATCAACACACAACCCAAACCAACCCGAGATGCATTATAATAGACAACAAAACCTCGGTGCCTTCAGGCAGAGTCAAGACCTGAGTTGAAGTCAACTTATCTTTCAGCTTCTCAAAACTACCCTTGCAAGAATCAAACTATAAGAACTTTACCTTCTTTTGAGTCAACATGGTCAATGGGGCACAATAGAAGAAAAACTTTCTACTAACTTCCTATAATAATCAGCTAAACCCAAGAAGCTCCGAATATCGGTTGGAGTCATGGGTCTAGGCCTCTTCTTAACCACAATAAGTTTTTGAGGATTCACCATGATTCCTTCACTAGACATAACATGACCAAAAAATGTAACAGTGTTCAGCCAAAATTCACATTTAGCGAACTAGCATACAACTACTACTCTTTCAAGGTCTGCAACACAAAGCGAAGGTGATCGACATGATCCTCCTCATTCTTGGAGTATACCGAAATATCATCGATAAAGACAATCATGAACAAATCTAAAAACTAATTGAAGCCCCTATTCATCAAGTCCATGAATGTCGCAGGGGCATTGTTCAAGCCAAATGACATTACCAAGAACTCAAATGACAATACAGGGTATGGAAAACTGTTTTAGGGATATCCACCTCCCTAATCCTTAATTGATAATACTCGGATCGAAATTCGATCTTATATAAGAATTTGGCACCGTAAAGTTGATCAAAGAGATCATCAATTCACGGAAGAGGGTACTTATTCTTTACTGTCACCTTATTCAGCTGCCGGTAATCAATACACATCCGAAGGAAGCCATCCTTCTTATGCATGAACAATACCGATGCACCTCATAGAGACACACTAGAACGGATGAAACCCTTATTTTAATGATCCTTTAATCACTCCTTAAGATCCTTTAACTCAACCGAAGCCATTCTATATGGGGGGAATAGAAATAGGATGAGTGTTTGGAACCAGATCTATCCCAAAATTAATCTCTCTATCAGGAGCAATACTAGGAAGGTTGTCAGGGAAATCATTAAGAAATTCATTCACCACTAAGACAGAATGTAAAGAAAGACCTTCTGAGTTAGAATCTTTAACCCGAACAAGATAATAGAGACACCCCTTGGAGATTAATCTCCGAGCCTTAAGATATGATATGAACATACCCTTAGAAGCTAGGGAACCACCCTCCCATTCAATAATTGGCTCATTAGAGAATTTAAATATGACCCTATGGGTCCGACAGTCTAAAGAAACATAGCACAAGTGCAGCCAATCCATCCTCAATATAAGATAAAAATCAACCATGTCTAATTCAAATTGATCCACCGATGTTTACCGACCACCAACAATACCACACAACCCCTATAAAATCTTTTAGCAACTACAGAGTCACCCATCGAGGTAGACACAGAAAAATGGTTTGAAATACACTCGGGACTAAAACCAAACTGCACAACCATAAATAGGGTCATATAAGAAAGAGTAGACCCTGGATCAAACAAACAGTACACATCACGAGAAAAGAGTCTCAACGTACCAGTAATGACATTAAGAGATACCTCTAAATCTTGACGAAAAGCAAGAGCATCTAAGTGATTTTGTCCAGTGCCGGTATCAGAAGTAGAAGCAACACCCCTTGGTGCAGGAGTTGATGAAGAGGTAATAGGAACCTTATTGGCTCAAAAAGAAATGGTGCGGCTGACGAAAAAATCTTTAAAGAGGATATGATGAAGCAGACTAAGCCCCGCTAGCCTGATATTGGGCACCTTGTTCCCTCTACTCTTCACCATGCTGAAAAAAATGATCACCTGACGACTTTGGATAAGAATTGCTAGCCGTAGAGAAAGAACTAGAACCCCTACTTCTTTTTAGGCCACTTTCCCCCATCTCTACCACTCTACTGCTGGTCTCCACTCTAATAAAAAAATCTAAATTTCTTACTCCACCTCTCACCAACCTCTACCTGTTTCTTTTTTCCTTTCTCAACTTATGGTATATATACTACAAGCCGAGAAATATCTATATCCTTGTTCAATAAGGCAGCCTTACTCTCCAAAATTACCTCAAGAGATAGCCCAAAAACAAACTTACGCATTCTAGCTCTCATGCTAGACAATAACTCAGGAGCATACTTGGACAACTGATGGAATTTCAAGGCATACTCCTTGAACAACATCCTACCTTGTCTCAGATTCACGAATTTCTCTGCTTTCACCTCCTTTAGCTCCTGAGAAAAGAAGCAATCCAAAAAGGTACTAGAAAAGTCATCCCACAGTGTAGAGTTAGCATCACATCCCCTAGATTGTTCCCACTCTTTGTACCACTGGTAGCCGCATCCTTCAATTGGTAGGAAGAAAACTCCACATCTTCAACATCTGAAGCATCCAAAATCCAAATGATCTTCTGTATCTCATCAATAAAGCTTGAGGATCCTCCTCAAACTTAAAACTAGTAAAAGCTGAAGGACTCAACCTCATGAATTGGCCAACCCTTGTGGCCTTAAAAGATGGAGTAACAGAAGCACCATGCTCAGAGTGAGAAGCTACAAACTGAGCCAACATATGAATAGACTGATTAAACTCATAATTCATCATATCATCCTAAGGAGCTGGAGAAGGGTTAAAGGGAAATGGTGGGACTCTAGGAGGGCAATTGGGAACTGGTCACCTAGACCGGGTCTGCACCTCAAAAATAGGGTGTGTTCCATCAGTAGTGTCCCCAAGTGAAACAAAGGAGTTTCCATGAGCTTCAGATCATCTGGGAGGCATGATTCTAAAAAGCAAGAAAATGGGAATGAGAGGAATCCAAGACCTTTAACTCTATATCTCAAAGTAATACAACAAGAAAGGAAAATATTCCTAAATGTCTCATAACCTCTCTCTTATAAGTGTGGCATGCTACACACCCATAAAAGAGACTCTACTTGACACGATGTTATGGACACCTAATTGTCCATGAACCTAAGCTCTGATACCACTTTTGCCATGACCAAAACCACGGCCTGGTCGTGATGAATATCTCAAGTCCTATGTAGACTGGAGAACACCCCTTTTACCTAACCAAATCTACACAACACCCTCAATTGTGAGATAAATTCTTACCTTATAATAAGATAGCGCATATTAACACTAATGATAATTCACAATATGTCCATACCATCCACCGATAACCGAACAATCGTCTGTCACCAAAATAATCAATCAAACCACCCAAGTCCACAGTAATCTAACAAAGTCTGTACAAAATTAAAATCAATAAAATGTCGAGACATGCCTCCGATAGTAGCCAAAGAAAGTATAAGACATATCAAATAAGGACTAAAAAATAAAGCCTTCCAAAGTATGGAAGCTCACCATTTCAATGTCAACTCACGAACTAAGTCGAGCACCTAATCACAGCGCAGAAAGAGTTAAAGAAGTTTCGATGCCTGCATTGCATGGGATACAACATTTATAGATGGTTAACGGTTGGAGCGCTATCATGTAACTCAAGGATAAATTAAAAAAATAATTCCATAGTAACAATTCAAAACCAATACAACATACAATGAATAATATCACATGAAATAAATATATGTATACAATACCACATGCTGGGGTAGGGAACAAGGCTTAGCATGAACTTGAAAAATCTTAACCTAGGTTGTGTAGCATAACCATAAAAAAATAAGGCACCCACGAGCTATATGTGCCTAGCTCTCCCCTAGCTGGAAGGGCCCTTGTGCGTGTAACCGCACGAACCAGAGAATATCCATATTCATATATGCCTTTATGGGGGCATTGAACCTCCCGGCATAATTAGGGTGTCTTAAGCACCAATATATACAACATGGAGACTCGAACCTCCCATTCATATATTTATTTGGGGGACTCCAACCTCCCTATCATATAGATACCCACACCATCTAGTGCGGTTTCCAATGTTAGGTTTTTGGACTCCACTTTCATGTCCCGAATACAAACCCCACTTTAAAACCCAATTAAAACATTCATTTCACATACACAACCATTAATTCGGTTACTTACCAAGTCATACCGTTGGTATTATCATACCAAGCCCACTTAGAAGCATACAACATTCCATAAAAATTATTAATCAACATGGGACTGAAACCCATTGTCTAAATAAGGACATCAATTTAATTCAACATTTTAGGGACTCAAACCCATTTGGTATTTAAAATCAATATATGGCCAATAAGGCCTTCATAAAACCATTTACCAATCATCAATATTCTTAGGCCAACGTGTTAGTTCAAAATACAATTCAATTCAATTTATGGTCATCAAGACCTTTAAAAAATCCTTCATCCTTCATTAACATTCTCATGCCAAGCATTAGTTCACAACACAATTTAAGCTTGTGACAAGATCATTCTCATTGACAAGTTCACAAATAGGTTGAGGGCATACCATTATCAAAGATCAAAACCAACAAATTTAGGGTTAAATATGACCCATTTATTAAATCACAGTTACCATTTACCCACATGTGTAAAACCATTATGAAAACATATGAAATCATAATTTAAACCATGAGAAAACAATACTCAACATTATGCATTCAAACCCTCAACCGTGGTTTTCAAAACCACCATTAATGACTCATGAACAATGATCTAAACATATAATTTTATTGAACTTACAATGAGGTAAGAGTCATATGTCTAAGTTACAAATATTCACGAAGAGAATTTTGATCCTTAAGGCCTTAAATGACCACTTTGAAGAAACCTTAGCCCGATCTTTCTTGAGAAGTTTTAGAGGGAGTTTAGAGAGTGTTTGATCTTGTAATGTGTGCAATGGATCACCAAAAAATGTTATCAGACGTGGGGTCTTAAGGGCTTGGGGTGGAAAATTTCTAAAATACCTTAAAAGCTGCAGAAAGTTTGCTGGTGGTTATGAGTCAAGCCAGTGAGTCGTCACCATATCTTACGACTCGTACCATTGAGTCATCGCCAAGACAGAGAATTGGACACCATACACTATCAAACTTATGACTTCCTATCCCCTCTTATCACTAGACCATACGACTCATATGGTCTAGTAGTAACCAGGACAGAACACCAAGGGCTTGGAAACTGGACAACATATGACTTGACCCTAACCACTCGTCACATGATCATACGACTCATGATGAGTCTCTCAAAACCAGGATAGAACTTGGCCAATAATACACTGTTTAACTTAATACTACGGTTACCTAACCCGTAACCATACCATACAACTTGTATGGTGAGTTGTCAGTAGGGCAGAGAGCCTAAAGCTCGAGAAATTTGCAAAGGCCAAAGTCTGGGGCCTTTTAAACTCTCTCAAGAGGAACAACAAAGGAAGAATCACCTACACACTTCCTCAACACCGAAACAGGGAAGATTGGATGAATAGAACCCAATCTAGATGGCAACTACAACTCATAGGCCACATGGCCCACTTGCCTTAAAATATGAAAGGTACCAACATACCGGGAACTAAGCTTTTCTTTCTATTCAAATAGCATTACTCCCTTCATTGGAGATACCTTCAAGAACATTAAATCATCCACATTAAATTCTAACTCCCTATGCTTCATATCCGCATAGGTTTTTTGTGACTTTGGGAGGCTTTAAGTCTATCCTAAATCACTTTCACCTTTTCCATGGCTTGGTGAACCAAGTCGAGACCGGATAACCTATTCTTACCAACCTTAAACCACTCAATAGGAGACCTACACGTCTTAAAATAAAGGTCTTCGAAAAGAGCCAACGCAATACTAGAGTGAAAACTATTTTTATAAGCAAACACTTTAGGATCAACCCAACTACCACCAAAGTTGATTACACATGACTTTAGGATATCCTCTAATGTTTGAACAGTCCTCTTTGCTTGTCCATCCACTTAAGGTTGGAAAAAATGGTGCTAAGGATCACCTTAGTTCCCAAACCTCTCTGAAAAGAATGCCAAAAATAATATAAGAACAGAGTACCTCAATCAGATATGATAGAAATTAGAGCACCATATATCTTTATAATTTCCTGAATGAAAAGCTTAGCATAATTCTCTGCCGACTAAGTAGTCTTCATTGGCAAGAAGTGAGCGGACTTAGTCATCCTATCGATGATGACCCAAATTGAATCAAATTGATTCTGAGATCGTAGAAGGCCTGTAACAAAATCCATATTAATTGCCTTCCACTTCTACATAGGCAATGCAATTTCTTAAAATAACCCACAGGGGCCTCAAATGTTCCACCTTCACTTGTTGACATGTCATACACTTAGCCATAAATTTGTCACATCTCGCTTCATATTATTCCACTAATAGATATCCTTCAAATTGTGGTACGTCTTCATTGAGCCAAGATGAACTATGGGCCTCGACCAAGATTTTTTCTCTGAACCCATCAATATTAGGAACACACAACCTACCTTGGTACTTCAAGATACCATTACCACCAATCTCAAAAGCCACACTTTTTTGCAGACCAACATCATTCTTAATCTGTATCAAGATAGGATCCAGGACTTTCTTCTTTTTCACCCCAGCAACAAGAGATGACTTTTCCACCTCCTGAACAATCACACCACCATTTTTAGAGTCCAAAAGACGAACTCTAAGATTATCCAAACTGTGAATATCCTTTATCAACCCTCGCTTCTTCTCATCAACATGAGATAGGCTCCCCCTAGATAACCTACTAAGAGCATCAACAACTACATTAGCTTTACCTGGATGATAATGGAGACTCATCTCATAGTCCTTAAGCAACTCAACCCATCTCTTTTTCCTGAGATTCAACTCCTTCTGGGTGAACATGTACTGCAAGCTCTTGTAGTCTAAGAAGATGTCAACATAAACCCCATACAGTTAATGGCACCAAATCATCAAAACGAAGACTATTGCCATTAACTCCAAATAATGAGTCAGATAGTTTTTCTCATGTACCTTTAGCTACCTAGAAGCATATGCCACAATCTTGTTCCGCTGTATCAACACACAACTCAGTCCCACACGGGACATATCACAATAAACAACAAAACTATCAGTACCCTCGGATAGTGTATAAATAATAGCAAAAGTAAACTTATCCTTGAAATTCTTAAAACTACCCTTGCAAGTGTCAGACCATAGAAACTTTACCTTTTTCTGAGTCAATCTAGTCAACGAAGCAACAATCGAAGAGAAATCCTCTAAAAAATTCCTATAATATCTGGCTAAACCCAAGAAGCTCCAAATATTGGTTTGAGTCGCCAGTCTAGGCCACTTCCTAACCACCGCAACTTTCTTTAGATCTACCATGATCCCTTCACAAGAAACAACATGACCTAGAAATGTAATACCATTCAATCAGAACTCGCACTTCGAAAATTTAGGATACAAAGCTAATCTTTAAGGATCTACAACACTATACGGAGGTGATCAACATGATCTGTCTCTCTCTTAGAATAAAACTGGATGTCATCAGTGAACACAATCACAAACAAATCCAAGAACTCCCTAAATGACCAGTTCATGAGATCCATAAATATCACCGGTGCATTAGTCAAATCAAAGAAAATCACAAAAAAATTCAAAAAGACCATACCAAGCTCGTAAAGCAGTCTTAGGGATATCTACCTCCCTAATCTTCAACTGATAATAAGCCAATCGAAGGTTAATCTGGGAAAAGTACTTTTCACCCTACAGCTGGTCAAATAGATCATCAATCCTAGGAAGAGGATACTTATTATTCACTATCACCTTATTCAACTGGCAGTAATCTATGCAATTTTAAAGGAACTCATTCTTCTCTACACAAAGAGTACCGGCGCACCCCACAGACAAAACTAAGGTAGATAAAATCCTTATCCAAAAGATCTTTTAATTTTTTCTTGAGTTATTTCAAAATAGGTGGAACCAATCTATATAGAGGGATAGAGATAGGACGAGTGTCCATAAGAAGATTAATTCCAAAATCAATTTCCCTATCAGGAGGGACACTTGGAAGATCATTGAGAAATACTTTGGGAAACTCATAGATCACAGGGACAGATAAAAAGGAAGGACCCTAAGAATTTGAATCTTTAACCCAAACTAGGTGATACAAATACCCTTTTGAAATCAATTTTGGCTCTCTTAGATAAGAGACCAAACTCCCCCGCATCATTAGGGAACTCCCTTCATACTCAATCATAGGCTCATTTAGGAATTGGAAAATGACCCTTTGAGTCATATTATCAAGACAAACATAGCACGAATGGAGTTAATCCATCCCCAAGATAATGTTAAAATCTAATATCTCCAACTCTATCAAATCTACCAATGTCTCTCTATCACAGATAGATTACCAGGCAATCCCTGTAGACTTTCCTTGCCACAATAGAGTCACCCACTGGGTAGGCACAGAAAAAGGATTAGGAATACACTCAGTATACAAACCAAAATGTATAGCCAAATAAGGGGTCACATAGGAAAGGGTAGACCCAGGATTTAGCAGATAATACACATCACAAGAAATTTTTTTTAGCATACTAGTAACAATATCAGGAGACGCCTCAGAACCCTGATAGGTGGGAAGAGCATATAAATAATTTTAACTAGTGTCAAAGCCAGAAGTAGCGCCACTTGGTGCAGGAGCTAAAGGAGTAACAACCTGGACCTTGTTAGGCCCAGTAGCAACATCGTCAAAGGGACAATCCCTCTGAATATGGCCAGGCTGGCCACATCTGAAATATTTATTTCTCCCTTTATCATAAAAACCATGATGCGACTGACCATAAAATCTACAAGGAGGATACGACGCAGCTGACTGGGTCTCACTATCGATAGATTGGGAAACTCGTGTGACATGACTCGAACTAGGGCCTAGTCGTATCGGGTATCTCAAGTCTAACCAGGACCAGATACCACCCCAAATACCCCACCAATAACCACCCTACACCCTATGTCGGATGAATTCCAAACATATAACAAGATAGAACAATGATAATCTAAAGAAAATAAAACAAGCTTAATACCAAAGACGAAAACCACAACAAATCAACCATCCATGTCCAATTCTAATGCCAATACCAATACCAATGTTAACACTAATACCAACATAACTCATGCCCATAGTAGTCGGACAAAGCCTCCATATAGAATCAAAGAACATCTAATTGAGACATGCCCCCGATCATAGACAAAACCAAAACCAAAGAAATAACAAAAATAAAAAGATGTCCATAACATGAAATAGAGTCTTCCAGAGTATGTAATCTCACCACTTCAAACTGACTCAAAGATGTCCCAAAATCCAATTCACCTAGCAGGAAAAATGGTAGTATGGCCAGTTCTTGCATCGTGTGGGGATACAATGCCCGAAAACGGTTAGTGGAGTGAACGTTAGCATGTAACTCAGGGATAAAGATAAAATAATGCCATCATTCAAAACTAAATTAAATAATCATATGCAATCACATGTATACATATATATATCGTGCCAGGATAGGGAAAAAGGTTGTGCATGCGTTTAAATCCTTAACCTGGGTTGTGTAGCTTGGCCGTTAAAACCACCCATGGGCTAGATGGGTTCAACTCCCCTACTGAAACGGCCTTAGTGAGTGTTAGAAGCATGATCGAAGAAAAAAAATAGAGATGAATACTACATCTCCCAAAATATAAAGTGTGACATCATGCACATAATCACCAAGACCACCCTCACATCAGCAAATGTGAGCTTCCAGTATCGGTCCCCCCGAGATCCCCACCTTCCACGGCTATGCTACTCAATCCCCTTTAAGCCCATATTAAATTATTTACACATTCCCAACTATTTACCAAGGGGTGTCTTAATTAGGCATTAACTATTGGTATCATCATACAAAAATTAGAGCTTAAAAGTGGATTACCTTATGCCATATAAACCATTAAACCAAATTAGACTCCATCGTTTCCAATTAATCAAACCCATTTATAATCAAACCATGGCCACTAAGACCCTTCCAAAAACATATGAAATCAACCAAAACCAATTCATATTTGTTTAACCACTTATGCTATGAAAAGATTCCAAGGAAAATCAAACTATGTGACAAGAATCATTCTCATTGACAATTTCACAAATAGGTTGAGGCCATGCCAAAATTATCAAATTTGGGACTCATCCATGACCACTCAATTAAATCACCATCCCCATGCATCCCCATGTGCCAAAGCATAATTAAAAACATGCACAATCATAATTTAAACCATAGAAAACAATATTCAATGATATGCATTCAAACCCCTCAACCTTGGTTTCAAAATCACCATTAATGATTCATGAACAATGCCTTAAACATGTGCTTTTAGTAAACTAACAATGAGGAAAGAGTCACATGCCTGAATTACAACGATTCATGGAGAGAATTGGTCCTTAAACCCTTGATGACCACTTTGGAGAAACCCTAACCAATTTCTCTTGAGAGGATTTTTTAGAGAGTAAAGAGTATGTTTAATTTTTTAAAGTGGGGAGTGAATTACCAAAAAGTGTCATGGAGAGGTGGGGTCTTAATGGTATTGAGTGGAAAATGTCTAAAGTGGCCCCAAATTAAAAATGTAAAAAGTTCGCAGGTGGTTACGAGTCTACCCTTTGACTCATGATCACAACATACGACTCATATTATTGAGTCGTTACCAAGATAGTGAGTTGGAAACCCACACATTATCCATCTTATGACTCAATGGCCCCACCTGTGACCTGACCCTATGTCTAGTCGTATCCAAGATAAACTCAAGGGATCAAACACTGGACAACATATGACTCGACCTTACCATTCGTAACCTATCCTCATGGCTCTTCATGAGCCACTTGTACTCAGAGCCAAGTCAAGTAACTAAGTTTCAAATTTGATGAAGGATCAACCAAATGACACATCACCACCCTAACGACCCATACCACCAAGTTTTAATCATAACAGAACCCCAACCACAATTCACTGGACACCCAACGACTAGGGTCACCAGACCTGTACCCATACCATATGACTCATTTAGTGAGTCGTTACTAGGACAATAAGCTCAAATCTTAGGAAATTTCCAAGGGCTAAAACCCAGGGTGTTTCAATTCTCGCCCACTTGGATCATTCATCCTCGAATGATGGGACAAGGTAGTAACTAGCATGATTAAATCCCCAGACATCACTATGCTTACCTTTAAGATAGAAAATAGATTACTAGGTAATTCATAATCTACTCTTACCTTTAAGATAGAAAACAAAGATGTTAAGATCAACACATACCTTAGGCACGAGTTTCAAAAATAAGAAATAAGAATGGATACTTGAACATCATGTCCTCTTCGTATTCCCATGTAGCCTCTTCCCCCCTGTGGTTCCTCCATAGAACCTTTATCAAAGCTACGCCTTTGGTCCGCAATTGACAAACCTACTAATCCAGGATTTTGACAGGGACCTTTTCATAAGATAGGGAATCCAAAATACCAATATCCTTGATAGGCACAATTTCCAATGGATCACCCACACACTTCCTCAACCCAAAAACATGGAACACTAGTGAATGGAGCTTAAACTAGAAGGAAACTCCAACTTATAAGCAACATTGCCAATCTTTCTCAAAACCAAGTACAGACCAATATACCAGGGACTAAGCTTTCCTTTCTTCCCAAACCGCATCACTCCCTTCATGGGGGATACCTTCAAGAATACTCTATCCCCAACCATAAATTCTACCTCCCTACACCTCACATCCGTATAGGACTTCAGATGACTTTGGGAAGCATTAAGCCTATCCCAAATCACCTTCACCTTTCCCATGGCTTGGTGAACCAAATTCAGGCCAAACATCTGTGCCTCACCAACCTCGAACCACCAAATAGGAGACCTATAACTCCTACCATATAAGGCCTCAAATGAAACCATTCTAATGCTAGAGTGGTAGCTATTATTATAAGTAAACTCTATAATAGAAGAAATGCTCAACCTAAGTACCACCATAGTCAATCACGCAAGCTCTAAGCATATCTTCTAATGTCTAAAGAGTTATTTTTGCTGGCCCATACAACTGCGGGTGGAAAGTAGTTCTAAGGCTCATCTTGGTCCCTAAACCTTTCTGAAATGACCGCCAAAAGTGACATGAAAATTGTGTACCACGATCCAAGATGATAGAAATAGGCACCCCATGCAACTTCACAATCTCATAGAGGTACAAACTCGCATAATCCTCTGCCAATAAATTTGTCCTCACCACCAAAAAATAAGAAGACTTTGTTATCCTATCCATAATAATGCAAACCGAACCAAAAAGATTTAAATACCGAGGAAGATCAGCAATGAAATCTGCATTGATCACTTCCCACTTCCATATAGGCAACTCAATTTCTTAATTCAACCCTCCAAGCCTCATGTGCTCAACTATTACTTGTTGGCACACGTGCACTTAGCCACCAAACTAGATATAACACGCTTCATATTATTCTACCAATACATCTCTTTAAGGTCATGATACATTTTCGTCGAACCAGGATGAATAGCATAACGCGACTCATGAGCCTCAGCCAAGATCCTCTCTCATAATTTATTTATTTTAGGAACATACAATCACCCTTAGTACCACAAGATACCATCGCCACTACCCTTAAAAGCCATTGCTTTATGCCTACCTATATCACCCTTGATCCTCATCAACATAGGATCTAACACTTGTTTCTCCTTCACCTCAGCACCCAGGGACAACTTCGCCATCTCCTGAACAAATGCACCACCATCCTTAGAGTATAAGAGGCAAACTCTAAGGTTATACAAATGGTGAAAATAGTTTACCAATTCTCATTTCCCTTATCCAAATGAGCTAGACACCCTATGGATAAGCTGCTAAGAGCATGAGCAACCACATTAGCTTTACCTGGATGGTAGTGAAGACTGATATCATAATCCTTAAGCAGCTCAAGCTATCTCTTTTGCTTGAGGCTCAGTTCTTTCTGAGTAAACACATATTGAAGGCTCTTATGATCTGAAAAAATATCCACATGTATGCCATACAAATAGTGATGCCAAAGTTTCAACGCAATTACCACAACCAATAATTCTAAGTCATGTGTCGGATAGTTCTTCTCATGCACTTTCAACTGTCTAGATGCATAAGTTTTCACCTTGCCATTCATTCCTTTGGTCAAAGTCAAGACTAAAGTCGAAGTCAGCCTATTCTTCAGCTTTTCAAAGCTACCCTCACAAGCATCAGATCATGAGAACTTTACCTTCTTCTGATTTAACTTAGTCAACGGGGAAGCTATAGTAAAAAAACTTTCCATAAACCTCCTATACTAACCAGCTAAACCTATAAAGCTCCGAATATCTATTGGATTCGTGGGTCTAGTCCACTTTTTAAATACCGCAACTTTCTGCGGATCCACCATGATCCCTTCACTAGAAATGACATGACCCAAAAAAGTGACAACATTCAACAAAAAATCATATTTTGAAAATTTGGCGTACAACTGCTTCTTCTTTAGGGTCTGCAATACCATATGGAGGTGATTGGAATGATCCACCTCACTCTTAGTGTATACTAGAATTCATCTATGAACACAAAAATGAATAAATAAGAAAATGATGAAAGACTCGGTTTATCAGGTCCATAAATGTCGTCGAGGCATTGGTCAATCCAAAGGACATAACTAAAAACTCAAAATGCACATATCCGGTATGAAAATCAGTCTTAGAAATATCCAACTCCCTTATCTTTAGTTGATGATACCTAGACTGAAGATCAATATTTGAGAAAAACTTAGCACCCTAAAGCTGATCAAACAAATCATTAATCCTCAAAAGAGCTTACTTATTCTTTACTGTCACTTTATTCAGGTGCCTGCAATCAATACACCTTCGAAGGGAACCATCCTTATTATGGTTGAATAAAATCGGTGCACCCCAAGCAGACAAACTAGAACAGATGAAACCCTTGTCTAAAAGAACCTTTAGTTGCTCCTTAAGCTCCTTCAACTCGGTTGAAGCCATTCTATACTGGGAATAGAAATAGGACGAGTGTCCGGAACAAGAACTATCCCAAAATCAAATCTCCCTATCGGAAGGAACATTAGGAAGGTCATCAGGGAAGACCTAAGTAAATTCATTTACCACAGAAATAGAATATAAAAAAAGACCCTCCGAGTTAGAATCTTTAACCTGGACCAAATGATAGAAACAACATTTGGAGATTAATCTCCAAGCTCTAAGATATGATATGAACCTCCTCTTAGGAGCTAGGAGAACCACCCTCCCACTCAATAACTGGCTCATTTAGGAATTTAAAGATGACCATACAAGTTTGACAGTCTAGAAAAGTATAACACGAGTGCAACTAATCCATCTCTAATATAATATAGAAATCAACCATGTCTAATGCAAACATATCCACCAAAGTCTCCCATCCACCCACAGATACCACACAACCTTATAGACTCTTCTAGCCACCAAAGAGTCATCCACCATGGTAGAAATTAAAAAAGGATCAAAATACATTCGGGACCGAAACCAAAATTCATAGCCATAAATGGGGTCACATAAGAAAGAGTAAACCCCAGATCAAGTAAACAGTACATATTATAGGAAAAGAGTTTAAACATACCAATAATGACATTAGTCTATGCCTCAGACTCTTGACAGGTCATGAAAGCATAGAGTCAGTTTCGACCAGTGTAGAGCCAGATGGTGTACCCTTTGGTGTCGGAGCTGATGAAGACGCAACCAAAACCTTGTTTGCCCTAGAAGTAGCCTTACCAATAGGACAATTTCTAATCATGAGTACAGGACGATCATAGTTAAAGCACTTGTCCTTTTCGTCATCACAGTAACCCCAATATAATCAACCTTAAAATCTGTAGAGAGGATAGTATGGATCTGATTGGGGCTCACTGGCCTGAGATTGGGCACTCTGTGCCCTAAAATTATTGCTACCTTTTACATGTCTGTCACCCGATGACTTTAGGTGGGTAGCACTAACTGTCGAGTAAGACCCAAAACTGCCTCACTTCTTCTTGGACAACTTTTCACCATCCCTACTACTCTGTTATTGGCAACCACCCTACTTAGAAAATCTAAACTTCTTGCTCCGGCTTTACTCAATGTCCATTTACTTCTTCTTCTCTTCATCCACCTGCTGCATGTACACAACAAACTGGGAGATGTCCATGTCCTTGTTCAACAAGGCAACCTTACTCTCCAAAATTAAGTCTTGGGATAACCCAAAAGCTAACTTCCTCATTCTATCCCTTATGCTAAAAACCAACTTTGGAGCATACTGAGATAGCTGATAGAACTTCAAGATATACTCCTTGACTGACACCTTGATTTAGGTTACCAAAATCTTCCTCCTTCACCTCCCTCAACTCCTGAGGAAAGAAAATGTCTAGAAAAGCACTAGAGAAATCATCCCACAGGGATGACTCAGCATTGCCACCCCTAGACTATTCCTATTCCTCATACCGTTGGTACGCTACATCTTTAAATTGGTAGACAGCAAATTCCAAACCCTCCATGTTAGTAGCATTTACAATGCTCAAGATTTTTTCTATCTCATTAATAAAACCTTAAGGATCCTCCTCAACCCTAACACCAGTAAACATAGGAGGGCTCAACCACATAAACTGGCCAACCCTTGTGACCTCAGAAGATAAAGTAACAGAAGCACCACGCTCGGCCTGAAAAGCTACCAACTAAGACAATATATGAATATACTAATGAAACTCAGCATTCGTCATATTATCTTAAGGAGCAAGAGATGGATTGAAAGGGATCGGTTGAACTCCAGGAGAGAAATCAAGAACTGGACCCCCTGACCAAGTTTGGACCCCATAAATAGGACGGTTCCCATCAACATTATCCTTAGGAGGGACAAAGGAGTTTTTGTGAACTTCAAATCTTCTGGGAGGCATGATCTGTAAAAAGAACAAATAGGTATAAGAGAAGATTTCAGGACCTTAGATTCTATAGCTCGAAAATAGAACACAAGAAATAGGAAGATTCCTAAATGACTTATAGCCTCTTCCTTATGAGTGTGGCATGCTACATACCCTTAAAAGAGACTCTGCTCGATACGGCTTTGTGGACTCCCAATTGAAACTGAACCTAGGGCTCTGATACTAATTTAACACGACCTGAACTAGGGCCAAGTCATATTGGATGTCTGAAGTCCACCCAGGATCGGAGACTACCATCAATACCCCACCGTTAACCATACTACACCCTATGTCGCATGAATTACAAAAATATAACAAGATAGAACAATGATAATCTAAAGACGATAAAACAATCTTAATAAAAAAGTCGAAAACCACAACCAATCAACCATCCATTTTAAATTTCAATGTTAATACCAATACCAATGATAACACTAATACTGACACCGCCCATGCCTATAATAGTCTGACAAAGCCTCTTACAATAATCAATGAACATTTGTTCGGGACATGCCCCCGACCATAGCCAAAACAAAAACCAAATAAATAACAAAAATAAAAAGATGTCCATAGCATGAAATGGAGTCTTCCAGAGTATGTAAGCTCACCACTTCAATCTGACTCAAAGCTGTCCCGAAATCCAATTCACTAAGCAGGAGAAATAGTAGTATGACCGGTTCCTGCATCGTATGGAGATACAATGCCCGAAGATAGTTACCGGAGTGAACGCTAGCATGTAACTCAGGAATAAAGGTAAAATAATTTCATCATTCAAAACCTAATTAAATAACCATATGCAAATACATGTATACATACATATATCATACTGGGATAGGGAACTGGGTTTAACATGTATTTAATGTAGCTTAGCCTTCCTAAAACCACCCACGTGCTCGATGGGTTCAGCTACCCCTATTAAAAGAGCCCTAGTACATGTTAGCCGCACGATCGAAGAAAAAGAACCTGATATGACTAGTGCATATCCAAAAATATAATGTGTGAAATCATGCACATGGTCACGAAGACCACCCTTACATCAGCAAATGTGAGTTTTCAGTAATGGTCCCCTTAGGACCCTCCACCTTCTACAACTTTGCTTCTCAACCCCTTTAAGCCCATATGAAATCATTTACACATTCCCCACCAATTACCAAGGAGTCTTATAATTAGGCATTAACCATTGGTATCATCATACCAAAATTAGAGCTTGCAAGTCTTTTACCTTATGCCATATAAACCATTAAACCAAATTAGACTCCATCGTTTCTAATTAACCGAAACCATTTATAATCAAACCATGGCCACCAAGGCCCTTACAAAATAATATGGAACCAACCAAAACCAATTCATAGTTGTTTAACCATTTGTGTCAAGCAAAGATTCCAAGGAAAAACAAACTATGGGACAAAAATCATTCTCATTGTCAATTTCACAAGTAGGTTGAGGGCATGCAATTATCAAAGCCAAAATCATCAAATTTAGGGCTCAACCGTGACCCCTTAATTAAATCACCATCTCCATGCACCCCATGTGTCAAACCATAATTAAAAACATCCATAATCATAATTTAAACCATAGGAAACAATATTCAATGATATGCATTCAAACACCTCAACCTAAGTTTGAAAACCACCATCAATGATTCATGAACAATACCTTAAACATGTGATTTTAGTAAACTAAAATTGAGGGAAGAGTCACATGCCTGAATTAAAAAGATTCACGGAGAGAAATTGATCCTTATGACCTTAGATGACCACTTTGGAGAAACCCTAGCCAATTTTGCTTGAGAGGATTTTTGAGAGAGTAAAGAGGATGATTAATCTTGTAAAGTGTAGAGTGAATGACCAAAAAGTGTTATAGGGAGATGGGAAATATCTAAAGTGCCCTCATCTTAAAACTGTAAAAAGATCGAAGGTTGTTACGAGTCGACGCTTAGACTCGTGACCACAACATATAACTTGTACCATTTAGTCATTACAAAGATAGTAAGTTGGACATCTACACACTGTCTACCTTATGACTTCATGACACCACCTGTGAATTGACCATATAACTCGTACAGTCTAGTTGTATCCAAGATAGAACCCAAAGAATTGGATACTAGACAACATACGACTCAACCTTACCACTGGTAACCTATCCTTATAGCTCTTAGTGAGCCACTCGTACTCAGAGCCAAGTCAAGTAAGTTTTTAATTTGATGAAGGATCGACCATAGGACCCGTTACCACCCCTAGCGACCAGTACCACCAAGTTGTAACCATAACAGAACTCCAACCACCATTCACTTGACACCAAACGACTACAATCACCTGACCTGTACCCACACCATACGACTCATTTGGTGAGTAATTACTAGAACAGTAGCTCAAAACTCAAGAAATTTTCAAGGGTCAAAACCTAGGGTGTTTTATTATGACTTAAAACCACTATTTCTATAAAAGAAGCAATCATCAAATGACGTAAGATATAGAGAACTAGCCGTAGAATAAGAACCAAAATTTTCTTACTTTTTCTTAGACCATTGCCTTCTATCTCTACCATTATTCCCCTGGCTTCCACCCTGCCCAGAATACTTAGAGCTCTTACTTTGCCTTTTCCCTATTTCGATTTGTTTTCTATTTTTATCTTTAACCTGTTGCATATACACCATAAGCCTAGAGATATCCATATCACTAGCCAAAAAGGAGGCCTTGTACTCTAGCACCAAGTCTCGAGACAAGCTCAAAGCTAAATTCCTCATCTTATCCCTCATGCTTGATACTAGCTCAGGACCATAACGGGTCATATGATGAAATCTCAAGGCATACTCTTTCACAAACATCCTACCTTATTTTAGATTCACAAAATCCCCATTTTTGTCCTCCCTTAACTCCTGAGAAAAAAATGATTTAGGAAGGCATTTGAAAACTCATGCCATAGTGCCAACTCTGCATCATCACCTCTAGGTTGATCCCACTCCTTATACCACTAATATGCCATATCTTTCAAGTGATACACGGCAAATTCGACGCCCTTATAGTCAAAAGTATGCATAACCCTGAATATCTTCTCAATCTCATCTATGAACCCTTAAGGGTCCTTCTCAACCTTAGATCCAATAAAGATTGGAGGCCTGAGCCTCATAAACTATCCAACTCGAGTAACCTCACAAGAGCTCACAACAGTACCAACAGGACCCAACTGACGTGACTGAGATATTACCATCTAAGTCAACAGATGGATTAATCGACAAAACTTAACATTAGAAATGGATTCTTGGGGCGGTGGGGAATGATCGTCATCAGTCCGAGGAGCCTAAGGAGGACAAGTAGAGACTATAAGAACTACACGTGGGGTATCGCAATCAAGATCTAGGAGCCTAGATCAGGTCTGAACTCCATAAGTAAGATGAGTTCCATCCACATTATCCTCGGGTAGGACAGAAGAGGTTCCGCGGGCATCAGACCTTTGAAGAGGCATGATATAAAATGTGAACAAATGGGAATTAGAGGAGATTTTAACACCCTAGACTCTATAACTCAAAACTAAAATAACAAGAAAGGGAAATATTTCTAAATATCTCATAGCCTCTCCCTTATAAATGTGGTGCGTTATAACCCATGAATGAGACTCAACTTAACACAACTTTAAAGACACCCAATTGACCCTGAACCTGGCTCTGATACCAACTTTGTCATAACCTGAATTAGGGTCACGCTGTGACGGGTATCTCAATTCAACTGAAGACCAGAACCACCTCCTTTGCCTAGTCAAACAAAACACACTATCCAATGAATTAATTTCAAACATATAACAAGATAGAGTAAATATTAACTCAAATTATGAGAATGTCAACAACCAATACCCAGTCCACAGTAATCCAAAAAGCCTCTAAACCAGAAAATAACCTACATCAAGACATGCCCCCAACCCTGACAATGACAATGACAATGTAAATGTGAAGTTTTCAATTCTAATTTATCTGAGGATAAACCAATGGAATGATCAAGTCTAACGGAGAATGAAAGATCACCACTTCTCCAGAAATGGCCAACTCTAAGATCATCTATCACTGCACAGGAAAAGTAGAAGTGCCTTCAGATCCTATATCGTGTGGGGATATAGCATTTGAAGACGGTTAGTGGGGTGACCACTAGCATATAACTTAGGATAAGGATAAAGTAATGTCAATGAAAAGTTCAATTCAAACTCATTGTACATATTCACATACATACATACATATATATAATAGATGCTGGGATAGGGAACAAGGTTTAACATGACAGTAAAACTTTAATCTGGACTTTGCAGCTCAACCGTCATAAACAGAAATCCATGGGCTATATGTATTTAGCTTCCCCTGTTGAAAGGGCCCTAGTGTGTGTTTTTCGTACGAACTGGAGGTATAAAGAAAGACCAGGAAAAGCCCCGACCCTACGAAAATCCTAGATACAAAATCTATAATTAGTGTGAACTATGCACACAATCATTTAGACCAACCTCACATCGGAAAATGTGAGTTTCTAGTATAAGTCATTCGAGACTCACACCTTCACGGCTTAGCTACACAACCCCCATTAAGCCCAATTAAAACAAGTTTTATGTAACCCATTCATTAGCTAATGAATAATACATTAAGGCACACCATGCTATCATCATACTATTTAGTTTGCAAGATCATGATTTTGCCATTACAATTTCATTAAGCCTTGACCCCCTTTGTTCATTAAATCAAAACATAGCCAACAAGGCCTTCAAAATTCATGTTCACTATTTAACCATTTATGCAATGTAATAGTATAGGTGAGTAAGTCAAACCAAGTAACAATTCCACAATTCAAAGCCATTTACACAATTGGGTTGAGGGAAACAATTATTCAAAACCAATTTCAAGTTCAAAACATCAATTTAGGGGAATACCTTGACCCCCATTCCAATTCCCACACCCATGCACCCCACTAGTTCAAGAATATTTAATTCAATGCATAAACAACTCAAAAAACCCATGAAAATATAATTTAAGGATCAACCATTCAAAAACCCTCAACCCATGTCAAAACTGACATTCAAATCCAAAAAATTATACCATTTAAACATATACTTTTCACAAAATAAGATTTGAAAAAGAATAATATGCCTGAAAGGATAACAATTTTGGAGGGAATTTGTTCTTGGAAGCTTTAGACAATCAACCTTGAGAAAAATCCTAATGCTCTTGCTTGAGAGAATTTGTGAGAAGAGAGATGTTATTCTGGTGTGTTATAGATGGAAATGGTGTCCCAATAAGGTGTGAAAGTCGTGGGTCACATTTAGGAAAAATAAAAAATGTCCAAAGTTCCCTTAATAAAATACTGAAAAATTATCACCCAGTCATTACGGATGATTATATACCTTGTAAGGTCACCTTACGACTCATGTCCTCCAGTCGTAGTTTGGATAGCATCCATGATCACTCATACTGGTCTGGCTATGAGTCATACCATATGACTCATACTCAAACATTACGACTAGTTTGGTCAAATATTAGGTAAGATAGAACATTTGGGCATCACACTGGTTTGGCTACGGATGGGACTATACGACTCATGTAGAGTCTTTATGAATCATTAGGAGCCAATCGTAATCATAACATAAACTTAGCCAATCCACACTGGTCAGGCTACAGTTAGGTTCTTATGACCCGTAATGACACCTTACGACTCGTAGAGAGAATTGCTTTTTCTGTTTTGCGACCACAAAGGCGACCACTAGGTGTGGTCTTAAAGACAGTGGTAGCAATTTTAAAAGCGACCACATATGGTCGCTTTTTTTTAAAAAATAAAAGTATATCTATAATTCAATATTATCTTTCAATAAAAGTGATTATCAAGTTCTTTAATTCAAAAAAGCGACCACCAGTGGTCGCTTTTATAAAATTAATAAAATAATTTTTGTAAAGAAAAGTGACCACAAGTGGTCGCTTTTTATATATATTAATTAATTAATTTTACAAAATCGATCACATGTGGTCGCTTTTAATATATACAAAAGAGACCACATGTGGTCGCTTTATAAATTTGTTTCCAGAAAATGATCATATGTGGTCATATTTTAATTTTTTTTCAGAAAAGCGACCACATGTGGTTGGTTTTTAGAAAAGTGATTTGAAGACCCTTAGAAAAGTGATTTGAACTTTTTACCCTTCATTAAAAAATTTCGCAATAGACAAAACAATCTTTTCACTTATTTTCTTTAATTAATATATCAACATATTTATAATATTTAAAATTAAGAAGTCCTAAAAATGGTTAGAGAAAAATATATGAAAAAATAATATTGGTAAGTTTTCTTTTTCCTTGTATACATCATAAAGAGTTTTAAAAAATATGATTAAAAAAATTATCATAATTTCCATCAAAACTAAAAAAAATAGTAATAATATTTGATAACAACTTTATTTATTAACAATTCATATAAGGAAAATAAATATGAATCACGCCTCATTTTTTCGTTTCTCAATTTTCCACAAAAATTTGGTTGTTGTTATATAAAAGTAAAAGAAAAAAGAAATATGACTACCAAAATTTGATTGTTATGATATTAAAGGAAAAGAAAAAAGAAATATATGGGACAACCTTAGGACTCATATATAGACTCCTCTATTAAGAAAATATTTCTATAAATATTAAGATGCACGTTAAACTAGAGAAAAAATTAGTTTACTTATTGAAAAAATATGACTGATGCTCATCTAACTTGATTCGGTTGCATATATAGATTGGTGGGTGCTTAATTTTTTAACTCTCAACTTCTTCACTATTTTTGTTAACATAATAAAATTTAACGTGTGTGTATATATATATCTTCTTTGTTTTCATTCAAGTTATCCATTAGTGTTAAAATTTTCGCTCAGACAAGAATTACTTTCATAAAAACTGAAGCTTTGTGATCACTATTATATTATTTTATTTTACAGGTCGTAGATGAATTTACAGGTGCTAGATGAATGACAGACGACTTTGAGAAATTTTTTTTGGTAAAGGTTAGGTTTAATTATATTATTTTTATATCTCTATTTTGAGAATTTTTTTTCGTGTGTAAAGGTAAAGTTTAGTTATATTATTTTGCTATCTCTATCATCGTATTATTTTGTTATTGTTTACAGATGGCTTTAAGAAAATTTGTGTAAATGATTAGATTTAATTATATTATTTTGATGTCTCTATCATCGTGTTGTTTTGTTGCAGTTACAGGTGGTAGATGAATATCAATCGACTTTGAGAATTTATTTTGATAAAGTTAGGTTTAATTAAATAAATTCTTCAAAATATGTTGAATTAATTATTGTATTCAGCCTTATTATTTAAATAAATATCCTATTTAGTGTAACGTTTGAACTCAATAAAGCGAGGTACACGCGCGAGGTACACGCGCGAGGTGCGTACACCTAAACTAGTATATATATATATATGCTACATTCCATAGAATCCATCAAACCAGCTATACAATACAGTCCATCAATCAACATTTAATATGTAATCAACCATCATAAGAATACAAACATTAGCAATCAAAATATAAAAAACACAATTTATCAACGTTCCAAAAATAAACTACAAAACATAAAAAAGACTAAAACTACTACTCATCATCCTTATCCTCACTTCTACTCGTCATCCTTATCCTCATTTCCATCCTCAGCCATAGAATTTGAATCCTCTGTGGTGCAATAATCATCTAGGGGCTTAGGCCTTTCACAACCCGTGGTGCATCACCAGGACAAGTAACTACACTTAAACATTTTTTAGTCACTAATTCACTTCTCAAGTGACCACACTTAACTAAATTCAAAACACAAGTTCACATTTCAAGTACCTAAATTCAAAACACAAGTCACTAGTTCATAATTCAAGTCCCTACACTTAAACATTTTCGAGTCACTAATTGACTTATCAAGTGACCACATTTTACTAAATTCAAAAAACAAATTCACATTTCAAGTACCTACACTTAAACATTTTTTAGTCACTAATTCACGTATCAAGTAACCACACTTTAGTAAATTCAAACAAGTTCACCTTTTAAGTACCTACACTTAAATATTTTCAAGTTATTAATTCACTTATCAAGTGATCACACTTTACTAAATTCAAAATACAAGTTCACCTTTCAAGTATCTACACTTAAACATTTTCAAGTCACTAATTCACTTATCAAGTGACCATACTTAGCTAAAATCAAAACACAAGTTTACCTTTCAAGTACTTACACTTAAACATTCTGAAGTCACTAATTCACTTATCAAGCAACCACACTTTAGTAAATTCAAAACACAAGTTCAGATTTCAAGTACCTACACTTAAATATTTTCAAACCACTAATTCACTTATCAAGTGGCCACATATAACTAAAATCAAAATACAAGTTCATCTTTCAAGTACCTACACTTAAACATTTTCAAGTCACTAATTCACTTATCAAGTGACCACATTTAACTAAAATTAAAATACAAGTTCACCTTTCAAGTACCTACACTTAAACATTTTGAAGTCACTAATTCACTTATCAATTAACCACACTTATCTAAATTCAAAAAACAAGTTCACCTTTCAAGTACCTACACTTAAACATTTTCAAGTCACTAATTCACTCATCAAGTGACCACACTTTACTAAATTCAAAACACAAGTTCACCTTTCAGGTACCTATACTTCAATATTTTTAAATCACTAATTCACTCATCAAGTGACCGCACTTTACTAAATTCAAAACACAAGTTCACCTTTCAAGTACCTACACTTAAACATTTTCATGTCACTAACCCACTTATCAAGTGACCACACTTAATTGAAAACACAAGTTCACCTTTCAAGTACCTACACTTAAAATATTTTCAAGTCACTAATTCACTTGTCGAGTGACCACACTTTACTAAATTCAAAACACAAGTTCACCTTTCAAGTACCTACACTTAAAATATTTTCAAGTCACTAATTCACTTGTCGAGTGACCACACTTTACTAAATTCAAAACACAATTTCACAATATTTTCAAGTCACACTATTCACTTATCAAGTGACCACACTTAACTAAATTCAAAACACAATTTTACCTTTCAAGTACCTACACTTAAACATTTTCAAGTCACTAATTCACTTATCAAGTGACAACACTTTGCTAAATTCAAAACGCAGGTTCACGTATCAAGTAACTACACTTACACATTTTCAAGTCACTAATTCACTTATCAAGTAACTACATTTTACTAAAATTAAAACACAAGTTCACCATTCATGTATCTACACTTAAACATTTTGAAGTCACTAATTCACTTATCAAGTGACCACACTTAACTAAATTCAAAACACAAGTTCACATTTCAAGTACCTACACTTAGACATTTTGAAGTCACTAATTCACTTATCAAGTGACCTTTAGTAAATTCAAAACACAAGTTCACTTTTCAAGTAACTACACTTAAACATTTTCAAGTAACTAATTCATTTATAGTATAAGTCAAACAATTCAACAAGTTTAATAAAGCAAATTAGTAGAGGCATCGCATGTCCCTCTCACACCATATAATCATCACAAAATTCCTATGGCTTTCAAATCCTTCTAAAGCAAACAATCTCATCTTAACACTACATTTAAAGACTTCATTATAAGAAAATAGAGAGAAATCAACTTACATTTGCTTGGCCTAAATTGAAGAGAAAGAGATAAGCGGTCACCAAAAAATAGCAAAGCAATCCTTTTCCTGAATTCGGATTCTATCAAAAGAAAATGAACAACAACAACAAACCCAGTGTATTCCTACATAGTGAGGTCTGGGGAGGGTAAGATGTACGCAGTCCATACCTCTACCTCTAAAGAAGTAGAAAGGCTATTTTTGATAGACCCCCGGCTCGAGACACGGAATACTAAACAAATTCATAGTAAAGCATGGAAGAAGATGGCATAACATAAATACAACACCCACAAGTAACAGTAAATAGAGAAAAGTAAACAGATTTATAATAAAGCATGAAACAAGGTATCATAACAAGAATAATACCCCCACCAAGTAATTCCCTACCCTAGCGACCCAAACTGACCCTAGCCTTCTGCCCTAATTCGCGTCCTCCAGATCTTCCTATCTAGGGTCATGTCCTCAGTGAGCTGTAACTGCTCCATGTCCTACCTAATCACCTCTCCCTAGTACTTCTTCAGCCTACCCCTACCCCACCTAAAACTATCCAAAGCTAGCCTCTCACACCTACGAACTGGGTATCCATGCTCCTCCTCATCACGTGTCTGAACCATCTCAATCGGACTTCTCGTATCTTAATCTCCACTGGATTCACACCAACCTTCTCCCTGATAGTCTCATTCCTAACTCTATCCCCCCTAGTCAGCCCACACATCTAACGCAACATCCGCATTTCCGCCACCTTCATTTTTTGAATATGGGAGTTCTTAACTGGCCAATACTCCGCTCCATACAACATGGCCGAACAGACTGCCACCCTGTAGAATTTGCCTTTAAGCTTGGGCGGCACCTTCTTATCACATAACAACCCCGAAGCAAGCTTCCACTTCATCCATCCCGCCCCAATACGGTGTGAGATATCCTCGTCAATCTCACCGTTACCCTAAATCACGGACCCGAGATACTTGAAACTATCCCTCGTACATACCACCTGTGATTCCAACTTCACTACCACTTCATTCTCCAACCTCACGTCATTAAACTTGCATTCCAAATATGCTATCTTGCTCCTACTCAACCAGAACCCTTTAGACTCAAAAGTTTGTCTCCACACCTCTAATTTATCATTCACACCCCCCGCGTCTTATCAATAAAAACTATATCATCTGCAAAAAGTATACACCAAGGCACCTCTCCTTGAATACGTCGCGTCAAAACATCCATCACCAAAGCAAACAAAAAGGGACTAAGAGTAGATCCCTGATGCAATCCTATCAAGACAGTGAAATGCTCTGAGTCTTCTCCCGCCGTCCTCACTTGAGTTTTAGCTCTATCATACATGTCCTTAATTGCTCTGATATATGCTACCGGGACTCCACTCACCTCCAAGCATCTCTAAAACATCTCCTTGGGGACTTTGTCGTATGCCTTCTCCAAGTCGATAAACACCATGTGCAGGTCCTTCTTCTTTTCCCTATAATGTTCCACCAGCCTCCGTACCAAGTGAATTTCCTCCGTCGTCGAGCGGCCAGGCATAAATCCAAACTTGTTCTCCGAAATAAACACTATCCGTTTCAGCCTCACCTCGACCACTCTCTCCCAAATCTTCATAGAGTGACTCAATAACTTAATACCCCTATAGTTATTGCAACTCTGAATGTCACCCTTGTTATTATAAAGAGGGATCATAGTACTCCACCTCCAAGCCTCAGGCATTTTCGCCGTCTTGAAAATTCCGTTTAACAATCCAGTCAATCACCTTAAACCAGCCTCACCAGAAAACTTCCAAAAATCCACAGGTATCTCATCAGGCCCCGTCGCCCTACCCCTTCGCATCCTGCGAACAGCCTCTCTAACATCCTCTACCTTAAAACGTCTATAATAACTAAAATCCCGATACTCCTCTGAGTGCTCCAGCTTCCCTAACACAGTAGCTCTATCCCCTTCGTCATTCAAGAGCCTATGAAAATATGACTTCCATCTATTCTTAATATGGTCGTCCTCCACCAACACTGTACCGTCCTCCTTCTTAATGCACTTCACCTGATCGAGGTCATGACTCTTCCTCTCCCTAGCCTTATCAAGTCTTAACAACTTTTTTCCCCTCCTTTCTCTTGTAATCCCGTATACAAGCTCTCAAATGCTGTCGTCTTAGCCGCCATAACTGCGAACTTAGCCTCCTTCCTAACTAACTTGTACTCTTTCCTATTTACTCGCTTCTCTTCTTCGTCTTTACTCTCAACAAACTTAGCATATGCCCCTTTCTTGGTCTCCACTTTCTTTTTAACCACTTCATTCCACCACCAATCCCCCTGATGATGCCCGGCCCGGCCCCTAGAAACACCTAACACCTCACTAACATTCTCCCTGATGTACCTGGCCACCCTATCCCACATACTATCCACGTCCTCCCTACACTCCCACACCCCCATTCCCGCCAACTTCTTCCCTATCTCTCATGCATTCACTGGCATCAAGCCGCCCCACTTAATTCTAGGTCTACACTCCTCACCCCTTCTCTTCCTATCCTTCTTTATACCCAAATCCATAACCAAGAGCCTATGCTGGGTTGAAAGATTCTCACTCGGGATGACCTTATAGTCCGTACACAATACCCTATCCCCTTTCTTGAGCAATATAAAGTCAATCTGGGTTTTCGTTATCGTGCTTCGGAAGGTGATCAGGTGATCATCCTTCTTCGGGAAGTTCGAGTTCACCACCACCAGCCCAAAGGACGTCGCAAAGTCTAATAGAGTAGCCCCCTCTTCATTTCATTCCCCAAAAACAAAACCACCATGCATATCACCAAAGCCTCCCGGTAATGCCCCGATGTGCCCATTGAAATCTCCTGCTACAATAATCTTCTCTGAGCTAGGCACGTCTCTCACCACCTCATCCAAAGCCTTCCAAAACAGCATCTTCTCATCCCCATCCAAGTCCACTTATGGTGCATAAGCACTACACACATTCAGGGTAAACCCCCCAATGACCAACTTAATAGTCATCAACCTATCGGTGATCCTCTTTACCTCTACTACCTGACCTCTAAGCTCTTCATCTACTAAGATGCCAACTTCATTCCTACGCCTCTCGCTCCCAGAGTACCAAAGCTTGTAACCATCCACATCCCTATCCTTAGACCTTACCCACTTAGTCTCTTGAACACACGCAATATTAATCCTCCTCTTTCTAAGAATCGTCACAAGCTCTATGGACTTACCCTAAAGAGTCCCTATATTCCAAGACCCAACCCTCAGCCTACCAACTCTATCAAAACATCTTCCTCTACCGCCCCTAAGGCCAAACCTTGGCCTCCCTCCCACCCCCGTTCTTTTCTCTTCCCCCGCCCCCACAACAGCCCCCGCCCCAACCCCCTCGAACATGACCCTATCCAACCATCAACGCCTATAGCCACTACTACAAGAAAATATAAATAATGGTAGTAACAAAGCAGCAGCAGGAAATACAAGGCTCACACAAATTAGAATAAATAATCAAGAAACAAAACTAAACTCAAATAGGGAGAAAAAACAAAACCAAGGTAAGGACAAAACTAACAGTAAGAAAAATAGAGCACACTAATGGCCTGGCACCAAGGACAGCCAAACAAATAATAAGAAGCGATGCAAGTCACAAATATACTATAGCAGACACGAAAGTCAAGATACAGGAGATAGTACGATAAATAATATGAAGCAACATAAAAGGTTCAAAAACAGCAAGACAATAAAGACACCCTCAAAGTACACACTATATAATTTTAAGAACAACAACTACTAGAAATTCAAATCACAGATAGGAAATCCCACGCAAATTACAGGCACCAAAAATATCAAAAAATTGCGCGATAAACTAAAGTTCAAGGGTTAGAAGTCACTGAAATACGTATATCATGTAATCACAAGCTTATTGAGCATAAATTTTTCAAATCAGGAATGCATAATATACTCAGATGCATTACTCAACACCTCATGAACACAGAGATCTAGAATATTCTGAATAGCAAAAAACAACACATAAAAGGAAATTCTCAATATCACAGTCTCTAGCAAATTCATAAACTTAATTTATGCACATAAATCCATACGAAATTTTACAATTTTTATGAAAAATGAACTTACACCATGGAACACCAAGAGATTCGAAGTCAGTTTCAAGACCTTGAAAGCCAAAAAAACACAACCGTGAAATTTGATCGGAAGAAGAAGCAGAGTTATTGTCTGTGAGTTGCTATCATCGCCGTTGAGCTGCTGTCATCGCTGGTAAATTGCTATCGTCGTAGCTGAGCTGTTGTTATTGCCGATGAGTTGCTTTCGGAGAGAGGTTGGGTCGGTGAGAGTAGTTGTGATGTGAGCATTTTGATTGTGAGCTGAGGTTAGGGTAATTACAAAGGAAAATGGGGTATTTTGATGGGTTGGGTCGTGTGAAGGATCGGGTATTACAAAATTATTGACAAAAACTAATTATAAGTGCTCGATTTAGTTTTTAAAAAAGTTACTATCAGAAAATGATCACTTGTGGTCAACTTTTATGAAAAAATTAAAATTTTAATAAATTATATAATATTTATAATAACGTCCAAATAACTTAATGCAATGTATATATAAATCAGATAATTAGTTATTTTATCATCACATTAACACTAGTATATTTCCTCAATCGTATAATAATATCAATGCATTTTGCAAATTAGGATGAATTTTTGGTTAATTAGCTTTTAAATACGATATTGTATATACCTCGTAATACAACGTGTTAATTAGATAAATTATCGGTTAATTAGCTTACGTTATTACAACCTCAACAATATACCCTTGTCTACATTGACACAAGTAGAATATATATTTCCTCAATAATATGATATCAACGTATTATTCAATATATTTTGATATATAGATTCAGTTATCTAGCTTTTGATTACTGCATATGTCACTACACGAGATATATGGATATATACATATATTCGATTGACTATTAGCTTCCAAATACGTACTACATACATCACATACAAATGTTTACTACCCCCATAATAATACAATTCACATATACTAAGATGAATTATCGATTAGTTTATCTTATGTTATTATACGTTCAACTATATACCATTACCTTGATAGATCGATCACATGATATCAGGTTATTCAATATATAACTGGATACATTTGGTTAGCTTTAATTTTGACTATGTACTACGTACATCACTAAACAAGAAATATACATACATACATATATATATATACATACATATATATATATACATATATATATATATATACATATATATATATATATTATGTATATATATATATATATATACTATATATGCCTATGCAAACACACACACTCTATCAAATATCAGGTTATAAATATGGCTGTATACATCACATACACGAGTAAATTATCTCGTAATATACTGCGATTTATCTCATAATATACTTTGATGAGTTATCGATTAATTTGATTAGCTTACATTAATATAACTTCAACGTACAGTATATTATTACTTCGATCGTTTCAAATAAGGTATTCAATATGTTTGGATAGATTTTGCTAGATTTTTACTACATCATTCATCGATCACAACATGATATAAATATATCAACTCTTGAATATGTACTATAAACATCACATCCACAAGTATATTACCTCATAATACAACACATTCATTATATTCTGATGAATTATTGATTATATATGTACATTACATTATTATAACTTCAATAGCATTGTATTATTACCTCAACGGTATGATATAGACATATTCATTATACAAAGATTATGTTTAACGTAATTTAACGTATATACAACGAAAAATATATTTATTTTATATATTGAAACATAAGTAAAAGATAAAGACTATGTTAAACGTAATTTATTTATTAATTTATTTATTTTATTTAATATATTTCTTAGTTTATTTTTTTACAAAATTTAAGTTTAATTGATTTTATTAGTTTTAATAAAAAGCGATCACAAGTGGTCTCTTTTTTAAAATATTTTCTTTTCCTATTTTTTTAATAGAAAAGCGACCATTTGTGGTCGCTTTTATATAAATATTTTAGTTTAATTTTTAAAGAAAAGCGACCACAAGTGGTCTCAATTTTTTTTTCACCTTTTTAAATTAAAAACGACCACAAGTGATCAGTTTTTAAATAATTTTTATTTATTTTTTAATCCAAAAGAGACCATTATGGCCGCTTTTTATAAATATTTTTAATTTAATTTTTAAAATAAAAGCGACCATAGGTGGTCGCTTTTTAAAAATAGTTTTGAATTTATTTTTTAAATAAAAGCAATCACAAGTGGTCGGTTTTTTAAATAATTTTCTTTTTCAATTTTTTTAAATCAAAAAAACTTGTGGTCATTTTTTTTGTACAATTTTTAATTTTTTTTTTAATCAAAAATCAACTAAAAGTGGTCGTAAATTTTTTTTATAATATTTTAGTTTTTTGAAATTAAAAGGGACCACAAGTGGTCGCTTCTAGAAGAATAATTTTTAAATCTAAAATAGGCCACTTGTGGTCGCATTTAGTTTTCAAAAAAATAATTATTATTATAAAAAATTTGTAATGATTATTTGATAATTTTAAAATATAAAAGCGATCTTATGTGATTGTTTTTTTATTTTTATTTTTTTAAAATAAAAATTAAATGGGACCACATTGGTCGCAAAAACAGTTTTTTTTTAGCAGTGGTTATAACTAACGAAATTTCACCGCGTGCGGAAACTTTCTCCTTCAACTCGTCCTTTTATTTTTTGGACTACTGTTTGCAATGGTAGGCTAAACTCTTACCCCTAATTCCTTTTACTTCGGGGCTTGGGGCCAACTTATCCCTTTTATTCAATCATTGATTAAAACTTATTTCTTTATCTTTAATTTTTTTTTAAGCATAAATCACATAAATCCCCACTCTAGTTAAATTAATTACATAAAATCCCTTAATGCTTTCTCTCTCCCAGATTAGGTAAATATACTCATACATTCGGTAGTTCCTCATACATAATTCGAATGTATGATAAAACTGTTAATCCTATATTTAAGGTAAGATAAATCAAATATTATTTTTCAATTTCTTAATTTAAGCCATTAATTAGCTAATATTAAGTAGTGTATGATTAAAAATAATAACTGAAATTTAAATTCAAATATTTTCTTTAATGGCACGGTTAAATAGTCTTCTTTGTAGCAGCCAAAAAAACTAAAAAATTCTTCTACTGCGTTCTTCAATTCTCTAAAAATCAATATAAACATCCCAATATTGTTGTTACATTCAGGTATTTGGGAATCGAAAATTAGTTATCAATCCTACAAAAGTAACACAATTATTCTTTCGAAAAGTATAATATCATTAACTTTTTTTTTTGACATCTCGCCGTTAAACCTAAAACCCTGCTAACCTTCATACGCCATTAATAATGAAAAAAACTAAAGCTCAATCAAAGAAGCAGCAAAAACATGGTATTAATTTCAAAGTAAATATATTTTTATCAATAGATTCTTGACAATTATTTTCTAATCGTTCTTTGATTTTTCTTGAACTAAGGTTTTTTTTTTTTTCAAAAAATAAGAAGGAAGATAATATCTTTCTCTTCCTTAATTAACGTCATTAATTAATTATCATTGTGTGGTGTATGATTAAATATAGTAACTGAAATTCAAATTTAAAAAATATCTTAAACATCACAATTAATTTTCTTCTTTGTTACATTACGTTTTGCAAAAAAAAAGGTCAACATCTGCTTTCTTCAATTTTCCAAAAAATCAATATGAACATCCCTATATTGTTGCGTCATTAAGGTATTTGGGAGTTGAAAATTATTCATCAATCCTACAAAAGCGACGCAATTATTGTTTTGAAAAGTATAACCTTCTTATACAAATCAGTACATAATCTGAACCAATGTATAATGAAATCTTATACATAAAAGCAGAAAGACAAAACAAAAAAAATGCAGCCTAATACAATAGTTTCATATGTATGTGTAAACTTTATACAATTAATAATATAGTATTAGTACATGTATAATGAAATCTTATACATAAAATCATACTGCCAAAGTAAATAAAAGACAACCTCATACAACAGTTTCACATGTATGTGTAAACCTTATACAAGTAATAAATATAATCTAATACTGTTTCACATATATACGAACACCTTATACAATTCACTATATAATCTTAACAAATGTATATGAAATCTTATACATAGAATAGCTGCTAATACATATTTTAATAATAACTAAACCTTTGGCAGACGTGGTCGTCCAGAATCATCAACCTTTTTCTTACTTGACAATTTTGGAGCTTTCTTGTTTGAACTTGAACCGACAACTTTCCTCAATTTCTTCATTATTACTGGATTATTTCAGTGTTTCGAACGGTTCTCTGCGAAATTGGGTTTTCATAACCAAATGAACCAAGAACGAAACCAACAACGGGAATAACAATACGCGAGCAGACTCCATTGCAAAAAAAAAATTATACTTTACGGGTTAATCAATTTTTTTTTAAAAAAAAATAAAGCAAATTTCGAAAAGTATAATATCATTAACATTTTTGTTGTGACATCTCGCCGTTAAAATCAAAACCCTGCTAACCTTTATACACCATTAACAATGGTGAAAACTAAAACTCAAACAAAGAAGTAGCAACAACGTGGTATTGATTTCAAAGTAAATATATTTTGCCAATAGATTCTTGACAATTATTTTCTAATCATTCTTTGATTTTTCTTGAACTGAGTTTTTTTTTTCCAGAAAATAAGTAGGAAGAGGTGAACTTTGTTCAGTTAATGATTGATAACTGAACAGTTTTAAATTCCTCAAATCATGTTAGCTTGATTTTAGGCGTAAATGAAGGAGTACAAATATGGAGCAAAAATCGTGCACTAAAATAGGAGCAAAAAATAGTATTTTGATATGTACGAGGGGGATGAGAAAGAAAGAGTAAATTTAAGGGATTTAAATAATTACTTTGGGATTTTTGTAATTTCTTTTCCAATATGGGGTTTTATGTAATAAGATAAAGTTACCTTGTGTATATACGTAATTTTTAGCTTTTTTAATTCTTAGGCCCTTTTAAGTAGGGTATTACAATATGTTTTATATATCCTGAAAAAAATACACTAAAAATAAAAATAAAATGTATATTGCACTTGGACGGGCCACGTAGATGGACCACTCTTTAATCCGGAGTATCTCTTGGGCCTACTATGATAGAAGGCCCAATCTTCATGTTAACAAATCTTGTAAAAACTAATAAGAATCCTACTTTTCCCCTACATTTTCTCGAATTTACTCATAGAATTCTGTCCAAACAAACAAAAAATAAAAATTCATTTCTTGTATATATAAAAATAAAAATGAATATCTCAGGTATGCAATATTTTTAATGGAATTTATAATTCAAAATCACATGTTTATAAATATTGACTAATAATCTTATTCGATCATGACTCAAGTTTCTAACTTTCAATATTCCAACTATTTGAGATATTAATTATGTATTACCTATACAAGTTCTCTAAGTTACAAAGCGGCATGAGTTTTAACTGAATAAAAATATCTTCAAACAGAGCTTAGTTTTGTGTTATTTATACATGTTCATGGGTGTATCCCCAATTTTATCGATCACGTACTCCATTTTCTTTCATCCTCATAGATCCCAGATTTGTAAATTTCTTTGTCAATTCAATTTTATTTGTGTATTTTGTATTGTGATTTGTATGCAGACAAATATCATACCTGTTGACAAAATTTTAGTATCTGTATGTTTCTTATATTACCAGAAAAATAGAAAGGGAACTGTCTACATGGAAGAAACCAAGCTAAATAGAAATAATGAATCAATATTGATATATGTATCCATGGTAGTCTTCCCCGTCTTAAGTCGAAAAATAACTTGTAATTAAGGGTGTGTTCAATTAAGAGGAAAACCATTTGGAGAAAAATATTTTTCTGTTTTCTCATGTTGGATTGGTTAATTGTTTTGAAAAATGTTATTCTTTTCGAAAATATGATTTATGTATCGAGAGTAGAGAAAACAAGCGACATTGTCAACTCCCACCCTTACAACCACCCATCCTACCACCACCCTACCCCTGCCCCTACCCTAACCCCTACCCAACCCCAAAACCACACCACCTAACCTCCACCTTACCTCCCACCTAAACATCCCTCTCCCCACCCACCACAACAACCATTACCCTAGTCGCAAGTCTCACCTATTCTCATTGTTGAATGACTTTTAGAAAGAAAATAAAAGTTGAGTGATTTTTTGAGAGATGAACCACAAGTTGAGTGACCATTTCGGATATTAACTTGTTATATATATATATATATATATAACTTTAGGATAATATTTAAACCTACTTATATTCCTAGAAAATATTTTCCTCCACACCAAACACACCCTAAGGGTGTATTATTTAAGTATTTGGTATAATTTTTTTTCAATTTTCTATAGTATTGCTCTATGTAAATGAGAAGCAACTAAGACTTGCCAAATTAGATTACAATTTGTTGCAAGTTCTACACAAGAAAGAGCTTAGTGAACTCACATTGTAAGTTACTCAATTATTTTTAAGTTTGTTGTTTTGTTTGAGCATTATATTATAGTCTTGTCCTAACTGATAGTTAATATTACTCTCATTTACTCTGAAGGTGGTGGAAAGATCTAAATCTTACGTCTATACTTCCGTATATTAGAGACAGAACAGTGGAATGCTTCTTGTGTGTCGTAGGCGTGTATTTTGAACCTCAATACCCTCGTGCTAGAATTATCCTTGCAAAATGTTTTGTCATAATTTCAGTAATTGATGATACGTACGACTCATACGGTACACTGGATGAAATGCTTCTGTTCACAGATGCTGTGAATCGGTATGGATTATTTAGATAATGCAGCCACTGTTTAAATTACAACTATTTGTTGAACATATTGTTATTACGATTTTCTTCTTAGTGTCTCGAGGTACATTATAAATAATTTTGATCAATGTAGGTGGGATTTAAGCGAAATTGATCGACTCCCGAGCTATATGAAAACGATATTCACTGCTCTTCTCGATCTGTTTAAAAATTATGATCTTCAAGTAATGGAACTTGATACATTTACCGGCGTTTGTTACGTCAAGGAAACGGTATGCAACTTAAGTGTGTTTGGATGGTGGTTTACCATAGTATGTACGTAGTATGGTATGGTTACCGAGAGTACCATATTTATTTTCATTGTTTCTTAAAAGGTATGTTATGGTATGGTTTCTTTTCATGGTTTGATAACCATGAAAACCTTCAATTTACCGAACCACTAATTTGGTGGTATCCCATGTTTTTTTTTTTTTTTCAATTATGCCCTTACCTAATATTTATAAATCCTATTTTATCCTTTACCCTATATTACTTCCAACCCTAAAAGTTATTATTTTTACGTTTTTCTGCTCATCGTTCTCCTCTGGTGGATAGTAGGGAAGACAAGTTATGAAAAGACCCTCCAACAATGAGGTTAGGGGTTCAATCCACCAAGAAAACATAGTGGAAAATGACCAATCATAACTCCTGGGTAAAGGATTTGTTGGGTTCGAAATCGAGAGGGCGTCATGCGGAAGCTAATAGTTCCAAACTATTTGAGATGATAAATCAGACGACACAAAAGAAAAATAAAAACATAATATTATTTATGATTTGACCAATTGACCTACATATAAAATCTAATATTAAAAATAATATTAAAAAACATAAAACTAATGAAAGAGAAACTCTTAAAAGACTAAATTATGGATGCTATTGTGTTGTTGTATGAGAAGGGGTTTTCTATTTATAGAGTTTCAAAACCTTTCCTCCAAGAAAGAGGTTAGCCAAATATAAAAAAATTTATATTTTCCTTTCAAGAAAAGTAAAAGTAATTATGGTTATTTTTATTTTTTTTTCCAAGAAAAAGTAAAACTTAATTTTGGTAAGAAAATCAGGGCAAAAACTCTAACAAATCTCTCCTTTTTGGCTTGATTTTCTAGCAAAATATTTTTGATCCTCTTTCTTCACACGATCTTCATATATCACTGCTGCTTACCATGATTAAAAATTCATATGGGTTAAAATTGGAGTCTTATGCATTAAAAATAAAAGCACGAGTTGATATTATTGGAGCCCTGTATTATAAGTAAACAGGGTTGAAAGTGGAGCCTTGTGCATTGAAAGTGAGCACAGGTTAAGAGTAGAGCTTATGCGTTAAAATTAAATGCATGAGTTGAAAGGAGCCCAAGCGTTAAAGCAAGTATGATTGAAAATTGGAATCCATAAACATGAGTTAAAAATTGATATGATTTTAAAGATGGATTAGCAATAGGATCGTTGAAAATTTCTTTGAAATTTTTTTCTCCACATGTAGCTTCTTTGGACATATATCTTCATTATTATCAAATTTGTTGCAACTTTGATCTTAAACTATCCTCAATCGAACCATCTGATCATTGAACCATAGACTCTGATACCACTTGTTGGGTTCGAAATCGAGAGGGCGTTATGCGGAAGCTAATAGTTGCAAACTATTTGAGACGATAAATCAGACGACACAAAAGTAAACTAAAAATATAATATTATTTATGATTTGGCCAATTGGCCTACATATAAAATCAAGTATTTAAAACATAAAACTAATGAGAGAGAAACTTTTAAAAGACTATATTATGGATGCTATTGTGTTGTTGTATGAGAAGGGGTTTCTATTTATAGAGTTTCAAAACCTTTCCTCCAAGAAAGATGTTCGCCAAATATGGAAAATTTTATATTTTCCTTTCAAGAAAAGTAAAAGTAATTATGGTTACTTTTATTTTCTTTCCAAGAAAAAATAAAACTTAATTTTGGTTAGAAAATCAGGGCAAAAACCCTAATAGAATTTGAGGCGGGTGACCTTATAAAAGATCAATTACTAAAGAATACTTTGATTTTGTATGCTCTAGTGACCTTGTATCCTTTTCGCTAAAGCTTGTGTAGTATTTGCGTTTTCATTTATATGATTTGGCTTTTGTAAAGTTTTGAGTTTTTATGAATTAGTCGAGGTGTGTGAAAGTTGGCCCAAAAATCACGACTGCACACAAAAGTTTGAGTTTTTATGAATTAATCGAAGTGTGTGAAAGCTGATTCGGAGATTACAGTTATAAACAATAGTTTGAGTTTTTATGAATGTAGAATATTGAATTTTCATTTATATGATTTGAGATTGGTGAAGTTTGATTTTTTATGACTTTACAATCTGAAATTTTCATTTATATGATGTGGGTTTGTAAAGAGTGAGTTTTTCTGATTGTAGGATCTTAAATTTTGATTTGTGGTATAATTGGGCCCAAATGGAGCACAGTATACGTTGGGGACTTGTACAAAGTACAAGAATGACATTTGAAGCTTTGATTTTCTTGTCTCATATCTACTTTTATATTTTTTTCTTTCACTCGCCACTTTTATGTCGTAGTTTAAATGATTATTTCATGAATTTAAAGTTTTAATTTTGTTAGAATTATTAAGAATTAAACAACTTAATATATTTCAAGGTATGATTTGTGATAAATTTGTAGAGAGAAAATTACTTTATTAACAATTATTGATAAATTTAAAATAATAATTATTAGGGGTATTTTAGTAAACTTACCCATTACGATACACTATCATACCATCAAACCAAACAATAAAAATTATACAGTTTATCCATACATTGTATTGTACCATACTATAATATATCACACCATACCAACCATGGCAAACCACCATCCATACAAGCTGTAAAACTCTAATGAATATGTTATCATATTTTATGTTATTCATTTTTCTTATTTGACGTACTTTTGAGTAAGATCCATTTCACCTTTTTCGAAAATACTAGTTTAACCGCACGTGTCTCATACGTGTAATGTTTGATTATTTAAAATTATATAATATTATCTATTGAGGAGATTTGTAGAGATATGTAAAAAGTTCAACTCATTTTTCAAAGATCCTTCACATTTTAATATAATAATGTAAATATAAACATATATTTTAGTGAAAGCATATATATATTTTACCACCAAAAGTTTCAAGTGATTGATCGATCATCACTTTTGCATTTGTCATGCAATACCTCTTTCTCTTATTGTAAGAGGCTAAGAGAGACACATCAATTTGAACCATATTTGTGGTACGATTATTTTTTTTTTCTATATTTAAAATCTTTTCTTGTTTTTAAAGTCAAATCCTTACAAAATCATTAATTATATTCTTAGTACGTACTAAAAACTTTTTAAAATTTGGTACTTCTTAATTTTTTCTTATTCTAACACTTTTATATTTATTTCTAGATTTTTCAAATCTTCTTAAAATTAAATTTAGTTGATTTAAAATTCATAAATTAATGAAAAAAGTTTTAGTTGTCACTAATTCCGATTACTTCTAATAAGGAAAAGTTTTACCATAAATATAATTAATTAATTTTTGACACTTTTTTTTTTTTTAAATCCGAACCATATTTATTTCAATACTTTTGTAGAGTACAGAGGAGGGGGGTATAAAACCTGACCTCTGAGAAAGCACCAAAAAACATGCGTAAGCTTCTTAAGTGGTAAAATAGTAATGGAATCAAGAACCCATCACTTTTTCTCACTTTTTAAACTAGTCTATGACTTACACAGCCTGAAAAACTTCATGCTAACATAAATTAGCTATTAAATTTTTGATCCTGCCTTTGCGCAATGAACAGAACCTTCTGATGATAACTATATTTCAATTCAAGGTGGTTGAAAAATTCAAGAGGAGTGTTTAGCCACTTTAGTTCTGAAAGCTGGTAGATTCAGCTTGTCCATTTCCAACGCTCCCCTTGCTTCCTTAGGTAGGAGATTTTCTTGAAGATATATTGTGTTCTGAGAGAGTGTAGTGGCATGCTTTGCAAGCATATCTGCAACAATATTACTTTCTCTATAACAATGAGAAATCTCAATTCCTCTTTTCCTGACTTTGTTTCTGATTTCATCAATAATATGAATAAGTTTCCAGTGAGTGTTGCAGGAACCTTGAATCATTTGGATAATTATTAAGGAGTCCAATTCAACTTTGAAATTATGCATCCCTTGCCCAAAACACCATTGAATTTTTTCGACACTTAAATATCAGGAAAAATTATTAATTCTGATGACTTCTAATAAGGAAAAGTTTTACGATTTTGGATGACTTCTAACAAGGAAAAGTTTTATCATAAATATATTTAATTAATTTTCAACACTTAAATATTAGGCAAAATCATTAATTCTGATGACTTCTAATAAGGAATGGTTTTACCATAAATATATTTAATTAATTTTCAACACTTAAATAGTAGGAAATATAGTGAAAATATGATTTTGTCTAAAGCAAACACTTTTAATGAAGGGCAAAAAGTTCAAACAATATTTCTAAGGCCCTTCACACTTTTAATATATTATAAATATAGATTATAGATATAGATATAGATTATAGATATAGATTATAAATTATAGATATAGATTATAGATAGATTATAGATTATAGATTATAGATTATAAATATAGATTTATTTTATAAAGATTTTAGAACTATTGGTAGAAAATACAAAATTTATAAACAATTTTTTTTTTTGAATAGATGAAAGAAATCGTAAGGAGCTATTATATTGAAGCAAAGTGGTTCATCAAAGGAAATATGCCACCATTTGAAGAGTACCTCAATAATCCGGGGTGACTCGACCATAAAGCCACTAAATCAATGACTTGAGGCCCTAACTTTTTGGAGGCCCTATTTTTTCTAAATATTTTTACTAACTGACAACAGGATGCATGCATAGCGCACAAAATGCACGTAAGTCGCACAAGATGCATGTACATCATACGAGATGCACGTGTAGCACATGAGATATATGTGTGATGCAGAAAAACTAAGTTTATTGAATATACTTGAAACCTTAGATTAAAATTTTGCTTTAGTCTACCAAATTCGTTGAGCCGACCTGTCAATAATGCATTGATCACCAGAACATTTTATTTACTTGCACCAACATCATTATTAGGGATGAAATCTATTTCAAAGGCATCGTTTGATTGGATGATGAATAAGCCAAATATTCTTGTGGCTGCTACATTAATTACTTGTATCTATGATGACTTAGCTACTTACAAGATACGCGTTATATAAAATTTTACGTGTACTTGCACATTTACTTACAAAACTATCATTTTTATGAATATTTATTTCCTTGAAGGTTGAGAAAGAAAAAGGACAACTTGTCACTGGAATAGAATGCTATATAAAAGAGCACAATTTGTCATTCGAAGAAGTGAGTGAACAACTTTCTAAAATGGCCAAAAATGCATGGAAGGATTAATCATCAAGCCTACTTCTATATCAGCCGAAGTCTTTATGTGTGTCATCAATTTCACACGTCTAAGTGAGTTTTTTTACAAGAATAACCAAGATGGATATGGTAATCCAAGATATAATGTGAAACCAGTGATTGAATCCTTACTCGTTAACCCTATTCATGTGTAGGAGAAAAATATTTGTTATGTTTCCTTCTCAAAAACAAGGGATCATGGAGATAGTCAGTTGGATTGGTTACTGGTAGTTGAGTTAATGTTGAATTTATTCATTGGACTCGGTTGGTATCTGTTTTATTTGATTGTTATATTCGTCTGTTGCAGTGTATGACTCCATTCATCTAGAATCAGAGATACATTCAAAAAATGGGCCTCAACACATTAATTTCATCCCATATTCAAAAAATCCTTGTTCATATTATTTGCTTTCTTTTGTACAAGTTAGGTAAATTTTTTATGCATCCATATTTAGACTAGTATCCTACCATATTTAGGAGTGCATCTCTTTATTATTTTGTATGTTATTTTGGAGTCCTTACGTATTTAGATTTGGTGGTTTCCTTTTAAGTTTTGCTTTGTTTTCTTACTTGTATATATATATATATGTAAATATATATGTGTGTTTGTATGGGACATTGCACAAAGTTATAATTTGATTTAAGAAAAAAGGAGAAGAAATTTATTTGCAAAATCTTTCAATTTCTTTTTGCAATCCTTTTTTTATTTCCTATCATTTTTATATGATATCAAACTAAGGTTGATTTCAATCTTCTTGTCTCAAATTCTCATATTTGTTCATTGATTTCAATTATCATATCTCGATTTTTTGTCTTTTTTTCATCATGTTCAATATTCTGGATGATCTAATTTGTACATACTATAAGAAATCAGGTCACATAGTTGAAACACCCCAAGTGTTGGTACCAGAGAAATCTCTAAGCCTTGAGCTCATTGCCCAGATAACGACTCTCCTTACGAGTCGTATAGTCTTCATACGATTCTTATAGACTCAAATCACAAGCCAACTAGTGTATGTGTCAAAGTTTCTTCCCTGAAAACAACTAGACTTTACGAGTCATTATATGCTAATTGTAGGGTGACCAGTGAGTTACCCAAATGGTTCTGTTGTGGATATGACTTGGACCCTACGAGTTATAGGGTCACTTGACGAGTCGTATAAGGTGACTCATAGGGTCAGTAGTGTGTGTGTGTCAAAAAAACTGTCTTGACTACTACTCGTGGCGACGAGTTGTTATGTGACCTTACGAGTCGCAGAGTGATCCATAGTCACTGGCGATAATTTTTCAGATTTTAATTAAGGGCACTTTGGACATTTTTCCTTTCTCCCACCTGTGACCCATGACCATAAAACACCTTTGGGATATTATCTTCACCTTTTAGAAAATCAAATCACATTCTCTTCTCTCTCAAATTCTCTCAAGTAAAAAGTACCTAGGGTTTCTAAAGGTTGACAATCTAGAGTTTTAAAGGTTGAATTCTCTCCGCAATCCTTGATTTTTAGGCTTGTTACTCTCCCCCAATTCTCAATTTATGAAAATCATATGTTTTATATGCTATAAATTATATGGATTTGAATGTGGATTTTGTTATGGTTGAGGATTTTGACATGGTCGATTCTTAAATTATTTTTCCATGATTTATTATGCATTGTTTATGTTGTATTAATATTTTTGAACTTCTGGGGTGCATAGGAGGGGTGAATAAACTAATGGGCCATGGTTTTCCCCAAATTGGAGTTTTAAAATTGGAATTGGTTCTGAATAATTGGGTTTCCTCAACCCACTTGTGTAAATGACTTTAAATGCTGAAATTGTCACTTGGTTTGACTTACCCACCTATGTCATTTTATTGCATAAAATGTTATACAATGAACATGGTTTTGAAAGCCTTGTTGGCTATGATTTGATTTAATGAACAAAGCAGGGTTGAGGTATTCCCCCAAGCTAATGTGATTGTTATGGCATAGAGATAAACTTGCAAGTGTAAGGGTATGACGATACCCATAGTGTGTCTTAATGATAAATTCTTTGGTCAATGAATGGAAATGTGTGAGAGGTGCTTTAATTGGGTTTTAATGGGGGGGTTGTATAGTTGTGCCATGAAAGTAGAGGTCTCAAGTGACCAATACTGGAAATCATAGTTGCTGACACGAGGGTATAAATAACCGGAAGGTTTGAGTCCCAACTATTATATAATTGGGAGGTTCAAGTCCCCCTTGTTATTGATAGAGTTCTTGAGCTACTCTTGGTATGTGTCAGGAGGTTCGAATTCACTAGTGTATATGTTGATGTGACTATTCTCCTATTTATGTGGCCACACACAGTTGGGTCTTTTTAGCTAGGAGAGAGCTAGAAACATATAGCCCGTGTGTGCCTTACTATGACGGTTATGCTACACAGTCTAGGTTAATGATTTTAAAGTACATGTTAAGTCTTGTTTCCTATTCTGACATATTATTTACATATGTACATGATAATGTTCACATGAATTTGGGTTTATTGGGTTTGATATCATATCATAATATTGGGTTTAACTTGGCATTATTTTGTCCCCTGTCCCTGAGTTACATTCTAGTTCTTAACTCACTACCCATCAAAATGACGTTGTATCCGGACGCGACATGCACCAAAGATACTTTTATTTTTCTCGCACAGTTTTAGGTAGATCAGCTCGGTTCATCGGTTGTTGTGGTGAAGTGGTGAGCTTTTATTCTTTGGAAGACTTGGTCATTTCATCAGTTTCCTTTCATAGAGTAGAATTAAAGACTTTACATTTTTATTAACATTATCATTGCCATTATCGTTGTCAAAGTCGGGGTCATGTCCTGACTTAGATTGGCTTTTGGTATTGTTTATAGGTTTTGCGGATATTGCTATGGACTTGGGTGATTTTGATTATTGGTTGGTGGATATTTAGTTATCTTAGATTCTTTTAAGCTTTGATATCATATCTTGCCATATGTTTGGACTTCAACCTTTGTTGGGCATTGTGTTCGGTTTGACTAGGCAACGGGGGTGGTCTCCGATCCTCGGTGGACTTGTGACACCCATCATGACCAGTCCCTAGTTTGAGTTATGACAAAGTTGGTATCAAAGCCAGGTTTTGTGTCATGGAGTATCCACAAAGCTGTGTCAAGTAAAGTCTCTTTTATGGGTGTGTAGCGCCTCACACTTATAACAAGAAAGCTACAAGACATTCAGGAATGCTTTTCTTTCTTGTTTTTCTATTTCAATCTATAGAGTCTAAGATCCTGAAATTACCTCTAATTCTCGTATGATTGCTTTTCAGATCATGTCTCCTAGAAGATCTGATGCACATGGAAACTCTTTTATCCCATCTGAGGATAATGTCGACGTAGTTCGTATTACTAATGGAGTTTTGATGAGGTCCAAATCATCATCTCCTGATTGTACAGCCCCATGTGGAGTTCCATTGATTACCCTAGACCTCTTCGGACACCTCAAGTTGATATATGTAATGTTGAGTTTTTACAGTTGATCCATTTTCTTACCTAGTTGGTGGCCTCTCAGATCGAGCATGTTGCTTCTATTGCTCTATCTTTTGAGGTGATTGGAGTTGGGCAATTTATGAGGTTAAGTCCTCAGTCTTTCACTAGTTCGAGGGTTGAGGAGGATCCTTAAAATTTCATCGATGAGATAGAGAAAATTTTTGTGTGATGTATGCTACTGATATGGAGGTTGTGGATTTCATTGCTTATCAGTTGTTAGATATGACGTATTAGTAGTATAAGGAGTTGGACCAGTCTAGGGGTGATGATGTTGAGTCTGCTTTGTGGGATGGCTTCTCTAGTGCTTTTCTTGATTATTTCTTTCCTCAGGAGTTGAGAGAGAAGGCTAAGGAACTCATGAATATGAAACAAGATAGGATGACAGTAGAGGAGTATGCCTTAAAGTTTCATCATCTATCATGTTATGCTCCTGAGTAAGTATCTATCATGAGGGATAGAATCAAGAAGTTTGGTTCTAAATTATCCTGTGATTTGATTTTGGAGAGAAAGACTACCTTGTTAAACAAGGATATGGACATCTCTAAACTTATGGTGTATATGCAATAAGTGGAAGAGAAAAAAAAGAAGTAAGTAGAGATGAGTGAAAGACAGAATAAGAAGTTTTAATATTTGAACTAGGGTGGAGGTCAGTAGAAGAGTGGTAGAGATGCTGGGAAATGGTCTAAGAAGAAGTAGGGAAATTCTAATTCCTATTCTATGACTAGTGCCCCACACCCTAAGCCATCTAGTAATCGTCATTTTCACAATAATAGTGGGTTTAAGGAATAAGGTGCCCAATCTCAGGCCAGTAGGGCCCAATTAACTCTATTCTATCCCCTTATCATTTTTGTGGTCAGATGCATCATGGAGTTTATGACTAGGGAAGAAATTGGTGTTTTAGTTATGGTCAGATAGGTCGCATGCAATGGGATTGTCCTTCTAGGGTTGTTTTTGGAGCAAATAATGTTCCTGTTGCTACTTCTTTATCCCTTGCACCAAAGGGTGTCACTTTTGGTTCCAACACTAGTCAAAATCTTTTTTATGATCTTACTACCCGCTAGGAATTTGAGGCATCTCCTAATGTTTTACCGGTACATTAAAACTCTTCTCTCGTGATGTGTATTATCTACTTGATCTCGAGTCTACTCTATCTTATATGACCCCTTATGTGGCTATTCATTTTGGTTGTGGTCTTGAGTGTATTCCTGATCCCTTTTTTGGTCCACCCAAGTGGGTGATTCTATTGTGGATAGAAGTACTTATAGGGGTTGTGTGGTATCTATATGTGGTAGGGAGACGTTATTGGATCCGATGGAGTTAGACATGTTAGATTTTGATATGATTTTGGGGATGGATTGGTTGCACTCATGCTATGCGTTTCTTAATTATCAGACCTGAAGGGTTAGTTTTCAATTCCTATATGAACCGGTATTGAGTGAGAAGGTAGTTCCCTAGTGCCTAAGGAAAGGTTCATTTCTTATGTTAGAGCCCAAAAATTAGTTTCCAAGTGGTGTTTCTACCATTTAGTGCGTGTTAAGGATTCGAGATCCGAAGGTCCTTCATTTCAATCGATCCCTGTGGTCTGTGAGTTATTTGAGATTTTTCCTGATGATCTTCCTGGTATTCCTCCTGATAATAAAATTGATTTTGGGATTAATCTTCTTCAAGACACTCGTCATATCTCCATCCCTCCTTACAGAATGGCTCCGACCGAGTTGAAGGAACTTAAGGAGCAGTTGAAAGATCTTCTAGATAAGGGTTTTTTCCTCCCTAGTGTTTCTCCCTGGGGTGCTCCGGTTTCCTTCGTACATAAGAAAGGTGGGTTTCTTTTGATGTGTATTGATTAGCATCAGTTGAATAGGGTGATCATGAAGAATAAGTATCCGCTTCCTAGGATTGATGATCTCTATGATCAGTTTCAGGGTGTTAAGTATTTTTCTAAGATTGATCTTCGGTTGGGTTACCACCAGTTAAAGATTAAGGGGGTAGATATCCCTAAGACTGCCTTCTGAACCTGGTATAGACATTTTAAGTTTTTGGTGATGTCCTTTGGTTTGACTAATGTCTCGACGACATTCATGGATCTTATGAACCTGGTATTCCATCAGTGTCTAGACTTGTTTGTCATTGTGTTTATTGATGATATTCTAGTATATTCGAAGAGTGGGGTGTATCATGCCGATCATCTCCTTATAGTGTTGCAGACCCTTAAGGAACAACGATTGCATTCTAAATTATCTAAGGGGTCGTTTGGTGTAAGGTACTAAATCAAAAAGTCTTGATCTTGAAATAATAGCCCTATGATAAAATTTTGGTGCTATGTTTGGTTGTCAAATTCGGGATAACTTATTTCGGGATTAATAAATAGTACCGGGATAAGATAACCCACCCAAAGGGTGGTATAAATAATCCCACCATGATTTATCTTGGGATAAAGTCATAAAATGATAAAATTATCCTCCAAATCCTTTAATTGTCAATATAATTAATATATATATATATATACATACATACATACATACATACATACATATATACGTACATACATACATATATACATACATACATATATAACTACATACATATATATATATATATATATATATATATATGGCATTACTACTATATATAAGAGAGAACGTAAGATTTTGATAGTCCTCACATCAAATTTATTTGTCAATTTTATCCCTAATGTAAATTTTAATTACTCTATAAATTTTCATTCATTTTGATAAATTTGAACAATTATATGGGCCTATTAAATGCTACAAAAGTGAAGAGTCATGAAAAAAATGATAGTGACACCATAAAACTATTTATACAATCAAATTCAAAATTGATTCAAGGATTTATTCTCTTTCTATTTTGTAGTTATTAATCTCAATTCAAATTTTTATTTTTCCAACAAATTATCATGGACAAGTAATTAAAGTATCTTGACATTCCCTTTCTAACTTAGTAATGTTTAAATAAAATAAAATATTATTTTTTATATATAGTTAAACATGTTTGAAAATTTAATTTTCTTAAAAGAATACAATTCAACTTTCTGAATATTAATAATACTAAATAATATAAAATGAGAGTAATTCTTTTTCACATATTTTAATGATGAGTTTTTTTTTAAATTGGGATTATCAACATTTTATAGAATTTAGGAAAAAATAAGTAATAACATGAAATATTAAGCTAAATAAGGTGAAGGATATTTTTGTAAACAAACTATCTATTCTTAAAAAAAAAATACAATGCATATCATTTTTAGTACCACAAACCAAACAATTACTAAATAATAATATCAGGACAACTAATCACAATATAACTAATCTCAGCATAACTAATCTCAGTATAACATGTTTTCCAACCAAACGACCCCTAAGTGTGAATTCTAGCTGAATGTTGTGACTTATCTAGTCATGTTGTTTCAAGTAAAGGGATCATGGTGGATCCATAAAAAGTTACAATGATTAAGAAATATCCTAGACCTATGACGCCAATTGATATTTGAAGCTTCTTGGATTTAACAGGTTATTATAGAAAGTTTCTCCTATATTACTTCCCCATTAACTAAGCTGATTCAAATAAAGTGAAGTATGTATGATCGGATGCTTGCGAGGGTAGTTTTAAGAAGTTGAAAGATAAGTTAACTTCGACTTCAATTTTGAAGGTGCCTGAGGGTACCAATGGTTTTGTTATTTATTGTGATGCGTCCCGGGTGGGAATGGGTTGTGTTTTGATGCAGTATGGCAAGGTGGTTGCATATTGTAATACGCCGTACTTTTCCTAGCTTGAAAAGTTGCTCAAGAATGTTAGAAACTTTATTCAATAGATGAATCCACTTTTGTACACGTGGTATTTTCAAGATTTTCACTTTTTATCATGTGGGGAATCGAATAAGATTTCCATCGATACAAAATTTGCCCGAATCCGACATCTGGGTGAAGAGTTAGAGTCTTTTTAGTGAGATAGTGTGTCACCCGAGCCTTTAGCGCGTCGCAGAGATAGCTCAAATGGCAATAGTCAATTTCCAGTGTTGCTCTGCGATAGTGGCTCATCGCGCCAAACTTGTAGGTTGCAGACAAGGTAGCAACGCGATAGCTCCGCATCGCGCCACCATGCAATTTCCCATTTGTCACTTTCCAGTGACTTAGCGCGATAGTGGCGCGTCGCGCCAAGGATGAAAATCGCAAAATTTTCTCAGAAATTAAATACATGTCCTAGGGTTAAAAGGGTCAATTTTCCTACCCTATATAAGCTCAAAACCACGGATTTGATCCTCCATTACACCAAAATATACTCTATTCTCTCAAAATCCTCTGAAGAACACATTAGGGTTTTTAATAGAAGATTCAAGTTCAAGAATTTCCTCCATCAATGTTCGTGTATTTACGAACCAAGGTATGCGTAGTGTTCATTCATGGACTCCTTTCGTCCGTGAAGCCCAAGAATCTCTTTTCTAAGTTTAAGTTTATGGATTTCTTTATTAATTTCATGTTGGGTTTGTTTTGTTTATGTTGAGAATGATCAATTGAATTCAAATCCATGTTGGGTGATCAATTTTATGTGGAATTGATTTGTATAGATGTATATTCCTATGAACCCATGAATAAACCCTAGATGATGAAATTAGAGATGAATCATGATGATTAATTGTTGTATAATTTTGTCTACATGTGCTATGCCTACCATGTGTATAATTAAATGCCTAGATGAAGGAACAATGCCCAACTAGTATGATATCATGAAATCCCCATGTATGTACAAGCTTATGCATGTCACATGTTTGATGAAGTGCTTCAATATATGAATTATGAATTGTGTTGTTGGTCATGTGTTCAAGTAAGCCATGCTATGTCAGTTTCTTCTCATCGAGTCCTAGGGGTACTTGTACCTGAACATTTTGCTGTGTGCCTAGAGTCATGTTATGTTTTCACGATCACCTCAGTCAAGCTATGATCCATAGAACTCAGTCATTCATGTGACTCAGGAAATCTCAGAAATCTCAGTAATCTCAGTAGCTCAATAATCTCAGTCACCTCAGTATTCCCAGTCAATATCAGTAACTTCAGTATTCTCAGTCAGTCCTTAGAACTCAGTATATTCTGTCAATCAATGGAACACAGTAAATTTAGTTTAGCTATACTAGAAAATACCACTAGTATCAGTTCAGTTTAGTTAATCAACTCAGTTCAGTGTTTTTCATGTGGGAGTAGGATTCAACACCGAGCGAGCCTAGGGATGGGGACTCACTCGCTAGATAGGACTGAGATCCCTAGAAGCAATCCCTAAGTTACAGAACTATGTAACTAGCATAGGTATGAGATGTCACCCGTTATATAGGACTGCCATACTCAGGGATCACCCATTAGCGTATTTAAATATATAGGACTGAATCCAGGGGTCACCCGCTAGATTAGGACTGACTCCACAATAGTTATCTTTACTAGTGGCATGGTACTGATAACCTTCCAACTGGGGTTACAGGTTGGACCCCAGTTATCTTAGTATGGGGCATGTCGATTAGATGAATACATCCCACAGTTTTAGTTATAGAATCAGGATTATGAGATACAGTTAATTCAGCTAAGTAGTATAGATTTAGGACTATCAGATACAATCACTCCTTATTATTATAAATAGACTCCAGGATTACCCACTCGATAGGACTGATCTCAGATTCAGTTACTCTAATACAGTAAGAAACTCAGCTAGTTCTATCAGATTTAGGACTGTTAGATACAGTCACTCATGTTATCAGTTATATCAGTTATCAGAACTCATGTTATCAGTATTTAGCTTCAGGACTGTCAGATATAGTCAACCAGATTAGTTCTTCATAATCAGAACTGTCAGACACAATTATCCATGTATTAGTAATATAGTATTAGTCCCTTAGTATTCAGTAATACAGTATTAGTTTCTCAATCATCAGTGACTCAGATGTCAATGTCAGTAGACTCAGTAGTCAAACTAAGTATTCAGTCCTATCATGATCTCAGTTACAGCTACGTGTGTATGCATGTATTCTCACGGTCATGTTAATCAGTCAGTTAGTATTGTTTATGCATATGAACCTATTGTATTCAGCCTACCTCACTTGCATACCAGTACATTCAAAGTACTAACACATTTGCGCTATGGTGTCTTATACCATAGCTTTAGACGTATGAGCTTCAGAGAACCAGTAGCATCCCAATTCAAGGATCAGAGTCAGAAGTGAGTCCTCATCCTTCGAGGACATAATGATCACATTACTATTTCAGATTTTAGTTTATTTCAGTAGTCAGAGTTAGTTAGGGACATGTCCCATCAACTCCTTATTCAGACAGTTTAGAGGCTTTCAGACTATAGCATGTTAGACAGTTATTTCAGATTTGTTTGGTATTGTTATACCATTTTTAGACATTGTTTATCAAATGTTCATTCAGTTTTGAAACTTATGGCCATTCAGTTCACGTTTCCACATATTTACAGTATATTTTTCAGCGCTCAGTTACAGATATCAGTCATGGGTTAACTTGTTGTCCTTTGGGGTCATGAGCGCCGTATAACATCCCGGGTACCAGATTTGGGGCGTTAAAAATTTGGTATCAGAGCCTAAGGTTCAATAGTATCCTAGGAAGTCTGAAAAGTCACATCTAGTAGAGTCTTGTACATGCGTGTGTTGTGCACTACACTTATGTGCAGGAGGCTATAAGATGTTTTAGGAATAGTTTCCCTTCTTTCTGTAGTCATGTCATACCAGTGAGCATAATATCAAGTCAATATCTCTATCTAATTTGTTTTTCTCTTTCTTCTACAGAACATGCCTCCTAAAAGAAGAAACAAAAATCAGTTAGCCCCTCAGCCCGAAGAGCCTTTGGGCAATCATGTTTCTCATGCGAAGTTTAAGGACGCATTAACTACTCTTGCTCAGTTAGTTTATACTCATAATAAATGACCAGCTGTTGTTTCAGCCAACCCAGTGGTCAATTCAACTATGGCCAGGATTCGGGATTTCAGCCGAATGAACCCTCTATCCTTTCTTGCGTCTAAGTCAGATGAGGACCCTAAAAAATTTATAGATCAGATTCAAAAGGTGACTGACATCATGGGGGTGACTAATGTTAAGAGTGCTGAGCTAGCTGCATATTAGTAGTAGGATGTGGCTCATACTTGGTTCAAGCAGTGGAAGTCAGAAAAGGCAGATGAGCCAAGGCCTATTGAATGGGATGACTTTGTCACTACATTCTTAAAGAGGTTATTTCCCCTAGAGCTTAGAGAAGCTAAGGTGCTAGAGTTCATCAACCTCAAACAGGGCAATATGACAGTGAAAGAGTATTCTCTTAAGTTTACTCAATTAGCCAAATATGCCCCTCATGTAGTTGTAGATAGTAGGGCCAAGATGAGTAAGTTTGTGTCAGAGGTGAATAATAGCATGGTTAATGAGTGTAGATCCACCATGATGAATAGTGATATGACTCTATCCAGACTTACGACCTATGCTCAACAGATAGAAGGCAAAATATTAAGATGAAGGAAAAGTAGAATAAGAGGGCAAGGACAGGTAGTTTCAGCTTTGTTCAGCCTAAGTTAGGGGGTGGTAGTCGTTCTCAGTATAGTCATAAGCTTTCAGTGCCAGCTCCATCTTTAGCTAGTGTACCAGTACCCAAGTTTGAGAATGACAGTCGTGATGGGTCGCTAGGATCTGAGGCCTAGGGTAGTGAGAAGAAGAGTCTTACCTATCCACTTTGCAAAGAGTGTGGTAGGAATCACCTAGGTGTATATAGAGTAGGCAGTGAGGTATGTTATGGATGTGGTAATCCAGGCCACAGGCTGCAGGAATGTAGTGTAAGGGATCAGAAGGGAAAAGATTTGTGCCAGCAGGGCACCACTTCTAGTACCACTAGTGGTCAGCGTTAGAACAGGTTTTACGCTCTTCAGACTCGCCATGATCAAGGAAATTCCCCCGGCATAGATTCGGGTACGTTATAGGTCCTTCATACTCATGATATACATTGCTAGACCTATTGCTCTCATTTTTAGCTTAAGATGTTTAGCATGATTTATTCATTCATGAATCAATTCATTGATGCCCTGTGCATCACCCCAGTATCTCAGTAAGGTGAGCGTTCTTAGAGGAACATAGTGTCCCATAGGGGAGATACCCCATTATTCCTCATGCTCTCATGTCTTAAATATAGTTTCTCATCGCATAAAGAATCCAGTTTAGAGTAGAGGGTAATCATAAGTTGACCCTCAAAGTCCCAACCTCAGCGATGGGCCAAGTATTCAGAGGCTTAGTTCAGTTTACAAAATTTAGTTTATGTATCATGTTTCAGCCTCAGTCATGTTCTCAGGTTCCAGTTCATGCATACTTCTAGCATAGCCATGGGGTCATCAATGCTTTTTAGTCAAGTAATAGTTTTATTAAAATTACTCAGTTCCCTATTCAAATTACGATTACAAACTTGGTATTCAGTATATGTTCAGATCCCTATTACAAACTTGGTACTAAGTACCCTTGCATCTTCAGTCATGCATTCATATATCAGTTTAGTCATGTAATTATACATAATATATGCATTTTCACTGCGTGAAATTTAGTTTATCAGAATATTCAGTCATGTACTCATAAGTCAATTATCAGTCATGCATCAGATATGCATGGATTCAACTTATTAGTCATGCATCAGATATACATGTTCAGTATGTTATATTCAGTCGTCAGTCATGTCAGTCATGAAATTATGTTCCAGCCAGTCATGTTTAGTATGTACCTCAGTTTGTATTCTTTCCCTCTCACTCAATCTCATTCGAGGGCGAATGTTCTCAAGGGGGAGATACTGTAATACCCCATACTTTTCCTAGCTTGAAAAGTTTTCCAAAAATGTTAGAACCTTTTTTCGAAAGATCAATCCACTTTTGTATATGTGGTATTTGAAGATTTTCACTTTTTATCATGTGGGGAATCAAATAAGCTTTCCATCTATACCAAATTCGCCCAAATCCAACACCTGGGTGAAGAGTTAGAGCCTTTTTAGTGAGATAGTGTATCACCCGAGCCTTTAGCGCGTCGCAGAGATAGCTCAATTGGCAATAGTCAATTTCCAGTGTTGCTCTGCGATAGTGGCTCATCGCGCCAAACTTGTAGGTTGCAGACAAGGTGGCAACACGATAGCTCCGCGTCGCGCCACCGTTCAATTTCCCATTTGTCACATTCCAGTGACTTGGCACGATAGTGGCATGTCGCGCCAAGGATGAAAATTAGGAAATTTTCTTAGAAATTAAATACGTGTCCTAGGGTTAAAAGGGTCAATTTTCCTACCCTATATAAGCTCAAAAACATGGATTTGAGCCTCCATTACACCAAAATATACTCTATTCTCTCAAAATCCTCTCAAGAACACATTAGGGTTTTTCATAGAAGATTAAAGTTCAAGAATTTCCTCCGTCAATCTTCGTGTATTTATGAGCCAAGGTATGCGTAGTGTTCATTCATGGACTCCTTTCGTCCATGAAGCCCAAGAATCTCTTTTCTAAGTTTAATTTTATGGATTTCTTTATGAATTTCATGCTTGGGTTTGTTTTGTTTATGTTGAGAATGATCAATTGAATTCAAATCCATGTTGGGTGATCAATTTTATGTGGAATTGATTTGTGTAGATGTATATTCATGTGAGCCTATGAATAAACCCTAGATGATGAAATTAGAGATGAATCATGATGATTAATTATTGTATAATTGTGTCTACATGTTCTATGCCTACTATGTGTATGATTAAATGCCTAGACGAAGGAACAATGCCCAACTAGTATGATATCATGAAATCCCCATGTATGTACAAGCCTATGCATATCACATGTTCGATGAAGTGCTTCAATATATGAATTATGTTGTTGGTCATGTGTTCAAGTAGACCATGCTATGTCTGTTTTTTCTCATCGAGTCCTGGGGGTACTTGTACCCGAACATTTAGCTGTGTGCCTAGAGCCATGTTATGTTTTCACGATCTCCTCAGTCAAGCTATGATCCATAGAACTCAGTCAGTTATGTGACTCAGGAAATGTTAGAAATCTCAGTAATTTTAGTAGCTCAGTAATCTCAATAACCTCAGTATTCCTAGTCAATGTCAGTAACTTCAGTATTCTCAGTCAGTTCTCAGAACTCAGTATATTCCGTTAGTCAACAGAACTCAGTAAATTTAGTTTAGCTGCATTAGACAATACCACTGGTATCAGTTCAGTTAAGTTAATCAACTCAATTTAGCTACTCAATTCAGTGTCTTTCAGATGGGAGTGAGATTCAGCACCGAGCGAGCCTAGGGATGGGGTTTTACCCGCTAGATAGGACTGAGATCTCTATAAGCAATCCCTAAGTTCCAGAAATATGTAGCCAACGTAGGTATGAGATGTCACCCATTAGATAGGACTAATATACTCAGGGATCACCCGTTAGCGCATTTAAATGTATAGGATTGATCCCAGGGGTCACCCGCTAGATTAGGACTGACTCCACAATAGTTCTCTTTACCAGTGGTACGGTACTGACATCCTTCCAGCTGGGGTTACAGGTTGGACCCCAGCTAGCTTAGTATGGGGCATGTCGGTTAGGTGAATACATCTCACAGTTTTAGTTACAAAATCATAACTGTCACATACAGTTAATTCAGCTAAGTAGTATAGATTTAGGAATGTCAGATACAGTCACTCCTTATCTTTATAATAGACTCCAGGATCACCCACTAGATAGGACTGATCTCAACTATAGTCAATCAGTATCAGTATCATCAGATGTACAGATCACCCGCTAGATAGGACTAATCTCAGATTCAGTTACTCAGATTTAGGACAGAACTCAGCTAGTTCTATTAGATTCAGGGCTGTCAGATACAATCACTCATGTTATCTATTATATCAGTTATTAGAACTCATGTTATCAGTATTCAGCTTTAGGACTTTCATATACAATCAACCAAACCAGTTCTTCATAATCAGAACTGTCAGACACAGCTATCCATGTATCAATAACATAGTATCAATCCCTCAGTATTCAGTAATACAGTATCAGTTTCTCACTCATCAGTGACTCAGATCTCAATATCAGTAGACTCAGTAGTCAGAACTAAGTATTCAGTCCTATCATGATCTCAGTTACAGCTACGTATGCATGCATGTATTCTCACGTTCATGTTAGTCAGTTAGTTAGTATTGTTTATGCATATGAACCTATTTCATTCAGCCTACCTCACTTGCATACTAGTACATTCAAAGCACTGATGCATTTGCGCTATGGTGTCTTATACTGTAGGTTTAGAAGCATGAGCTCCAGAGAACCAGTAGCATCCCAATTTAGTGATCAAATTTAGCAGTCAGTCCTCATCCTTCGAGGATATGATGATTATATTACCATTTTAGTTTTCAGTTTATTTCAGTACCAGATTTAGGGCATTACACATATGCTTCTACGCAGTAGAAGGTTTATGAAAAGAACTAACCGACACATGATTTGTAGTTATTGGTTGTGGTCTTTGCTTTATAGATTTGGCATCATTACTTGTATGGGGTTTATGTTGACATCTTATTAGACCATAAGAGTTTACAATATATGTGCATCCAAAAGGAGTTTAATCTTAGGCAAAGAAAGTGGCTTGAGTTGCTCAAGAATTATGACATGAGTCTTCATTATCATCCAGGTAAAGCTAACATGGTCGTTGATGCTCTTAGTAATTTATCTATGGAAATCTTATCTCACGTGGATAGGGAGAATTAAGAATTGGTGAAAGATAATCACCGACTGGATAATCATTGAAGTATATCTCTAAGACTATGAGGATGGTGGTGTGATGGTGCAAGAGGTGGTGAATTCATCTCTAGACGCTGAGTTGAAAGAGAAATAAGTCTTGGGCCCTATCTTGATGCATATCAAGGATGATGTGGATCACTAAAAGGTGATGGCTTTTGGGATTGGTGGTGATGGTATCTTGAAGTATAAAGAGAGATTGTGTGTTTTCGATGTTGATGGGATGTGATAAAGAATCTTGGGTAAAGCTCATAAGTCAAGGTATATTTTTCATTTCAATTCGACGAAGATATACCATGACTTGAAGAAGATTTATTGGTGGAATAATATGAAGCGGAATACGGCTAATTTTGTGGCCAAGTGCATAGTTTGTCAGCAAGTGAAACTGGAGCACTTGAGGTCTGGTGGGTTGTTTTAAGAAATTGAGTTGCCTGTGTAGAAGTAAGAAGTGATTAATTTGGATTTTTTATGGGTATTTTATGGACTCGTGGATAATTTGATTCAATTTGATCATCATGGATAGGATGACTACTCACTTCTTACTAGTAAGGAAAATTTTCTCTTCTGGGGACTATGCCAAGTTATTCATTGAAGAGATAGTCAGGTTGCACGGTGCTCCGATTTCCATCATTTTTGACCAAGGTATGTTGTTCTCATCTCATTTTTATATTCATTTTAGAGAGTTTTGGGATCTATGGTGAGCCTTAGCATTGCTTTCCACCCCCAAGCGGATTTGGATAAGCGGATCGGATCATTCAGATGTTGAAGGATATGCTATAATTTTGTGAGCTTGACTTTTGGGGTAGTTGGGTCGATCATTTTCCCCTCATAGAGTTTACGTATAATAATAGCTACCTTTTTATTATTGGGATGGCTCCTTTTGAGGCTCTTTATGGTAGGAAGTGTAGGTCCCATATTGAGTGGTTTGAGGTTGGTGAGAATAGATTGTATAGTCCTGACTTGGTTCACCAAGCTATGGAGAAGGTGAAGGTGATTTGGGATAGACTTGGAACCACCCAAAGTAGCCAAAAGTCCTATGCAGGCATGAGGCGAAGGGAGTTGAAGTTTGTGGTAGATGATTTGGTGTTCTTCAAGGCGTCTCCCATGAAGGGAGTGATGCGGTTTAGAAGGAAGAGGAAGCTCAAACCTCGTTATATTAGTTCGTATTGTATTCTGAGGCAAGTGGGAAATGTGGCTTACGAGTAGGAATTGCCTTTAAGTTTAGGATCTATCCATCCGATATTCCATGTGTCGATGTTGAAGAAGTGAGTGGGTGATGCGTCCAAGGTTTTTCTATTAGAGAGATTGGTGTTTTGAAATCCTTATCGTATGAGGAAGTCCCGGTTGAGATCTTGGATAGGGAGGTTCGTCATTTATGGACTAAGGACGTGGCTTTAGTGAAGGTTCTTTGGTGGAACCGAAAAGGCGAGGAAGATACTCAGGAAGATGAAGAGGAAATGAAGTCAAAATACCCAATCTTGTTCCCCGTTTTATATAATCGTGCTTAAGATATGTGTTAATCTTAACATCTTTTTTTTCTGACTTTGTTAAAGAAAATTATTATTTTCTTGAGAAATCTCTGAGCCTTAAGCTCACTACCCAGATAATGGCTCTCTTCACATGTTGCAAAGTTTTAATACAAGTCGTATAGACTCAAATTGTAGGACAACCAATGTATATGTCAAACTTTCTTCCCTGACAACGACTAGACTCTATGAGTTATAGTGACTCTATACGAGTCGATATGTACAATCATAGGATGACCAGTGAGTTACCCAAATGGTTCTGTACGACTTAGACTATACGAGTCGTAGGGTCAATTGATGAGTTGTATGAGGTGAGACGTAGGGTCAGCAGTGTATGTGCGCCATAGAAATTGTCTTGACTATGTCTTGTGGTGACGAGCCGTTATGTGACCTTATGAGTTGCAGAGTAATCGTAATCACTGGCGATAATTTTTTAGCTTTTAATTTAGGGCATTTTGGACATTTCCTCTTTGTCCCACCTATGAACCACGACCATAAAACACCTTTGCAGTATTATTTTCACCCTTTAGAAAATCAAAGCACATTCTCTTCTCTCTCAAATTCTCTTAAGGAAAAAGTACCTAGGGTTTCTAAAGATTGACCATCTAGAGCTTTAAAGGTCGAATTCTCTCCGTAATACTTGATTTTTCAGGCATGTTACTCTTTCTTAATTCTCAATTTATGAAAATCATGTATTTTACATGGTTTAAATTGTATGGATTTGAATGTGGGTTTTGTTATGATAGAGGTTTTGACATGATCGATTCTTAAATTATTTTTTCATGATTTGTTGTGCATTGTTTATGCTTTATTAATGATTTTGAACTTGTGGAGTGCATAGGAGGGGTGAATAAACTATGGACCATGGTTTTCCCTAATTTGGAGTTTTGAAATTGGAATTGGTTTTGAATAATTGGGTTTCCTCAACCACTTGTGTAAATTGCTTTAAATGGTGAAATTGTCACTTGGTTTGACTTACCCACCTATGTCATTTCATTGCATAAAATATTAGACAATGACCATGGTTTTGAAAGCCTTGTTGGCTATGATTTGATTTAATGAACAAATAAGGGTTGAGGTATTCTCTCAAGCTAATGTGATTGTTATGGCGTAGAGATAAACTTGTAAGGGTATGACGATACCCATAGTGTGCCTTATTGATAAATTCTTTGGTCAATGAATGAAAATGTGTGAGAGGTGCTTTAATTTGGTTTTAATGGGGGTTGTATAGTTGTTCCGTGAAAGTGGAGGTCTCGAGCGACCAATACTGAAAAACATAGTTGCTGACATGGGGGTATAAATGATCGAAAGGTTCGAGTCCCAATTATTATATAATTGGGAGGTTTGAGTCCCCTATGTTATTGACAGAGTGATCAAGCTACTCTTGGTATGTGTCAGGAGGTTTAAATCCCCCATAGTGCATATGTTGACGTGATTATTCTCCAATTCATGCAGCCACACGCACTTGGGTCTTTTCAGCTAGGAGAGAGCTGGAAACATATAGCCCGTATGTGCCTTGTTATGATAGTTATGCTACACAGTTTAGGTTAATGATTTTAAAGTACATGTTAAGTCTTGTTTCCTATTCCGATATATTATTTACGTATGTACATGATGATGTTCACATGGATATGCATTGGGTTTGATTTGGAATTATTTTGTCCCCTTACCCTGAGTTAAATGCTAGTTCTCAACCCACTAACCATCTTCGAATGCTGCATCCCCATGTGATGTAGGCACCGAAGATACTTCTATTTTTCTATGCAGTGTTAGGTGGATCGACTCGATTTGTCGGTCGTTTTGATGAAATAGTGAGCTTTCATTCTCTGGAAGACTTGGTCATAATTAATTTCCTTTCATAGAGTAGAATTAAAGACTTTACATATTCATTAACATTATCATTGTCATTGTTATTATTAGAGTCGGGGGCATATCCCGACTTAGATTAGCTTTTGGTATTGTTTAGAGGCTTTGTGGATATTACTGTGGACTTGAGTGGTTTTCATTATTGGTTGTTGGATATTTAGTTATCTTAGATTCCTTTAAGCTTTTATATCATATCTTGTTATATGTTTGGAATTCATCCTCTGTTGGGATTGTGTTCGATTTGACTAGGCAATGGGGGTGGTCTCCAGTCTTCGGTGGACTTGAGATACCCGTCACGTCCAGAACCTGATTTGGATCATGACAATAGTGGAAAAATACTATAGAATTTATGGATTTTCTACTAATTTTAAGTTTACAAGACAGAGAAATTTTCAAGAAAAATATCTGGTCAACAACAGTTTTGATACTACTAAGGAACAAGTAGGTAATAGTGGTTCAAACATCTGGTCCTTAACTCAAGAAAATGTGGGACGACTGTTGGAGCTTATTCAGCAATTAAATATTAAAAATTAAAGTGGAAATACTCCTCAAGTTTCTACCAATATGAGGTTTGCAAGTAAGGATAAGTTTTCAATTTTTATGCACGTGTAGTAAACATTGACAATAATTTTTAGATATAAGATGCATATGACTCACAAAAAATTCTTTAGAATTTTAGGGCCTTGCCTAGAGAACTCATAGCATATCTTTCCAAGTCACACAAAGCAAGGCCAACTCATTTAGGAATAGGCTGTGTATTATCAAGTCTTGTCTTACACAATGTTTTATACATGCTTTCTTTCGGGTTCAATCTCTTGTCTATATAGAAATTGTATAGACAACTCAACAATGATGTATTATTCACTCCTACTTCTTGTTTCATGTTTTGGGACTCTTCTCTAAAGAGCCCACTAAATTCTCTAGTCAATAACATCTCAAGTCCTAGTTTGGATTTTGATTCATTTTTTAGTGATCAAATTTTCAATTCTAATTCAGCTTCTCATTCATGTTTTTTTTGTTTGATTCCAAAATAAAGGAGAAATTATGACATTATAGACTAGGCTATATTCCTTTGAGTAATATGAAAAATGTTCCCTTTCATTCCATTTCTTTTTGTCAAAATTTGACACTCCTTTTATGATTTGTCCTATGGCAATACAAAATAAAATATATTTTTCAACAAAGAACATCTCAATGAAATTTATTTTTGAGTTAATACATATTGACACTTGGAGATCATATAAAGAACCAACACATGAGGGGTATAAATTCTTTCTTATCATTGTGAATAATTTTAGTAGAGGAACATCGACTTTCCTATTAATCAATAATTCAAATTACTTTCCAGTGCTCAAATCTTTCTTGACTATGGTTAGAAGATAATTTCAAACCAAGGTCAAGATAGTAAGATCAGACAATGCTCTTCAGTTAGGAAGTGGGACAACACAGTCAAAATATTTTGTTTATAAAATAATTCAACATCAAACTTTATGTGTATCTACTTCATAAAAAAATAGTGTGGTAGAAAAAAAATATAGACATTTTCTAGAGATATCTAGGACTCTTTTGTACCAGTCATATCTACCTTTAAATATTAGGGTGAATGTCTTTTGGATGCAACTTACCTAATCAATAGATTTCCTTCAAAAATTCTAAATTATATAACACCTTTTGAAATTCTTTTCAAAATCACACCGAACTATTTTAATCTCTAATGTTTTGGATGTCTATCTTTGGTCTCCATTTTATCCTCTCAAAGATCTAAATTGGGACTAAGGGATACTACATGTGTCTTTTGAAAGTTACAAAATTTTGATTCTTGATACTAAGAAAATCATTCTTATTAGAGATATGTTTCACGATAATGTCTTTCCTTTTACTTCTTCTAAATCTAATGCTTCCTACTTCTCAGTTCATACAACAATCCCAACTATAGATTCTGGGTATAATGTTGACACCTACAAAGGCATCTCATCTCCCTCATTTATCAATCCTACTTTTCCTCTTACTTCCATCATTGTGGACTAGGTTCAACATCTTGTTCCTCCTACTGTCACAAACTAGGTACAACTTCTGGTTTATCCTACTGTCAGGAATTATATACAACCTCTTATTCTTCCTACTATAAAAAATAAGGTACAACCTCATTTTTTCCTCCTATCTTGAATAAGGTACAACTTCTTGTTACTTTCATATATGATCTTCTCCTTTAAGACAAAGTATTTTGTTGTAGGGTGATTTGTGATGCGGTGATATTTGTAATACTTGGGATCATTGACATTACTGACTTCATCATTCGAAAACACAAAATTCCTCATTTATCTCAATTCACAATTGTATTACGAGTTTTTTGTTACTTATCAAAAAAATCAAGTTTGAACCTCTTTCTTAATGCATCCTTTTCATTTAAGCCTCTTGTTTTTTGTGACTTGGTTTGGGATACATGTCCAAATTCAAGAAAATCTATTTGTGAATTTTATATATCACTTGGGGGTTCTCCTATTTCTTGAAAGTTGAAGAAGAAAACTTCTATTTCTCTTAGGTCCGCAAAGGCTGAGTATCGTTCTTTGAGGTGCATTATTTTTGAGCTCACATGTTTAATTCATCTCTTTCAAGATCTTTCTTTTTAATCTAAGTTCCTGTGAATGTTCATTCAGATAGTCAAGAAATAATACACAGTGCGAAAGATCATGTGTTTCATGAGAGAACAAAATATGCTGAGCTCGATTGTCATTTTGTTCGACAAAAGTTTTTAGATGGCCATATTTCATTTTCATTCATTTTAACTTCCTCTCAATTAGCCGATCTCTTGATAAAATCACTCATAGGGCCTCTTCATCACAGTATTTTGGACAAGTTGGGTGTCAGTTCATACCCTCCAACTTAGGGGGTGTTGAGATAAATGTTATATTTATTTATTGGAAAACATTGGTTCACCTGTTACATCTGATTAGTATATTTTTCTACTGCAGTGCATGGTTTCAATTTGTCTAGAATCAAAAATACATTTAGAAAATGGGTCCCAACACATTAATTTTGTCCCGTATTCATAAAACCTTGTACATATTATTCGTTTTCTTTTGCAAATACTAGGTAAATCTTTTATGTATTGATATTTAGGTTATTATCCTATCTTATTTAAGAGTGCATCACTTTATTATTTTGTACCTTATTTAGAAGTCCTTAGTGTTTAGGTTTGGTTTCTTTTTAAGTTTTGCTTCATTTTCATACTTGTATACATACATGGGACATTGTACAAAGTTATAATTGATGAAAAGGCGAAGAATTTTTTGCACAAAATCTTTCAATTTCTTTTTTGCAGTCTTATTTTTTTTTAAAATTTCCTTTTCATTTTTACAGTAGAATCATTGCATTACCTTATATCAATTTAGTTTGGACTGAATAGTTTTATTTGCGTGATTAAATTATTTTTATCATTCGAGTATCATTCAACTTTAATGAAACGATACTCGTGGTCATTTGTGATTTCTGCATATTTTTCCTGTTATATCCCTTTTCATAGTTTCAGTATGACATTTGTGGTCTGCAGGGATAGATGGCATAATTTTTGAGATAATTGGATGGATTTGGATGTATTTTTCATTTTTGGAAGGATGGAAAGTAAAAAGGTTTGACCTATTGAACCTAATTTTTTACCCTTCCCATTTAATTAATTTTTAAGCTTCTATTATTTCAAATAAAATTTTATTATTTCTCAACAATAAACATGGTTTCTTACTTTAAGGAACTATTTGGAAAATTACTTTTACTAAAAAATAGTGTTAAACAAAGAAGCTCAATTGCATGAATTGATCTCAATTATAATTTGACCATAATTTGACTTAAAATTGTTGCTGATAAGAATCCAAATGTCGGAACTTCAGACCAGAGGCAACATATGTTAGGAGTACATTATAATTACATGGCGCAATATAGATTTCAAAAAATTACAGTGTTTGTCGTGTATCACAGATACATTGATTGAGATCGTGTATCTGTGTATCTTCAGATACATGTTCTTTACAAAAAAAAAAAGAACATATATCTTTAGATATTCAGGTATCTGAAGAAACATGTATATTTGCTATGTTAGGTGCTGATAGAACATGTAGCTTTAGTACCCGCATATCTGAAGTTACATTTTGTTTTATAATCTCTCTCCTCTCTCTCTGTCTCTCTCCATATATATATATATATATATATTTATATATATACACACCAAAAGAAGTCAAGTGACAAACTATTGAGAAGTCATGTGATAGTTTTAGGACAAAGCTTAATAGTGTTGAAATTAAAATTTTGAATTAAAGGATATTAATTGTTTGAATTTAAAAATAATAATGCTTTAGAAGTAAAACAAAAGATTTTTGTTAGTTAAAACCTAGAAACCATAGTTCAAGAGTCCTAAATAAACTCTAACTATTTCATAACAGTAATAATGATGATGATGATGATGAAGATGATGATGATGATGATGATGATGATAATAATCATCATCTATTAATAAATATTAGTAAAATTTATAATATTACATTTAGGATGGTATATTTAACAAAAACATTTATTTTATTAATCTAAATAGTAAACATATTATCATAAACTTATCCCTCTTAATGTTATAAAATATATTTAAATATCAAATAAAAATAATAATATTAATAGTAATAACAATAAACAATAAAAATTATAGTAGTAATAGAAGAAGACACATAGTGGTAGTTGTACGTTTTCAATTTAGAAAAAGAACATTGCGCTAGTAGTAGTACTCCTAACAATAATAAAAACAACAACAATAATAATAACAATATTTTGGCCAAGAAAGAGACATTTTAGATTTAGATATTACTAACCCATTTTGTATAATAACTTTTTTAAATAGATCAAGATGTTTAAAATGTATTTCTACCATTTATGAATATACTTGTATATCATCAATATAAACTATTATGAAATTGCTATAAGACATGAAAATGTCATTCATAAGTTTTTAAAAATTCAGATAGAGCATTTTCTAATCCGAAAGGCATGACATTCCACTCAAATTGACTCATGAGACATTAAAAGAAATTTTGTATTTGTCTGCCTGAGCAATTTGAATTTGTCAATATCCTGATTTTATATCAAATTTTAAATATTTGATGATGTCATATAGTCTATTTAATAAATTCTTTTTATTAGGTATTGAATATCTGATCAATTTTAAGACTTTATTTAGAGGTTCATAATTAATAACTAGTCTTGAAATTCCTAGTTTTTTCCCAGCCTATTTATTAACATAAAAACAGTACATGACCACGACAATTTAGAAGGTCTTATGAGGCTCTTATTTATTAAGGAATTAATTTATTTTCTGCATAATTCTAAATATTCTGAATTCATTTGGTATAACCTATCTTTATTGGGAATATTATTCTCTTTAAAATTCTCTAAGAATAATGACATGTTTCTTTCTTTGTCAAAACGTATTGGAGTGATCTTCGTAAATTTTTAATGCATATATAAAAGTTGAGTTTTTTCAATCAATTTGAAATTCTGTAAAGCCTCTTTAGTTGTTAGACTATATAATTTATTTTTTAGAAAATCGACTTATCGATTCTTTAAAATACATTTTTCTTTTAGTTTGTTTAAAAATCTTGAATAGGATGGTGTAACAAAATCAAATTTTATTACTTTATTATCAAATATTTCAGTTGTACTAGTTTCATCCCATCAGATAATAAGCTATAAGTGGATAAAAAATAAGACACCTAAAGTAATTTCTCGGTAATATCTTTTATCAAAACAAAGGTTTCTGACATACATGTTTTATCTTAGCAAATATATGCTTTGGATATTTTATATTCAATGCTCATTTTATGGACACTAGCATTTCATAAAATATTAGTGATCTTACAAAAGTACTTAGAAGCTATTAAACCATTTTGTATATATGTACAGTCTACCACACTATCAACGAGAGAAGTAAACTCTCTTTTAAAATAATAGTTAATTAAAAAAGTATTTTTTGAGTAAAATTTTTCACGGATAATAATTTCAAGAGTTTGGAGAAATTTCTCTTCTTGTGTATCAGGTATATTATCCATAGTACATGTAGCAAGACTTTGATCTTCTAAATTAGAGATTCTCTTAACTAGCAGAATATTATTACTTTTGAGATCAATAATTTTCTTCTTGAGATTATCAATCTCTATCTTCAAATCACCAGTTATTGTAGGAGTATTACTCGTTCCTTTTCTTTCAGAATTCGCTTAACTTTAGATATAATATAAGGTCCTTTTGAGAAGGAATTTTTTATTATTATTTAGTGAAACTTGTAGAGGATTTTTTCATCTTATCTATTAGTTGAGATCTTATTCTAGGATCTTTGATAATCTCAAAAAATTCTGTTAGTTTATCTTTTTCAAGGACATTAATATTTAGATCCTCGCAGTAAATATTATAAAACTAATCTTCACCCTCATTCTTATAAGATTGCTCTAACTGACAAGGTATACAATCATCTTCAGAGAATATATAATCATCATTATGAAGAATTCATAAGTCCTCATCTGTAGAGGAATTTTCATTATTATTTTGATCTGAACTTGAATTATCCAGAGAAGAATTTGGTAAAAATTTGCACAAAGATTGTTTTATTTCTTCATCAATGTTAAATTTTTTGATCTTATTCTTAATTTAATAATTTTTGACATAATGACCTACACTACCATATTTGTAACAAGCATTAGGCTTGTTGAATTTGATATAATCTTTTCTTACTTTAAAATTCTTCTTTCTTCTTGACCTCTTTCAAGTCTCCTATTTTTTCTATCACGAAAATCCTTTTTCTTTTTGTGGCTATAAGACTTTTTTGAATTCTTGGGAATGTCACTACCAAATTATTCACAAAATTCGTTAATAAATATCTTTCATTAAGATGATGTCTTTTGATTCAACCTGATCTTATTACATAAGAATAACCTTTATTGGGTGCATACTTTAATCAACTTTTCATACGTACAATCATCATAATTTATACTTTTCATTGATCCTCTAAGATCTTTCCTAACTATTTTTGCAAAGTGGGCTGGTATTTCACTATGAATTTAGACTTCTAATGAGAATTATTGCATTCTGATAATTTCATGACTCTAAATAACAATACATCCTTATACCATCAAAAGAATGAGATTTTTACATCTCAAGTTTTGGAGCATAGTCCTAATGATTTCATTATTGTCAAACCATCTTCCTGAGAAATGTTTCCTAATATTAAGGATTAAAGTATATACCACATTTTGAGTAGGTTAAATATCTTCCTGCTTGATAGCTTGTAATATCTTATAACGTTAATTCTGGTTAAATAATTATCCCACCACCATTTTAATTCACTTATAAATCTTGTAGTACTAATCTTTGCAATAGTTCTATCATGATTTTCATTAGCTTTGAAAATTATACTGTACGTCAATATTCGGTGTACTACTGTGAAAGTTTGCATGTCATTATAACCATCTACATTTCATTGGAGATTATTAATTCTTGTTCCTCTAATAAAACATGTTGGGGAGTGGGTGTATGATAGTAGTACATCCTTTGAAATGACTTTCTAGCATATTTTTCTAATATCTTGTTAATCTCGTTTGAGACTTCATAATTATCATTCTTTGATAATTCAAAATTATTAGTTGTACTTAAAGAACTAATTTTTAATTTCTTAAACTTTTTCTCTAATAATTTATCTAAATCAGGAAGACCCTATTTTATTTAAAATCTCTTATTTTAGGGAAAAGTTGAATACTTGTAGTAGCAATTGAGACTTGATCTTTTTCTTTAGTATTACTAGTCTCTATTTTCCCGATTTTAGAAAATAGTCCATCAAATCTATCATGAAAGAAAATAATTTGTTCACACAGTATAATCATATCAATATTAGCATAATTGTATTTTTTAATCATAGTATTGTCACAACCCCTGTTTTTCACCGCATCCGACCCCGCTAAGGAGTTGTTTTTATAGAAAATGGGTTTTTTCAATTAAAGTGACGTTTTGAAAAGGGATTATTTTATTTACAGAGTCGCCACTTGGAATTGAGTTTGGGTGTTCCAAGTCAGCTTATTGAATCCCTATTCAAAAGGAAATGACCCTTCAATTTTTTTTTTTGGTCTGCGAACTAGAAATCCGGATAAGGAATTCTGTTGATCGAGGGGAAGGTGTTAGGAACCCCTCGAGTCCCGTGGTTCTAGCACGGTCGCTTTAATGACTTACGTCTGGCTTAAATTAATTTTTTTTGGATTTATTATATTTGTTAACCTAAAAGTTATTTGCCTCCCGCTTTTAATTTATTTTGAAATTATTTATTATGTTGACGTGTGGCTTACCGATAGTAGTACTTTTTGGCCTCACCACAAATTTTGGCACGTTTCTCGCGCCTTTACGGCATTTATGGCTCGTCCCCATTTTTCTAGTCTAAATAAGATTTTAACATGTAAAGAAGATTATCCATCCCGATTAGATCAGCTTTAAAAAGATATGTTGATTTTATCATAACGATGGTTGGTAGCAGGGCTTGCCAACTTCCCACGATTACTACTTAGCATAAAGAAATTTTAGGCTAAAAACAAACAAACTCGTTTTGGTACAGTAACTGTAAACTTAGTAAATCTAGGCTTGACACATTATTATGTATTGATTAGTGTCAAAGAAATTAATAAGTTAAAACATATATGAAATTAAACCAATAGCACATAAACATCAAATGTTTCACTAAATAATTACACAGTACTCGATATAGATCAAACACTTACATTTTACAAATTAATATTTGACTACTGTAAATTATTTTACTCTTCTAATATCGAAATAAATAAGCAAATAAAATTCATACGTCAACTTTTTCACTAATTAATTACTTTGTGTTTGAAAACTTAAATCTTCCGATCTCTATGAATACCAAATTATTAATAGTAGATTAAAATATTCTTGATCTCCATAGTTGTCCATTTCCACAACAACAACATTATCTCATTCCCATGGCTCACTTTTTAAATTACTTAAACTAAAACTAGTACTTAACAAATATAGTTTCGTTTCTGGAGTTCAACTAATAAGAAATTAAAAATAAACCGTTAAACAAGAATAACATTGACATATATTTGATAATTTGCATGTGAAAATTACGACATATTACACCAAGATTATTCGAAATCTCATAGAATTGAAAACTTGACTTATTTCATTTAATAACGACGAAATGTGATAATCAAATAAGACATGCATACGTGAACATCTAAGCATCTTTGTAATATTGGAATTAAATTTCATACAACCCTTACATTTAAAATTATATCAAAGACAAAAAGATTTAAGGCTACCTCTTACGAAAATTAATTTCCACTAATGAACGTTCAAAAAGTCATGAACTCGAAATCTTGAATAAACCTCAAAATAGAATGAAGGGATTAGTGGATTGTTGTTTTTTTCTTTATTTTGCTTCGTCCGTATGTGATCTCCTCAAATTAGTGCATGTGTTATATATATTATATATATATATATATATATATATATATATATATATATAATTAGTGCATGTGTGTGTTGCATGTATAAAATTAGTGCATATGTGTGTGTGTCGTGTCTTGTGTAGTGGGTGCCATGCATATGGAAAAGTGGAGGACATGGGAGAGATTGAGGGGAGTGGGAAGATTGGGTAGTTTAGGTCTTATTTTTTTCTTTTTTTTTTTTAAAATAAAAATAACGAAAATAAAAAAAAGAAGATAAAATTATTTAAAACTAATAAAATATAAGTAAGTTAGATAATTAGTCTTAGAGCATGATTACAGAACATTAATATCACTAGATTATTTATTAAAAGTTAAAAGAGGAAAATAACATAATTTTTTTCTTTTTATATATATATTTTTAAAAATAATAATAAACAAATAAATAAACGATAAAATAAAAACTTATTTAAAAATGTGACTCTATTTTTTGTAGTTTTCAAAATTTTTAACAAACCTCAAAAATAAGATAAATTTAAAATGCCTAAAAATAAAAAAAATTAATTGGGCATTAAAATGGTATAAAAACATTAGGTTTGGGTCAAAAATTAGGTGTTTACAGAATGCCCCTCTTTTCTTGGAAATATGGAGAATTTCCAAGCAAAGATGTAAACATGACTAATTTTGGCTCAACCATTTATTCACTAGTAAATAAGTAGAAAAGCGATGCGACCGAGCCTTGATTTTAGACATCCTACATATCTCAGGTTATAAGAGAATCAGGTCACATGTAGTTCAAGTGGGTGTAGGAATGAAGGGATGAGTTGGAGAGTCGATTTGAGGTCCCGTCGAGTTTTCGGTTCGTTGCTCCTTTTATTACATAAAAAATGAAACTAGAAATAAAAGTACAAGATCCTATTTATTCTATTTGTCTTGATCCCCTTGCTTCAGATCCTCCTCTTGGATCTTCAGTTATCGCCTCACCTTCTTCTGGTGGGTACCTTGATCTCAAGATTTGATCTTGAAGTTAGGATTTGAGATTTGAACTTGCAACTTGGATTGAGTCATTGACACTCTACCAAAGAACAGTTCATAGAATACTTTGAATGCTTATTCTCTTTATCAGAAGCTAAAAAGATGTCTCTTGAGATGTTGGGCCGCTACAGATACAGAGATGACTCTAGCTATCTTCAACCTGATCATTCTTCTATATTTTAATCGGAGATGAAATTCCATTCTTGGATAAACCTGTGCTTTGCAGAAAACCTGTAATCCATCAAAGAAGACGAAACAAAGCAAACAAAATTTTCTGCCCTAGTTTATACTAGAAAAATTTTGTGAGTTATTAGAAAAACTATAAACTAGTTTAAAAATAAATAAATAAATGAATGGATAGAAATTTAGTCTAGGCGCGCGATAAAATAAGAACCCTATTCTTAATAATGCAACCAAAGAAAGTTATGCCTAATGAATGCATGAAAAAGAATTAGGATTTTTGCTTCTAAAAATGTGACTAGGGATTGTCATACCCTATGAAGACATAAAGAAGAAAAATAGGAAGGTTTATTTCCTAAAATGTCAACTAGGGGATGGCTCCCTATGAAGATGAATAAGATGTCAACTAGGGGATGGCTCCCTATGAAGACGAGATAAGATGTCAAATAGGGGATGGCGCCCTATGAAGACGAATAAGATGTTAACTAGGGGATGACGCCCTATGAAGACGAGATAAGATGTCAACTAGGGGATGGCGCCCTATGAAGACGAATAAGATGTCAACTAGGGGATGACGCCTTATGAAGACGAGATAAGATATCAACTAGGGGATGGCGCCCTATGAAGACGAGATAAGATGTCAACTAGGGGATAGCGCCCTATGAAGACAAGATAAGATGTCCACTAGAGGATGGCGCCCTATGAAGACGAAGTAAGATGTCAACTAGGGGATGGCGCTCTATGAAGACGAAACAAGATGTCAACTAGGGGATAGCGCCCTATGAAGGCAAGATAAGATGTCAACTAGGGGATGACGCCCTATGAAGACAAAAAGATGTCAACTAGGGGATGGCGCCCTATGAAGACGAATAAGATTAGGATTTTTTTTTTTGGAAAAGAAAAAAACAATGCCCCAGTATTGAATATGAGGGGTTTTATTATTATTATTATAATTATATTGATACGAACTTAGAATTATAGGAGTATAACAAAATAAAAAATTCAAGAAAACTTAGCTTTGCTATACTTTTTTTTTTCACTAAACTTCACAAGATTGCTTTGCCCCTGTTCGAGCAATAGAGAGAGAGAAAGAATTGTGAGTTTTAAAATTGGTAGTTGGTTTGTGACCTTTAATTCCTTGGAGGTTTTTCTTATCTCTGCCCCAACTTGATACGGTTGATTCAACTAATTGGTTGGCGAGCTTGAATCCTTGTCTTTCAAATTCTGTTGTATTTTTGTTTGTTTCAGTACGATTCTGTTCTTCATTTTCAAATGCTTCACTCGTAACCCTTATCTTAACTGGCTCCCTGTCCTTGTCAAGGTGGTGAACGCCCAACAATCTCTGCTCAATTTCACTGGGAGCCATGGTTAATTTTGCGCGTTTTTCTTTATTTTGCATTTAGTGCGAGACTTACCCATTAAAGCAGAGCGTGTAAAAATGAAATAAGGAAAAATCAAAAGAAGGAATAAAAGAATTATGTTTGAATAGAAGGTATTTCTACCAGTAAAGTATGAAAGCTTATTTGGAGATGTATATTGACTTCAATAATGCATGACACACAATTTGGAGTAGATATTTGATAATTCAAAACTGTCTAATCTCGAATTAGGCTGCACCTTTCAATCAAATCAAATCATCTTTCTTGATCTTTTTCCTGTCATGATAAACTTTGTTTGACTAAAGTCATTCCTTCTGGGATTTTCTCAATTGACCTCTGTAATTTTGATTGTCTCGTTCATCATTGTCTTATGGCGCCCCTGTGGTTTTTCACCAATAAGTTTTTTTTTTGTATATATATATATATATATATACAACACACAAGGCTTGACATTCTCACAAATTGATCGGAAGGTCTTTAATGGACAAAGGGAAAAGGATTTTAGGATAAATTACAACTTGAGAGCCATATAAAAGTGGCAATAGGATATATATCTCATCTTTTTTAAATACTAAGATTTTTTTTTTGTCGGACCGAACCCCAGGATAGGGCTGCCTACGTATCCATTTAGGAATCAGGTCGAACGTAGTTCAATTCTAACATTTTTTTTTGACTTCAAAGAGGGTAAGCAAGGAAAGGTAAATAAGGCTCGAAGGGCTGAAAAGGGATTAATGACATTTAGTTAAGTAGAATGACGACCTTTCGTCATCTCAACTTGAGCATGTTAAGCACAAGTGTGTCAAATATAATATCTTTTGACTGAATCGGCATTGATAGTTTTTTCTGTCATTTTTCCGTCCAGATCCGCAAGTTGCAAAGCTTCATTTGATAATACTTGTTTAACTATGTATGGACCTTGCCAGTTTGGAGAAAACTTTCCTTTAGCCTCTTCTTGGTGTAGAAGGATGCATTTTACAACAAGTTGGTCGGCCTCGAATTTTCTAGGACGTACCTTCTTATTGTAAGCTCGCGCCATCCTCTGCTGGTATAATTGACCAAAGCAAATTGCCGTCAACCTTTTTTCATCTATTAACGATAATTGTTCTAGTCTAGACTTGACCCATTCAGTATCATCAATTTCGGCTACACCAATGATTCGAAGCGAGGGAATTTTGACTTCTGCGGGTATCACAACTTCATTCCCATAGACTAGTAAATAAGGAGTTGTGCCAGTCGATGTACGGATAGTTGTACGATATCCTAAAAGAGCAAACGGTAATTTCTCATGCCACTGTCGAGATCTTTGGACCATTTTCCTAAGAATCTTTTTAATATTCTTGTTTGCTACTTCAACGGCTCCATTTGCTTTAGGACGGTAAGGGGTAGAATGATGATGCACGATCTTGAATTGCTCACAAACCTCCTTCATTAGATGACTATTGAGATTGGTTGCATTGTCTGTGATAATGGACTTTGGTATACCAAAACGACATATGATGTTCGAATGAACAAAATCCACTACTATTTTCTTCGTGACTGATTTGAAAGTAGCAGCTTCTACCCATTTGGTGAAATAGTCAATAGCGACCAGTATGAATCGATGCCCATTAGAAGCTTTTGGTTCTATTGGACCGATTACATCCATGCCCCAAGCAACGAATGGCCAAGGAGAAGACATAGGATGCAGCTCTGAAGGTGTCGAGTGAATCAAATCACCATGGATTTGACACTCATGACACTTACGAACAAAGCAAAAGCAATCTCGCTCCATAGTTAACCAATAATATTCTGCTCGCATAATCTTCTTTGCTAAAACATAGCCATTCATATGCGAACCACATACCCCTGAATGTACCTCATTCATGATTCTTTCAACTTCCTGAATATTAACACATCTCAACAAGTTCAAGTCTGGGGTTCGTTTGTACAGAATCTCCCCACTTAAGAAGAAACCATTAGCAAGTCTCCTAATAGTCCTTTTTTGATCTGCATTGGCGTGTATTAGATATTCTTTTGACTTTAGGAAGCGTTTGATATCATAGTACGAAGGTTCATTATCTGGTTCTGCATCAATTATATTGCAATAACCATGTTAATCTCGCATCTGTATCTCTAATGGGTCGAGATGGATATTTTCTGGGTACGAGAGCATGGAAGCTAGTGTAGCCAGAGCATCAGCCAGCTCATTATGGGATCTGGGAATATATCTAAACTCGATAGACTCGAACCTTTTGCTAAGGTCCTCAAAGAACTGTTTGTACGGAATGAGCTTGATATCTCTCGTTTCCCATTTACTTTGAATTTGTCGAATGAGTAATTTGGAATCTCCCAACACCACTAGCCTGTGTACATCCAGATTTATTACCATATTTAACCCCATGATGCAAGCTTCATATTCTGCTGTGTTATTAGTACAAAAGAAACAGAGTCTTGCTGTGACGGGATGATGATACCCGGTCGGTGAGACAAGAACCGCCCCAATTCCTACTCCTTTGACATTGACTGCCCCATCAAAATATAATTTCCATGCATACATATCATTTTGAACTTCTTCCTCAATTGAATTTATCTCTTCATCAGGAAAGTAAGTTTGCAAAGGCTCATACTCATTGTCAACTGGGTTCTCTTCCAAATGATCGGCCAATGCTTGCGCTTTCATAGCGGTACGAGTAACATACACAATGTCGAATTCTGTAAGTAAAATCTGCCACTTCGCCAATCTGCCTGTGGGCATAGGTTTTTGAAAAATATACTTTAAAGGATCCATTCGAGATATGAGGTAGGTTATGTAGGACGAAAGATAGTGCTTCAACTTCTGAGCAATCCAAGTTAGGGCGCAACATGTCTTTTCTAAAAGAGTATATTTTACCTCGTAACTCATGAACTTCTTGCTCAAATAATAGATTGCTTGTTCCTTTTTGCCTATGATATCATGCTGTCCTAAAACACAACCAAAAGAATTGTCCATCACTGACAGATATAGAAATAAAGGCCTACCAGGTTCCGGTGGGACCAGCACAGGAGGATTTGCCAAATATTCTTTAATCTTATCAAATGATTCTTTACATTCATCTGTCCATTGGATAGCAGCATCCTTTTTTAGCAACTTAAATATCGGTTCACATGTAGTGCTGAGCTGAGCAATGAATCTTCTTATATAATTCAGCCTTCCAAGAAAACTCATGACCTCAGTTTTATTCTTCGGAGGTGGCAATTCTCGAATGGATTTTACCTTGGCGAGGTCCAATTCAATGCCTCTGCGGCTAATTATGAAACCCAAAAGTTTTCCGGATGGAACTCCAAATGCATACTTGGCTGGATTGAGCTTAAGATTATACTTTCACAACCTTTCAAAGAATTTCCTCAAGTCATCTACGTGATCGACTCGTGTCTTGGACTTGATAATGACATCATCAACATATACTTCTACTTCCTTGTGCATCATGTCATGAAAAATAGTAGTCATAACTCTCATGTACGTAGCTCCCGCATTCTTTAAACCAAACGGCATGACCCTGTAGCAATAAGTACCCCACAGGGTGGTGAAAGTAGTCTTATCTGCATCTGTTTCATCCATCAAGATCTGCTGATATCCGGCATAACAATCCACGAAAGATTGGATCTCATGTTTAGCACAATTATCAATAAGGATATGAATATTGGGTAGTGGAAAGTTATCTTTAGGGCTTTCTTTGTTCAAATCCCTATAATCAACACAAACTCTAATTTTGCCATCTTTCTTCGGTACGGGCACCACATTAGCCAACCATGTGGTGTACTGAGCGACCCTAATCACGTTCGCATTCAATTGCTTCATGATTTCCTCTTTGATTTTATCGCTCACGTCAGTTTTAAACTTTCTTTACTTTTGCTGGACTGGTGAAAAATCAGGGTATGTAGGCAGTTTGTGGACTACCAAATCCGTGCTTAGACCCGTCGTATCATCATAAGACCAAACAAAAACATCCTTATACTCGATCAAAATCTGGACAATATCATTCCTGATATTCTGATCCGCATGAATACTTATTTTTATTTCTCTAACCTCCTCACCAGTTCCCAAATTTATTATCTCAGTGTTATTTAAATTGGGTTTGGGCTTATCCTCAAATTGATCCAATCCTTTTTTTACTTCCTTATCAGCTTCACCTTCATCGTATTCATCTACCGTTTGGTTTACTGAATCGAGATTAGACAACTTTTTAGGATCTAAATGTGAACTCCACTAATATGCCATGTTATCGAAGCCAGTATTAACATAACTAAAATAAGATAAAGAAAAATAAAAATTAAAAAAGGGAAGAAAAGATAAATTTACTAGAAAACTTGACTTTCATTTAGTTGAATCGGAAAGGATAGGAGGGTTAACATGAAAGCCGAGCAACTAAACTATGTGGACTACAACCCTGAAAATAGTCCAAAATACAAAAGAAAAAAAAAACAACAAAATAAACTACCAAGACTCCTACCTTGTCGGGAGAGGAGTGGCTTCCCAGTTAGTGAGCTTGATATTTGGCCCGACGAACTGCACATCTGCATGGCTAGGGCCTTCACCCATCTGAACCATGTTTGTTTCATAAAACATTTCCGTGAGACCTTGACATATTTCATCCACATCCTTGTTAGCATATGGATATTGATTTTCTTCCTTTTGAGCTTTCGTGAAAGATTGGCTAATGTGTAGAACTGGAATTGTCAATTTACAAGCCTTCTTCTTCTTCTGCTCTTTTGCCCATTTTCTATCTGCCGCGGTAGGCTTAAAGCCTAAGCCAAAGGAGTTGTGGCTACCACATGGATCTACAGGGTTTATAATTCCTTGCAGCGAAGCCCCTAATCCTTTTCCCGGTTCATAACCATTTTGTAGCATTTGGCTAGTCACCATAATCGAAGTAGAAGAGAGATGAGGCCTTGGAATCGGCGTGCCTTCCACGACTTGATCAACTGTCACAATTTCAAAGGCTTGATAAATGGAAGATTCACAACCCCTTTTGTTTCGATACAGGGTACAGAAAGATCTCGATGTATGGAAAGGTCATCCTCCCCATGTACAATGATTTCCTGATTATCGTGTTTAAACTTAACTACTTGATGCAAAGTAGAAGGTATGGCTCTGGCCATGCGGATCCATGGTCTTCCTAAAAGTAGGTTGTAGGAAGTATCCATGTCTATTACTTGAATGGTGATTGTAAACTCAACTGGTCCAATAACCAAAGCAAGATCTACCTCACCAATTGTGTCTCGTTTTGCACCATCAAAAGCCCGAACACATACATTATTGGATGGAATCCTATCTGGGCTAATTTTTAACCTTTGCAAAGTAGAGAGAGGACAGATATCTACTCCTGAACCTCCATCGATCATTACCCCTTTTATGTAATATCCTTAACATTTGATAGTCAGATGCAAAGTTTGTTGTGACCAGACCCTTCTGTGGGTAACTCATCATCAGTGAAAGTGATTCTATGCTTCAAATATTCTACGAACCATCCTTTCTATTTGACATACCGTAGTTTTCTTTGGGACGTATGCTTCGTTCAACAAATTAATCAATGCCTGACAATGTTCTTTAGAATGTAGCAGCAGGGACAATAATGAGATTTGAGCCGGGGTTTTCCTCAATTGATCGACAATGAAATAATCTTGGGTTTTCATTTTCTTCAAAAATTCCTCAGCCTCTTCGTTTGTGACAGGTTTTTTCATTGGCCCTTGACTACTTTTAAACTATTTTGGTCTCCTTAATTCTTCTGGAACATAGCATCTTCCTGATCGAGTCAAACCCCCTGTTTCGTTTGTTTCTTCCATGACCTCTTTTCCTTTGTACATCACCGTGGTTTTGTTGTAGTTCCATAGGATGGTTTTCAAGCTTGTCACTGGGAGCTGTGCTGCGTGTTTTATGACAATTGGCCCTGTTATCTTTTTCATGTTGTTGCGCTGTTGGTCGAACCATGTGGGACCACTCGAAACATATAGTTTTGGCCCATCTTGTGCTATTCCCTTTAGCTTTGCAGGAACATACAATACCATCTTTTCTGAATCTCGGGGTCTTATAATGGAACTCGCTCGTTTCACGATCAGTGGTTCTCTTTGCATACACTTCAGTGTTTCACCCGGGTTCTCCTTTAAGGTGCCTATTTCCATCATTGCTTGTCTTTTTGGCCTGTAGTCTCTATCATTAAAAATTATCCCCACGAGGTGTGGGTTACTGTGATTAGGAAGTGGATTGTCGGTGACATTCGGTGCTTTTTTTTTTGTATTACTATTGCCTTTCTTTCGATTAACTTTTCAATGGCTCTTTTTAGACTCCAACAATTTTCGGTATTGTGACCTTGGACGTTGGAATGGTACTCACACCTTACATTAGGATCAAACCAACTTGCATTCGGATCCACTTTGAAAGGCAAAACAGGTTCAATCTATCCTAATTTGACCAATCTCCGCAACAGGCTCGTATATATTTCTCCAATTGGGGTGAAGTTTTCCCTTGGCCTCTGTTCTCTTGTATAGTCTGCCGGAACATACGGATTACGAGGGGCTTGTAAATTTGGTTGCCGCGGATAAAAACCTTGTGGCGTAGGTGCCCGCCATTGTGGACGCTGAGGAGGTTGGGCATACGCTTGAGCATTAAGAACAGCAGGTTGTGGTGTATAATAATGTTGAGGAGGGATAGGTTGTCCCTGTTGGACATGAACGTAAGGGGAGTTCCGTCTCCTTTGGGCATTGCCTAATCCTGATGCCATTATGGATCCTTCCTCCTTCTTTTTTCGATTTTCGAAACTACCTGATCCACTTTGAATGGCTTGTGTAGTGGCCCTGAGGGCGGTTTGACTCACAATATTTCCTGATTTGATGCCATTCTCCACCATTTCCCTAATTTTTATTACTTTGACAAAAGGTTTACCAACCACAGTTAGTAAATGATGAAAATAATCGGACTCTTGAGTTTGGAGAAACACGTCAATCAATTCCTGGTCCTTCAGTGGCGGTTTGACTCTAGATTCCTGTTCTCTTCATTTTATGGCAAACTCTCGAAAACTTTCAGATGGTTTTTTCTTCATATTAGCGAGAGAAGTGCGGTCAGGGATAATATCGAGAGTATATTGAAATTGTTGTACAAAATCTTGAGCCATATCATCCCAAACGTGCCAATGGGAGATGTCTTGATCGATAAACCATTCGGAGGCTATTCCCGTCAGACTTTCTCCGAAATAGGCCATAAGCAGCTCCTCTTTCCCTCCTGCTCCTCTGAGTTGATTGCAATACCTTTTTAAGTGAGCCACTGGGTTACCATGACCACTATATTTGTCGAATTTTGGGGTCTTGAACCCTATTGGTAAATGAACATTAGGGAACATACACAGGTCTTTGAAAGAGAGCTTTTGTGTCCTCCCAATCCTTGTATGTTTCTCATACTCTGCTCCAGACTCCTCACTTTTCTAGCTATCTCTTCTCGTTCTTCATTCATAATATCCTTCTCAATCACGATATGAGGCTCAGGCTGATGAGTGGGCTGATATGAATTTACGGGTTTGAATGCCAATTCAGGAGGATAGACTTGATCATAATTTAGCTCGTTGATAGGCTTCTGTATCATTGATGGAGGATTTGTATTAGTTGTCACGGCCGGAATAAAAAGCGGGTTGTTCGTAAATGATGGATTTGGAGAACGCATGGTGGATGTGCCAGTAGCGCTAGACACATTAGCGTATGGACCAAATCCAGGCGGATAAAGTGGATCGTCGACTTGGGCCTGAGTAGAACTGGGATGATTTGCATCTAAAAGGCCATGGATCGAGGAAGGTGGGGCTTGTCCATTCGCCCAGGCCTGATACATTTCTGCAATTTGTTGCTTCAATAACCTATTCTCCTTCAAAGATTCGAACTCTCGTGGAACTAACTGATCTCGACCTTCTTCATTATCAGATTCTGTTCCATCTTTTCGAGTCATCTTTCTTTTTCCTTTATACCTTGTGTTGTACGGGTGGGAGGCCAGCTCAACCACAACCAACCACCTTATTCTCTCTCTCTCTTATGAAACAGAAACAAATAGGTTAGGATTTAGAGCTTTTAAAAATATTAATATATTCATAACTATCTCAAATATCATGTACCTAAGTACTTTTCTTCCTGAAATGGACTTAGGAAAACCCTCTTGTTTCATCCCGGCTTTGGTGAATTAATTTTTTTCCTCATTATTTAACGCCAACATCTTAAAATTGTTACTTGAAACTTGAAACTTGAAAAAAAAATATTTGATCGCACCCGCCGAGGGTTGCCTACGTATCATGTTTTACATGAATCAGATCATCACGTAGTTCATGGATATGGTAAATATATATATATATATATATATATATATATATATATATATATATATATATATATATTCAGAAATAAGGAGAATAAAAACTTGAAACAAATGAGAAATTTTCCATACATTTCCAACTGGTCTTAAAACAAAGCTTTAATGAAATGAAACTAAAATTATCTAAAACTTGAATAGACTCAGAATACTGGAGAAATACTAAAAAACCTATAAAAAAACTAACTCTAAGAAAACAAGGACTTTAATAATTATCATCAAGATGCCTTCTAAAGATGTCTTGCAACTTAATCCTCCCTCAGACTTGAGTAGATCCTGGATAATGCTTTTGGTAGATGTGGAGCGAGAGCAAGTGCCTGACGGCCCAGATTTTCATCACCTTGGTGAAGATACTTAACATAAACATTAATCAAGGTTTCACTGAGCTGAAGTACTTCTCCCCTGGCCTCGATCATACTCTCATGGTAGTTTTGCACCCAATGCTGTGTAGTGCGAACGGTATGCTTTAGGTCTTCTTCTCGTTCATGAAGGTCATCGATCTGATAGTGAAGCACCTTTGGTTCGGTCATCCAATGGTTTTTATCAACCTCAACTTCCTTCTGAAAAGTCGTGAAGCGTCTCGCTATTTCTCTTTCCCGTTCCATGGAAGCTTTTAGCTGAGCCCGAAGCTTTGACTGTGTACTTGTCAGCGAGGCCTTCTCTTTCTCAAAATCACTCGATTGCTGCTCCATAGCACCGGTGGCAATATCTAGGTCTTCTTGTAGGGCATGCATGGAAACACGGTTCTCTCTCTCAATCTCCTTACGAGCCGACCTAATTCTGGCCTCAAATCTCACCTCATGGTGAACTAATTCTTCTCTAGCCCTTTCCAAATCATTATTTAGGACGTGCAGAGTAGACTGATAGTTCTCTTCTACCTCTCGTCGAGCCTGCTTAATTCTGACTTCGATGTCCGCTTCTCGATCCACCGGCTCTCTGGCTGACCTTTCTGGCATAGCTTTAGGAGGAGACTGGTCATGAAACCATGGCAGATACCAATAGTCTACCTCGCCCTTGTCGCAGTCTTCCACCATATGATCGAAACCCGAAAGTACACATCCTCCCCAAATCTTAAGTATCTCAGTCTTCCTTAGAGGGATGTCAGGGAGGAATTCGTACATGAACTCTTTCATATCCTCGACTGGCGGTATATGCTGACGTCGACCGAATTGTCGCATGACTCTTAGTGGCATGTAGGGCTGAACACCTCGGAGACCCACTAAGACGATGAAGGGTCGAAAATAGACATATATAACACCTCTTTTTAGGGGAACCAATGATAATTCCACACTATCTTGTCCGCCGTCAACCCCTCCAAGTACTCCTTCCAAGCTCCTATTCCTTCGGGAATGTTTTGGTACTCTATTCTCTTCTCATGGCCATTGATATAATCATTCCATTCGACTTGAAAATCCACAGTAAATGGATGATAACGAACATGCTCGAGCATCCATAACTGCAATAGAATGTTACACCCTTCAAAATAGTCCGCCCTATTTTTGCATATCGTCAGGGCCCGATAAATGTCTGCCAAAATCATGGGCACGAGGGTGACCTTAGGAATCTTCTCAAAAGCGGTAATAAACGCAGCTAGATTGATGCTGATTTTTCCTCCTCTCTTTGGAAATACCATGATTCCCAAAAAAGTCACTATGAATGCTTCAGAACTGTGCTTTTTCCAGGTTCGGTAGCACCCCCCGTTGTTAAGTTCTGATTTAAACAACTTGAATCCCCTTTCCTGACCATATCTTTCATACAAAAATTCTAGACGAACCCATCCATTTTCTAGGCAGCCTCCTATGTTCTTCTTTTTTATGTGCAATAGCTCGAAAAATCTTTTGGAAGTGACATGCTTCGGTATCATGGGTTCTCGTCGGTGAAGGTTCTTTCCCTTTCCAATAAATACTCCTATTTCCTCCAGTGTGGGAGTAAGCTCAAAGTTGGAGAATCGGAATACGTTGTTTGAAGGATCCCAAAACTGTACCAAAGATTCTATCACGTCTCTTCGTGGTTCAACATTCAACAGACTCCTTAAAAATCCCAAGTGTTTATATACTTCTCCCTGTCCATAGTCAGTCATATTGTTATACCATGTCCGCAATAGCTTTGGAACTTTATCTAACACCATGAAATGGGGTACTTCATCATCTCTCGGCCTCTTTTCACTCCTTCCGAACGAGTTCATATTGCCCTATAGGACAATGATAGCAAATAAGAATTCTATTTTAAGCATCCTAAAACAAGACAAAAGTAATTTTTGAAAGAAGTTGATGGAATGGTACGGAATAAGATTTCAAAATGAGCATGAGAAAATAGCAACCAACACAATAGGAAGTATCTTCTAAAGCATCCTAGAGTGGAGACAATAATTTGATGATGTTTGGACTAGACACATTTGAAATAATTAAATTATTAAAACAAAATAGTGGACCGAATTGTTTGACGAAATTTTAACTGTGTTTGACAAAAATGGGCTCTATGGTATTCCTAAGAGAGATTTTAAAATCGAAGAAAACGGACATAACGAGACCACGACGTTAAAACGACTTAAGCTTTACAAAAAGTTCTATGTAAAATATTATATATTTTCTAAAATAAATCCTTAAAAATTTTTATTTAACCCCCTTTTTTCAGATCAATTAATTCACTTAAAAGCTGGTCAACATTCGATATGGCATTTCCTATAATGCAACAAGTAGCACATAAAATGTACATGATGGTCTCAAAAGGTGACACCTGACCTAGACGGACCCGATCCCGGGGTCGAGCCCCACTAAGTCAAAAATACACGTGATACAAATAAAACGCAGTCTATTAGGGATAACCATGTCTAAGTTTCAGTTATGTTAGGTTTAACCTGGTAGAGTTAGGTATCTAGACTGTCAATGAAACGAGCGGACAACTCGAGTCGGCAAGGGACAACTTTACCGGTAGCAGGACTTTCTGGCCTCACTGTTGGTCCCTTTCCATCCTAAATCATGGGTGACTATAGAATCCTTCCTAGGAGCGTTGCCGCATCTCTGGTATCTCAAGCTCGGGAGCGATACCACATCTTCAAATATACAGTATCTCAGAAGACTCAGATGGGTGCGCGAGAGAAGAAAATTTATATTGCAATTCAAATAATATCAAAGCGATAAACATGTAGGCAAAGAAAACATTTAGGCCAACAATATATAATATCAAAATAAAATAAAGCCAATTAAGTCAATATAAAAGCTCGAATTCTAGTTATTTCCCCAGCAGAGTCGCCATCTGTCACACCCCCTATTTTTCACCGCATCCGACCCCGCTAGGGAGTTGGTTTTAGAGAAAATGGGTTTTTCCAATTAAAGTGACATTTTGAAAAGGGATTATTTTATTTACAGAGTCGCCACTTGGAATTGAGTTTGGGTGTTCCAAGTCACCTTATTGAATCCCTATTCAAAATGAAATGACTCTTTAATTTATTTTTTTTGGTTTGCGAACTAGAAATCCGGATAAGGAATTCTGTTGACCGAGGGGAAGGTGTTAGGCACCCCTCGAGTCCCGTGGTTCTAGCACGGTCGCTTTAATGACTTACGTCTGGCTTAAATTAATTTTTTTTGGATTTATTATATTTGTTAACCTAAAAGTTATTTGCCTCCCGCTTTTAATTTATTTTGAAATTATTTATTATGTTGACGTGTGGCTTACCGAAAGTAGTACTTTTCGGCCTCACCACAAATTTTGGCACGTTTCTCGCGCCTTTACGACATTTATGGCTCGTCCCCATTTTCCTAGTCTAAATAAGATTTTTACATGTAAAGAAGATTATCCATCCCGATTAGATCGGCTTTAAAAAGATATGTTGATTTTATCATAACGATGGTTGGTAGCAGGGCTTGCCAACTTCCCACGATTACTACTTAGCATAACGAAATTTTAAGCTAAAAACAAACAAACTCGTTTTGGTATAGTAACTCGAAACTTAGTAAATCTAGGCTTGACACATTATTATGTATTGATTAGTGTCAAAGAAATTAATAAGTTTAAACATATATGAAATTAAACCAATAGCACATAAACATCAAATGTTTCACTAAATAATTACACAATACTCGATATAGATCAAACACTTACATTTTACAAATTAATATTCGACTACTGTAAATTATTTTACTCTTTTAATATCAAAATAAATAAGCAAATAAAATTCATACGTCAATCTAACATAAAAAAAACACATCCGCATATACTTATTTCCCACTACAAAATAATATAAAATTAGAAATAAATTCATTAAAATAAATATTTGGATTAACTTGAAGCAAGCAAAAACGCACCTAATATTTTTTTTACTAATCAAGATTAAAATCAACTTTTTCACTAATTAATTACTTTGTGTTTGAAAACTTAAATCTTCCGATCTCTATGAATACCAAATTATTAATAGTAGATTAAAATATTCTTGATCTCCATAGTTGTCCATTTCCACAACAACAACATTATCTCATTCCCATGACTCACTTTTTAAATTACTTAAACTAAAACTAGTACTTAACAAATATAGTTTCGTTTCTGGAGTTCAACTAATAAGAAATTAAAAATAAACCGTTAAACAAGAATAACATTGACATATATTTGATAATTTGCATGTGAAAATTACGACATATTACACCAAGATTATTCGAAATCTCATAGAATTGAAAACTTGACTTATTTCATTTAATAACGACGAAATGTGATAACCAGATTTGCCATGCATACGTGAACATCTAAGCATCTTTGTAATATTGGAATTAAATTTTATACAACCCTTACATTTGAAATTATATCAAAGACAGAAAGATTGAAGGCTACCTCTTACGAAAATTAATTTCCACTAATGAACGTTCAAAAAGCCACGAACTCGAAATCTTGAATAAACCTCAAAATAGAATGAAGGGATTAGTGAATTGTTGTTTTTTTCTTTCTTTTGCTTCGTCCGTATGTGATCTCTCAAATTAGTACATTTGTGTGTTATATATATAATTAGTGCATGTGTGTGTTGCATGTATAAAATTAGTGCATGTGTGTGTGTGTCGTGTCTTGTGTAGTGGGTGCCATGCATATGGAAAAGTGGAGGACATGGGAGAGATTGAGGGGAGTGGGAAGATTGGGTAGTTTAGGTCTTATTATTATTTTTTTAAAAAAAATAAAAATAACGAAAATAAAAAAAAGAAGATAAAATTATTTAAAACTAATAAAATATAAGTTAAATAATTAGTCTTAGAGCATGATTACGGAACATTAATATCACTAGATTATTTATTAAAAGTTAAAAGAGGAAAATAACATAATTTTTTTTTATATATATATATTTTTAAAAAATAATAATAAACAAATAAATAAACGATAGAATAAAAACTTATTTAAAAATGTGACTCTATTTTTTGTAGTTTTCAAAAATTTTAACGAACCTCAAAAATAAGATAAATTTAAAATCCCTAAAAATAAAAAAAATTAATTGAGCATTAAAATGGTATAAAAACATTAGATTTGGGTCAAAAATTAGGTGTTTACAAGTATTACGATATTGAGCTGTAACAATAGCAATATCATTTTTAAGTAATTTTGCACATATAGTAAAACAAAATATTTTATCATCCTTTTCAATTTGTAAAGATTATTGAGAAGGTAATACTGACTAAGTGATTTCACTATTACTTAGTTTATAATCTCTTTCTAACATGAAAGTATAACTATCAACATATCTTGTCATAAATCAAGGAACGAGAAAAATTATTTCATTATATTTGAAAAGATCATTAAAAAATTCTTCCTGAAAAATATTTTTTTTATTAAAATTCTAAATAAATTATTTTCTAAAAAGTTTTCACTTGAATTTAAAGTACTTATTTGAGATTCTCTTTCTTGCTGGCTATTTCGAACTAAAATCAATTATTATTTTGATTCATTTTAAATCTATAGAAAAATTTATTTCGAACTTAGTTGGGTCCAAATCTAAAATAACATTAGCTATATTATCTCTATCCAATTTTAATATTAGTAACTCTGTTATTTTTCTTAATATGAGAAGTAGAAGTTCTAGATGTGGAGTTCACTATATAATCAATCGAAGAAATATAAGAACCTAATCTAAGTAATCTAGATGCAATACTAAGATTATCAGCTCTATTTATTAGAGGCATGAATTTCAAAAATTTGATTTTAATAGTACCGTCTATGGTCTATTCAACCTCATTAATTTCACCATTCATAGTACTTTAAGGAGATGTAGCTTCCTCAAGAACCCATTCTTTGAAAAATCAATTTAATCCCATTTAGAAGGTCTCCTGATAATAACATTTGATTTATCAAAATTAGTTTCTATTAAAATAATTTTATTTTTAAAATTCATAATTTTACACATAGGATTTAAAGTATTTTTACACATAGGATTTTATAATAAATTCTTAATATATACATATAACTTCAGTTCCTGACATGTAAATACAATCACATAATTTAATACATAATATTAAAGCATTTAGAGAATTATCATCATTTAAAGATAACTGTAAATTAGAATAAACATTAAAATGTACAACACCATAAGTTAAACTTGATTGTACAGTCCCTATAAGAGATTTTTTTTCAATTTTAATTTCTTCCATCTCTTAGAGCTACTAAAAACTATCAGGTAAGCTTCTTAAAGTAAGTGACTTAAAGACAACTTGTATCAACCCATTATGTATAAATATATGGGTTCCCTATATAGGGATAAATTATTTTCAGATAACAATCTAAAAGTAGTATGATCATCATCAACAGTAATAGTTTCTTCAGATGCTTTAACAACCTGTTTAAGACCTAATTTTTCAAAGGTTGCCATTTGGTATATAAACATGGGTTGACTTATCTATTTATTAAGAAGATCTAGATGTTGAGGCATATCATATGTTTATTTTCTATTGTTATTATTAGTAGTATGCTTCTTAATGATATTCATGATGAAGAACATGTTGAACATATAACACCTATCACTACAAATATCACATGACTTTGATACCATAATTAGAATCGAATCGCTCCAATGATAATACAAGTAGTCTTTACACGTTAATAATACTGATCCATACAAATTCAAATATAGCCCTAAACTCCTCCTTTAGCTTCACTAGGCCTTCTAAGAGGACCTCCGGTATGGCTTGGATCAAAATTATTTATACTACCTTAGTATCATTGGCTAATAAGATTCTTATTAAGTATTTAGTACCATATTATATTAGTACTCTAGTTTTATATTTAAATACAAAAGTATTTAGCCTATCATTTAGACTAATTTAAAATAAAGTTAATAAAATAAAGAACAGAAATTTAAAGTACCTCAAAATCAAAGAATGTAACCAGACCCTTGAGTAAATAAATAAGGTAAAATGGTCTAGTAGAGCCTTGTACTTGTCCGAGTTTGTAAAGTGAACATCTCTACTTAGACTTTTGTCATCTAAATCCCTCAACTTAATAAAACTCAAAATTTTAAATTCTATTTCAATGTGTACAACATAATTGCCTACACATAAGCTTCCATGCCATTTTAAATGCCACATAAATGTTCACATCATTTTTAAAATGACACATAAAATTAAATATTAAAATAAATTTAATTAAATAAACAACTTTTACAAATTATTGAAAATTTTTAATTTCATTCTAAATAATTGAAATTCCTCTCAGATTAATTTAAATTTTCAAATATAAATTCAAATAGGCAAACATAATAAATTTTAATTTTGAATATCTTTGCAAATCATAAAAACACATTTATTGTTCTTCAAACTTGAATTTCAAGCTTTTTCAAGCTTATGCATGAACTTCATTAATTTTCAATATCCACTGTCATTTACTTTCGATTCAAGTTTAATTTTAGTCCTAAAAAAATATGAATAAATTTGAATCAAAAAATTAATTTGCAAAAAAATAAAAAAGTAAATCTCAAACGAAGGGGACGAAAATTTATTGGTGAAAGAAGATAATTGTTTTTTCTTTTGGGTGCAGTGGGGGTGGGTACTGAAGAAAAAGATAGTAGGGTGGGTGCGCTTGGAGGCGGGGGAGACGGAGTGGGGGTGATAAAGAAGAAGAAAAAAAAAATAGAGGAGTGGGCCGAGTTTGGGTGGTGGGGGAAGGGTGAAGGGGGGAGGAAATACTTTCCGGAGGGGAGGGGGGAGGCAGGATGGGGAAGGGTGAAGAAGAAAGTAGGATTTTGTTTTATTTTTAATTTTACTATTTTTTAATTTTCTTAAATATTTTAAATATCTTTTTAATTTCACTTGCCCCAAAAAATGCGTGTAAACACGCGCTTTCCACCTCACTAATAATTTTATGTTAGTTATTTCCCTTTATCTTTTGCTAACGTGAGAGATTATTTAAATTATTCTTTGAATTTATGTAGGTATTTATTAATATCAATTTCGTCATTGCTCTAGATACTTTTACATTCTCCTACTAAGAAATCTTCTTCATTATCCGTGGTATGACCAACATATGCCATAAAAATGTCTGATGTGTTTTCATGTCAAGATTTCTCATTAAATCATTTTTTTTTAATTTTTTCATGTACGAAGCCATCATTTCTCACCTTGATAGTACTCTTTGTTTCATTTGGAGTCTTCTTGCAACGCTCTTGAAAGGACTAATTGTGTCCTTTTATTGTATTAATGTCATATCTCTTTATTCTTTCTATTTGAAATAATTGCATTAATCGAATCAATTATCACTTGTCCATAGATATGACCTTCAGTTATCTTTTGATTTTAATTGTTTTAAAATTTTATATAAAATATTCTTTTGAGACATAAAAAATTATTATGAGCGATTTTCACCTTAATGGACCATTTCATTATCTAGGAAATAGAAAATTTGATAAAGAAATACATAGTAAAAATATATTTAAATTAAATATTATCTTTCTCCAATCTTATTAATTTTGAAGATAATTCTACTTATTCATCATATATGATGAAACGTGAGGGCTTCTACCACAATGAGGGACCAAGCCCTTTGGAGTTAGTATCAGACAATAACACAGAAAAGATGTAAGAAAGCTAAAGATTTGCAGGAATTTAAAAACACAAGAATTTAATGTGGAAACCTCCTTGCTCAAGGGTGGAAAACCACGGATTACCCTCACAAATACTCAACAATCCACTATAATCAACCTTTTTATTACAAATTTTATTTGAACCTAACTCTAAGCTCCACCAGCTTATAATAACTCTACTACAAGCTTACCTTGACAACTCTGCCAACAACATACCTAACTCTAGGCTTCAGCCGCTTGTAATAACTCTATTACAAGCCTACCTTAACAACTCTGCCAAGAACTCTTCTCAATACTGATTAACTCTAACCAATATTGAACTCAAGTAACTCTACCTAAGCACTCTCAATAACACAAGATAACATTACTCTTATAACATGAGTAATCTAATTACAAAACAAGAATCGACTCAAGAACTCACACACTTTTTCAGTACATAAGAAAATCAAGAACTTGAGCACTATTGCAAAGTTGAGTATTTGTCAATTTTTGCTTGGACAATTAGAATGAAATAACCACTCAATTAAGAATTCTTATTTTTCTTTTATAGTGGAATAATGATTAGGGTAGAAATCTGATTAGGTCAAGTATCCATGAAAAGTACACATCTCACCTGCGTATTTTGTTACACTAGACAACAAAACTGTGTAGGTCATGTGACAAGTATATATTTCCATGAAGATCTAGGGACTTGGTCCATTGTTGTCAGCTGATCATCATCAAGACAAGATGTAGCAATATAAACTTTTGAATGATTTTGGTAAAATTTGTATAGACGGTCCATAATAAATCCACCATTATCCAAATCAATTAAAAATATTTTGATTAAAAATATTAGCACAAATTTTTATAACCATGAGTGCTTTCTATTGTGATTCTCATATAAAAGAACTTTATTAAAGCTTTCAACATAATTTCAATAGTTAAATTTAACCAAAATCTTTTGTTTTGGATAAAGATAATCTTTTTTCTTTAAGAGTACTAAGACTCCATTCTTTCAGAGTAAAAACCTTTTTAATAATAATTTTTTAGAATTTAGAAACTTTATTAGTATTGTTAGGATAAAAATATTGTATTTCAGCTAATCCTGTGTGGGAGAATATTATATCAAAATGCATTCTATGTTTATATACAGTAGCATATGATGTAGGGTCCATATATCTCTGCACTAATTGCCATGGGTCATCCCTCCATTTCAAATCATTTTGATCTAGGATAAGTATAACCTGATCTTCCTCATTTTGTTCATATATTCCAGTCCTCTTATTAGTATCATATGTTATAGTACTAGAATATGAATGATTGTCATTCTTTTCCTTTTTAGATTTAATAAAATTCATGAATTCCTAGTACATTTGGTAATCTTTATTAAGATCCGAAATTCCGACAATATTCGCAAATATTAACTTTTGGTTTTCTATCTGGACGGGGATATTACCTCGGGACATTTTTGTTCATCCTCTTCTCTTCCTCTACTAGAGTAAGTTATAAATTGTGACTTCAACCTGTATAAGAGAAAAATTATTACCTTAAATATCTCTAGTGAGAAAATCAGGAAGACTATTACCAGATTCTTTTAAGTATTGTATTTTAAAATTAAATGGAGCAAATAAAGCTTGCCATGCTACAAACATTAGTTTAGGAACATTTTTTTGTTTAGAAACATCATGTTTATAATCTTTATTATATATGAATTTTACTATTTGACAGTGAGTTCTTATTAAAAACTTTAGGTATTACAAATTTGCTTGAAATTTTAACACATTTTACAATTGCAAGATTTTTTTTTGTAATTATTGCATAATTTTTTTTGACTATTATTTCATTTTTCCGAATAAAATTTTATAAAATATACTTGATCATCTACTAGAGAATATTTTCATAAAATTACACCATACCCGAGATCAGAAGCATCTGTCTCTACTATTTTTTTGCCAATTAGGATTGTCTAGAGTAAGATATGGTAGGCTATTAACCTTTGCATTAATATTTTTGACTGATTGAGTATGATCATCAATCTAAGCTTTTGAATTCTTCTTCAATCTATCATATAAAATAGATGTATCTTTAGCAAGGTCCTTTATAAAAGGAGAAACATAATTTAAACTTCCCAAATATCTTCTCAATTGAGTTTTATCATTAATAATATCAGGAAAATTTGAAGCAGATTCAATGCTTCTATTTATTGGGATTATTTTATCATTTTTAGTATTATGTCCTAAATATCTAACTTTTGTTTGAAAAAGAGACCCAACAAAAACAATAGTAGGTTATTGAAGGCAAATTATTATTATTATTATTATTATTATTATTATTATTATTATTATTATTAGGATGATAATTAAAAAAAAATATTTGAATGTGAAAATATTAGGTTTTTAGAAGAGAAAAAACATATATTCATTAGCTTAAAATTGGAAAATCATGAGTGAAGAGTAGTAAATAAACTTTAACTATTCATATATTTATAATTTTAAAATATTTTTGGGCAATAAATGGTGAACTCTTACCATACCAGCAAATCAACGAAATACACCTAAGAGCATAAAAAATCTGATAACCTGTTCAATAATCAGATTTGTAGACCTCAATCATCAACAAATTACATAATATATGTATGAATTCAGTACATTTCCTACTCCTCTTTATTCCCTTTATATTCTCTAATCTCTCCTTAATTACACATTTCACCTGTCGAACTACAAATTACTATTAACACTTGTATTCTTACAGATTTTTTAGTTCCTGGCCAACCAAATGTGATAGAAATATCTTTATAAGCAGCTACAAGTATCTCCTTCCTACACTTATTCCAACGCTTGTTGTGGATCCAAGTAAGCATCTCTATAAACCGCAACAAGGAAAAGACTTCCCAAGATATCTCTGAATATTGTTCTAAACCTCTTCACCCTAAGTCATTGGAGCTGAATTCTCACTCTACCTTCCTTGCATAGAGTAACTTAATCACTAGCTACATCCTTCAGCTGATAGGATGCCAATTACACAATCCCCTCTTTTATGATATGCATAATCAAAGTGATTTTCTTCACCTCATCAATGAAAATCCATGGATCCACATTCACCTTCTATTCAAAGAACATAGGTGGATTCATTCTCATAAAATCTCGACTCTGTCTGTAGCTAAGTTACCATTCTACTGAATTGAGGCTGCTGTTGACTGATTACCCTGAGCATTAGCATTCACATCCTGAGCTATCACTTGAAAGGCAACTCAAAACTCAGCATAAGAGACACTCTCGTTCAAAGGATCTGCAAGTGGTGGTGGGGCTGGTTGGTCCCTAAATCTGTGGATGTAAACTCTGTGAGGAGGCATTCTCAATCACGTCAAAGCATGAGTTATAGTAGATTAGGATAACGTTAAAGCATGATAGAGTTCACAAAGGAAGGGATAGTTCCTAATATCTTCTGTAGCCTTTTGCTAATAAGTGTGGCACACTTCACACCTATGATCATGACTTTACATAACGCGGCTTGTCAGACTTTCTAGGACTCTTAAAACCTTAGATTTTGGTACCAAGTTTGTAAAGACATAAAGCTACCCCTTGGATGTTACATGGTTCTTAGGACTATAAGTAGCCCCAAAGCTAACCCATGATATCTACTCAACAATTGAACCATGATAGAATAAAATTAAACACGAATAGAAACTAAAAAAATCAAAAACTGGGTTCAATTGGATGAGCAATATCATTAAAATACTGTGAACTCAATATAATCTGAAACTCAAAAGAATCTGAAGAAAATAAATTTTACCAAATTAAGTAGTCTTGAACAGTTTCTAAGTTTACTGAAGAGACACAGGGATAAACCCAGTTGACCTAAAGAACTCAAAACATAAGTTTAAACTGATAGTAATTGAACATCTAAAAACAAGCATACTCTTGGCCCTCATATCTCAGAATGTGAGGACTCACCAACTAGTGGGATGTAGGAGATGGTAATCGTGGATAATCATACTTTTGAGGACAAATACCAAAACATTTATTATTAAATAATTTAGCTACACAAATATATATATAGTTAGTACTTCTAGAATGTATTGAGTATATGGGGGTGAATATAATAGTAAAACTAATACCGATCATAATCATAAAACATGTATACTAATTGTAAATAGACAAACCATGATCATGAAAGAAATTGAAAACTGAATTAACATAAGAATAAGTCATAAAACACCATCTGAGTGAAACTTGTGAGCCATTACACTTAGTTTCTAAAAATTTTCTTTTCTATAGGAAATTCTTTTAACCGACATAAACCATGTGACCTAGCATAGAGTCCAACATCTTATCCATGTAGAGGAGATCTGTTCTATCCTTGCTATCAATATAGAACCTTAACTTAAGAGATTACTAAACTTAGCCTATTTGGTCAAGGGAGACACTCTTTAGTGAGAGTCCTTAAACCACGGTGGCACATAGTTTTTGAGAAATAGGATATACTAAACGCACATTCCCCTCAGTGCTAAATACTACTTCTAAATTATATACACTTATGCTTATCCTTATGAAATTCACTTTAAATTAGCATATAGGTTTATAAAACTGAAAACCAACTATGCTTCCTTACTAAAATCATACTCATAAAGAAACTTGTGAATTTCATGTCTTATCTGAAATCATATGCTCAAAACTGAAGCTTTAATCATGATGTGATATTATATAACTTGAACTAGTAAACTTGACCTTCTTGTAAACTGAGTGCATTATGCTCAAACAGTAATCATTTACCATCTCATATAAATTTCGTGTCAAAATATAAAAAATCAATGCATAAGAATAATTTTGTGGATAAAACATAAGTAAACATGAAATCTTGTGCTAAATAAAGTTCAACTCATGAGGAAACATCATAATCTCAAAGCATAAGAAAAGTTGGTGTGAAATTAGTTATCAATTTCTTAAAATTCAAGCAAAAAATAAACTTTTGGGGACAAGTATGGAAGAATATCCTTGTTCAAACCCCACATACCTAAACTTGATTAATTTTCTTTGAAGGAAGCTTGAATTTGAGTCTTGGGAGCTTAAATCTGGAGATGCACCCTTACTGGTGTTCTGGGGAGTTTGGGAGAAGACGAACAGTCAAATTTTGGGGTGGGAATAGGGAATTTTATTTAGTATTAATTATAGGATAGATTAGAAGTTAAAAGACCATATTACACTCAAATACCTTGGTCATAGCGCATCCTTATCACGCCATGACAAGGGCATGACATGCCCTTAACACGGAAACTAGTTGGTGTGGTATGTCTTTATCACGTCATGCCAATGGTTTTTGCATCAGGGTGTGCCATGCCTTCGTGGAACGCCCCTATTGTGGACCATTACTAATTTGGGTCCCAAAATGTCCCGAAACACATTTCTACTATTCCGAAACACTTTCTAATGGTCTGTTAAAAATTTCTTTCCATTATTCAACTCAAAAATCACATTAAAACATGAAGGAGCTATCAAAATAAAATCATTGAAATTTTGGCGTATAACAACAATACTAAGAAATATATATCATAGCAGATACAACAAAACTTATGACGAAGCTAAACTTGAATAATATAATAAACATCCAAAAGAAATCAAATTATCATAAAATAAGTCTGAGATCAAAACTGAGCATCTAACTATATGTCTAAAAATCCTGTACAAAAATGAGTTATTGGGACAAGCCCTCACTAACTCAAACTATATAAAAACTGGGAATGACAAAGGCAAAATGAAATAAAATGTTGACTGTAGTCCTCGCATGATGAGGGCTCACCAAAATTGCTATTGCTGATATGGGATAAGATCGTGCTAGGTGCATTAGGATGTTGAGCGTCTGAACCTAAATTATAAGAAAATATAGTGCAAAGAAAGTATACGATCAGTACTTTGAATGTACTGAGTATCTGAGATAACTAAATAACTAATATGATCTGAACATGAAACACATAACATGATGACAAGTGCAAGACCAATTAATAAATACATGCTATAAACTGAACTGAATAACTAAATACAAGATCATGTATGAATTTAAAATCTGAACTGTAAACTATGGATTGTGGAAGTTACTAATAACCGATCTACCTCAATGTGAGCTAATCAGGGTCTAACCTCTAACCCTATCTGGAAGTGTGTTCGGTAGCTTGCCTAGGACACGATCACTTACTTTAGTGGATCCACTAAACTGATTTCCAAAAGGACTAATGTGTCAAGCCTGTTCTAAGGGGTGACCCTTTAGAACCTATGGTGGCGCCATAGTTATGGGACTTAGAGACTTCCACTAAAGGTCTCATCCTAACAGATGGATGCGCCTTTATCCCTACATCTACTTGGTGCTAAGTTGACACTACCCAACCCGGGGGCCTTGTCGTAAGGGGCATCCCAAGTTTGACTAGGACCAAAGACCACCCCAGTTACTTATCCCAATCTGTAGCCATCTACCCTGAGTTTGCTGAATTTCGAACATATAATAAGATAACATAACTGGACAGGGACTGACTTTGGGATAGGTCTATTCCTACACCACCCTTACCAAGTCATCACGTCCACCAAACCTACCAACAAGACCACCAAACTAAAACAATACCGAACCAAGGGCCATAATCCAAGCCATAACTAAACGAGATCCCAAACATAATATGATTAATCCCAATATAAAAAAGGATGGAACATCCAACAATATCGTCAACCGATATCAATACCAATGCTAAGGCTAACACCACTACTGACCCCACCCATTCCAACCCATAGCAGTACCACAAAAAATCTAACCAAAAGAATACCAAAATTCGGTTGGGACATTCCCCCAACCATAGCAAAAACCAATATCCATAAATAAATCAAAGTATGAAATAACATCCATGAAATGGAGCCTTTCAAATATATGGAAGCTCACAACTTCAATCCATATGTTGTCCTCGAATATTTGAATTCTAAGAAAAAGGTATGGAATGGTTGAATCCTACGTCGTGTAGGGATACATTTCTTGAAGACGGGTTAGCTGGTGAATGCTAGCATAAACTCAGGATAAGAATAAAATAATGCCATTTCTAAAACCAAGCAAATACCATCCATATTAAAAATATATATATATATATATATATATATATATATATATATATATATATATATATATATATATATATATATATATATATATATATATATATATATATATAACAATACTAGGAAAGGGAACCGGGTTTAGCATGCCATTAAAACCTTTACCTGGGTAGTGTAGCTTTGCCTTCCTAACCACCCACGGCTATATGTGTTCAGCTCCTCCTGCTGAAAGGTCCTCATTGTGTGAAGCCACATGACCAGGGAAGAAAACCTAGGATGACTAGTACATCCCCCAAAATATATAGTGTGACATCATGCACATGGTCTCTAGGACCAAACATCACATCGGCAAATATGAGTTTCTAGTTTAGATCCCCCTGGGACCTATACCTACCACGACTTTGCTACACATCCTCTTAAGCCCAATTAAAACCATTTTCCAACCAAACCATTGTTCTATTATTATTAAACAAGGCTATTAGTAGTGGTATCATCATACCAACATTAACTTGCAAGTTTTATCCTTAGCCAATCCTTAGGGGATTTCCATGTACCCCACATGATTTCCAATTAACCAAAACCATGGCCACCAAGGCCTTTCCAATATATTTTGAACTATTTAAGCCATTCATATCATTTGGGGTTCCCCTACCAAGTTTAACCATGCATAAGTTCCATTGAAAAACCAATATTATAGTGAAAACATTATTATAGGCATTTTATCAAATACATAGGGGCATAGTATTTCCAAAACAAAAGTCCATTACCAAAGAACCATTCCCATGCAACAAATTACCCAAAACCACCATTAATGCATATAAAAGCATCATTTAAAACATGAGAAAACCATAACCAAGCATTTATAACCAAAACCCCCAAATCATATTTGAAAATACAAAAGCATACAACATTCAAATCATGAAAACATTGTATAAAACCATGCCTTTAGTTGGAACTAACAGTGAGGGAAGAGAACATTCCTTAAACTAAGATGACAATGGTGAGACATAACCTAGACAAGTCCTAATTTACTCTTTAAGATAAAACCCTAGATTTCTTTAACCAAGAACTCTAGAGAGGGTTTAAGAGTGTTTTCCAAGTGTTTAGGAATAGAATAATAGGGAAAATAACCCCCCAAGTGTAATATAAGTTGTGGGACCTTATTAGAATAAGTGGGGAAATATCCAAATTTTGCTCACTTAAATTGCATGAAGTTTCCATCATAGGGTACGATTGGCCCTTATGAGTCGTACCCATTCTGTATGAGTGGTGCCTACCTCTTGTACCCTAGGCTTTCCCACTTAGACCCAACACTGTCCAAGGTATGACTCACCTAAACCCAAGTCGTATTCAAGTGTATGACTAGTACCCATAAACCGTACCCTTGGTAGAATAGAATCCAAGAGGTTTGAACACTGACTATCATACGACTCCTGGGTACGACTCGTATCCTGACTTATGGCTCATGGTGAGCCACTCGTACTCTAATCTACTTAAGTTACCAAGTTTAAGGTTAAGTGAAGTAACCAAACAACCCGTACCTAACTATTTACTCATACCACCCAAGTTGTACCCATTCCGATAACTACATCCAGCCCACCAACCAACACTGGTTAGCTTACGATTAGACCATTCCATCCGTACCCAAGTGTATGACTCATTCCCCTAAGTCGTACCTTGCCCAGAAACCAAAAATCATGGAAATTTTCTAAAGTCTAGGAAACCAGGGTGTTTCAATCTCCCCCACTAGTAACATTCATCCCCGAATGACGGACAAGGTAGGGGTAATCACGCGCATGAGTCATTTGCATTATCAAATATATTTCCAATCTTTAACAAAGTTTGCAAACAAAGAGGCAAAGATGTTAATATTTCCTTTAACAAACTCAGATAATAAAGATATGTAGAAGACACATACCTTCCACACGAATCTCAGGAGCAAAAAATAGATGTGGATACTTGGACTTTATGTCCTCCTCCGCTTCTCATACAACTTCTTCTACCTTATGGTTCCGCCAAAAAACCTTAAGCGAAGCCACATCCTAGGTTCACAACCAACGAACCTGCCTATCCAGGATCTAATCTGGGACCTCTTCATAAGATAGAGAGTTTGAGATACTCAACCCCTCCAAAGGAGCAATCTAAGAAGGATTACCAAGACACTTCCTCAACATGGAGACATGAAATACCAGATGATTGTAGTTCAAACTAGAAGGCAATCTAACTCATAAGCAATATTTCCAATCCTCCATTAAGCCACATAAGGACCAATATACCGGGGACAGATCTTCCCCCTTTTTCCAAAATGCATTACTCCCTTCATGGAAGATACCTTGAATAACACCTTATCCCCAACCTCAAACTCCAAGTCTCTACGCCTTATATCCGCATAAGACTTTAGGTGAATTTGGGCAACCTTAAGCCTATCCCGAATCACTTTCACTCTTTTTATAGCCTGATAGACCAAATCTGGACCAAACTTATCTGCCTCTCTAAGCTCAAATCAACCAATAGAAGATCTACACCTCTTACTATACAATACCTCAAAAGGGGCCATACCAATTCTAGAATGATAGCTATTGTTGTAAGAAAACTCTACCAAAGGTAGATGCTCAACCCAACCACCACCATAATCAACCACACATGACCGAAGCATATCCTTTAATGTCTAAATAGTTCTTTCTGCTTATCTATCCAGCTGAGGATGAAAAGAAGTACTCAGACTCACCTTGGAACCCAATCTCTTCTAAAAAGATTGCCAAAAATAAGATGAAAACTGCATACCATGATCAGAGATAATTGAAATAGGTAGTCCATCTAGCTTCAATCTCCTAAAGATATAACTTTGCATAATCCTCTACCGAAAAGGTAGTCCTCACTGGCAAGAAGTGAGGTGACTTTGTCATTTATCCATGATGATCCAAATCAAATCATATTAATTCTGAGATTGAGGAAGATCGGTAATGAAATCCATATTAATTACCTACCATTTCCAATCGGGAAAAATAATCTCTTGATACAACCCACTAGGTCTCATGAGCTTAACTTTAACTTGTTAATATACCAAGCACTTGGCCACAACATCAGCCACGTCCTTTTTCATACCATTCCACTAATATATCTCCTTGAGATCATGATACATCTTTATCGAGCCAAGATTTATAACGTAGCGTGATTCATACGCCTAAGCCAAGATGCTTTGTCGCAACCCATTTACATTAGGAACACACAACCTCTCTTGGTACCGTAAAGTACCATTGCTACGGACCTCAAATACTATTACCTTCTGCATACCCATATTACTCTTGATTTTCATCAAGATAGGATTTAGTACTCTCTTCTCCTTAATCTCTGCACCAAGAGACAACTGAACCACTTCCTAAACCATCACCCCTCCATCCTCGGAGTATAAAATACAAACTCTACGATTATCCAAGCAGTGAATATCTTTCACTAATTCCTATTTTCCTTCCTCTACATGAGCAAAACTTCTCATGGATAACGTGATAAGAGCAGCAGCAACCACGTTAGCCTTACCTGGGTGATAGTGAAGACTCATGTCATAGTCTTTGAGAAGCTCTAACTATCTTCTTTGCCTGAGGTTTAGCTTCTTCTGAGTGAACACATACTGTAGAATTTTATGATCAGAAAAGATGTCTACGTGCACTCCATGTAGCTAATGTCGCTAGATTTTGAAAGAAAAAACCACCGCCAACAGTTCCAAATCATGACTAGGATAATTTATTTTATGTACTTTTAACTTCCTGGAAGCATAGGAAATAACCTTCCCATGCTGTATCAAAACACAATCAAGTCCCACTCTAGATGCATCATAATAAGCCAAAAACCTCTCATTGCCCTCAGGCAATGTCAAGACCAAAGCCAAAGTCAGCTTATCTTTCAACTTCTCGAAACTCCCATCACAAGTATCCAATAAAGAAAACTTCACCTTTTTCTGAGTCGACCTAGTCAAAGAAGCAGCTATTATCAAAAATCTCTCCATAAACTATCCATAATATCCAGCCAAACCCAAGAAACTCTGAATATCGATTAGAGTCATAGGTCTAGGCCACTTTTTATCTACAACCACCTTTTGTGGATCCATCATGATCTCCTTGCTAGAAATAATATGACTAAGAAAAGTCACATTGGTCAACCAAAACTCACAATTAGAGTACTTGACATACAACTGCTATTCCTTCAAGGTTTGTAATACCATATGGAGGTGATTAGCATGAGCTACCTCACTTTTGGAATAAACCAAAATGTCATCAATAAATACATTGATGAAGAGATCCAAGAACTGCCTTAAAACCCTATTCACCAAGTCCATAAATGCTGCTGGGACATTAGTCAAACCAAATGACACCACCAAGAATTCAAAGTGCCCATATCTAGTACGAAAAGACATCTTAGGGATATCCTCCTCCTTAATCTAAAGCTGATGATACCTAGACCAAAAATCTATCTTAGAAAAGAACTCAAAACCTTGCAACTAATCAAACAAGTCATCTATCCTCAGAACAAGGTACTTGTTCTTGATTGTTACCTTATTCAACTATCGATAGTCAATGCATATCTGAAGGAACAATCTTTTTTGTTCACGAACAACATCGGTGCACCCCATGGGGATACACTAGGATGAATAAACCCCTTATCCAGAAGATTCTTAAGTTTCTCCTTAAGTTTTCTCAACTTAGTCGGAGTTATTCTATAAGGAGGAATAGATGTTGGACGAGTGTACAGAACCAAATCAATACCAAACTCTATTTCCTTATTCGGAGGAACATAGGAAGGTTATCTGGAAAGACCTTAGGAAACTCATTTAGCACTAGAACTGACTACAACGAAGGACCTTCTGAGTTAGAATCTTTAACCTGGACCAAGTGATAAAGACAACCTTTAAAGATTAACCTCCGAGCTCTAAGATAAGAAATGAACCTCTTCCTTGAAACTAGGGAACCACCCTTCCACTCTATAACCGGTTCATCAAGGAACCTAAAGACAACCTTACGAGTCCAATAATCCAAGGATGCGTAACAAGAGTTTAACCAATCCATCCGCAAAATAACATCAAAATCCACCATATTAAGTTCAAACAAATCCACCAAAGTCTGCCTACCACCAATAGATACCACACACCCCTATAGATTCTCTCAATAATAATCCAGTCACCTATCGAGTAGAAATATAAAAAGAATCTGAAATAACCTCACGAAAAAAACCAATATATACAACCATAAATGGGATCACATAAGAAAGAGTGGAACCCTTATCAAGCAGACAATACATGTTATGAGAAAAGAGTTGTAACATACCAGTAACAATATCAGGTAATGCCTCAAATTCCTGTAGAGATATAAGAATATACAACCTATTCTGGCTAGTGCCGATACCAGAAGTAGGAGCAGACACCAAAGCCTCATCTCTAGGTGTAAGAGCAGAATATTAAGACACCAGAGCTTTGACCACTCCTAAACCTATCTTACCAATCGAATAATTCTTGAGCTAATGGCCTAGCTGGCCATATTTAAACCACTTGTCCCTTCCTTTATCACAATAACCCCGATGAAGACGATCATAGAACCATCAAGGAGGGCATAAAGAAGCTGACTAACCCTCACTCGCCTGAGAGTTGGGAACCCTACGCTCGGAAATTATCACCACCTTGCTGATGTATATCACTCGACTGCCTCGGGTAAGGAGCGCTAGCAGTAGAGAAGGAACCAAAACTTCCCCACTTCTTTTTTGTCCATTTACCTCCATCCCGACCACCTTGCGATTGAGCACCTCCCTAGTTTAAAAACCTGCTCCTACCCTCCCTATCTTTGAACTTCGCCTATGTTCTCTTCTCATCCTCCACCTGCTGTATATGGAAAACTAACTTCAAAATATCTATATCCTTGATTAGCAAAGTATTCTTGCTTTGTAAGATCAAATCTCAAGATAGACCAAAAGTAAACTTTCTCATCCTCACTCTCATGTCAGCCGCCAAATCAGGAGGATATCTTGACATCTGATAAAATTTCAAGGCATATTCCTTGATAGACATTCTCCCTTGCTTAAGATTTACAAACTCCTCCATCTTCACTTCCCTCAGCTCTTATGAAAAGAAACAATCCAGAAAACCACTAGAAAAGAAATCCCATAAGGACAACTCCTCTATATCACATCTATTCCTATCCTGCTCTTTGTACTATTGGTACACAACATCCTTGAGCTGGTAAGATGCAAAGTTTACACCTTCCACATTAGAAGTCTAGATCACCCTAAATATTTTCTCCATTTTATCCAAAAAACCCTGAGGATCCTCCTCCACCTTCACACCAGTAAAAGTAGAAGGATTAAGTTTGAAAAACTGACCAACCCTTGTGGCCTCAACAGACAACCCACCAGATACATCTGGCTCAGCCTGACTAATAGCTAACTTAGCAATAGTATAAATAGACTAGTGAAATTCAGCATTAGTCACCTTACCTCTAGGAGGACTAGTAGCAACCAGAGGAAGTCTAGAGCAATCAGGGATAAAAGCCTAAGATCAAATATGAACTCTAGATGTAGGCCAGACCCCATCAACATTGTCTCCAGATGGGACTGAAGAGTTTCCTTGTTTTCTAGATCATCGAGGCATTATCTGAAAAGTGAAAAACCAAGGATTAGAGATGAATTCCAAGACTTAGACTCCAAGATTGAAAATAAAATACCAAGAAAGTGAAACATTTCTAAAGGCCTTGTAGCCTCTCTCTTATGAGTGTGGTGCACTACACACTCTTAAAAGAGACTTTACTAGACATGGCTTTGTGGACTCCTAATTGACCATGAACGTAAAGCTCTGATACCAGCTTCACACAAATTAACCTGGGGGCCTTATCGTAATGGTCCTAGGTTCGATCGGGATCGGAGACCACCCCGTTATCCATCCTAATCTTTAGCCCCTACCCTGAGTTGGATAAATTTCAAACATAAAATAAGATAGAATAACTGGACAAGGATTGACTTTAGGATAGGTCTATTCCTAGACCAGCCCGACCAAGTCACCAGGTCCACCAAACTGTACCAACCAAACTACCAAACCAAGCCAATACTAAACCAAGGGACATAAACTAGTCCACAACTAAGTAAGATCTAAAACATAATATGATTAATCCCAAAATAAAAGAGGATGGAATAACTAACAATATCATTAATCGATATCAGCGCTAATTCCAATACAATTGTAAAGGCTGTCACTACTATTGACCCCACCCATTCCAATCCATAGCAGTACCATAAAGCCTCTAACCAAAAGAATACCAAAATCTTATTGGGACATGCCCCCAACTATAGCCAAAACCAATATCCATAAATAAGTTAAAGTATGAAATAACATCCATGAAATTAAGCCTTCCAAAAAGATGGAAGCTCACCACTTCAATCCAAATACTATTCTCGAATATCTGAATACTAAGTAGGAGGAGTGAAACGACCAGTTTCTATATCACGTGGAGATATAGTGATCGAAGATGAGTTAGCAGGTAAACCCTAGCAAGAACTCAGGATAAGGATTAAATAATGACATTTATAAAACCAATAAAATACCCTTTATATGCACACAATCATACACATATATATAACCATGATGTGAAAGGGTACCAGGTTTAGCAAGTCATTAAAACCTTTACCTTAGCTATGAAGCTCTGCCATCCTAAGCTACCCATGGGCTGTATGGGTTCAACTCCCCCTGCTGAAAGGGCCCCAGTGCGTGAAGCCTCACGACCACGAAAGAAAACCTGGGATGATTAGTACATCCACCAAAATATATAGTGTGACATCATGGACACGGTCTCTAGGATCAGACCTTACACTGACAAATATGAGTTTCTAGTTTATCTCCCAGGACCTCCACCTTCCACGACTTTGCTACACATCCCCTCTGTAAGCCTAATTAAAACCATTATTCCATTATTTTTAAACAAGGCTATTAGTAGTGGTAGTGTCATATGAATAATAACTTGCAAGTATTGTCCTTTTCCAATCCTTAGGGGATTTCCATGTATCCCACATGATTTCCAATTAACCAAAACCATGGCCACCAAGGCTTTTTTGATCTATTTAAAACCATTCATATCATTTAGACCAAGTTTAAACCATGCATAAGTTTCATTGAAAAACCAATATTATAGTGAAAACATTGTTATAGGCATTTTATCAAACACATTGGGGGCATAGTATTACCAAAACAAAAGTCCATTACCAAAGAACCATTCCCATGCAACCAATTATCCAAAACCGCCATTAATGCATATAAAAGAATCATTAAAAACATGGGAAAACCATAGCCAAGAATTTATAATCAAAACCCCCATATCATATTTGAAAACCCAAAAGTATGCAACATTCAAATCACAAAAACATTGTATAAAACCATGCCTTTAGTTGGAACTAACAATGAGGGAAGAGAAAAACCTTTAAACCAAGATAATAATGAAGAGATCACCAAGACAAGCCCTAATTTACTTCTTAAGAAGAAACCCTAGCTTTCTTTGCCCAAGAACTCTAGAGAGGGTTTATGAGTATTTCCAAGTGTTTGAGAATAGAATGATAGGGCAAATAACTTACAAAGTTCAATATAAGTCATGGAACCTCATTAGGAAAAGTGGGGAAATGTCCAAATTTCCCTCATTTAAACTGCATTAAGTTTCTATCACAGGGTACAATTGACCCTTATAAGTTGTACCCATTCTGTATGAGTCGTACCCACCTCTTGTACCTTAGAATTTCCCCCTTGGACCCAACACATTCTAAGGTACGACATATATAAACCCAAGTTATATTTAAGTGTATGACTAGTACCCATAAACCGTACCTTTGGTAGAATAGAATCTAAGAGGTTTGAACACTAACCACCATACAAGTCCTGGGTATGACTCATACCCTGGCTTATGGTTCATGGTGAGCCACTCGTACTCAAATCTACTTAAATTACCAATTCAAAGGTTAAGTGAACTAACTAAACAATATGTACCCAACTATATGACTCATACTACCCAAATCGTACCCATTCTAGTAACTATATCTATCCCACCAACCAACACTAGTTAGCCTACGACTAGACCATACTATCCGTACCCAAGTGTATGATATATTCTCCTAAGTCATACCTTTCCCAGAAACCAAAAATCAAAGAAATTTTATAAGGTAAAAATACCAGGGTGTTTCGTGAGTACTACTCCTAATTGAATGACACTAATAATTTGTAATACTTATTGATGGTAATAATCTGATAATTGAAATAAATGTATTTGCTAAAAGCATTCAAAATTGAAAAATTAGGAATCTAGCATCCAATAGTATAAGCATGAAATCCTAGGATATTGGGTGTGCATAACCTGCCATATATGAAGAATGAAATTACTATTTCTATTTTGTAAATTGAACATAATTACAGAATTCAATGCTCAGTTTTAATAATTATAAAATTTTATAATGTAACTAGGGTTAAGGATCATGGTAAAATAATAACACTAAAATTCATGCTAGAATAATAATCATAACTTAATGACACCAAAGGACTGAGATATCAATGAATTTACCAATATCCATATCCCTAAATTATTAGAGAGCACTAAATTGGAGAGTTGGCATAACCTTTACACTCAATGGGTGAAAGGGGACCCATAGATGAAATCCAACATACTGGGTGATGAGAAACCTATAGAATTTTGTAGAGCTGGATTCTTGAGCAAGACTGACCCTAACTGGCCCTAGGAAAAGGGAATCACCATTTTTTCTATTTTTAAACTAAGTGTCGACTAAAATTCTAAGTAATGAGAGCTTAGGGTATAATTGACCCCATTAATGACCCTTTAAATTCCCAAAAATATGTAGCTTTGATATTTAAAGAGTTGGAAAACACTAATTTTCCCCTTAAAATTTTGTAACTAGAAGCTGTGGAGAGGAATGTACGTCTCACCATCATGGGAACAACTAATGATCGTGGGTTGAGCTCATGGTTTGGAGCTGGATATAAACTATATGAACATGATCATATGATCCTTAGTACGACTGTGGGTTCTACTTACTATCTTAGCTTGGTTCTTATGTTCACTGGTTGCCTCAAAGGCATCTGTGGAACTCACGATTGCACTTGGGGATCGTGGTTACAAAGCATGATTGTAGTTCCCTCTTATAGAATGAGGGTTGACTTTGTCAAATTTTTGAAGGTAGGGTTATCTCAATTAGATGAGACCATTTTTTGATCGTATAGTGTAACCACAGTCATAGTTAGTCTCATGGTGTCTTACTATAGAGTAGTGCTTCACAAAAAAGGACATCACTTCCTACTACGATGTTGAATAAAGGTAAAATTAAATGCGTTATAAATATAATTAAAATATATTTTATTTGGTGTGTTTGGATATTGAAAATGCATTTGAATCTGGAAGTTATACTCATTTAAAGCCGGTCACGACTTTAGGAATCAATAGGTAAATTGGGATGTAAACTATGAACCTCTATATGAAATGATAGACAAGAGGACTCCATGCAATATCACCAACTTCTTTAGGTAGAGTTTGGCATAGTTCCCGGATGAATCTAAAGTTGGCAGAAAATGGCTGACTTAGTCATCCTGATCATAATAACCCAAATAAAACATGTTGCCGATGAGTATGAAAAACCCTGTAACGAAGCCCATGTTCATTATTTCCTATTTCCAAGTAGGAATACTGATGTCCTAAAGCATGACACCATGTCTCTAGTGCTCATGCTTAACCTACTAGCAGTTTGACCACTTAGCCATAAATTCTATGATATCCTTCTTCATATCATTCCACTAATAGACTTCCCGTAAATCATGATACATCTTAGCGCCTTCTGGGTGAATATAATATCAAGAATAATTTGCCTCCACTCGTATCTATTTTCTCAATTCTTCTACACCTGTAATATAAAGTCTAACTTAGTAGCAAAGAACACCATCTCTCCCTTGGAAGAAAACCTCAACTTTTTGACTCTAGACTGTTGCTTTCAATTTAAGAAAAATAGGACCACTATCTTTGTTTTCCATAACCTTGGCTAGAAATGAGGATTCCAAATTATTTTGAACCAAAATACTATCTCCAGTTTAGTTAACCAACCGTACTCCCAGTCTGTCCAATCTATGAACCTCATGAGCTAGTTTTTTATTCTCATTCTTTACATGAGCAAAACTTCCCATAAGTAATTTACTTAAAGCATCATCTACCACATTGGAATTGCCTGGATAGTACAAAACATTCGTATCATAATTCTTTAGCAACTCTGGTCATCTTCTCTAATAAAGATTTAAATCCTTCTGGCTGAACACATATGAAGCAAGAGGAGAAAGACTGTCGAGCATCACTCGATAAATATCAAATTAGAAGGAATAGAGTTCATCCATAAGATCATCAGTATTTTGTAGTCTTTAATAATCCAAAAGAACATTTAGGGTATGTTGAATCAGTTGAGATAAGTTCTATCATTCCTCCAGAATTTCCCTAAGGAACAAAATTTGATATTACAAGTGCAATGATCCAGTTTCTAAACTTGAAGAGAGTGTTTGCTAGTTTATCAAATGATGATGCAAGAATGCATCATATGAACTTTGTGGGGATTTGCACTTCTTACAATCTAACGAGTGTAGGATAAGAAGCTATATAAATCAGGTTGTTCCTGTTCTCTCTTAAAGGATAAATGACTTTATGGTCAGGAGAAGTTTCCTAGTGGGTCTTTGGACACTTGGAATGAGTTAAGGATACAGTTCTTTGATTGACTTTTCCTGCCCTCCACAATGCTATAGTTGAAATATAAGATCTATATCTTTATATAGTTACATTTAGAAGCACTCTACGAGACATGGTTAATGTGTAAGAAAAAGCTTATGAATATCCCAAATAACTAAATTGATAATGCTCAAATTACACTCTTGAATGATTGTAAGTGATCATTGTTAATATAAAACCCAACTAGGTTGGGGTTGAATCCCACAGGGAATATGGTGTGAACTCAAGTTGTTTGTGATTTAATCCACTAATAGTTTAACGTTTCCTGAAATGAGGGGTTTAGGTTTAACAAGTTGTAGTTTGTCACTTTACTTTTGGTGTTTGTAAATCAAGAGTTTATGAAATAACAAGAATTATGTTCACTAGGGCTTCCGGTACATGACAGATGCTAAAAGTTGTTCAAGATTATCACGGTGGGTAGGATAACAAGCTATCTTTATCGATGTTATGCTTAAATGTCTCTCGACCTACTTAAGCGTTTAATTCCCTAATCCTCTTGAACTTAGGGAATTTCTATTTACTGCCCAGATTTTACCTCACGTTAACCAACCTTGTTACAACGCTGATTATTAAACAAAGTATTTTCGAGTCCCTGTTGATAATTCACTTCCTACTATATTTGATTTCTTTCTCAAGCAAATCAAAGTAGGTGTGTCTACTGTTTACAACCAACAGACGTTAATTAAAACTTCAGAAATATCAAGAAATCCTACCACCTTTTGAATCTTGAATACTTAGCACCTCATCAAGACCTAACCCTAGATCCCATAACTCAGGTTAATAGAGTTTAGCCACTCATAATGTAATAAACAAAACACATAATTTAATTCATGTTTTGAAACATAAACTTACAGAGATGAATAATATACTAGTGAATCGCAGATTAGATCATAAAGGAAAAATCCCCAAATACTGATAATAATCTCTCAAAAATAGTTGTGCTGTTAAAGTTAAGAAGTAAAGAGAGAAAATATCAAAATATGCTGTCCAAAACTCAAGGTGTCGACCTTGAGCCGAATAATAATAATAATCATAATAATGTCTAGAAAACTCTAAAACATAGTTTTAAATAGTTTACCCTAAATAAGGAAATAAAATTAATGTTACAGCTTTTTATCAGAATAGACAATGACTATTGGTGACGCCTTATTAGGATCCTAACGACTTATAAAGAATGTCGTCAGGTCTTCTCCAAATCTGAACTAGTCCTGTCTTAGGTTGATGGCAACTTCGGACGGCTTATCAAGACCGTGATGACTTATCAGAAATGTCTTCACACTTTTGCTCCAATTCTCATGTCCTGCCTAAGTCTGACGGCATTCCCGATGACTTATCATCATTATGACGGCGTATCACAAAATGTTGTCATAACTTCCACTTTAGGCCAATTCTCCGTCTACTGATGATGACCAACCTGATAGCTTATCACAGGGAGAACGACTTATCATAAATGTCATCAGCCATACTTGTCTTTAGATTTCTTCAAATTTCAACTTGTTTGCTTTATTTCATGTTGGTTCTCTATCATATCAGCTTTAACTGTAAAATCAAACATAAACTAATCAAAAATAACTAAATTTACTCAAGACCTTGCAATTATTTAGTGTTAAAAGCCTCAAATGTTTTAGCATATGCTCACACATCAACACCCTCAACTTAAAGCAACTGCTTGTTCTCAAGCAACCAAAACATAACTAAAAGAATACAAAGTAATTTGGTAGCTAATTACTCATATTAGTTCAGAATAATTTCACCATCTCCAAGGTAAGTCAATTTAAAACTCATTGTTGATGTTTTGAAAAACAACCATGCAACTCACAAGCATCAAGATACGACAAAAATTCAGCAATAACAATCATGCCATACCAAGATTACACTATCTGAACAAGTCAGTGACTTAGCAACATATCCAATGTGCGTTCACAAAAAATAAATCACTTTTGCACTCATATTAGAATTCACATACATAAACATATAGATAATCACAAGTCTCACTCTCAGAATAAAGTTCCAAACACTGCATGTCAAATGCCATAGGCTTGCCCTTATAGTCTGTACCCAAATCTTCAGGTAGGTCAATTAGGATCACTTTAGGGATTCTATTAAGCTTGTAATGTAGGTTAGGGGCTGGCATGATATTCATGGATAGTTTAGAGTGACTATTCCGCCTTGACACTTAACTAAACTCTTAGGGTTTCACTTCTCAACCTTCTATTCTTCCTCTTCTTTTATTGATCACACATGCTCAAGATGGATGTGGTCTTTTCAATCATCATATTATCTTTTTATCATCTTTAACATAGCTTTCTCTTTTCTTATTCTTTTTTTCACCGCACTAAACTTTTTATTCCTTTTTCTTATTATAACTCTCTTCATGCTCATTTTGCATCACACACCCCTATGATAGCTACCCTCAACTTAGGCTATTTGCCTAAGTCAAAGTGCACAGTGTCCAAGGAGGACCAGAGCCAAAATAGGTTCATTATGAAGTAAATGGGAAGTTGAGAGGTTTCACAAAAAGAAACAGGGATATAGGCTCACATCAGGGATTAAAGGATATTATTCATATTGGGAAGGTCATTTAGGCTAAACCTAGGCAGGACTAATAGAGAAAGTTCTAGATTCGGCACACAGCAGGAGCCGAGTAAGACCTCACATACACATGGTACACAAGTACACCACATATCACTACTTATCTAATTTATGCAATTTGTTCAGAAAAAATCATCAAGTCCCTAGACTAATGCTGCAAAAAGATGCACCACAGTCATAGATAAATGCAATTCACACAGTTATAAACTCAGATCAATATAGAGGTGGTCAAAAGTCACAAAACAATCTAACTGCCTCAAGTACCTGTATTACTCCTAATTATCTACCAAAAATTGTTACAACAACATCCTACCCTACACCCTCAACTTAAAATTGAAAATAAAGCTAAACTAAGAGTTAGAGTATACCTGGAATGGATCAATCCCGGGGTTCATGGGTTACCTCCTATGCAACACCTGATTTAGCATCACGACATGACTCAGGTATCTCGATTACTTTAGACTTCATCGAGACAGATAATGGTGATACTTTTCATTGATTCTTTTGGACCAATGTAAAGCTTGACACGTTGCCCATTTACTTTAAAGGTACTACCGTCATCATTTTCAAGTTCCACTACTCGAGATGAGTAGACTTGGCTAACTTTAAAAGAGCTTGACCACTTAGATTTCAGCTTACCTGGGAACAATTTGAGTTTAGAATTGAAAAGAAGCACCATGTCACCCTTTTGGAAGTTTCATTTCTCTATCCTCCAATCATGGTATTTTTTGATCTTTTCTTTATGCAAATTTGCTCATTCATATGCCCTGATATGAAATTCATCCATATCATTCAGTTGCCCCAGTCTAAGCTCTGTTGTCTTCTTCCAATTCAAATTCAGCCTTTTGAGTGCCCATAAGACTTTGTGCTCCAGCTCTATTAGTAGGTGGCAAGCTTTTCCATAGACCATCTGAAATGGTGACATGCAAATGGGTGTCTTAAATGCAGTCCAATATTCCCATAGGGCATCATTGAGATTTTGAGACCAATATTTTTAGCTAGCATTCACTGTTTTGGCTAGGATGACTTTAATCTCTCGATTCGACACCTCCACTTGCCCACTGCTTTGTGGGTGGTATGGAGTATCTACTCGGTGCGTTTTTACCCCATATTTTGCTAAAGCTGCTTGAAATAGTTTGTTGCAAAAATGAGACCCTTCATCTCTTATAATAGTATATGGCACTCCAAAGCGAGAGAAGATGTTCTTCTTGAGAAAAGAAACAACCCTCTTCCCTTCATTATTAGACAATACTACAGCTTCAACCTATTTTGAGATGTATTCAACAAAAACTAAAATATACTTCATCCCATATGATCTTACAAAAGGACCCATGAAATAAATGCCCCAGACACCAAACAATTCCACTTCAAGCCTATTAGTCAAGGGCATCTCATGTCGTTTGGAGATTGACCCCTGCCTTTGACATTGGTCATATTTCAGCACAAACTGGTGGGCATCCTTGAACAATTTTGGCCAGTAATAGCCACTCTACAACACCTTACTAGTCATTCAATCGCCTGCATGGTGACCCCCAACTGGGGAAGCATGATATGCTTCCAATATGCATAATACATCTACTTTCAGTACGTATCACCTTATAATATTGTCTACACATCATCAAAAAAGATACGGGTCATCCCAGAAGTAATGAGTCACATCATGTAAGAATTACTTTCTTTGATAGAATTAAAGGTTTTCTGGGATGATCTCACTCACAACATAATTTGCATAATCCGTATACCGAGGCAATTTTTCCAAAGTGGCAGCCAGGATCTCCTCATTAGGGAATGCATTATTTATCTTTGTTTCATCATTAATTTCCTATTCACCTTCTATTCTAGACAGATGTTCTGCAACCTGGTTTTCACAACCTTTCCTATCTTTGACCTCAAAGTCAAATTCTTGCAGCAGTAATACCTATCTAATCAGCCTTCATTTTGCATCTTTTTTAGACATCAGATACCCAAGGCAGCATGGTTGGTGTGGACCACCACTTTGGTCCCAAGCAGATAAGCTCTAAACTTCTCAAAAACATACACTACGACCAGAAGTTATTGTTCATTAATGGTGTAATTCTTTTGTGCTCCATTCAGTGCTTTGTTGGCGTAATGTATCAGATGAAATAGTTTGTCCCTATTTTGTCCCAATACAGATCTAAGGGAAACACCACTGGCATCACACATGATCTCAAATGGTTTTGACCAGTCAGGTGAATCAATAATAGGGGCCTCAACCAGCTTCTTTTTAAGGCATTCAAAAGCCTTCAAGCACTCATCATCAAAAGAAAACTTCACTTCTTTCTCCAAAAGTTTGCAAAGTAGATTTACAACCTTTGAGAAGTCTTTTATAAATCTCCAATAAAAGCCAGCATGTCCAAGAAAACTACGCACTCCCTTCGCTGAAATGGGAGGTGGTAGTTTCTCAATAACTTCCACTTTTGCTCGATCAAATTCTATCCCTTTTTTAGAAATTTTTTGGCCGAGAATGATGCCTTCTTTTACCATGAAATGGAATTTTTCCCAGTTAAGCACAAAATTAAATTTAATACATCTCTGCAAGGCTAGATTCAGATTTGCCAAACACATCTCAAATGAATCACCCACCACAGAGAAATTAACCATGAATACCTCTATGGTGTTCTCCACTATGTCTGAAAAGATAGACATCATATACCGTTGAAAAGTGGCGGGAGCATTTTATATCCCAAATGTCATTCTCTTAAATGCAAAGGTGCCATATGTAAATATGAATGTTGTCTTCTCCTGATCTTCAGGAGCAATGCAAATTTGGTTGTATCCGGAATAACCATTCAAGAAGTAATACCACCCTCTTCTAGCCAATCGATCAAGCATTTGGTCCATAAAGGGCATCGGGAAGTGGTCTTTTAGAGTCCAAGAATTTAGCTTGTGGTAGTCCATGCAAACTCTCCACCCAGTAACAAGCCTGAGTGGAATCCACTCATTTCTTTCATTAGCCACCACCATCATGACTCCTTTTTTAGGTACGCATTGAACTGGGCTCACCCACTTGCTGTCAGAATTAGGGTAAACCACTTTTTCATCCAACCACTTAATAGTCTCCTTATTAACGACCTCTTGTATTGGTGGGTTAAGATGGCGCTAATGCTCTATGGTCGAAATACAATCTTCCTTAAGTTAAATTTTATGCGTGTAGATGCCCGGGGGAATGCCAATAATATCTGTAATGGTCCAGCCTATATCTCTCTTATGCCTCTGAAGTATTGAAAGAAGTGAGTTTACATGTTGATCATCCAAATCAACCACAATAATAATAGGTAGTATGTTCCTGTTGCCCAAAAACATATACCGTAAGTGTCTAGGTAGTTCTTTTAATTCTAACACCGGAGGCTCCTCAATAGATGGCTTGACTGGTGCTGTTAGTCTATTAGCAAGGTCAAGGTCTAGCTTTTTAGGAGCATAAGGATATGAACCCATTTTTGTCAAAGTACAAACGGTCTCTTCGTACTCCCTGATACCTTCACTATCATAATTCATTATAATTATGGCCAAAGGTTTGATAACAAGTTGCTCAACTATGGACACTTTCTTTTTGTCCTCATAATACACATCAAATACTGAGAACACACTTATTTCTTCATGTTGCTTCATTGACTTACCCACATCAAACTGGACCACTTCATTATTTATCCTGAATAAGAGCTCATTCGCTCTCAAATCAATCAACACACTTTCGGTTGCGAGGAAAGGTCGACCCAAAATAAGGCACCTCGAAGTACACCTCACAATCCAGAATGCCAATAGGTCACTTTACTAATCCATCTTCCATCATGAGTTGCATGTTGGTGGGTGTGGGATTTACCAGACCCAACTTTTTATAAATAGTCAGTGGCATCAAATTAACGCTTGCTCCCAGATCACTTAATGCCTTGGCAAATTCCATCATCCCAATTGTACAGGGAATAGTGAATGTGTCTGGGTCTAGTTTCTTCTGTACCAAGGACCTTGTAGAAATAGCGCTACAATGGTGGAGAGTTTCCTCCAATTCGTAGCTCACAACTCTTTTCTTAGTCACAAGGTCCTTCATGAATTTTACATATCCTGGCATTTGCTCAAGTGCCTTAACCAAAGGCACATTTACTATCAATTGCTTGAGCAGTTCCATGAATTTGCTGTATTTTGCATCATCAACCTTCTTTTTCAATCGTTGAGTAAAGGAAGGTGGTGTTCTTGGGATAGTTTTCAACACCACTTCCTCTTTCTTTACTGTTTCCTTTTTCAAAGCATTAACAGAACTATCCAGCTTCTCAGACTCCACTGGATTTCTTTCTTCGGATTCATCAATAACTACCTCACCATCTATGGATTTGCCCACAGAAGGGCCAGTTAATATGTTACCACTCCTAGTGGTAATAGCCATACATGAGCCATTATTCCACAGATTCTGAAGCATATCACTTGGTAACATTCCGCTCTTTCTCTGGTTGAATGCAGTATAAAGTTAACTCATCTGCTGCACCAACTATTTGATAACAGTGAAGTGTGAGTGCACCAATTGATTGATGGATGTCAGATTGGTCTTCATGGTGGTTACACCAGAGTTGGTAGCCTCAACTCCCTTCAATAATTTTTCCATTATGTCATCCATGGACATCTTTCCAGAGCTAGTTGCAGCAGCTTCCCAATTTCCAGGAGGAACATATAAAATGCTCCTGTCATTATTGCTTCTCCAGTTTCCTTGCTCCCTGTCTTTGTAACCAGGCATGTCATAAACGTTCCGACCTTGATTCCCTTGGCTATTTCCTCAGAAACCCCTCTGATTATTAATATAATTAGCCTCTTCTTTAGGATCCACATCCACTCGGTCTTGAGATGTTACAACTTCTATTTTTTCAGTCTTCCCTGATAATAAGTGTTTGGTGAGCAAGTCCATCTGAGTATTTAGATAGGCCATTTCTTGATCTTGCTCCTCATCTCTCCTCCATTGTTCAGCAGGCATACCAATAGAAATAGTAGGGCTTGCTACCACAGACTCCCTAGTATGCCAAGCCTGACTCTGTTTGGTCATCCTATTTAGCATATCTAAGGCATCTTGAAAAGACAGATTAATAAATGAACCACCAGTAGCATTATCTACAATCGGCTTTGTTACAGAATTGAGGGACCTGTATAAAGTCTTCATCAAGTGTAGGTCCATCATATTGTGGTTTGGATACTACGTTAGTTTTTCTTGAATCTCTCCCAAGTCTCATGCAAAACTTTAGTAGGAAGCTCTTTAAAATTACTGATTTCGTCCCTCAACTATACCTTCCTAGAGGGTGGAAAAAACCATTCTAGTAATATTTCTTTCAATTGCCTCCAGTGGGTGATGGAATCAGGCGTAAGCTCATTCAGCCACAATGTTGCCTCCCCAAACAGAGACAACGGGAACAACCTTAACCAGATAGGATTTTGGCCAACTCCTGGGTTATCAAAATATTTACAAATGGTGACAAAATTTGCCAGATGCAGGTTTGGATCATCCCCAGGAAGGCCACCATACAACCCCGTCATATTGAGGAGTTGGATCATAGTACTCGTAATGTTGAACTTAGCTCCAGGTGCCAACGGTGGAGGAATAATTTCATCTACTGCACCTGCCCTATCCATGCCATTATCTTCATCATTCAGATCGTACCGGACCGGCTGGTACTCTTGTTTTCTTTGGAATAGATGGTTTCGGTCAATATTACGTGGCACTTATGCAGCTATCTACTCTGCACACCTTGGGTTACCAGGGTTCAATAACTCTTCGTCCCCCAAATCTTCTTCCTCAGGGTTTGGATGTCATGCATGTTGCCCAATACTTTGCACATTTACCTGAGCTCTAGCAAAGGCTACCAGTCTGTCAGCCTCTTGCTGTTCTGCCATTCTTCCTATTCATTGCGGTTTTGGATTTAGTGGTAATAATGTTTCTCTAGAACTTCTGGTGCTTGGCATACACTATAAAATCCTTCAAATAAACAAAAACAAAAAATAAACATAAATCTAGGAAACTAAACTAATAGTCAATTAGCGCATACAAACTTCAGCTTACAACTGTATTCCCCAGCAATGACGCCTTTTTTGATAACGCTTAAATTGCCCTCTTGAATGAGTGTAAGCAATAATTGTCAATATAAAACCCAAGTAGATTGGGTCGAATCCCACAGGGAATATGGTGTGAACTCATGTTGTTTGCGATTTAATCCACTGATAGTTTAATATTTCCTGAAATGGGGGGTTTAGGTTTAACAAGTTGTAGTTTGTCACTTTACTTTTAGTGTTTGTAAATCAAGAGTTTATGAAATAACCAGAATTATGTTCACTAGGGCTTCCGGTACATGACAGATGCTAAAAGTAGTTCAAGATTATCACGGTGGGTAGGATAACAAGCTATCTTTATCGATGTTATTCTTAAATGTCTCTCGACCTACTTAAGCATTTAATTCCCTAATACTCTCGGACTTAGGGAATTTCTATTTACTGCCCAGATTTTACCTCAGGTTAACCAACCTTTTTACAGCACTGATTATTAAATGAAGTATTTTCGAGTCCCGGTTGATAATTCACTTCCTACTATATTTGATTTCTTTCTTAAGAAAATTAAAGTAGGTATGTCTACTATTTGCAACCAACAGGCGTTCATGAAAACTTCAGAATTATCAAGAAATCCCACCACTTTTTGAATCTTGAATACTTAGCACCTCATCAAGACCTAATCCTAGATCCCATAACTCAGGTTAATGGAGTTTAGCCACTCATGATGTAATGAACGAAACACATAATTGAATTCATGATTTGAAAGATAAACTTATAGAGATGAAAAATAACTAGTGAGTCGCAGATTAGATCACAAAGGAAAAATCCTAAAATACTGATAATAATTTCTTAAAAATAGTTGTGCTGTTAAAGTCAAGAAGTAAAGAGAGAAAATATCAGAATATGCTGTCCAAAACTCAAGGTGTCGACCTTGAGCCGAATAATAATAATATTAATCATAATAATGTCTAGAAAACCCTAAAATAAAGCTTTAAATAGTTTACCCTAAATAAGGAAACAAATCAAGGTTATAATTTTTTCTCGAAATAGATGACGACTATTGGTGACGCCTTATTAGGATCCTGACGACTTATCAAGAATGTCGTTAGGTCTTCTCCAAATCTACACTAGTCCTGTATTAGGTTGATGGAAACTTCTAACAGCTTATTAGGCCTGTGACGACTTATCAGAAATATCGTCACACTTTTGCTCCAATTCTCATGTCCTGCCTAAGTTTGATGGCATTCCTGCCGACTTATCACCATTATGATGGCCTATCACAAAATATCATCACAACTTTTACTTTATGACAATTCTCCGTCTACTAATGACGACCAACCTGATAGCTTATCACAGGACTGATGACTTATCACAAATGTCGTCAGCCACACTTGTCTTCAGATTTCTTTAAATTTTAAATTCTTTGCTTTATTTCATGTTGGTTCTCTATCATATCAGCTTAAACTGCAAAATTAAACATAAACTAATAAAAATTACTAAAGTTCCTAAAGTCCTTGCAACTATTTAGTGTTAAAAGCCTCAAATGAGTTAGCATATGCTCACACATCATAAATCATGGGAAGAAACTTGCTTGAGATATTCTATAGAGCCTTGAACGGAAATACCAAGGCTTTTTTGGATACTATTACAGATGGAGGTTTCAGGAGACTTAGATGAAATCGAGCTTTAAAAATCTTAGATCAAATTACTAAAACCACCAGAGGGTGGTATACTCAGGAGATGAATACGTTCACTGGTACTTATGATATTTGATATTTTAGTGAGTAGAAAACATTGTAAGATAGTGTCTCAAGAGGTAGCACAACCAAGGACTGAGATTGGATTTCTTACTATGCAATTTATAGGTAAAAAAAAGTGAATGTGATAGGTTCTCAAGGGAAGGCACTATACATGAAGAGTCTGATTCTGAGGAAGAAGAAAAATATTTGGATAGAGATATGGAAGGTTTTAAGACAAAGACCAAAGGTATAACCAAGACACTTAGAACTCAAGGCAAGGGAATCAAGGTTAGAACTACTATCGACAGGTATAGGGACTAGAGTAGAGAACGTGATGGTGGCTAGAGTCTAAAAGATGATTGCAAAGAAAAGAGTGGTCTTTATATTCCTCCATGTAACTGTGATGTTGTGTTCATAACTCAAAAAATGGAAGTGGTGTTTGCTAAGATTATGAAAGGTTCAGAGATCCAAGAGGTTTTTCTTAAGGAGATTAAGACAAACATATCAGGGTTAAGCCAGAAAGTAAAGTCACATGCAACCACGATTAAGTATCCTAAGGAGAAATTTGGGTAGATGTCTACCATGTTGAATCATCGTCAATTGGGAACTTTTCCTAGCAATACTATTAAAAATCTATAGAACGACAGTTACTACCTAGCTATCACTACTAGGAGCTGTAAGGCTACTATTGTTGAACCTATGTCTGTGGTTAATAAGGTGAGGAATGATATTGTGTATGTTGATGATACACCTGAGACTGAAATTGAGAAGTTGGTGACTAATAGTGAGGCATCTCAAAAACTAACATTTACAGAGAAATAAGTTGATAATAATAAAGGGAAGGATAAGTAGGTTGCACTAGTATTGAATCTATTCCACGACCTCTATCACCTTCTCCATAGAGGTTGAAAAAAATTTGAAGAAGGGAAGTATCATAAATTTAAGTCAATGTTAAAAGAGTTATCAGTGAATATCCCTCTTATGTAAGCTTTGGAGTAGGTTCCTAATTACGCAAAATTCATAAAATATTTTGTGACTAAGATGCATATGGTAAGTTTTTAGCTCACTGATAATATGTACCACTATAGTTCCTTGTACTATTGGGTCCTTAAATTTTGCATGAGTATTATCTGATCTAGGGGATAGAATCAATCTTATGCCTCTAGTCATATACAAGAAGTTGGGGTTGGGGTCGCCTAAGATGACCTTTATGAGACTATTGATGGTCGATCATACTGTGAAGAAGCTGATTGATATATTATGTGATGTGTTGATAAAAGTCGTTTCATTTATATTTCCAACTGACTTTGTAATTCTCAATTATGAGGTTGATTTTAAAATCTCAATCATCTTGAGAAGGCCCTTCCTAGCCATGATTAGGGCATTGGATGACATGGAGAAATGACAGGTAAAATTTAGACTTAATAATGAGCAGGTCATATTCAATGTGTTTTAGTTGATGAGGCAACCAAAATATATATGGTTAGTATTATTAGTAGACACCATATATGAAGATTCATTAGTTGTGCCCATTGAGGAAAGACTTGATATCAAGTCATTGGTAGTAGTGATCTTGAATCTTGATAGTGATGAAATTGATAAATATGATGACATGGTGAGTTCCCTTATCGGTAGAGGTTCTTATACTTATGCACAAAAAAGTTGGATCTTGATTTTAAGAACAAAGCAACCCTTCCAGCAAAACCATTGATTGAGGAGACGCCAATCTTGGAATTGAAGGCCCTTCCTTCTTATTTATGTAATGCATTCATGGAGGCCAACAATACCTTGTTAGTTATCATTGTAGCAAATTTATTTAATTTACAAGTTGAGGCCTTAGTTTAAGTCTTTTAGAGGTTTAAATGGGTTATTAGTTGGACTATTATTGATATTGTCAGAATTTCATCCAATATTTGCAATCACAAGATTCAACTTTAATCAAAATACAGGCCTAGTACTGAGCATTAACATCATCTAAATCCACTTATGCAAGAGGAGGTGAAAAAGGATCTCATTAAGTGGTTAGATATAGGTGTGGTTTACCTTATTGGCAATAGCAAGTGGGTAAGCTCAATTCATTGTGTGGTAAAGAAGGGGGATCATTATGGTCCCCAATGAGAAGGACAAGTTAGTTCCTATGAGACTATTCACTGGATGGAAAGTTTGTATGGATTATTAGAACCTAAATACTTGTATTCAAAAGAATCATTTTTCTATGCGATTCATGAACCAGATGCAAGACCGTCTTATGGGTAGAGGATGGTACAATTTCATTATGGTTATTTATGACGTAGTCATATTTCTATTTCTCATGAAAACCAAGATAAAACTAATTTAACATGACCATATGGTACGTTTACCTTTAAGAGGATGCCTTTTGGCCTTTGTAATGCCCCTACCATTTTTCAGTATTACATGATGTCCATTTCTCTATTATGGGTGATTGGTTTGATGATTGTTTGGCTCACTTAGTCAATGTACTACAAATATAAAAGGAGCATAACCTGGTTCTAAATTGGAAGAAGTGCCACTTCATGGTGAAAGAGGGGATATTTCGTGGGCATGATATTTTGACTATGGGGATAGAGGAAGACAATTCTAAAATTGAGGTGATTAAAAGTAACCTCCATCAATTTCAATGAAGAAATTTAATAGTTTCTTGGGTCAGGCAAGGTTCTATAGGCAATTCATGAAGGACTTCTCAAAATACAAATCTATTATGCAAGTTGTTAGAAAAGGCGGTGAAGCTTTTTTTATGGCACTTGTCTCAAGTTTTTTAAGAGCCTAAAAAGGAGGTTGATTTCTACTCCTATCTTTTTGTCTCTTGATTAGACCCCTCCATTTAATATGATATGTGATGCTAGTGGTATGGACATAGAAGTGTTCCAAGGCCAAATATGCGAGAAGATACTTCATCCTATTTATTATGCCAACAAAGCTCTCAACCCCACATAGAAAAATTACATAGTGACTGAACATGTATTGCTGCTCTTAGGTACCTCAAGGTAAAGGAAGATGCTAAGCTAAGATTAATCCAATAGATACTATTATTTCAAGACTTTGACTTTGAGGTAAAGGATTGGAAAGGTATAATAAATCAGGTTATAAACCATCAATCCTTCTTAGAAGAGGAGGCGATGCTTAAAATAGGTGATGAGCTTGAGATTGCTGGTACTATTCCAAATGAGAACGTTTTGGCAGCATTAAAATACTTAATCCCTTGTCTTGCTGACTTTGCTTATTATATGGAAAGTGACCTTATCCTAGAAGACATGTCGTTTTAGCAGAAAAAATAATTTATACATGAGGTACGAAAGCTCTTTTGGGATGAGCCATACTTATTCTCAGTATGTGCACATGGTGTGATTTGGAGGTGTATTCCTAAAGTTGAGAGATGGATTTTTTAGAGTCCTATCATTTGTCTCTAGTTGGGGGTCACCATGAAGGTACTCACACTGCCTACAAAATTCTACAATATGGTATCTATTGGCCATCTATCTATAAGGATGCACAAGATTATGTTCAGGCATGTGATCTATGCCAAAGGAAGAGCAATATCACATGGAAGTATGAGCTCACTATGATACCAGCCTTGATTTTGAGTTGATTGATGTGTAGGGTATTGACTTTATGGGTCCATTCATTAGTTCACATGGTATGAAGTATATCATGATTGTAGTCGACTATGTGTCTAAGTAGGTGGAAGTTATTGTGCTTCCCAATAATGAAGGTTAGAGTGTCACTGCATTTTTGAAGAATAAAAATTCATTTAATTTTGTACTTCAAAAGCGGTCATCAGTGATGCTGGGTCCTATTTTTGCAATCATTTTATCAAGTCCCAACTTGAGAAATAGTGTAAATCCTAAGGACGCAACACCTTACCATCCGCAGATAAGTGGGCAAGTTGAGGTCTTCAATCGGGAGATCAAATCCATTTTGCAAAGAATTGTGAATGCCAACTGGACTGACTGGTTGAGAAAGTTAGATCATGCAAATTGGTCCTATTGGAAAACTTATGAAACCCCTAGAGGTGTCTAACCTTATTATCTTATGTATGGAAAGGCATGCTAGTTGCCGGATGAACTTGAGCATAAGGCATTATTGACATTGAAGAAGCTAAATTTTGAGTGGAGTAATGTTGCACATTAGAGATTGGACAATATGAATGAGTAATATGATTTTTTCCTCTATTCTTATGAGAGTTCAACCTTGTATAAGGAGAACATGAAATTGAACCATGTTCAGAGAATTAAGAAGAAGGTATTACAACCCAGTGATATGGTCTTATTGTATAATTCAAGACTTTACTTGTTTCTTGGCAAGTCAAAGTCTATATGGTTTAGATCATTCACTAAGGTAAGAGTATTTCTAAATGGTGCTATTGAGTTATAGTGACATGGAGATGCCCCATTCAAGGTTGACGGGTATCGAGTTAAGCATTAGATAGGAAGCACGAAGGAGGTTAAAGAATGTAAAATGTGAGCCTTAGAAAAGTCTGAGTAGAAAAGGGAACTGAGTTGTGTCGCGATGTTAAATTAGGCACTTTATAGGAAGCAACACATAATCTTGCTAGAGAAGTCTGAGTACCAAAAATAGACACGTCAAGCCGTAACATTAAATCAAGCATTGTTTGTAAGACAACCTAGGGTTTTAGTGCTTACTTTGATTTTTTTTCTGTAGGATAGGAAGCATGGAGAAGTAAATGGAGAAAGATAAAATTGCAAAATTTTCAGAAAAGAACAAGTAAGTGGACTCACGACTGAACACATGAGTCATGAGTCTAACCCAAAACACGTGAGTTGAGTCGTGGGAATTAGAAAAAGTTAAAATGCTCTCTGAATTCTAACCTACAACCCGTAGGGTGAACCCACGAGCAATGGGTTGTCCCGTAGGAATCATACCTGAGGATTTAAGTTTTAGAGGCTTTATTTGATTTGGCTTCATTTGATTTATAAATTTTAGAGGCTTTTTTTTTATTTTCAACTAGCCAAATTATGAACCATAAATATAACTTACGACCAATAGATTGCCTCGTATATTGCGACTAAACAAATTTTTAATTTTAAATCATTGGGCCCATGTGACTGATGTCACCTAAAAATAACATCCAAAGAAGTATGTTGTGGTAGATGCCAAATATAGTAACCTAATTAGGTTGGGTTTGAACCCACATGGAAAATGTTGAACAGTTGCTTAACTTGTTTGAATTGACGAGCAATGCAAAAAAGTAAATGGTGGAATTTGGAAGTAACCAGTAAGTAGTAACCAAACTTGCATTCTTTGAGTTGTAAAAAATAAAAGACGAACACTAGGACCGTGTTCCCCCTAGCTTCTAAACTCTGTAACTTTCTTGTTTTCAACCCACGTATTCTGCTGCTTGGCATGTAAAGTTGACAATCTATGTATTATTAATAGTCTTGTGAATGTGCTGATAAATCTCACCCTTTACCTTTTGAGTCTCGGGTTGTCACCTTATTTCTCCTTGTCTATGACTTTAGTTCAAATCTCACCTTTTGAGTCTCAAGTTGATTAGATGAGATGGCAGAATTACAAGATAAAAGTTAATCTCAAATTATTGTATTAATCCTCTTTTCTCAATCTCAAACTCCCTTGTGGAGACGTTTTCGAATATAGGCAATCCTCAAGCTTCTGCAGTAGCTCTAAGAGAATTATGATAAAGAATATTAAGATAAATGTAGCTACTTTGGACTAGATGAATCACCCACTTCCCTTACATGGTTATCCACCACGACTCTCACATCCCTAATCAGGGAAGTTAGCCGCTCACGCTTATGCAACAATCCATGATAATTACTAAAGAATGCATGAAATTATTTTCACAATAATGAGAAGAATAAAATCCACAATCTACTATTAAATAATAACCCAAAATCTCAAGAACAATGCAAAAGTATGTAATAGAGTATAATAGAATGTCAAAAGATAATGTAACCTAATAAAAGATAAACCCTAGGGTATTTATAATATCTCAAAAATACTCAAAAATCCTTGTAAAAATGGAAAAGGAAAATTTATGTCGGCACATGGTACGATTCTCTCATCCACTCGTATATTCTCCTTACGAGTTGTACCAGGCGTCTCATATGTTCTCTAGTGTCTGGTCTTATAGGTTTCATCTTCTTATTCATCTTATGACTTCTGCTCACGAGTCACACCTTGACCATACGAATTGTGGCCTTTACTCGTAACCACCTGGAACTTCTTCCTTCCATGCTCTGAACACTGGTCTGCTTACTGTTTACCCATATGAGTTGTACTCAGACTTTTAACTTATATTTTTCTAAGCTTTAAACTCTGAATAGCCACTTTAGGTTCTATTATCTTGAAAATTGCCTCTTCAGATTCATATCCTCATCTTGCGCCTCGTATCCTCAATCTTATCTTCTTGTCACTTAGTTTTTCTTCCTAGCTTGGGTTTTTGTCGTACTTATGAGTTGGTTGATGAGTTGTATGAGGTGTCGATGACTCGTAAGGTAACTCATATCATCTACATACTTTGTCTTCTTCGGGTTTTTTTTTCTAGTTTCATCTCGATACTATCATAGACCTATTTCACCTAGAACAAGCACAAAAAGACATCATATCTACTAAAACGACCTAAGTACAGGCATAAATTCATTATTTTAAGCATCGAAAGTGTCGTGTTTTCATGGTGCATCAACACCCTCAACATAGAGTTTTAAGTGTCCTCGGGAAAATCAAAAATCAAAAAACTATAACACACACAACAATGCTTAAACAAGAGGATCCTAAGATACCTACGGTAGTGACTTTTCAATACGGTTTTCAATATTTTATCCCCTCCCTTTTTTTTAACTTTTCAAGACACAAACTGTGTATAATGATTTACCTTATGGACAAACACAAGGAAAACCGATGATGTCATTACATTAGTGACAGACAACTAAGCATATAAAACTCACATTAATCAAACAACCTAGCAACCTACCAATATAGCCCATGTGCGCTCACAATGAAGGAAATCCGATTCACTCAATATGGATCAATCAATTTATTCAAGGATGAAACAAATGACGTTCTCGCTCACAAATAAGTATCACTGGTACATACAGAATACCATAGCCTTTCCCTTATTATCTCTTCCTAAGTTTTTGGACAGTAGAGGTAGGATCAATAAAGGACTTTATTAAGCTTGTACCATAGGTTAAGGGCTAGTATGGTATCTTTTTTGGGATTTATTTATTGACTATGCCTCCTTGACACTATGCTTTATTCGGGGTCCACTTAATTTTCAACTTTTTCTTCAATTTTATTGTTGTCCTTATGTCTCTCTTTTTATTTTAACACATTCAGACTCGGCCAGGAATGATTTTCTTACTTTATTATATTTTTATTATTTTATATATTCTTTTTTTCTTTTGTTTTCTTTTATTCTTACCGCACCTGTCCTTTTTCATTTTTCTTTCTACACTTCTTTCTTCGTTCTCATGTTCCCTACAAAACCCTATAATAGCCACCCTCAACTTAGGTGATTTACCTGAGTTTAGTGCACACTGTCCAAGGAGGACAAGGGCTAATATAGTTTCATTATAGAAACGGGAAGGTGAAATCAGTGTAATCAAGAAATTGGTCAATTTGGATCAAATAATGGGATCAGGGGATTGATAATTCATTTGGTTAGTCATTTAGGCTCAAGTTGACTCTCAACAAAAATGGCCTATGATCATTTCCTTCTCGACTATCCTAAACCTAGGTAATAGCAACCGGGCAAGTTCTAAGTTCAGACACACTGGGAACTAGGTAAAGCCTCACGTACACTCGCACAGGGTTATATTGCTATGTACTACTTATCCAGTTATGCAATTGTTTGCCCTAGTTGTTCTATCCCTAATCCTAATTCCACTATCAGATTTGTAATCGTCTCTCACAAATACACAAATCACACAATTAACAAAAAAATTTAGGAGGGGCATCTTTTTCTGAGCGCAATTTTTTTTCAAACACAAACAATTTCAGCACAACTCTTTTCAAAACAACATCACTGCCACAACTACAAAGTTTTCACCTATTATTAGCTATCCCAGTACATAACACACAAAAACAACAGAAACAAAACATGCTAGTTCTCAACTAAATATTTTAGATTGTGGCCACGGGCTTTGAATCATGGAAAGTATAGCCTATGGAAACCTTGGTATACTCCCACCCCCAACTTAAAGCCTATTCATTATCGCAGTGCATTTAAGCATAAAGTACATGGGGTCGGGAATATACCCAGGCGCTCAAGGTTTCACGTCATACAACATCATTATGTGGGCCCTCGGGTTAAGATCCATCATCATCATCTTTAGTCCCCCAACTACCGGGACTATGTTAGGAATAGTGGCACCGATTATGGCCGGTGTACTCAATGGTATATCACTCATTTGGTCTTCAACTACAGGCTTGTGCAGGTATCTCCTGGACCGTCACCTGCCGGTCCTACTCATTCTGGAGGCTATCTACCTTAACTTTCTTCATCACTTATTTTTCATCGCTGTTCTGATATTATGTTTTTTTTTTCTCTCTCATCTCAGTGCTCCTCTACTAGGTCTGGAATACCCCAAATACTATCAACATAGACTTCAGGTACACCTCCCATAACCATGGGCTCTAGGATAATTGGTTTACTATATAGCTCGACAACCATCCTTTTTATCTTAGCCACCTAGGCTTTTACCTTGGTAACATCCAGGATTTTGGCACTACCTAACTGTCAAGTCATCCACAGCTTAAATTTATCTATGCTCTGCTACACCCGTCTATCTTGGTATGCTAGCTTCGTTTCTACTCAAGGCTTTATGTCCCCTTCCATGTTTTTGACCTTGCCCTCCCACATGCGCAGTCTTATCATAGCCTTATCACACATAGCCTATGAGATCATAATTAACCCAACTGGTATATCTCTCGACCTAAGTAGTACAGAAAGCATCAGAGGAGGGAAACTAGGTGTACCCACTATATTTAAAATCTGTGTTGTCTCAGTTTGTCCACCTATCTCTATAGCTTCAGTAGCCTATTAGTCTGACCACTCAGCCTCATATCTAATAAAACAGGCTATGTACATGCATAAATTCATTATTTTAAACAATGAAAGTGTCGCATTTCCATGGCATATCAGTGACCCAACCCAAATCCAAACCCCACTTTTATAAAACTCCTACTCAAATTAAAACTCCTCCCCATCCATATTATATTTAAATAATCCTACCTCAGATCGCATCAATCCTACACATACTAAAGAGTTGGAGTTGTGCTAAATAAATTATTCTTGCTACTTCTTCTCAAATTGTTGTCTTAAGGTAAGATTTTTCATAGTCTAAAATTGATTAATAAATAGATTTAGACTGAGGAAACAGGTGCATAAAATTAGAATAGATTAGAACTTGCTTAACTTTCAAAACTCTAGCATTATTCTGATCCAAAAAGGGTAGAATTAAACTTATTATTGTTGCTTTGAATAAAATTATTTGAAATCAAATTTAAATAAGTGGATTATGGTCTGGTTTGGGAGTGGAATTTGGGAAGAAATTGAGATTGAACCCATGTGGCTACCTACGACCCATAGGTAAAATCCACGAGTTATGGATTGGCCTCATAGGAACCAAACCTAAAGCCTTGAAGTTTCAGAGCCTTCATCTGATTTCCATGAGCCAACCTACAAATCGTAGGTACAACCTACAACGCAAAGGTTGGGTCATAGGTTATACAGTGAAATAGAATTTTAATTCTCATTTTGTTTTCTTACTTAGTTACTGTGATTCAATTATTTATATTTCCCCTTATAGGTACTATGACACCAAAAGCTACACCAAAGAAGGTTGTAAAATCCAGATTGAGAGATGAGTTTCCCTAGAGCAGTGTATTCATGGATAAGTACTCCATTGATAGTACGCCCTTGGTTCCATGCCATAGCCAACACTAGACTCATAGAGATACAACATCCAGAGTGGTCATTTGGTTAGGCTTTCAGCCTGCACTACCACTAGCATCTTAGGTTACACCCTAGGCACCCCTAATTTATGTTATTTTTATTGGGCTTAGGATGAAGGTAACCCAGAAATCATCATCACACTCTCTTATCCTTTACTAGTCTGATGAAAGAAAGGCGAGTCTAGTTCCATCACTGGTGAGAAGGATTTAAATGTCCCCTAATCTGAAGAGAGGATGAAGTCTTATTCAGATGTCATTCAATGAGAGATAGATGTACCTTGGTATGTTAAGGGTACTAAGGAGTCAACACATGCCTGCATTATACTTGTAGCTCAAGTCATTTAGAGATGGTGTGTGGTGGACATACATGGTATATATGATAGAAACATTGCTATGACTGATCAAGGTAGACCTAGGAGGAGTATAGTTGAGGAGCCTCATATTATACTTACCATTTTAGCAGATATTCTAGACTTGAAGGTTTCATTTGATAGATATGGGATCTAATGGATGGGCAAGCCTTCGATATCATATAGTCCCAAAGTAGTTCGAGAGTTTTATGTATCCTACACTGTATCTATACACTTTATCACACAAGTGGAGGGAGAGATCAATACCAAACCCACTGACTCATACACTGGTTAGAGAGGTACGGGTTGATTTGCTTAAGGATACTATTTATATATTTTTATTAGGGCTAGAGTTTGTGGTACTGGATACTATAGTAGGGTTTGACTACAGATTTTGGGTCATAAGGAGTAGGAGGACTATGATATAGCCTAAATAAAGGGAGAATAGGAGAGAGTTAGTGAAATGGGAAGCTCAACAAATCATTGAGCTTGGTGTTGATGCCCCTTGGATCAAGGGGAAGGTAGAGATAAAAAGTTCTCACTGCACTTTATAGCAAAGTTTTGGTGGACCATTGTAAGGCATAGGTTGAGTCCAAAAAATAAAAATAATGTTCTCACATAGGATGGTATTGTATAGGTTGTGATCCTCATAGTTGTCTTTGACCTAGATGTTGACAAGTAGATCCGAGATGAGATTCACGAGAAGAATTGTTATGTGATCATCACTATTTCTTTCCCCTGATTGATATAAATACTCTGTGATGTGGCAGGAGTAGTGATATTTCTAGATATTAATCATAGGATTGAGGATACATGCAAAATTAATACTGGGTTTATTTAAGATGATGCCAACCCCAATGCATTGTATAAGGTATAGTTTTCTACATCTTTAGGAGTAGACTTTTTTAGGAGCATTTAACATTGATTTAGTAGGTTGATAGGACAATAGTGAATGATAATACTAGTATAGATAGCCAGTCAGTAGAGCCTTCTTCTACGATGGCCAGTGAGGGTCTATGGGCACTTCAACTTATACTTCTAAATTTCCTCCTTGACCAGTGACCCTAGGTATGGTGATAGTGTCATGAATATTTTTACAATAGTTGGTGGAAAGGCAATAAGATCCCATTGAGTGCTAGACACACATCGAAGTCTAGTTGTCCATGTTATTTAGTCAGATCAGGCCCTGGGTGCAGACTACATTAGAGGCATCTGAGATATGAGTGAAGTTGAGGAGACCAATTTTGTAAGGCATCTGAGATTGGCATGGATATATTAATAGTTTTAAGGTTCAAATAGGAGACCAATTCTGTAAGGCTAGATGTCTAACTTATTAAGCCCATACGAAGATGTGGCTTTATTATGATTGAAGGTTCGTACTTTTTGTTGAGAGCCAATTTTTGGACATCCATATGGTTATACCTTTCTTTATATAGTCATTTCCCACACCACCACTAGTGACATTTGATTTGTTTCTTGAAGAGGATAAGGCCAGACAATTAGGGCCAAAAGAGAAAAAAGAGCATTTCGAGCTGACTGAAAGCTTAGACTAGTTTAGAAGGTCCTTAAAGAAGGCCATTATGAAGTTTGTTATTCAACACCATATCAATGAGAGTAATCATACCCAGAGAGAGTTGGGTGCCACTTCTAGTCGAGCACCACCTCCACCTCCTAGTATCATGCCCTATATCCCTCTTGATGCCCCAACTAGGGGTGAGCTCATATCCAATGCCCAAGCATCCCAGGTATGTCCTTACACCCATATGTTATTTTATTTTTTAGTGTGCATTGTAGATAGTGCATTGACTTTTAGTTAGGGGTAGGGGTGTACCAACTACCTTGGGTTTTTGTTGTTGTGTCTCTTCTCCTCAAGGTGTGCTATCATAGTCGAGCTGGCATATTTATGTATTATGTTGTGTTGGTGATATTTTTTGTGCTTTTTTTGGTTTAAATAATAAAAATATAAGGAACCTTAGTGTAATCTAAATATTGTGTTTTATTTTATTTAGGGCGGCAAAAATGCCTAAAGCGTGGAGGTGGAGTATGATGATTCCTTTATATAAGAACAAGGGAGACATCCAAAGTTGCAACAACTAGAGAGGTATTAAGTTGTTGAGTCATACTATAAAGATTTGGGAATGGGAGGTAGAGTTGAGACTGAGAAAGATTGTGATCATCTCTAAGAATCAGTTCAATTCTATGTCAGGTCACTCGACTACTGAGGCCATTTACCTTGTGATGAGATTAGTAGAAAAATTTTGAGAGAGAAAGAAGGACTTGTATATGGTGTTTATTGATCTCGAGAAAAAATATGACAGAGTGCCCAAGGAGATTCTGTGGAGGTTCTTGGAGGCTAGAAAGGTGTCTGTGGCATACACTAGGTCATTTTAGGACATGTATGATGGCACGAAGAATCGTCTAAGGACGGTAGGTAGAGATTTGTAGAACTTTCCGATTTTGATAGGGTTACACTAGGGATTGACTCTTAACCATTTTTATTTGCCTTAGTGATGGATGTGTTGACGCGGAATATTCAGGGAGGGGTGCCTTGGTGTATGTTATTTACAGATGATTATTGATTGATGAAACTCGGGGAAGATTTAATGATTAGTTAGTGATTTGGAGATAAACCCTTGAGTGCTAAGGATTTCGGCTGAGCAGGACCAACACAGAGTACTTGGAGTGTTAGTTTAGTGATGTGTCATAGGAGACTGATATGGTTGTAAAGTTGGATTCTTAGGCCATTTAGAAGAGAGAGAGCCTCAAGTATATGGGGTTTATAATTCAGGACGATGGTGAGATTAATGAGGATGTCACACATCATATTGGGGTAAGGTGGTTGAAATGGAGGCTTGCTTTAGGAGTTTTATGTTATAAGAAGGTGCCCTCAAAGCTTAAAGATAAGTTCTATAGAGTGGCAGTCCAATCGGCTATGTTGAATGGAGCAAAGTGTTGTCTAGTTAAAAAATCCCACATCCAAAAGTTAAAGGTAGGGAAGATGAGGATGTTGGGGTGGATGTCTAGTCAGACCAGGAAGGATAGGGTAAGGAATGTGATTATTCACGAAAAGCTGGGAGTGGCTTTAGTGGAGGACAAGATGCGGGAAGTTAGGTTACGTTTGTTCGGGCATGTGATGAAGAAGGGTATTGATGCGCCTGTGCAGAGGTGTGAGACACTGGCTATCGATAATTTTAGGTGGGGGAGAGGTAGGCCAAAGAAATATTGGAGGGAGGTAATTAGGCATGATATGGAGCAGTTACAACTTACGGAGGACATGGTCCTTGATAGGAAGGTGTAGAGGATGTAGATTAGGGTAAAGGGTTAGGGAGTGGGAGGGAGTCTGTAACGACAGGGGAGTGTTCTATATTTGTGTCTAAATTTTCTTATTTATAGGTGTTGAGTGTTGTCTATGGTTTCAGATTTATAGTTTTTGGATTATTTTGTGGCTAGCATTGTTAGTTTAGTTTGCATACTGTACAAATTTATATTCATTTATGTATTGTTTTTGTCATATTGTTATTGATTCTAAGCCGGGGGTCTATCGTAAAAAGCCTCTCTACTTCACCTGAGGTAGTGGTACGGACTACGTACACTCTACCCTTCCCAGACCCCACTAGGTGGGTATACACTAGGTATGTTGTTGTATGTGTTTCTGAAAAATAATACCCCTTCAAAAAATTTTGTCATCTGTGTGTTATAAATTAGGGACAAAATAATCACAAATTAGCATTGCATAAACCGAATAGGTAGTGATGAAGATATAAACTTGTACCATGTGTATGTGAGGTAGTTACCTAGTTCACTTTATGCATTTAATTCAGAACTAGTCCGAGTAGTCTAACCTAGGATGTAAGTTAGTTCGTTAGTTGATCCTAGTCCATGATTTAATAAGTCCACTCTTAGCCTAAAAGACTCACCAAATGAGAATAAGTAACCCTTGATCCCTAATTTGAGCCTAAAGTGACCTATTTTCTTGTTTTAACCTTTTAACATTTCCTCTTAATTACAATGAACTTGTTTTGGCCCTTGTCCCTCCTTGGCCACAGTGTATCTCAACTCAAGAAAATTGCATAAGTTGAGGATGGCTATCATAGGGGTATGTAGTTGAAGATGTGTATGAAGAAATATGTTGAATAAAAGAAAAGAGAGTAAGGTTAGCTGTGGTAAATAATGAAAAAATAGAGAAAAACATCAAACAAAAAATACAAAAAGGCAGGAGAAAACCACACCTAATTTGAATAGAAATAAAACAGAAAAGTGATAGTAAAAGAAATATGGTTAAGTAGTAGAGCCAATAACATAAATGTGGCAAAGGAGGGTGAGTCACTATTTCTCATATTTACCACACTTACCCCCAAGCCTACATTACAAGTCGAGAAAAGTCCTATTGTAATCCCAATCTAACTTTCCATTAAACTAAGTATAAAAGATAAGGGCAATACTATGGTATTTCATGCACATTGTTTTAACTTCATTGTGAGTGTGATTGTTTTGATATAGTCCCTATATTGATATGTGTTATGATATTGTGAGAGTTGGGATTTCCTTATTTTAAGGGTACATGGGTTGCATTGTTAACTACTTATTTGCTAGGGAAATGTCAATTACATACATGATTGGTTGTTTGTTGCTAATCTGATACCATTACTTGATTCTTTTTCTTTCATGTAATTGTCCACATGGATACACACAATGGTTTTGAAAATTGTGAATAGTAGGAGTAATAAATTTGAACTAAAATGAGTTAACTGTCGTAGGTGCCTTAAGTTTGTTTTAGTTGGGCATCATGTTAGTCTAGTTTGTGTTTGTTTCCTGAGGACATGCAAATTTTCTAAGTTGAGGGTATTGATGTGCCATAGTTTTATGGTACTTTCGATGCGTAAAACAAGAAAATTGTGCATGGACTTAGGTATTCTTGTTCGATATGATGTGATTTTGTGTTGATTTTATAGGAAAATAGGATTCGGAGCAAAGAATTCGAAAAAAAAGATGAATATTCAACCTACGACTCATGGGTGGTACGAACGAGTCGTGGGTTGATCAACGAATTAAAGTTCTGTAGAAGGAAATTTCATCTTATTCCTTCGAGTCAACCTACAACTTAGAGGTTCCTCGCGTGTTGGTGCTGACCCCAGTTTCGTACACTGCTTAGAATAGGTATTCTTGCTATCTATAAATACCCTTTGGGTGTTTTATTATCAGTTTACGCACTTTAGACACTTAAGACATTCTTTTGAGTTCTGAGATACATTATTGGTCTTAGAATTATTGTTCTTGGTTTTCAGGGTTTACTATTAATTTGAGATTTTAGGTTTTTATTTTTATTCTTCGTAAGTTCATCATTATTCTTTCACCATTTAAATCTATCTGTGTTCTTAAAATAATGAGTGTTAATTCCTATAACTAGGCTTGTGGGAAACCTGATGGATTAATAAAGTAGATTTAGGGCAAAGTTATTCGAAATTGGTGTTCTTTGCATTATTGTGATTTCCTTCATTTTGAATCCTTTCTTAATGGTTGGAAATGTTAGGAACTTATATGTATTTGATACTTTCTAGAGAGAGTGGTAGAGATTAGGAAAAGGAAATGACATTATTAATTTGAAGCTATCAATCTTCATCTAATTAACTTGAGACCAAGAGGAGATAGTTAATCTGATATCATAAAACAATTGTTAGTAATGGGACACTCTAAGATCAAAAGAAGATGAGTGAAATTCACCTAAACTAAGGTCAAGAGACAGTTAGATGATACATAAATTGTTATATTTTCATGCAAGGTACTAAGATAGTTTGACAAACGCGAGAAATCTATGGAGTGATGAAGTCAGAGGGGACACAATTCCAATAATCATCTTATATTGATAACAACCTCAATTGCCCAGCATTGTTACGATTACTCTTGTTATTAACAGAAACCCCCTTTTTTACTTTACACACTTTATAGTTTCATCATCAAGCTCCTAATAGATTTTTTACCTATTTTTCATGGGATCGACCCCAACCTAGTTAGGTTCTACATTAGACTAGCGATCATTTTATACTTTCTTGGAGGTGTAATTTGGGTGACATTAGACAGCTGACACAGTTTTCCTTTTTCTATTTTGTATGGGATTTATTTCATCTATAAATACTCTTATAGGGTTATTTTTATGGGGTTACATAATTATCACATACATTACTTCCTATTTTCCAATTCTAAAGAACTTTCTTGGGATTGAATGAACATTATTTCTAGGGTTTAATCCAATTTGAGTTTTTGGAGTTTTATTTTTTACTGTAATTACATGATTATGTCTTTATTTATGAATTTTCAAAATATGTTTACAATTATGAGTAGTTAAACCTCATAACTAGGGTTGTGGGAACCATAATGAATCAACAAAATGGATTAAGTTCAAAATTAGTCAAGATTGGTATGCATGCATGTTTTGTAGTTTCCTTTGGTATGATTTCTTTTTCTAATGGATGCATACTTGAGGAACTTTCTTTTATTCTAAACTTAATGGGGAGAATGGTATAGATTAGGAAAAGGAAATAACAATAGAGATTTGAAGCCATCAACCTTTATCTAATAATTAGAGCCATAATAGGGATAATTAATCTGTGATTAAGAACAAGAGATAGTAACGCAATGAGTTCAGAAGGATATGAGTGAAATAAATCTATAACAATGTCAAAAGAAATTTCGGTGATACATATCTTGTTATATTTTTCATGCAATGCATCGAGATACTTTTATAGAACGAATAACCTGTGGAGTTATGAAGTCATGAGGATCACAATCGTAGTGTTCGCCTTAAATTAATTACAAATCTAACATATCAACTTTCATTACTGGAGATATTTTGTTTCATAAAACCCTCCCTTTTTATGTACTTACTAATCACTTTGACGAAGACTAAATCGGCACTGTCCTATTCTCTGTGGTATCAACCGAAATCTAGTTAGGTTATATATTTGTTCCATGACTGCTTTATAATTTATTATGAGGTGTAATTTAGGTGATATCAAATTTCGTCTCCATTGTTGGAGAATTCGATTATGAAGTTAAATTATTATGTTTGTCGGTTTGAACATTTCATTTGCTGATTTACTTTTCTACTACTTCTAGGGCACACACATTTGTAGGCCTAGTACTCAGAAATCAAGGCAATCCTCTGATTCCACTTGATCCTGAACTTGAGCAAACTTTGATATAGAATAGAAGGATGGAAAAAGGGAGTTCTTGATCAAGGAGCCCTGCTTGAAGGGGCTCATGTGACCCAACAGTTGTAAATTAAAAACACTAGAATAATGTTTAGAAAGATACAAAAAAAGTCACTGATTGATTAATGGCTGGGGAAAATACTAGGCGAGTAACTGCCCGACGAGCAACAAGGAAAGAAAGGGCTAGGCAAGAAGAGGTAGAGCATCTAGATGAACTTTATGTGAGGAACAAATTAAGGAGAAATAGAGGAAAATAACCCATCCAACAATATCTATCACTTTATGATGAACCAAAGAAGGATTTGGGGTATGTAGAGCCAATTAGAATGGGTGTTATCATTCCTCCAAAATTTCCTCAAGGTACTAAGTTTGATATCACGAGTGAGATAATACAAATACTAAATGTAAAGGGGGTTGTCCTACCTACTCATGATTGAAACATACATATTATGAACTTTGTAGGGATCTACATTTCATATAATATACCCGGGGTGAGTCGGAAGGTGATACGACTGAGATTATTCCTATTCTCTCTAATAGGGGAAGCTATTTTATGGTTTGGTAGGTTGCCCCAAGGATCTATCACTACTTGGGATGAGTTAAGCACTCAGTTATTGAACTGAATTTTCCTACCCACTAGAATATTACAATTAAAAGATCATATATAACTTCTGGGGGTAGCAATTAGAGGCACTATATAAGACATGATTGAGGTTCACGAAGAAACTTTAGAGCATGCCAAATCACAGAATTATTAGAATAAACTTACTTAAGATCTTTTATAGAGCCTTGAATATTCTTACGAAGGCCGTAACAGACATGATTACTGGTGGAGCCTTCATGAGTCTACGATGAAAGCTACTGAAATCATATATTATATTACTAAAACCAACTGAGGGTCTCATACTCATAAGGCAGACAGATCAGCTGGTACTTATACAATTAGAGCCTCTAATGATCTATGAGCATTAGATGAGACAGAGGCTGAAGAGGTGGCATAGTAGGTGACTAAGATTGGATTACTAATTATGAAATTTATAGTAGCAGAAGTGAAAAAAAGGTAAATATAATGGGTGTAGAAGGTAAGGCTATTATACATGAAGATTTGAATTTTGAGAAGAAAGCTAAATATCTTGACATACAGGTGGCAGGTTTCCAAATAAAGGTTCAAGGGTCTAACTAAGAGAATTGGAACTATAGTCAAGGGAATCATGGTCAGACCTAATATGGAGATAACTATAACAAGTATAGAGATAAGAGTAGAAAGTGTGATGGCAACTGGAGATGGAAAGGTGACTACAAGGACAAGAGTTAAGTTTATATTCCATAATGGAATAGAGATGTTAATTGAGAAATTCAAGGATGGAGGATTTTCTTGCAAAACTGGTTAAAGGGTCAGAGAGCCGCGAGAGTTGGCTTAAGGAAATCCAAGGAAGATATTTCATGTTTGAGTCAAAATATGAAGTCACATACAACTGCTATTTAATAACTTGGGCAATAATTTAGGCAGATATCTACCATATTAAACCAGCATCAACCAAGCATACTTTTAATCAACACCATTTAGAATCCTAAAAATGGCAATCATTGTTTGGCTATTACTACTCGGAGCGATAAGGCTACTACTGATATGCCTATGTCAGTAGTTGATGACATCAGGAATGAACCCATGAGAATTGATGATGTATACATGGAAGAAATTAAAAATTTATTAATGAATAAGGAGAAAGCTTAAAAGCTTCTAGAATATAATAAAGTGGCTACAACTAACAAAGGGAAAGGTAAAGAGGTTACACCAGTATTAAAGCCCTTTTCCTGACCTCCTTCGCCCTTTATCCAAATATTGAAGAAGAAATCTAAGAAGGTCAAGTATCAAAAGTTTATTTCCATGTTGAAAAATCTGTCAGTAAATATCTCTTTGTAGAAGCTCTAAAGAAAATGCCAAGTTATGCAAAGTTCATGAAAGATTTGGTGATAAAGAAGAGGACTGAGAGTTCTAAGCTTGCTGATAATATGAACCATTATAGAACCATCGCCTCTATATATTTAGTTGAAAATAAAGAAGATCCGAGAGCTTTCACAATTCCTTATACTATTGGATATTCGCATATTGCACAGGTCTTGTGTGACTTGGGTTCTAGCATTAATTTCATGCTGCTATTTGAATACAATCAGTTTTCTTGGGGTTACCTAAACCGATCTCTATGAGACTTGTAACGGTGGATCACACGGTGAGGAATGCCATGGGTATCTTATGTGTTGTGTTGGTAAAGGTAGCATCTTTCATATTTTTAGTTGATTTTGTGATTCTTGATTGTAAGGTCAACTTATAGGTCCTCATCATATTAGGAAGGCATTCCTAACTACGGGTAGGGCATTGGTTGACATAGATACTGGGAAAATAATCTTTTGACTTAATAATGAGCAAGTCATCTTTAATGTATGAAAATCTATGAAGCAGTCCAAGGATATGTGTGTGGTTTTTGTGATAGATACCATAGGTAAAGATAAGTTTAGAGCACCTATGAAGCAGAGAATTAGTTTTGACTCATTGGAAGCTGTGACAATAGATGGTGTTCATAAGTATGAGGAGATGAAGAATGCACTTGTGGGTATGGTTTCCTACACTTATGCACGAAAGAAGTTAGATCTTGACTTAAAGTATAGAGTAACCCCATCGACTAAACTGTTTATCAAGGAGTCTCTAGTTTTTAAATTAAAGTCCTCTCTTTCTCATTTGAATTATGCATTTTAGAGGGACAACAACACCTTGAAGGTTATTTTTGCGGATGATTTATGAGAGTTGTTGGTCAAGGTCTTAGTGTCTATTTTACAGAGGTTCATATTGTCTAACACTGTGGGAATTCCACCTGGGATTTATACCCATAAAATCTCACTGGTGCCATGTTGTATACCCATATTGTGCACCAACGTAGATTAATTTTACCGATGCAAAAGGTTTTGGATAAAGAGATCATCAAGTTTTTGGATGCTGATATGGTTTACCTGATTGCCAACAGCATGAGTAAGGTCTAGTGTGTACCAAAGAAGGGTGAATCATGGTGATTCCCAATAAGAAGAATGAACTAGTGCCCATGAGACCAGTCATCAAATGGTGAGTTTACATGGACTATAGGAAGCTAATTTATGGACCAAGAAGTATCACTTCCCTATGTCATTTATTGATCAGATGTTAGACCAACTTAATGGTAGAGGATGGTATTATTTTCATATTGGTTATTCAGGGTATAATAAAATTTCTATTGTGCTTGGTTAACAATAGAAAATCATATTCACTTACTCATACAAGACATTTTCTTTTAAAAGGATGCCTTTTGGTCTATGTAGTGCTCCCACAAATTTTCAGCATTGCATGATATTTATTTTTCCTAACATGGTGGAGGATATTATTGACGTTTTCTTAGATGATATTTTCATTTATGGGTGATTCATATAATGAATGCTTGGCTCATTTTGCCAATGCCTTGCAAACATGTGTAGAGTGAAAATTGGAGCTTACTTGGGAAAAATGCCATATTATTGTCAAGGAAGGGATAGTGCTCGGGCATAAGATTTTTAAGATAGGGATAGAAGTTGGGAAGACTAACATTGAGGTGATTGAAAAATTTCCTCCACCAATTTTTGTGAAAGGCATTCATAGTTTTTTGGGTCATACAGGCTTTTATAGGCGATTCATTAAGGATTTTGCTACAATTGCAAATCCGATGTGCAAATTATTGGTGAAGGATGGGAGATTTTTGTTTGATGAATCTTGTCTAAAATAATTTGAGTCTTTGAAGAAGATGTTGATTTTAGCTCCTATTATTGTGTCTCCACATTGGACCTTTTCATTGGAGGTGATTTATAATATAGGTTTAGATGCTCAATATCCTAATAACACCTTGCACGATCTTATCCCATATTAGCAGTAGAAGTTTTGGTGAGTCCTCATAATGTGAGGACTAGATTCAACTTTTCATTTTATTTTGTCTTTGCCATTCCTATTTTTCAGGCAGCTAGAGTTAGCTAGGGGCTTCTCCCAACAACTTATCTATGTATAGGTTTTTCAGAAATATAGTTAGATGCTCAGTTTTTATCTCAAACTTGTTTAGTGATCATTTATTTTATTTGGATATTTATCATATTATTCAAATTTAGTTTCCACATAAATGTTGTTTCATCTACTATTATTTATATCTCTTAGTATTTTGCTAGGCCATGGGTTAGCTTAGAGTCACTTGTAATTTTACGAATCATGTTATGACAAGGGGATAGTCTCGGGTCATAAAAAATTTGGTATTAGAGAAATGAGTTTATAGTTTCCTAAGGTGTCTGAAAGACATATCGAATAAAATCTTATTCATAGATGTGAAGCACGCTACACTTATGAGCGAGAGGCTATGAGATGTTTTACAAAAATTTTCCTTTTTATGCTTATGTCGTGCGATATGTGTAAGCTCTTCAAAAAACTTATTCTTACTCATTCTCTACATGTTTATTGAACATTCCTCCAAAGAGAAAGGGTGGAAATGAGATCGAGGTAGAGAATCAGCAAGCATCACAAGCTCCAGAAAAACCTCTAAATTAAAAAGCATCTTATGTTGAATTCAAGACTAGTTTTACAACCTTTTCACAATCTATGATTGTGCAAAACACCCAACTCGTTATGGTACCCACTAACCCAACAAAGAATATAGCTGCAACAAGATTCTGAGAGTGCACTTGAAACAATCCCCCAGTGTTATTTGTGTCCATTTTCAAAAAGGTTCCACAAGAGTTGTTGGAAATTATCTAGAAGGTTACATAGATTATTGATGTTTCCCCAACTAAGATAATTGACCTGGCTTCCCATCAACTGCAAGGGGTAACTCACACTTTATAAAAGCAGTGGATGAAAGATAGCGTGAATACACAAAACAGGTAGAACTGGATGAGTTTGTGATTACATTTTTAGATAGGTTCTTCCCACTTGAGTAGAGATAGGCCAAGATGCAAAAGTTCATAAATCTTAAGTAGGATACAATAAGTGTGAAGGACTATTTCTACAAATTTACTCAGTTAGTGAGTTAATACCCCCACTATAGTTGTTGATTCCGGGGCCCTCAAGTATGTGTCTCGTGTTTCAGAGAATATGGTCAAGGAGTGCAAGAATACTGATCTTAGGCATATTCATACACCTAAGTGTCATTATCTATGTGTCCTTATCTTAGTTTCGAAGAGTTATTAATAAGAATAACTAGTTATTAATGATGTAATTATGTATTTATGTATTGAATAACATGTTTAGAGTGTTTAAGGTATAACTTAAACAAGTCAAGAGTCAAGATGATCAAATAGACTTTTGACAAAAAACTAGTTTTGTTAGCTTGAGCAATGTTTTGTTCTAGTATACTTTGATGAATTATATCATGATAAACAAACTAATTCTTGTTAATGATGTGGTATTAGACCACTTTAGGTGTATTTAAATCTAATTAAAGCCAACAATTAAGTCCTAAAAAGTGGGGAAACAAGGATCAAATGACCGATGAGATAAGAGCTAAATGAAAGAGAAAATACACCTCTATGGGAATGCCTTATGTTGCATCCCCAAATTCATACAATGAGGTGTGTGCCATACCCCCTAGGGATATCCCTCACTTCTTTATCCTTGGTGTGGGTAGCTTCCTCACCCTAAAAGTATGGCATTTGTCCTCGCGGCACGAGGCAATTCCTAAGACGTCTAAAAGTCAATTTTTATGTCGTTTAAATGAGGGGCAAAGTTGTCAAGGAATATATTTAGTGTTTTCCTACCCATGGACGACCTAAATATCTATTAAAGAAGGACTTATTGCAATTTTATCCCAGCATTGGATCAATATGCAAATTGGAGAGGAAACAAGACGTCAAGGGCCTTAAATTAGGGTTCTTTGTTCTTTCACTTTACATTCTTGTAGTTTTACTTTAGGAACTCATCTATGGTAATTCTTTGTAAGTATATGAGTTGAAAAACATGATCATTATAGGGTTGAGGCTACAATAATGATTATTTAATTATGTTTTGATTGTTGGTTTATATGTTTATCAACTTATGTGATTGTTCTTACATTCTTGTTTTACTATTCTAAAGCGTCATAAACTTTAGGATAAATATAAGTCCCAAAAAAAATTGACCATAGGAGTGGAGAGAAGAAATGAGGAATGTAAGAAGTGTGATTCATATCATTAATTGTCAGATACTAATTGTTAATTGAGGATTTGCAGTTAGGAAAGAGATATACCTAAGCGCCCCGCTTGGTTAATGAAATGGGAAGATAGCTTAATGCATCCAAGTTAAAGACTCACATCCCCGCTCAACTTTGTAGTTGTTAGATTAATTTGGTAGATGAATTAGAGAATATCAATTCCCAAGTTATTCTATCAACCCTATAGATCAATAATCATGACAAAAACCAACACTATCTAGAAACTACGGTTATACATAAATATGTAGCAAATGTCTTTACCTCGGAAGCTCTCCATATCTTTTTACAATCCAAATTTAATATCGTTGTTAGTTTTTGTTACTTAGCTATAATTACAAAAATCAAACACTTAATGGGTTACAAATAACAATTATTTAATCTAATTAGTAATGCTAGTGTGCATAGTTTGATAATTACCATGTATCTGTGGGCTCGACATTCAGCTCAAAAGGGCCATTTTATTAGTTGCACAACTATGTACACTTGAATATGTGGTAGGAGTCAAAAAACTACCATGCTTTTGAAGAAGATGGACATCTCCAGAATCATGGATTATGCTCAACAGATAGAGGAAGAGAAAGTTAACGAGAAGGAAAGAGAGAATATAAAGGCCAAAATAAGTAACTTTAAGTTCTCTCAGCAAAGGCCAGATAGTGGAAACCATTCTCAGTTCTACCAAAAATCTTCAGCTCTAACCTCATCTTATGCTAGTGCCCCAGTGCCTAAGTTTAGGGAAGATCATCGTTATAGGGCACTTAGCTCTAAGTCTTAGGGTAGTGTGAACAGTGTTCATACCAACCCAATATGCAAGAAGTGTGGTAGGAACCATAAGTGTGAGTGTATTTCTGGTTGTGATGGGTGTTTTAGGTATAGAAAGCCAAGCCACAATCTTAGGAAATGTCTAGTGGCTTCCTAGAAGGGTAGGTATGTCGTCAGAAAAGAAAAACAAATTCTTCAGCAGCTCTCTTAGGTCGCCAACTCAATACGGTGCCTCACCTAGTGCAGTTGACAGAAAATGTCTGAACAGGTTCTATTCTATTTAAACTCAACAGGATCAGGAGGGTTTCCTATGTATTCATGGGTACAGTAAACGTTTTCCATATTCATGTTTATGCATTATTAAATCCTAGAGCTACACTCTCTTTTGTAACTCCTTGTCCAGTAGAAAACTTCAGTGTTAGTCCCGAAATCCTCTAAGAACCTTTCACAGTATTTATTCAAATTGGTGACTTAGTCATAGCTAAATGGGTATATAGAAATTGCGCAGCTGTAGTTTCCCAGAAATACACTTCCATTGATCTAATAGAGTTAGACATGGTGGGTTTAATGTCATTTTTGGTATGGATTGGCTACATTCTTTTGTTTGTCTTTGTTGATAGTATAAATAGAATAGTCAAATTTTAGTTTCTTAACGAGCCAATCATAGATTAGAAGGATAGTACCTCACTGCCTAGAGGTCGGTTTATCTCTTACCTTAAGGATAGAAAGTTAATCTCAAAGGGCATATCTATTATCTTGTCCGGGTTTAGTATTAAAAATCTAAAACCCCAAATCTTGGTTCAGTTTTAGTAGTAAACAAATTCTTATAAGTATTTCTTGAAGACCTACCTAGAGCTCCTCCCTAAAAAGAAATTAACTTTGGCATAGATCTCCTTCCAGGATTGAAGGAACAATTAAAGGACCTCCTAGACAAAGGTTTTATAAGGCCCAACATCTATCCCTAGAGCATTTCGATTTATTTCATGCGTAAGAAAAACAACTTTTTTGAAATATGCATTGACTGCTATCAATTGAATAAGGTCATAATAAAAAATAAGTATCTCATCCCAAGGATTGATTAGTTATTTAACCAACTTTAGGGTGCAACTTTCTTCTCTAAGATAGAGCTCAGATTAGTCTATCATCAACTCAAAGTCAGAGAACTTAACATTTTAAAGATAGCCTTCAAAACTTCGTATGGTCACTTCGAACTTGTTGTGATGTCTTATGGACAAAAAAAATGCTCCTGCAACTCTTATGAACTTTATGAATAAGGAGTTCAAGCAATACTTGGACATTTTCATTGTAGTTTTCATAGATGACATCCTCGTTTATTCTCGGAGTAAGGATGAACACATAAATTATCTAAGGATTATCTGGCAAACCGTCAAGGATCACTACCTATTTTCCAAATTCAGTAAGTGTGAATTTTGGTTGAAATTAGTAACATTTCTTCATCATATTATCTCTGCAAAAGCATTCGGGTTGATCCCCGAAAGACCAAAACTATGAGAAACTGGTCTAGACCCATCTCTCTAAAAGATACTAGGAGTTTCTTGAGTTTAGTTGGATACTATAGATAGTTCGTTGAGGGGATTTCCTCTGTTACTTATTGTTGAAACACAGGGGATTGCACCATACAGTGAGGGACTGGGTCCCTTACAGTCAGTCACAGGCAATAAAGTAATAAGGTTTGGAAGAAATTTAAGAACGTAATTATTTAACATAGAAACCTACTTGATGAAAGGAGGAAAAACCATGGCTTGCCCTCACAAGCACTCCACAGTCCACTATAATAAAACTCTTGATTACGGACTCAAGTGAACCTAAGTCTAGGCTCCACCAATTTGCAATAACTTTATTACAAACCTACCTTGACAACTATGCCAAGAGCACACTTCAATACTAATTAACTCTAACTAATATAGAATTCTGGTAATTCTACCTAAGCACTCTCAAGAACACAAGAGAAAGCATTATTCTTATAACATTAGTAATTAAATTACGTACCAAGACTCCACTCAAAAATACTCACACTTTTAGAACATACAGAATTAAGAACTTGAGCAATATTTCAAAGTTGACTTTTTGCCTTTTTCCCATTTCTAAATTTTTGTTTTGCATAACTCACCAAATTGGGATGCATACTTTTACTTTATAGTGGAATAATGATTAGGATAGAAATCTGATTGGGCCAAGTGCCATAATGGGTACAAGCTCACCTGCACAGTTTGTTATACTAAAAGACAAAACTACGTAGGATAGTGGTAGCTGTACTAAATTCATAAAGACCCAGGGACTTGGTCCCTTGTTGTTAGTTGCTCATCATCAAACAAGATATAGTAATTCAAAGACCCAAGAATCTAGTCCTTTGTTGTAAGCTTATCATCATCACAACAATATATAGTAATTTTCCCCCTTTTGATGATGATAAACCAGCCTCAGATTTTGAGCATCAATGTTCATTCATCATATTTAATTAGAGTGATCACCATGAATATCGATGAATGTTCCCTCTAACACTATGCACCTTACTTCCCCCTATCAATATATCATGAAATATAGTGACCTAGTCCTTTGTTATTAATTGATATAAAAAACTCAACTTATTCACTATGTGTCAGTATTCCCCCTATCAATATACCTGCACTCATCAATGTTCCCCCTTTCACATGAACCATACTTTTCCCCTATCATCATTACCATCAATATTCATTCAACATATATGCACCCGGTACCTGGTCCTTAACATAGCATCGTATCATCATCATATTATGCCACACACCTAGTCCCTACTATATGCATTCAGTATTCTCCCATTTGGCATAATTTAAAGTAATAACAGAAAACAAAAAATAAAATAAGAATAGATAGTTAACTCATGGCCACTGGGGAAACACTAACATAAAGAACAATTTTTAATTTAAAGAGAAAAAAAATGAAACATACAAATAGGAATTCATTGATTGTTAAAGAAAATCAGTACCATTACATTATACCAAAAAACATAAAATGACTTTATACAAATGCCACAATAGAAACAGGGACTGGAAACTGACATAGGGATGAAAAACTGACATAGGGATGCTAAGATTCAGGTAAAGGGGGCTTAGGGGAGAAGGATTTAAGTAATAATTCTATTTTGGCTGCCTCATCAGCATAAGCATCTAACAACTATTTGGTGAGGGTCTTTGCTTCTGCATTTAGCCCTTGAATCTAACCATTAAGTTCTGCAACCTTGCCCTGGAGCTTTGTATTTTTTGGTGCAAGTTCCTTAGTTGCCCCAGGTCCCTCTAAGGATAACTTCTGATTTTGCATTTTAAAATACACTATTTCAGTATTCTTAGTAGCTAACTTTTTCCTTATGTCCTCTATTTCCTTGCTTAGATTCTTCGGAGTAGCCAATAGCTCTCACACTTCAAACACAGTTCCTACTTTTCCTTCTATGCATTGATTTAACACCAATGTGGTCAGACTGGACTTTTGTTTGACTGTTCCGGAAGTCCCTTTAGTCCTAAACACTCCAAAGTGATCAAAACCCTTATTCAAAAAGTACCCATGAGGCATCCCATGTTTTCCTTCATTATCATATATGACCTTATACATGTGCTCTAACATTAGAGCAGGTAAGCTTATCAACTTAATTTTGCTCAAACACTCAATCAGAAAAAGATAAATAACAGAAGCAATGGCTATTTTCTCTGGCCTGGGAAATAGGACCTTGCTTACAAATTCAAATGCTAACTGGAACTCACTTGTGAGAAATTTCTTCTTAACACCAGCTATTGAAGTCCCTCTCACCTTTGAGGCTTTAATTATGCACTCAGCTGTCACACCCATTGTAGGCACATCAAAAAATTTTCCTAGTGCCTCTTCATTCATTTTTATTTTCTTTCCTTGCACTTACGTAGTCAGACACAACCCTCTAACTTCTTTGTATAGTAACTCACTAACTTTATTTTCAAAAACCATGGGATCTAATTCCTTTAGGAGGTGTAACCATCCCTGGTATTTGACATATTCAACCAACTCTACCATGCCAGGTTTCTCATAGATCCTGGGATCAAACACTCTAATGGACAGTACTTTTTGGGTTTTTAAGATCGCATTTCTTACTTCTCTAGATACATCCTTCTTATCTTTCTCCTTTTTACTTTCTCTTGGAATCACTGTTTAATTTCTTTTCAATAGTTTTTCTGTTCTTGGGAATAGGTCCCGTAGAGACTTTCTTCTTCTTAATAGCAATGTGTTTGTTTTTGCTTCCAGCAGGCTATCAGACTTTGAACAGGAGGACCTAGTCCTTCCAGTAACATAAACATCTTTTCATTTTTTCTCAGTTGCAGTAACAACATCAGAATTAATGTCCTCACCTTACCCAACCTCTATAACTTCAACAATCTCCTCCTTCAATACAACAGATTTATTGAGTCTTCTCCTCTTAGTGGTTGAAGGCCTGCTAGCCACCATAGCATCTGCCAATAATTTTTTTTGATCCCCTAGTAAAATAAGATCTGGCACCCTTCACATCAGTATCAACTACCTTTTCCTTGCCTTTGCTTCCCCTCCATGTCATCATAGACTATATCAGAGGTAGTTCATCGTCACCATCACCATCCTTCTTAATTAGGGGAAGTACAACTCATTCATCATTTATCACTTCATTCTTTTCAGAACATGCTTGCTCTTCTGCACTAGCAAAGCTTTCCTTGGGACTATCTGTAAGAAGAAGTAAATTTTTGGCCATCCAATTAATGTTGCTAGAATGATCAAACATCTTAATAAGTATTTCTTCATCACATAGTTGGGAAAAGGTAGGGTTTGACTCTGAGAGAGTAGAAGAACCAACTACTTGTAGGGTTTTTGAGAGTTCTTATTTTTTTTTTTAGTTCTTTAGAAGAATAGGTATTTGGGTATCTTCAGGTACTTTTGGTTCTTCTAAAAAAGGAACTTTGGATCGAGGGATTTCTTATTCAATTGGTGAACCAAAACCTTGATTTAAATATACTACCATGGTTGACTCAGTATAGATATCCATGGTTGAGTAAGTTTTGATGAGGATGGACTCAATTAGGGGTTCAGGAATTTCTGACACATATTCAGTGGGTATAGTTAAAACAGGTTCTTGTTGTAGACTTATAGTGATATCTTCCATGGATCTGGATGTTGAAGAATTAGATTATTCAATTTGGAGATTTTCTAAAATGGGTTCATTTGAGGTGTTTGGAACTTCAAGAGAAGGCGTGGTGGGTTAAACACTCTGTGATTCTTGAGGAAGATCAAATGAAGACTCTTTCACGGGGGTTGAGAAAGATGAAATGTCAACCACTTTAAGTTTTTTGTGAGAGATAAAGAAAAGGACAAGGATAGTTTAGAAATAAGGATAATTTAGGAAGATGATTTGAATTAATTCAAAGGAGAGTAAAATAGTAAAGATTTGATTTTGTAATTAAGGGAGGTGACCATTTGACATTTAAGAGGTACCTTTTTGAATTGATGCGTCTGACTACAATAGGTGCGACTCTTCATATTATTGTGAATTTATAACTTTTTTTTATAAGAAAAAGATATGTGGATTTGTAGATTGAAATATTATAATTTTTAAGGCACACAGATTTGGTACTAACCTGAGAGATGGGACCAGGTCCCTCTCTTTATTGAATGAATTCATCATTTGTGTTTACCTCAACTATTTTTCTCCAAAGCTGTTACCATAGGTGTATCTTTCAAAGATGATGACGTCCAAGCAATACTTTCTTTTAGATGATGATACAGTCATTGTCAAGATATAGTAACCCAACTGAGGTTTGGGTCAAATCCCAAGGAAACACATGGTGTGTCAGATTTCAATGGTTGAAGTGTATGGGTAAGAACAGGAAAATTAAATGAGGGGATTTGTTTGTAGTAGTCTCAAGAAAAGAATAGTATTAACTTGGTTGAAAATTAGTCGTAGGTGAACACTAGGATTGTTTTCCCCCTGGCGTCTAAACTACGTAGGCTTATCATGCGTTGCTGAACCAACCTAATACTTTGCATGCAGAATCAATAAGTTATGTACCCTCTACAGTTTGTTGGACGAGTAGATAGATTTCACCCTTTACCTTTTGAGCCTCAGGATGTCGCATTCCTTACCCTTATCTTGATCTCAGTTAACTATTATCTTTTTAGTCTCAAGTTTTTAGATGAAAGCTAACGGCCATTCACTATATTCTGTCGTGTGTCAATGGATCGGCATCTAACTCCCATATTATTGTTGTCTTTATCTTTTTCTAGTTACTACTCCTCTTTTTTAGTAAGTAGAAATATCTTGGCGGGTTCCTAATGTGTACCCGCATTAAGAAAACAATAATACAAAGATAAAATAATGCATGCCATAGGTATTGGTTTAGATCAACAATTGTACTTCCCCTACTTCGTTAATTTGCCAGGGTTTACACAACCCTAGCTATGGGTTTTAGTTGCTCATGATTGTGAAGAAATAAATAACATTCATATTAGAAAGCAAAGATAAAATCACAATAATAAGATGAATGAAAACCCACAACCGTAAACTAAATAATTAATCAAAGTCAATACAAGGAAATCTCAAGATCAAACATTGATCTTGAAATCAAAATATGTTTTATGAGTATTAAAAGTGTGTAACCTCTACTAAAAAGTACATAAGGGGTATTTATGCCACCTTCTCCCTGTACCTGCGGTCTGGCAGGTAAGAGGTACTACTTGCATCCCAGGTACAGAATGCAGGTATAAGGCGCAGGTAGCAGGATAAAAACTCCTGCAATATTCAACTCTCAAGATATTGACTTTCTATCACCTGCTTTGTGTACATGCGGTCAGTGGGTCCAACTTGCAGCCACATTTGATGTCTAGGGCAAAGTAAGAGGTATTATGGCTCCATCCTCAGTTGGCTAAAACACATCCCATATATACTTTATCATCTATATATGGCTTCATGTACTGACAAGCTGGGATTACTTGAACACGGGAACCTCTGCCTCTATTCTAGTTTCCACCGAGTGTTGCCTAGTGGTCTGTTGCTTGTCTCTTCTCTAAAAGATCAACTTCTCTAGCAACTCTCCAAGCTTCTTTTGTTTCCCTATTCTCAGCTTCAGCTTGAGCTAATAGCTCATAAGTTTGACGCTCAACAATATCTTGTACTGTCTTAGGCAGAGGTACAACATCACAAACCCCTTCAGGATTATCAACTCTCTTCAGATCAGAATTCCTACTAAGTTTTTATTTGATCCTCTCTAGATTCAGATTCACTGAGAGTAAGGGATTACCTCGACTCCATGTTCTAGGCATACACTGGTGTATGACCAAGTAAGAACAAAAAGAAAAACTAAAAGCCCAAAAATGGCAACAACTTTAATACATAAATCAACATCATGCTCCATAGCAATGATGCCAATTTCTTGATGACATCCAAGCAGAAATTTTTTTTAGATGATGATACTATCGTTGTCAAGATATAGAAACCCAACTACGGCTAGGTTCAAATCTCAAGGGAACACGTACCTTGTCAGATTTCAGTGGTTGAAGTCTATGGGTAAAAACATGAAAAGTAAATAGGGGGCTTTTTTTAGTAGTGTCAAGCAAAGAAAAGCATTAACTTGGTTGAAAATTCTTCGTAAGTGAACACTAGGATTGTGATCCCCCTGGCGTCTCATCTCCGTAGGCTTATTATGCGTTATTGAACCAACCCAATACATTGCATGTAGAATTGATAAGTTATGTACCCTCTACAGTCTTTTAGACAAGAAGAGGTATTTCACCCTTTACCTTTTGATTCTTAGGATTTCATGTTCCTAACCCTTATCTTGATCCTAGTTAAATATTACATTTTGAATCTCAAGTTATTAGATGAAAGCTAACGGCCATTCACTATATTCCGTCGTGTGTCAATGGATCGACAACTAACACCCAAATTACTGTTGTCTTTATCTTTTCCTAGTCACTTCTCCTCTTTTGGAGTAAGTCGCAATATCTTGGCGGGATCCTAATGTGTGCACCCATTAAGAAATCAATCATAGCAAAGATAAAGAAATACATGCCATAGGTATTAGTTTAGATTAAAAATTGTACTTCCCCTACTTTATCAATTCACTAGGGTTTATACAACCCTAGCTATGGGTTTTAGCCGCTCATGATTGTGAAGAAATTAATAACATTCATATTTGAAAGGAAAGATGAAATCACAATAATAAGATGAATGAAAACCCCCAACCATAAAATAAATAATCAATCAAAGTCAATACAAGGAAATTCCAATGTCAAAGATGGATCTTGAAATCAAAATATATTTTTAAGTGTTAAAAGTGTGTAACCTCTACTAAAAGTACATAAGGGGTATTTATAGTACAAGATAAAACTCTAAAAGCTGAGCCTGAATGAAATAGGAGAAAACAGAGTCGGTGGCTACCTGTTCTTTGTACTTGTAGTCTGACAAGGCGCAGGTTGTAAGATGAAAAATCTTGCAATGTCCAGCTCTCAGGATTTTGACTTTCTGGTACCCACTTTTGTACATGCGGTCCATAGGTCCAACTTGTGATCACATGTTGACTTGGTAGGTTCTGAGAGTCAATTTTTCAGCTCTACTTTGACTCTCAAACTTGCATTAATCACGATTAGGATGTAAAACATCCTACGTATCCATAGTCGCTCCAAAAGTGAGCAAAACACCTCTTTTAACCATTTTCATGAACTTATCATCCAAAACTTGATTTTCTATAAAAATTACCCAAAACAGACCAAATCCAACAAAAAGGCCTTAGAAATTTGCATATTTTTCTTGCTTCAAGTGTCAAAAGTGATATATTTCTATAGCACATCAAAAGGTATAGTACCGAGTTAGACCATCATGTACCTACTTTACAAAAGATACCAATTTTCTGATCATAGCCAAATTTAGGTAAAAACTGATTCATTCAGTAGGTCAAGTTACTTGATCAATCCAGTATCAACTTATTTACTTTAATACACCACCTTATTCCAGAAATTATTCTAAAAATAGGTCTGGGGACTAGGTACCATACTTAACATTTTTAAATTATTGAGATTCCTTTTGCAATACATTGACCCAATCAACATCTTTTAGAAACTCTATCACATTTTTGGGCTCACTTTGGAACAAGAATGCAGAGAGAGCCATGAAATTTCTAACTTAAGCTCTTGTTTGAACTCTAGTCTCTAAAAGAAAAGTTATAATGTAAAGGGGATGAGGATATTTGTGCCTCTAGATTGACCTTCTAAGTTGAATTACAGTGGGACCAGGTCCTTATAAATTTTGACTAGAATCTTCTTGTTGTTCTTCAACTGGAGCAAGGGTTTGTGACTGATATCTTGGATTACCGTCACTTTCCTCATTCTTTTCTGTATCAATTTGTCCTTGACCATCATATCCATCAATATCATCCCTTTGAATAGGAATAATTTCTTCAATGTCAAAATCTTTATCATCACCCGAATTCATCATCTTTCTTGACTCATCAAGAACTGGTTGCACATTATCTTCTACATACAAAGTTTATTTTGTTGAAAACTCTGTATACTTAGATTGTTAAGGTGTATCCTAATAGATATTCACTTGAGTTTTCTAAGAAAAAATAACTAGAGCCTCATAGATTTCATCCTGGATTCTCAAGAACATTTTCTAGGTGAACCTTGAGAAGTCATCCACAATGACAAACACATACTGCTTTTCTCCTCTGCTTTAGAGTTATTATCTGGAAATTTGAGCTTTGACATCCCACGGACCAGGTCTTTTGAAATAAACTATTTAATCAAAGAGGAACTTACATGTCCTAGTATATTTATGATCTCTTGACTTTAAGAATAACTCTTCCAGACTTTAGGCTTGACACAGTGCTTCCAGCAGATGAGAATTTAACTTTATTTAATTTTTTCAATAAGACACCTCTATCTTGAAGTATCTTGAGAGAGAATACAGTCAAACTTTCCTGTCATATGTTTTGAATATTAATTATCATTAAACTAGTTTTGACTGCAATCTCTTTCTCCCATCTACAAAAAAGGTCATTTGTTAAATTTGGGAACCCACTTGAGTATGAGTTCCTAGTAGGAAGACAAGGTTCTGATCAAATATTTCTTATCCCATATAGTTAATGAGAGAATCTTCATACTCTTTAAAGGTTTGGAACCCTTAGGATAGGTATTCCCTTGCCAGATATATCTAACACTGTTCATTCTAGCTCCAATCCATCTTTGGCAGTTTTTCTTCATGTGACCATCAATTCCACAATGAGTGCATAGTGGTTTGTGAACTTTGTTTCTAACATCATGAACAACCTTCCCTTAAGACCTAAGTGATTGGGTTTTTTATTGAAATCCAAGACCTTTACCATTATTTACACCTTGACCAGTTAAATTAGAAAGCATTTGAGAGGATGTGGTCTATTGTAGAGATTTTTTGAGTTCTTCTCTTAGACAGACCATGTCCCTTTCTAACTTTTCATTCTTATGGAGTGCATTCATAAGATGCTTTTGAGTTTCCTTCAACTTTTTTTCAAGCTCAATTTGAAGCCTTGAGGCTTCTTTCCTCCCTTTACAATCAGAATCATTTACTTTCTCTAGTTGACTCACTAACCTTAGGTTTTCAGGTTTCAACTTAGTAACTTGTTCGGCAGTTTCAGATATATGGAGAGTTAAAGCAATTAATTCAAGCTCTTAACTTTCTAACTTTTATTCTAGAGTATTTTTTCAATAGTCAGTTTACACATAGAATCAATCAGCACATTTGCAAGTTTTTTTAATCTTTCTAGCAGAGTCGTTATCTAAATTTTCCTTAATGTCAGAGAGAGTTACCTCACTTTCTTCTTCATATTCAATGTTGGACATAAAAGCAAATAAGGAATCATTAATAACCTCACTTTATTCCATATCTAGCATGAACACATTAGTAGTTTTCTAAGCATCATCAAATTCAGTAGAGGAATCTTCCCACACTGCCAAGGCCTGCTTCACTACATAATCAGTTATAGTCTTTCTTCTTGATTTTAGAGGGACCTAGTCTTTTTTCTTTCCTTTGTCACCCCAGTCCTAAGATATTCTTGGTAATCTATTTTGTGCATTGGGCAGTCCTTAATGAAATACTCAGGACTTCCACATTTATGACAAGCTTTAATAGTGTCTCCCTTCTTTTTGCTGCTTCTTATTCTTTAAAATTAACCACTTTTCTTTGTTTCTCTAACAATTACTTTTGCCAAATAGGCAACATCAGTGTCTTCTTCACCTGAATCTGACTTAGAATGCTTCAATGCCAAAGATTTTTCCCTTTTTACTTCCTTCTTCTCTTGTGCTTGCTGCTTCATGAGTTTATGTTTCTTCAAATTGCCAATAAGTTCATCCACAATAAGAGTTTTCAGGTTCCTTGCCTCAACGATAGCATCTACTTTGCTTTCCTGGATATAGGAAGAACCCCTAGAATTTTTCTCACCTGTTTGTATAAAGGAATTACTTATCCTATATAGTGCAACTCAATAATGATTGATGTGAATCTGGTGTGTATCTCTTGGATAGTTTCTCCTTTTTTCATGGTGAAGGTTTCATATTGAGCAATCAGCATATAAAATTTTAAATCCTTCACATCAGTGGTTCTTTCATGAGCAGTCTTTAAGCAATCCTAGATTTCCTCAGCATTTTCATAGGCAGAAATCCTGTTGTATTCATCCAGTCATATGCCACAAACTAGTAGTTTCTTGGCCTTGTAATTTTTCTCAACTTTCTTTCTATCTTCATATCATACTCTCTCCTACTTTTAACAACCATTCTAGTTATTTATCCTTCTTTGTCCTTTTTAAAAGACACATGAGGACTATAGAGTATTACATCCATCAGCTCACTGTCCTCAGCCATAATGATGTCATACATCTTAAATTTCCACCACTCATAGAATTGCCCATTAAAGCGAGGTGGTCTAGTGGTAGATTCCCCTTCATTTGGATTACGTGGAGCAGCCATGATAACCAAATCACTTTAGGTGTGACCCTTTTAGAGTGTTCTGGCTCTGATAACACTTGTTGAAACACAGGGAGGTTGCACCACATTGTGAAGGACTAGGTCCCTTAGATTCAGTCACAGGCAATTAAGTAATAAGGCAGTAACAAACTAGAACTTTGTACGAAATCAAAGATCAAAATAATTTAACGAGGAAACCTCCTTGCTCAAGGGAGCAAAAACCATAGCTTTCCCACACAAGTACTCAACAATACACTATAATAAAACTCTTGATTACAGACTCAATTAAACGTAATTCTAGGCTCCACTAGTTTGCAATAACTCTATTACAAACCTACCTTGACAGCTCTACAAAGAACACACCTCAATACTGATTAACAGTAACCAATATTTAGCTCAGGTAACTCTACCTAAGCACTCCCAATAACAAAAGAGAGAGCATTAATCTTATAACATGAGTAATTTAATTACAGACCAAGACTCGACTCAAGAACAATCACACTTTCATTACCTGCAGAATTAAGAACTTGAGCAATATTGCAAAGTTTAGTTTTCACCTATTTCACAATTCTATATTTTGGTTATGCAAAAACTCACTAAATTGAGAAGCATTCTTTTTCTTTTATAGTGGAATAATGAGTAGGGTAGAAATCTGATTAGGCTAGGTACCCTAATGGGTACAAGTTCACCTTCTTAGTTTGTTACACTAAAAGACAAAACTGAGCAGGGAAGTGATAGTTGTACTAAATTCATGAAGACCTAGGGACCTAGTCCCTTGTTGTCAGCTGCTCACCATCAAAACAAGATATAGAAATTTGAAAACGCAAGAACTTGGTCCCTCGTTGTAAGTTGATCATCATCAAATTAAGATATAACACTTATCCCATGTCCAGGTTGTCTCAGAAGAATTTTAAATTCCAAAGGTTTGATTCTTGCATAAGAGTTTTCAAGAGTTGAGGACTCGAATCACTACCGCTCTAATTTTAACTCTGTACGAGGGATCATATGGTTTTATTATAATTCTTCCAGATTTTGGTTGTGTTTTGAAATAGTAGGACAAAGTTATAGCATATGCATCTAAATAGATCAAGCCTCATGAGAAGAATTACTCAATTTATGATCATAAGTTGGCATCAGTTATTTTTTCCATTAATATTTGGAGGTACTACCTCTATGGGGTTCATGTTGATGTGTTCATTGATCAAAAGAGTCCTCTTGGTCTCAAGTTAATTATATGAAGGTTGATAGTTTCAAATTACTATTATGATTTCATTTTTCGAATTTCTTCCTCTCTCTTAAGCTAGTATCAAGTACATGCAGTTCCTAACATTTGTAACTGTTCAAAAGGAATTCAATATGAAGGAAATCATAATACATGCAAGATTACCAATTTTGAATGACCTTGCACTAAGTTTACTTTATTAATCCATTAGGGTTCCCACAACCCTAGTGACGGGGTTTAGCTACTCATGGTTTTAAGAACACACATAGATATCATTGGTGAAAGAATAATGATGAAATTATGAAGAATAAGAATGAAATCCAAAAATCTCAAATTAATTGTAAACCCTACAAACAAATAACAATAATACTAAGACTAATAATGTATCTTAGAACACAAAATAATATCTAAAGTGTATAAAGTTCATAAATAGATAATAAAACATCAAAAGGGTATTTATAGATATACAAGAAAATCTATCCTAGCAGTGTAGGAAACTTGAGTTGGCACCAATACACGAGGTAACCTATGAGTCATTGGATGTACCTATGAATTGTAGGTTGACTCGTAGGAATCAGATGAAATTTAGTTTTACAGAACAACAACTCACGAATCAACCAATGACTCATAGGCACTACCAATAAGTCTTAGGTTGACTCAGGGGTAACTTTCCATATACTCTTCATCTCTTTTTCTCGTTCTTTGCTACAAACCTTATTTTCTTGCAAAATCAACACAAAAGCACATCATATCTAACAAGAAAAAACCTAAGTTCATGCACAATTTCCATGTTTAAAGCATCAAATATTCCCTGAAACTATGGAACATCACTACTTATGATGAGATGAAGTTAGGATCATTGTTAGGACCAATTATTATCCTTTGCCTATCACGGTTTGTACTTGAACTTGATCACTTTTAGGCTTTCCAAGGTACATTACTCAGTATGGCCCTATAGTTTTAACATACGATCATGGAATGCTATAATCGGATCATTGAACTATTGAAGTTTTAAGACCTTACAACAATTGTAGTATCTTCTAAAGACCATTTGATATGATTGTTCTTCCAAGGCAAGATCATAGAAATCTATCATTTGATCCACTTGCACTTAACTCCTGTTGATGTAAATTTTCCTTTGACTCACAATCACATGGTATGATCATGACATTAACTCATTATCGTGGTTTCTTATCTGAGACACCTTTGATTTGTAGCATCACTGATTCAATGGTATGAAAGCCTAGGTAAAACTGTTCTTTGATCCCACAATCGTGGTATGGTTTGCTTGATGCCAATTTATCCAATGATAAGCATATTTCTTTTCTAAGTCCAAAAACACTGCAAGCACTAAAAGAAATACATAAAATCCACAAAAGTTCCCTTATACTTACAAATATTTTGTATTTTAAGCGTCTTAAGCATGGTATGTTTATGACACATCAATGCAAGAGCCAAAGTGTTATATTCAAATAATACTCAGATTGGGGAAACATTATTGAATTAGTCAAAATTGGATAAACAATTGAAAATAGCCTTAAGACCAAAAATTTTGTTAGAGTAGTTGTGCAGATAAACTCTTTAGTGTCTTTGAGAAAAAAAATATTTTAGCCCAAGTGTAAGTTCAAGTAAACTTCTCAGGGTTTGGATTCAGGAATCCATCACCATACAAATCATACTCTTTAAGTTGACCAAGTTTCTAGCCTGCCTTTTATGTATAATCCAATTATAGAATACCAACCCTAAATTATCAAAATCCTCATCATAACTACCAAATTCCTCCAGATACACACTAATAAGTCTATACATAATCCCATTCCTATCCAAATTGTAAAAGCTACCACCAAATCTCTCCTTAAGTATACCCAAATACATAAAATCTACCCAATCCAAACCTTAAAAAAACCTCCACGAATCTTTACTCCTTTAACCAAAATCTAAACATAACTTTTTAAAAGACTAAAAAAAGCTGGACAAATAAAAATAGCTGGTCTAAGAAAGCTACAACATCAATACAAAAGTTTATAAATCTGACCAACTTTGTACTTACCATTTAGAAGAAGCTAGGCACACTATTAAGGTCTATATTTATCCGAAACACCTAATTTATATTCTAAATTACCACTCCTAATGTTATACTAATCCTTTTCTGAATGATGAAGCAGTAACCATTAACATAGGTGAAAGAAATAAAGATTAATATGTAAGTAGGGCAATAATTTAAGCAAATCCTAATGATTTTGAGGTATTCTTAGCCTCTCTAAGCATTGATGTCACAAAAACTATAAGAAAAAGGCTTATTTAAGATCAACTTTCAGGGATGAGTCAATAATTTGGTCTCTAAAAGTATACTTATTCGGATGAGATTAAATTACGGTCCTTAATATTATCTTATTGCGAAGGTAAAAAATACGGTCCCTAATTTTTTTTAGCTGGTCCCAAATGTTAATTGGGAGCTTTGAGAGGGAAAAAATAAATTACCAAATGTTATTTATGCGCCATTCATTTTAATTTCAACATTACTGTTAAAAATTAAGAGAAGCTAAGGGCCGACTCATTTTTATTTACCCAAAAAAAAAATAATTGCAAGGTCTACTTCATCTGCTTCTCTCAAAATTGCAAGCTAAAAATAAAGCAATTTCATCTGCTTCTCTCAAAATTGCAAGGTCTGGGTCTCTTAAATTGCAAGATCTAGTTCTCCACTGCGTCATCCAGCTAAACTATTATCAGATTTTCATATCAACTACATTATCAGGTAATATTATGAGTAAGTTAGGTCATATTTTTAATTCTTTTTATAGATAGATTTTTTTACTTCACTTCTCTCTTTCTTGTTGACCCAAGCTCATGCAAAGTATTTGGAATACTAATAATTATTGTGTAAAGTTTGAAACTAGGAATATTGGGTTGTAGGTTAAAGATTGAAAAAGTATTTGAAATTTTATTGTGGGTTTGTTTCCCTATTGTGTTGAATTGAAAAAGTTCTTTGGAGACTTGTAGTAGAACTAAAAACTAATGTGTTTAATTCAATATGGGTTTGTCTCTATTCAAATTTTTCAGATGGATTGAAGATTTAGTTGAAGATTTTTGGCCTTTCAGATTCTGTTTTCTTAACTATTAGCTATGGATGGAATCATATCTTTATAGTTCTCTTTGTTTACAATTAGATTCTACCAAATCTGCTACTCAAGGATGAAAACCGACCCTTCTTTTCTCCATGTACAAAACAATTTTTGCAATACACTCAAATGGTTGAACCAAGTATGTTTTCTCAAATATATTATGTTATTATTTATAGAAGTGAATTTTAATACAAAAAATATTTATTAATATAATTTCCTTGCTTCTTCTTCCTAATTTGATTTCTTTACCTGGATATGTTCCATTAAGGAGTTGGTTCATTGATGATGATAATGCTGAAACAATCCTTGGAGTAGACCATATTTGCCCCGAGAGATATGCAAGCATTTTGTCAAGTCAGTGGATTCTGCTTATTAATTTGAACCCTGGCCACTTAATCCTGAAATGGTTTCTTAATTTCATTTGTTTTTTTGTACTATAAGAAAGCTTATAGAAACTATACAACTGATTTGAACTGATGGATTTTGCATACACCTCTTGTTCATTTTTTTAGAATATAATGACATTATGACTTCTCTATTTAATAAACTTGAATTTTATTTTTCTTGCATATAATGGGATCTTAAATAGAACTTGAAATTTATTAGTTGATTCTTGCATATGATGGGATCTTAAATAGAAATTTCTTTAGTTTTAAGGACCTCTACATTAATGAGATTGAGTATCGATGAATCAAATCACCAACCTGATAGATTTTATTTTGCATTATCCAAGATTTTCAATCGAACTGATTAGTTCATAAATAATTAGGTGGAATCTTTCCGAAGAACATTCTTGAATTCAATTATTTTCATCTCGACTAACTTCAATGATAAAGAATGGAAAAATACTACTAGACCACCTGTAATGTTAATATTATTCTCAAGGTTATTGTACCAAAGTCCAGTTATTTGTGTTATAAGTCATTTTACTTTAGCTATTGTGAGTGAATAGCTTCCTATGTTGCTCTCATTTTCTATATATGCTAAGGCAAGGAACTCCAGAACTTCTTTATTCAACCTACCTCGAATTTCAATTAGTATATTCAATTTTTTTTGACACAATATGGAGAATCTTAATGACCTTTCAAATACATTTGAAAAGCATTTCTGTTCGCGATCTATGCTTATGATGATGATGAAAGTCTTTACTTTGTAGTAAGTTTTATAAGAGCTAATGACGTCAATACGCTTCCTATTTGTAGATTATTGACCTTTTGTGCCTCGTGTTTTACTGTTACTGCTAGAATGACCTTTTTCATAATGTATTGGTGAGCTATTGAAATATATGAGGAGCTTCAACGTAGAACCAGACATTTTTCACAACCATCCTACCTGCTTTGGGTCAAGCTGAGAAGTTAGCCATTGGTCAAGTGAATTATGGGTAATATGTGAGAACAATATCATCACCGATTCACGTATTCAAATCCCCCCTGACCAGCATGTATTCAGGTTGTGTGGCTGTATGTATTCAAGGAGGCACATTATAGTTTTCAGGTTTCATTTCTAGCTCTGACTTACTATGTAAAGTTTCAAGTTCTCGAAGTACATTCTATACACACTTCTCGACAGATTAATAATCGAAATTAAGAAAATAACTTTACTTATGCTTTAGTTACTCGGATACATTTAACTTATAAAGAACCAAAAAGTGTCTCATGACAATTTAGAGATCAATAATAAAGGGTTTCAAATGAATTAAAGAAAATAGATTATACAATGACTACTATTGCAAGAAGATAAGGACTTGTGCACTTTTTGTTGCACCAGTTATCTGCAAACAAAACCAAGTAGAGAGAGAGAGATCTCACTTACAGAAAAGGAAAAGTAAAATCATCAAATAATCCTTTTTTTTCCAGCGTAGTCCCTCATTTTTTGTAGGATAAGTCGGTGCATATGCGATTATACAGTTTTGCCTTAAAAGTAACTGATAGTTGCCTGCATGTGATTTGAAGTTCATAGGTTCATGCCGTGAAAATAGCCTCTTACATAAATACGTCGTAAGATTGCGGAAATAAGCATAGGTAGAAAATTTAGTGCATCGGGCTACCCTTAGTTGCACTTCATTAGAGCTACTTACGTAACACTAAAAACTCAGCCCATTTTCGCCCGTCCTTCCTCATTGCTATCGATTGCTGAATCAGGGTGAGTAGGAAGTTGAATTTTTGTTACTTCTATCACTTGTGCTTCTGATATCAAGCATAATTTTTATTACTTAATGCGCAACAGGTCAAAGATTATAGAATGAGGTTGAAAAATATTTTAAGTTAATGGGCACATCCTTTTTAGCATAATGAAAATGATAAATCCATTCTATGGTTCTTTTTTGTTAATTGGGTGAATGTTTGGATCAACTTTGGGTCTTCTATGTAAAGTTGGTTATCACTTTTTTCTGAATGACTCCCAACTCTACTTGTATATTCGATGAATGTTTTTTTGTTGTTCATGTTTAACTATATAGTTGGTCCATAATACGGGTATTAGTATCTATTATTTCCTTTTTCTTTGGTCAGTTGTATATTTTCTTTTATATTCATAAATTTTTTATAACTACTCAATTGGCAAGAAGGGGTAGAGGTTGAGAGATTCATGGTGTTGAATCCATGTTTATTTCCTATATGTTAGAAATAAACACGTATATGTCCCATTCCAGTTCCAAAAAAAGGAGAAAAGAACAACATTATCCATTTCTTTATCCTCCAGTATCTTATATGTTTGTTTTTCACATTAATGTATTCATACATATCTGTAAAAAAACTCTTATTCTTGTGAACCTCTAAGTTTTAGATTGAAGGTGTTATTGAAATCCATTTTGGGCCAGATCATGGAAAGCTTGCCGATGGTTTTCAATGCAAAAGTCTCAGCTTATAGGCTGCCGATGTCATATATTCTTACCTGTACCGGGATGTTTTCAAGTACTATTTAGTGTTGTCATTTGTACGTTAGTACTACAACTTTTTTCCAGCCTAATAGAGTTTGAATGGTACAGATGTCAATTCTTCAGAAGCAGTATCATGATGAGTTAAAAAAAGAACTTCAATGTTCCCAAATTTCTGATGCTTCAGATTGGAATAAGGAGTGTGTTTCTGCGCTCATTGATATTGAAGAATATTCTCTTCCAGATTTAAGTAAAATTTCAAAGGATGAAGACAACATGTCCAAGCTTGGGATGTAGCATAAAAAATAGAAGCTAATGAAAGCTATGGAGGTAATGTTCTTCAATGCTTTCATAGTTCCACACAATGTTATATTTCTGTACCTTAGCATGATTGATCTATTTAGGTGTAGCTACTGCATTTGTTTTCTTAAAACAATTAATTTTTTATTAAAGAAGAAATGCCATTGAAAATATTACTTTATTCCTCATGTAACAGAAGTGTCATAGTTAAAGTGGTAGCAGCTATTACAGTTACTAAACTATGAAATGTTAACTTGGTAGCAGATATTTAAGTTGCTTGAATGGTGACACATAACAATGTTACTCATCATACCAACTACAGAGTAGTTTAATGATGAACAATTAGGTGAAACAACACACAATTGCATCACACCACAGTTTAATGATTTGATTACTTTTTGTCATCATATTGTAGTTTCAGCATCAAACTGAGTTCACATGTTGGCACTTTGTGTACAACTTTCTTCAACATGAGCACTTGAGGTTTCCCATTCGCGACTTATTCATACACAAACAAACACTAAGTGCTTTATTGCCCATAAGGAACTCAATTAAAATTTGTTCAATGAAAATATAGTCATCATATGTTTAACTGTAATGAATCTGGTGCTCATCATGTTTTCTCTACAGTAATATGCAACAAAAGGTGTTCTAAAATTTTTCTATATGAACATACTGGTATTCACTCTCTTTTTCCTTTGTGTACTATGATTTCCTAAAATGAATCTTACCGAAATGTTTAATTTTACTTGTTTGCCACTTGTATTCAGGTCTCAAGTTTAGACTGATATACAATATTGCTCTCGACTCTATGTTGGATACCCCTTTAGAGAATTCACCTTTTTTTAGAGGTTTTGTCAAAAGAGATAACATCATTTTCTAGGATTATTTGACAAACCATTCTGTTAATATACTTAAAGATGTTAGCTATTTTGGTTGATGAATTGTGTAAATAGTATTGTGACTATAGTTTTGTATGTTGTACTTCTTGTGGGATGTTAATTCAAAGTATTGGTAATAATATTGATAATTTTGTTTATATACATTTGATTATCTATAATATAAGTTGTATATTATTGGTTTCCACAATTCTTTTTGTCCAAAACTCTCTTTTTAATTCATCAATTTTAATTCAAAATTGTAAAAATACTTCTTTACAGACAAACATTGTATTGTCCTTAAAACAATTTATGGACCAGATTTTTGGTCGTAAAGGCTATCAAAGGATCAGGTGGTTAGTGTATTTGGGACGAGATATACTGCCGCTAAAAGATAATTAGGACCAAACAGTTATTCTATTTGGGACGAGAAATATCATCACAAAAGGATAACTTGGACCGAATTTTTGTCCATCACAAAAGGTTTCTAGGACCAACTTTTTTGCGTCGTCACTATTGAGCATTAGTGGCGGATCCTGTTAGGACGGGACAAAATCAGTTTTTTTCCGTCCCTAAAGACCATTTGGGACGAGATTTGGACTTTTTGGGACCAGATTTTCCTTCCTTATAGGCTATTTTTCTTGTAGTGAAAAATATAATCCTGTAATGAATTATAAGGAGGTCGTTGAATCAAATCTAGAATCCAAATAGGTTGGGGTCAATCCCATAGGGAATATGGCTAGCAGCTAGGTCAATGCGATTATTTCAACTATTAATCAGTGACATGAAAATGAGGTTTTGAAGTAAGAAGAAAACTATTTGAATCTTTTAATAACAAGTAGCAGAGTATTAAATTGTGGTTTGTAACAATCAGTGCTAATAGACTACAACTATGTTCCCCCTGATTTTGTAACTCAATAAGCACAGTGTATTGCTGATCTATCTCAATGCTTAAACTGCAAAATGAATAATTTAGGTTCCCTAAAATGACTTTTGGCCCCTATTAAATGAATGTTACTTAGTCAGCTACCAGGTCTATAAGTATTTGTGTAATAACGGTTACCCTTGATCTCAGATTTGCTATTCTTTGACAAGGCTAAAGCAATTAGATAAGGGTTGATAGCCTTAAATCTATGCCGTTGATACCTTTTTCTGTTACTTATCTCTATTGTCTAGAAAGTAAGAATTAAAATGAGTCTCATTTAAAAGCAATCAATATAAGGAGAAGAAAAATACATGCAAAAATACCGTTCTAGAATTACTACGTACTTTAACAAACTTTATAAGTTCATCATGGTTCCCACAACCCTATTTATGGAATTAAGCTAGTCATGTCCACAAGATCATAATCAAAATTTATAGAAGAAATTATAATATAAACTTATGATTTGAATAGAAGAAATCTAGAATCTTTAGTTGTTAAAGAACACTTAATAATCAAGAACTAATGGATGTTATTGATCAAAAACTAAGAGAATTGTTGTTCTCAAGCAATAAAATATGTAATAAAATCCTGAGGGGTGCATAAACTTATATAAAAATGAAGAAAAGAATAAACCAATTTTCTTTGGCTTTCGTGGCGGCTTCAAAATCTCTATAGAACAAAAGTTATATAAAATTTTTCTTAAAGATTTTCATAGGTATAGGGAAAAATCTCAAATAAAATAATTCAGTTCCAAATGGATTGGAAAACCCAATCTTGGACTAACCTAGAAGTCGCATCTAATTAACTCTTACATGCCTCTACCTATTAATTGCTAGCTTGTGTTTTTTCGATCACTGCCCCAAATTTGATTTCATTCCTTTTGTTCTTCTTTCTCATTCATCATTATGTGACATTGTGGGCTGGTATGTCCACTTATATGAATTTAAATTTTAATTGTAATTGATTACTTCACATATATATTATTATGTTAAATTTAATCCATTATGTTACCTGCGTGAATTCCTTATATAATTTCTTTCTTTATATTTAGTTTTTCTCCATAATTCTTCATCTTTGCACTAGTTTAACGTACACATAAAAATACAATATAAGAATAATTCATGAAACTAATGTCGAAGAAAGATAATAAAATACTAAATGTGAGGATATATATATATATATTGAAAATGGTCATGCTATGATCAGGAAAGAACTTATTATTGAAATTACTGGTGCACAAGCTATGAATCATTTAGGAGGTGTTATTCTCCAAAATAGTAGCCTCTATACTAATCTTTAACTATTTGATCATGAAATGAAAGCGACGATCTATGGAGAGAAATTAGGAATTTTTTCAAATATTGCTATATGGTTATGAAAGAGTTCACAAAAGCATCATGCATTTAGGATGTCGGGATAGGAGAACTGTTGAACAACTAGACATATACTCTGCTTATGTTTGTCTGATTGTCTGATAGATAAAAGACAAACTTTAGATTTTATATCTTACTTTCCATATTTTATGTCTTAAATATTTTTCAGAATATAAAGACCCGTACATGTGTAGGTTATTCCAAAGTTTTTGCATATTTATATTTAATGACAAGCCTCCCCTTACTTGAAATTGATTACAGTTTACTTAATTTTTTACAATATTAAGTTGTCATTATCTAATATTGATTTCATTATAAGTAATTTAAACTAAGAAAAATCATGTTATGTCATGATCTGATTGAACAAACTGAGGTAACTTATGATGTGTTAGATGAGTATGATAAAAAAACTATGGCCTCGACATTTAACGAAAGAGTTAAAGCAATATGAGATCCAAGAGAAACCAACTTTTCAAAATTTTTTTTTGTAAATTTGAGAGATGATGATCAAGTCAAAGAGACTAGAGTCATTTACATATGTAAAAAGCATAAAAGAGAGAAATTATCAATTTTATCAAACAAGATATCGATGTATTCATCTAGTCTTATGATGATATGCTAGAACTGACCACAAACATTGATGTTCCAAATTTCACAACACTTTTTATGCTTAAAACATGAAAATTCTATATGTTCTTGAGTGTGGTTTGATAGATATCATTTGTTGTTATTTAGGAAGAAAGGTTGTGGAAGCAATTATGAAAAAATATTCTAAAAAAGCTAATTATGAATTTTGAAGTCTTATGTACAACTCGTAAAGTCAATATATGAGTTATAGTAAGGCTCATAGGGATGATCAGATATTGTGCAAATTGAAGATTAATACAATGACTCATGTCTTGAGAGTATTAGTCACACTGAGATTGATATATGGAATCCTGAAATGTGCATGTACCCCCATTCCTATGAGCCAAACCACGATCCTTGAAGTCAACATATATGTTTTTCTAAGATATATTAAGTTTAGAGATAAAAGTGTGAAAATCAATCTTAAGATCATGTGTCAAACCACGATTCGAAGACCAATATTACAAATCATGGGATGATATAGAGCCAATGGAGAATTTTTATTGATTTAATGCAGGTTACGAGTGTAGACGTCTATACTACGAGTTGTACTGTCAAAGTATGAATCGTAACTGCTGCCAGACTTGTAATAAATACTTTATTTGTGGTCATTATTTAGGATAGCATTGGTTATTGTTTATATATAATTTTCTTATGTTTAGTCTCATAATTTATTTACTCAAAACTTATTGTTTAATTTTGTGTTAATAAGAGACACCATATTTTTGGGTTCTTGAGCAATTAAGTACATGGATTCTGGGTTATTGACTTTGTTCTAATAATTCAAGATTTTGGATTTTAATTATTCATCTTGTAAGATCATAATCATGTTTACTACCATATATTCTGGTATATTTTTATAAACAAGAGTAGCATAACTAGGATTAGTGCTATGCTCGATTCGAATGCTGAGCATCAAATCAAACACTATACAATTGAGCATCCAAATTGTGCGTAATACAATCTTACTATGCTCGATTTGGATGTTGAGTACCAAAACCTACTAGTTATGCTCGATTTTGAATAAGCATGCTAAAAGTGACATGATGACCTAAACATGGAACTGAAATCTATAACTATTGCAATGACCAATTAATAAATATGTAACATAATAAAGTGGTTAATACACTAAATATAAGATCAAAAGAGATCTAAGACTAATCTGTGATAGGTTTCTATAACCATCATATAACATGTGAGAAGCATAGAATCCAACCTGTAACCTAAGTTGGGAGGGTGTTTTGTATCTTGCCAAGGGTACGAACCATGATTGGAGTGAATTAACTCATTAGCCTATTAAGGGAAAGAGAGACACTCTCAGCTAACGAGGACCCCTTTAACCTATGATGGAACATAATTTAGGACTTGGATAATCTGAACACTTGTCCTCTCGAAGCTAATTCCTACTCCCAACTAAAAATAAACTGACATATTTAAATGCTCAACAATTATGATATTCTCAAACTGAAAGTTAAGTGCTTTATATGAAAGCACTCTTATCCATAAAAACTAAAGAACTTAATATTCAACTAACAATATATGATATCCTAGATCATTGGGTGTTCATAACCCACCTTCTCTGAAAAATTCAACTATTATGCAAATTTTATAATTGAGTGAATTAAGAAATTTAATAACTCAAATCCAACAATCATGAGGTTCAAAATATAATTAGGGTTTATTATATTAATATGTAAAGATCTTGAAATTCATGTTGAAACATGGGTTTATAACTCAATGGTATTAAGGGACTAGATATCAAGAAAATCACAACATTCATGAACCCAATGAGCCGAAAAAAGAAATAAAGAAGAACCCTAGTTTGCCCTGGGAAACAAAATTGCTTTCTTTTCTCTGTTAAGGCTAATTATCGAATGAACTTGGGTTATGAGAGGCTTAGGGTAGTATTTAACAGTAATACCCTATATTCCCCTATCATGATTTAAGTCCCAATGCATGAGCATTCATATTTAAAATTTTTGAAATACTCATTATTTTATAGTTTAGAGTCTGTCATTGCGTAGGAAATTCAATAAGCTTTCCAACGATGTAAAATTCACTGAAATCCGATAACTGGGTTAGAAATTATGGAAATTTTAAGTTTCAGTCGTTAAACATAATCATTTTGGTCACTAGCGCATTGTGGATCCCATCTAAATAACATTTATCAACTTCTAGTAAGGAACCACGATATTGGGGCATCTCGCCAATCCGCGATCCTGGTGCGTCGCGCCAGGGCCTCAAATTGGGATATTTTAGTTTTCCAATTCCACCTTTTTAATTTCCCAGGGGATGTTTAGTCATTTTCCTAAGCCTTTAACTCATCCTGAGCACAAATTTAAAGTATAATAAGGAATCATATTCCCATTATTCTTAAATTTTTCAAAAAGGGATCCATTCTCTTCAAGAACACAAAAACCCTATCTCTCAAATATAAGGACAAATCTCAAGAACTCTCCATCAACCCTCTCAAATACATTAACTGAGGTATGTTAAATTTTCATTCATGGGTTCCTTTCACCCATGGAGTTCAAGTATTCCATTTAACTTACAAAATTGTGATCTTTTCAAGTTATTTTATTTTAAATTATGATTGCACCATGAATTTTCATGAAATATGATTTTACACCATGTATAGATGAAATTATTGTAGTTATTCAATTCTCCATATTTTAATGTTATCATTCATTGAATTAATCATGATTTAGTACGATTCATGTTGAATTCAAGCTATTAGTACAAGTTCCCTAACATTCCTATGATTTGACCGAACTATGAACTACAAGTGTTTGATAAAATGCCTACAAGAATACATATTTGATAAGATCCTTCATGCTATGTCCTCTAAGCTTAAGTATCATGTTACTATTATTGATTTTGAGTCCATGGGGTAGTGAATACTCGAAAACCATAGATGCTTATTTAGTCTTGTCTTAGTATCTTCAAAATAACATCAGAATACTTATTATGAGCATTACTAGATCAGTCAGTCAAACTTAGAACAGTCAATAACTCAGCGTCATTCAGTTAGGAGTAGGACTTATCACTGAGTGAGTGTAGGGATGGAATATTCCCTGTAAGATAGGCAAAGTCGCTAGTAGCAGTCCCTAAACTCTAGAAATACGTAGCCAATGTAGGGTATGAGAAGTCTCCCATTAGTGTAGGCTTGACTATCTTGCAGGGGTCACCCTTCAGTTCAGGATTGACACCCTTACTTCTTTGGGATCGTACATCAGTATAGTGGATCCACACAGCCAGCTTTAGTACTCATGGCATGGTATTGACACCCTTCCAACTGGGATTACAGGTTGGACCCTAATTAGCTCAGATTGGGGAATCTCAGTTAGATGATAGCTCCCACAATCTCATTCCAATAATCAAATCAGTAGTTCAGTCTCAGTGTTGTTTGACCAAGGCATATAGATATCAGTTATTTCAGTATTTCATTTTACAGACTTATATTCAATTCATGTTATATGCTTGGTCATGCATCCCCAGTATACACAGATTTCATGTACCTTCAGTATTTACAGAATTTCATGCATAGACTGTATTTATAGATTTCACATATTCTCAATATCTATAGATTTCATGATCTCTATTTAGTATTCCATGTTTTGGATGTATATTCAGATAATTATTATTCCTATTCATGAAACCATACATGCCATCCTGCCTTATTTAGCTTACCAGTATATTCAAAATACTGATCGTATACCTCTTTTTTGTGCTATGATATATTATATCATAGGTTCTGATGCCCAGTTCTTGGATCGCACTTAGACTTCCTAGACACTCAGTAGTAGCAGTGGTGAGTCCTCATACTTCAAGGATGGATTATTTTATTTCATGCTTTTAGTCTAGTAGTTAGTTGGAGTTAGTTGGGGCCTATCCCTTCAACTCACCGTTATTCAATTTAGAGGCTTTCAGGCAATACAGTCAGTTATTCAGTATTTAGACTTTAGTTGACATGACAGTTAGTTGTTCAGTTTATCTCAGATTTCAGTATTTATTCAAACTCAGATAGTTATTTCTTCCAATTTATAATTCAGTATCTATTCAATTATTAAAACCTTATGGCATATTAGTTATTCTTCCACATTTATGATTGTGTTATTCAGTACTCACAGCAGGTACCACCTCATGGGTTAGCTTATGGTCTCTTAAGATTATAAGCATCGCGTGACACCTAGGGTGTACTCTCGGGGCATTAAAAACTTGGTATCAGAGACTACGATTTTGAAGTATCCTAGGAAGTCTAAAAAACGCGTCAAGTAGAGTCTTGTGCATGGGTTTATAGCATACCACACTTATGGGCATGAGGCTACAAACCGTTTAGGAAAAGTTTCCCTTCTTTCAGTATTCATGTCAAGTGAGTGAGAATGAGCTCAAGTTAAACTCTAAGTCTAATCCATTTCTTCCTTCCATTTACAGAATACGCCACACAAAAAGAATAATAGAAGAAGAGCAGGAAACCAGCCAGCATATTTGTCCCTCTAGGCAGAATCTCTAGACGAGCATGTCTCTCATGCAAAATTCAGGGATGCATTCACCACTTTGGTAAATTCTGTAGCAGCTCAGAATGAATGGCCAGCTACAATTCTAGCCAACCTAGTGGCTAATACTGGTGCAACCAGAATTTGGGACTTCACTTGAATGAATCCTCCTTCCTTCATAGGATCCAAGTCTGAAGAGGATCCACGAGAATTCTTAAATATGGTTCAAAAGGTAATGGATGCTATGGGGTGATATCTAATAAGAGTGATGAGGTGGCTACATATTAGTTGCAGGATGTAGCCTATACTTAGTTTAAGCAGTGGAAGGTAGATAATGATGTTAATGTAGGGCTTGTAGAATGGGAAGAGTTTGCTACAGCTTTCTTAGACAAATTTTTCCCATTAGAGTTCATGGAGGCCAAAGTATTAGAATTTATTAACTTGAGGCAGGTCAGTATGAGGTGAAAGAGTATTCCCTTAAGTTTACTCAGTTAGCTAGATATGCTCCTCATGTGGTAGCTGACAGCAGGTCCAAGATGAGTAAGTTTGTGTCTGGCATATCTGATTGTGTGGTCAAGGAGTACAGGATCGCAATGCTTATTAGGGTGATGTAATTGTCTAGATTGATGGTCCATGCTCAAAAAAGTAAGGAATAAAAGGTTAAGAAGAGAGCGAGGGAATAAGAGTACTAGGACAGGTAGTTTTAATTTCAGCCAGCCAAGTTTAGAAGGTGGTAACCGCCCTCAGTTTCATCAAAGGTCTTCAGCCCCAGTACCCTCTTTAGCCAGTGCCCCAGTACTCAAATTCAGAAGTGATAATAGGGATAGAGCACCAGGCTCTAAGTCCCAAGGTAGTGTTAACAGTGCCCATATGAACCCTCTATATCAAAAATCATTAGAAAGAGTGTAGTGTGGGCTGTGATGTGTGCTTCAAGTGTGGAAAGCTAGGCCATCAAATTCAGAAGTGTCTGGTAGTTGGTCAAAAGGTAGGGATTTGCACCAACAGGGATAGTCCCATCGGCGTCAGTTCCATCTGGTCGCCTGACTCAGTAGCGTACCATTTCCAGTGCTACTAGTGGTCAGCATCTGAACAGATTATATGCTCTCCAGTCCCGTAAAGATTAGGAAAATTCTCCTGATATAGTTACTGGTACATTACAGGAATTTCACTTACATGTTTATGCTTTACTAGACCCTGGAGTTTTTTTTCTTTTATAACTCCATATATAGCCGTTAATTTTAGAGTTAGTCCCGAAACTCTGGTAGAGCCCTTTTTAGTGTCTACCCCAGTCGGTGTTTCTATTGTAGCCAGGCAGGTATACAGAAACTATCCGGTTATAATATCTCATAAATTTACCTCAATTAATCTCGTGGATTTAGAGATGATGGATTTTGACATCATTCTCAGCATGGATTAGCTCCACTCATGCTATGCCTTAGTTAATTGTAGAAACAAAATAGTTTATTTTTAGTTCTCGGGTGAACCGGTCCTTGAATGGAGGGGTACTACCACATCGCTTTAGGGTCAGTTTATTTCATACCTTAGAGCAAGAAAGCTGATATCCAAGGGGTGTATTTACCATCTTGTTCGAGTCAAGGACTTTGGCTTAGAAACTTCTACTCTTGAGTCAGTACCAGTAGTAAATAGATTCTCAGATATGTTCCTTGAAGATCTTCCTGGAGTTCCTCCCGAAAGGGAAATCGACTTTGGAATAAAACTTCTTCCAGACACTTAGCCTATATCTATTCCACCATACATAATGGCTCCAACTAAACTCAAAGAACTAAAAGAACAATTAAAGGATCTCATAGATAAGGGATTTATTAGACTCAGCATCTCCCCATGTGGAGCACCAGTTCTATTCGTGCGTAAGAAATATGGTTATCTAAGAATGTGCATAGACTACCATCAGTCGAAAAAAGTCACAGTCAAGAATAAATATCCACTTCCTAGAATAGATGACTTGTTTGACCAACTTCAGGGTGCCAACTAATTTTCCTAGATAGACCTCAGATCCGACTATCATCAGCTCAGAGTCAAAGAATGTGATAATCCGAAAATAGATTTTCAAACTCGATATGGTCACTTTGAATTTCTAGTCATGTCCTTTGGTCCTACGAATGCCCCAGCAGTCTTCATTGACTTGATGAACCGAGTGTTCAAGAAATACTTGGATATTTTCATCATAGTCTTCATTGATGACCTTTTTGTTTACTCCCCTTATGAAAATGATCATGCAGACCATCTCAAAATAGTGTTATAGACTCTTAGAGATCACCAGTTTTTCTCTAAATTTAGTAAGTTTGAACTCTGTCTAAGATCAGTAGCTTTCCTTGTCCATATTATTTATGGTAATGGTATTAGAGTTGATCCTTAAAAGACCTAGGCGGTGAGAAACTAGACTAAACCCATCTCTCCATCAGATATTAGGAGTTTCTTTAGTTTAGCTAGCTATTATCGTTGATTTGTTGAAGGGTTTTCTTCTATTACATCCCTTATGTCCAGATTGAATCAGAAGTAAGTTAAGTTTCAGTGGTCAGTTTCTTGTGAAATTAGTTTTCAGGAGTTAAAGACTCGACTTACCTCAACTCTAGTTCTTACCTTTCCAGATGGTTCAGATAGGTTTGTTTGTACTGTGATGCATCTAGAGTAGGTTTGGGTTACTTTCTTATGCTGAAAAGTAAGGTCATTGCCTATACCTCTAGACAACTTAAATCCCATGAGAAGAATTATCTTAGTCATGATCTCGAGCTAGCAACTGTAGTATTTGCCTTAAAGATTAGGAGGCATTACTTGTATGTGGTGCATGTTGATTTGTTCACAGATCACAAAAACTTGTAGTATGTGTTCTCTTAGAAAGAATTGAGTTTATCAGAGGAGGTGCTTAGAGTTATTGAAAGATTATGACATGAGTGTTCTATATCATCCGAGGAAGGCTAATGTATTGGCAGATGCTTTTAGTAGATTATCTATGGGTAGTGTTACACATGTAGAGGATAGTAATAAGAAATTAGCTCAGGAAGTTCATCAACTTACTCGACTAAGTGTCCACCTGGTTGATTCAACAGAAGGTAGTATATGGGTGCAGAGTAGTTTAGAATCCTCTCTAGTTTCTAAAGTAAAGACAAAGAAGGATAGAGATCCCCGTCTAGTTACATTGAAAGAATCAGTCAGATATCAAAGGGTGGAGGTTTTCTCCCAAGGGGGAGATGGTGTGCTGCCTTGTAAGGGTCGACTATGTGTGCCTGGTTTAGTGATTTGAGGCAACAAATTCTTTCAGAAGTGCATGGTGCGCACTACTCTATTCATTTAGGTGCCACTAAGATGTACCGTGATTTGCGGGAGATCTATTGGTGGAGTGGGATGAAAAGGGATATTGTAGAGTTTGTAGCTAAGTGCTCTATATGCCAGTAGGTTAAGATTGAGCACCAGAAGCCTAGTGGGTCCATGAAGGATTTCAGCATTCCCTAGCGGAAATGGGAAGAAGTGAACATGGACTTTGTGACGGGTTTACCTCGTACTCGTTATTAGCATGATTCCATTTGGTTTATCATAAATAGGATGACCAAATCAACTTATTTCTTGTTAGTCCATAAATCTTATTCAGCCAAGGACTATGCTAAATTCTATCTCAAAGAGTTGGTTAGGTTGCACGATGTTCCCTTGTCTATCATCTCAGATAGAGGTACCTATTTTACCTCTCATTTATGGAAAGTATTCTGAAAGGGTCTTGGTAACCAAGTCTACCTCAGTACAACCTTCTACCCTCAGACAAATGGTCAAGCAGAAAGGGCCATTTAGACTCTTGAAGATATGTTCAGAGCATGCGTAGTTGATTTTAAAGGTAGTTGGGATGACCACATGCCTTTGATTGAGTTCGCATACAACAACATCTATCATTCCAGTATCCATATGACTCCATTTGAGGATTTTTATAGTTGGAGATATAGATCTCAGGTTGGTTAGTTTGAAGTAGGTGAGGTCATGGTAGTAGGGCCTGACTTGGTGTTTGATGCCTTAGAGAAGGTTTAGTTGATCAAAGAAAATCTTAGAGCATCCCAGAGATGAAATAAGTCGTAAGTAGATGTGAGGAGAAATGATCCAAAGTTTGAGATCGATGATTCTGCATACTTGAAAATATCTCCCATGAAGGGGGTAAAGAGGTTCATCAAGAAAGGGAAATTCAGTCCCCGTTATGTCATTCCTTTCAAAATTTTCAGTCATTTTGGAAAGGTAGCTTACGAGCTTGAGTTGCCTTCAGATCTATCTTCAGTACACCTAGTGTTCCATGTCTCATTGTTGAAGAAGTGTATTGGTGATCCAGGTATTGTTATTCCCCAAGAAAGCGTGTACATGTTTAGAAAAATCTTTGCTATAAGGAAGTTCAAGTCGAAATTCTTGATCATCAAGTTCGTAGACTAAGGAACAAAGAAGTTTCACTAGTCAAATTTCTCTAGCGGAATTAGTCCGTTGAGGGAGCCAGTTGGGAAGCAGAAGCAGACATACGGACCAAGTACCCTCATCTTTTTTCTGCGAATTCAGATTCAGTTTAAGGTTCTAATCTTCTTCATATTTCTCTCTATCATGCTCAGTTTAAGTTGCACATCATGTTTATGTCATTTGTGCATTTACAAATAAGTTCAGTTAGGCATTCCATGCATTAGATATGCATGCTCAGTATGTAAAACTAGTCCACCAGTTTTCTTCAACTTAACCAGTCTCATTCAAGGATGAATGATCCCAAGGGGGAGATATTGTAATACCCCGTATTTTCTTAGCATGATTTAAGTCCCAATGCATGAGCATTCTTATATAATTTTTTTGTAATACCCATTATTTTTCAGTTTAGAGCCTACCATTGCGTAAAAAATTCAATAAGCTTTACAATGATGTAACATTCGCCCAAATCCGATAACCGGGTAAGAAAATATGGCAATTTTAAGTTTCAGTCGTTAAACATCATCATTTTGGTCAATAGCGCATCGCGAAGCCCTAAAAATGACAATTGTTAATTTCCAGTAAGGGACTGCGATATTGGCATGTCACTCCAAGGACCCAGTTCACATTTGGCGATTTCCAGTGATACTCCATGATAATGGCATATCGCGAAGGTGGCCAAAATGGAATTCCAAAGGCTTACTGCAATAGCTCCGCATCGCGCCAATCTTCCAGGCCCCAATTGTCAATTTTAAGTGAGGATCCATGATCCTGGCGCATTGTGCGAGGGCCTCTAATCTGGATTTTCAGTTTTTCAGTTTCGTGTTTTTAATTTCCAATGGGCTGTTTGGTCATTTTTCTAAGCCCTAAACTCATCCTAAACACGAAATTAAAGCCTAATAGGGCATCATATGCACATTATTCTCAAATTTCTCAAAAGGGGATCCATTCTCTTCAAGAATACAAAAACCCTAACTATCAAATTCAATTCCAAATCTCAAGAACTCTTCATCAATCCTCTCAAATTCATTAACTCATGTATGTAAAATGTTCATTCATGGGTTCCTTTTACCCATGGAGTCCAAGTATCTGATTTAAATTACAAAATTGTGATCTTTTAAAGTTTTTTGTTTTAAATTATGGTATCTCCCATGAATCTCCATGAACTATGATTTTACACAATGTGTAGATGAAATTATTTTAGTTATTCAATTCTCCATGTTTTAATGTTATCATTTATTGAATTAATCATTACTTAGTAATATTCATGTTGAATTCATGCTATTACTACAAGTTCCCTAATATTTCTATGATTTGACCAAACTATGAACTACAAGTGTTTGATAAAATGCCTACAAGAATACATGTTTGATAAAAGCCTTCATGCTATGTCCTCAAAGCTTAAGTATCATGTTACTATTATTTATTTTGAGTCCTGCGGGTATTGAATACCCTAAAACCATAGCTTCTTATTTAGTCTCATCTTAGTATCTTTAGAATAACTTCAGATTACATATTATGAGCATTACTAGATCAGTCAGTCAAACTCAGAATGGTCAATAACTTAGTGTCATTCAGTTGGGAGTAGGACTTAGCACTCAGTGAGTGTAGGGATGACGGCTTCACCTTCAAATAGGTAGAGTCGCTAGTAGCAATCTCTAAAATCTAGAACTACGTAGCCAACGTAGGGTATGAGAAGTCACCCGTTAGTATAGGGTTGACTATCTTGTTAGGGTCACCCATCAGTTCAGGCTTGGTACCTTTAGTACTTTGGGACAGTACATTAGTATAGTGGATCCACACAGCCAGTGTTCATACCCATAGCACGGTATTGGCACCCTTCCAACTAGGGTTACAGGTTGGACCCTAATTAGCTCAGATTGGGGAATGTCGGTTAGATGATAACTCTCATAGTCTCAGTGTAATAATCAGATCAGTAGTTCAGTCTCAGTGTTGTTTGACCAAGGCATACAGATATAAGGTATTTAAGTATTTTAGTTTGCAGACTTCTATTCAGCTCATGTTATATGATTGGTCATGCATCCCAGTATCTATAGATTTCACGTACCTTCAGTATTTATAGACTTTCATGCATACATAGTATTTATAGATTTCACATATTCTCAGTATCTACCAATTTTATTCTCTCTATTCAGTATTCCATGTTTTGCATGTATATTTCGATAATTATTATTCCTATTCATGAAACCATACATGCCAGCTTACCTCATTTAGCATACCAGTACATTCAAAGTACTGATCGTATACCTTTCTTTTATGCTATGATGTATTATATCATAGGTTCTGATGCTCAGTTCTTGAATTGCGTTTAGACTTCTCAGAATCTCAACAATAGCAGTGGTGAGTCCTTATATTCTCAGGACAAATTATTTTATTTCATGCTTTTAGTCTAGTAGTTAGTTAGAGTTAGTTGCGTCCTGTCCCATCAACTCATAGTTATTCAGTTTAGAGGATTTCAGACAACATAGTCAGTTATTCAGTATTCAAACTTCAGTTGACATGACAGTTAGTTATTAAGTTTATCTTAGATTTTAGTATTTATTTAGACTCAGATAGTTATTTCTTCAGATTCATATTTCAGTATCTGTTTCAGTTATTAAAACCTTATGCCATATTAGTTATTCTTCTGCATTTATAATTGTTATTCAGTGCTCATAGCAGGTACCATCTCATGGGTTAGCTTGTGGTCCCTCGGGACTATAAGCACCGTGTGACGCCTAGGGTGTTCTATCAGGGAAATACATTAACATAACAATAATGCTTGGAGTTTTTTAAATGATGTATTTTTAATGTTAAAAGAGAAGGAAAAGATTGAAGTGCCCTTTTAAATTTGTAACTAAGAAGTTATTGGAAGGGACACTACGAAACCTTCCTATGATTGTGGGACCCCTCTATGATTGTGGATAATGTTCATGGATGTAATTTGGATATGATCTCTATAAACTCCATAATAAGAAACTTGGTATGATTAAGGTACCCACCTGCTTTCGTACAATTGTTCGTAAGTTGAAGGTTCTAACTGAATCAACATTAGAAGTCAAGATCATTCCTAAGATCATGGTTTCTAAACACGATAGTGGTGGTTTTATGTCATGGTTGGAAGGTTAAATTTTCAACTATCAAATATTTGGGTTTGTTTTGATCAAATGGAAGCATTGTATGGTCGTAGAATTTCACCACGATCATACTCACGCTTGTAGGTTCTCACTGCTTGATAGTGCTTCATAAAAATGACAATAACTTCTTACTCCAATATTGAATTTAGAAAAACTAGATGATTTTGAAATATAATTCAAATATATATGATTTTATGGGTTGCTAGCTCAAAAATACTTCAGTATTTAGGATTTATGCTCATTTGAAGTTGACTATGACAAGATTTTTCTCAAGGAATCAATTGGTAAGAAAGGTTTTCACTTGGCCTAGAGCTAGGAGTTACTTGTGGAATTGATACATGTATAAATTTCTCCTAATACAACCACAACATGATGTTTTATTTTACCTGTATTTGAAGAATGGTTCTAATGTTATCTTAGATTTTTGACGTATTACAACCATATCTGCAGATTTGAATTCTCTCTTCTCAATCCTACGATCATGGCACAATTTCATTTTCTTTTTGTAGAGGGATAAACTTTCATAGGCTTGGAGATGAAATTCATCTATATCATTAAATTATATAGTCTCAATTTTTCTGCACCACTCCACTATAGATTTAACCTTTTTTGTAACCATAATGCCTTATGCTCAAGTTTGATAAACAAGTTGCATACTTTGCCATACACAAACTGATAAAGGGAAACATCAATAAGGCTCTTGAATTCTAAATGGTAGGCCTATAATGCATCTTATTTCAGCCTACCGTACAGGTAAGTGTATGTGATCGAACAAGTTATATAGTATCTCTAAATGAGCCGGATATCAAACCTACATGTACTACTAGTTTAGCAATTCACTTAATCAAGTAATAAATAATATTACAATCAAGTGTTTTGATGTATCAAAGGTTTTGAAGAACTATTATTTACTAACAATATATGAACAAAGAAAACTGTTGTGTACGATTAAAGCAAAGTTTCAATCAATATGAAGAGATTCTAGGGATACGACATATCATACACTCATGTTTAGTATTTTTTTCGTCTTAAGGAACTTTATTTATTAAATTGTAGCTTATGGGGTTAAATGTACAATCCAAAAATGATCATTTTATAAACTCTGTATTTGATTTAGCCTCACGACTTGAGCAAGGGTGTTAATTTCTAATCCAAATGTTTTAACGTTTTCATCCCGTATGTAGCCAATATGGAAGACTAAGTATATTATTAACCTAGTTGCAAATCATCCTACTTTCATAAGAGATGATCTTATTCCTTATGTTCCTCATCCTATTCTCATATTCCCATGGTCAGGTCATTTAAGAATTACACATGTATTTTAATATTGACCAGGCACTAAAATAGTTATTCAAGAACAGAAGCACAATCTACTGAGAGATAAACTTCATTGACTTAAACTAATGGCAAACAACTATGTTTCGTCTGTAATCCCATAACAATGGTAATTAGCCACTCATACTTTGAACCAAAATAACAAAAGTATTCTTTTTCATACCAAAGACTTAAGTGTTAGGGTTTACCAAAGACGAACCCTAATGGAATATCCCTTATCCTTTCCTCTAGTGGTCAAAATACTGTGTTTCCTAAAGAAATGGGCTTAGGTATATTTATAAGCCATTGAATTAATTTAAAATATATGCTACTTTGGAGGAGGGAGGGTAAGCATCGCTTGGCCCAATATGGCACCAAGGGTTGCAGCTCAGAATCTAGCATGAGCCCTAGGGGTTAGATGTAGGGTTTTGCTCTGCAGTCTTTGTTTGTGTTATTTTGCTGCAGTCTTTTGTCCTATGCACTCCTTGTTCATCCTATGTCTACATATGACTTATTCACTTCTAAAATAGTACTAATCATGTAGGTTATCTCATTTACATCAAGAGTAAGAGAAAAAATATGTAACTAGGACATGTTTCTCACAAAATATAGCTCAAATATGAGTAAAGCATTGTATTTAGGTGTATAAATACACCCAAGACTACAGCCTCAGACTTAAAGCTTTGTTTATCCTCGAAAGACTTACTACTTTATGTTCACATCTCTAGGATCAATCATAACTAATTAAAATAAGATACTCAAGTTAAGATCACAAAAATATTTTGAGTTAAAAGTCTTACAATCCAGCATGCTATGTAAACGTATAAATAACCACTCGAAACCTCCTAGCCTCAAGAATTGACTCTCAAAAAGTAGCCAACTTATGCATATTAGCCAATCTAGAATTTACATAAAGTATCTATCCCTAATAAAAAATGTGCTTCTCCCAACAAGATAGTACCCCAACATCACTCACCAACACATAATCTAGCACCCAATTGGGGGTAAAGATAAAATTTTGCTCACTCTCTCGAAGTATTCTCATGCACATCGGATGACCTATAAGCTTGCCCTTAGTGTATTACTTACTAATATAAGAATGCTAAGGCATAGGATCAAGTAGGACTTTAATGGGTTGTAATGTAAGCTAAGTGATGAATAGGAACTATTTGGAAAGAAATAGTGATTGACTTCCCTGAACTCTTTAATATGTCACATTGTCATTAAGCTTGATTTCTTTTAATTCACACTTTCTTTTATTCCTACCCATCCCCTTAGGTTAGCTTACATATTGGATGTTGGGAGTTCTTTTCTATGAATACATGACTCATGTTTCTCACTTTTATTCTTTTTTTCTTTATAAACTCCCACCATCCAATGACACAAGACTATTTGTCACACCAATTTCTATTATGTTGGGCTTTATTTTCACTTCTTCGTTTGTCAACTTCCTACTCCCACTCTCTTACTTTTTTAACTAAAGCACTTAGGAGTTTGAGGATCAAATTACGGTTAACCAAAGAAAATGAATAGGCTACATATGATACTACTAAACAAATGGGATAAAGGCTCAACAGGGCTCACTAAGATTATGCATAAGGGACAGGTAACTAAGGTATTCAACATAGCTATGAAAGAAAGGCCTATATCATCTCATAAACCTTACTTACTACCTTTTTCTTTGTATAGAATTGGGAAAGTTCTTGACATCACATTGCATATGGAATAAACAAACAACTCACTTACACATGGCACATGTTCAAATCAAGATGGATCCCTTTTTGATTCTCAACCAAGTAATGACATGAATAAAAATTTAATCCAAAATTATACAAGAGTCACATAATTGAGTCTAGATGTTTCAAATGTATTTATCCACCCATTACTCATGCTTTCAACAATTTTTTCCCACATTTCTGTCATACAATTATGCAATCAGCAAGAGTACTTAGTTTAAATTTCGTGAAAGTGTTCAACTTTTTCCTCTCTACAAAAGACTAATTATCTCTTAAGATAGTCGACATCCATCCATCATCGAGAAAACACTTAATGATGACTCTAACTCACACATCCTATCCCTAAATAATAAATTTAATCCTACTCGGTTCAAAGGGACTATACTTAGGAAAGAACCAAAAACAAAACAAATAAAAAACAAACAATACTAATGACAAGTGGTCTTACCAAATCATCTAAGTCAACCAAGTTTGAATTAGAACTTATTATAGACAAAAATATAAAATAAATCCATCATGATGAAGCTTAGCAAACACACCCAAGGAACACTTTTACCCTTCCCAACACTTAAACAATGCACTATCCTTAGTGCATACAAAATAAGAACAAAAGGATGGGGAAAAGAACTTCCTAGGCCTAGTAATCATCTTCCACCACTCGAGACTAAGATATCTTACCTTAAAATTATCAGCATCAGAAGTTCTTTTCTATGCCTAATTTGTACTAAGATATCAGTCGGCACATCATCCTCAACTGGCTCTCTAACATTCTGGCCCACTCGGCATATAGATCTTTATTCAAATTCATGAGTTAATTATGGTCCAGATACCAAAACTCTCTGTAATAGGTTTCCAACCACCGCATACCCTAGTTAGCCTAGCTATACAATATAAGTGATGAAATCAGCTATTATATCTTGCATCTCTCTCAGCAGTAATGAAGGGGCCCATGGACAGACTCAGGCTCCTTAACCTTTGAAACATCAAACCCCCTTAAACTTTGATTTGGCTTGTAATTCTTCGAGTCTTCCTCAAACTTATTCTTTAGCAAAAACTTAGCCAAACGACCTTCAAAGTTGAATTGAACTCCTCTGTGTGCTCGGGGATTTTTGCATGGTTATGAAGATAACTACACTAACATTTATAGGAACATAAGTCATCAAATAATAAATAAGACATAACTGATCAGGTGAAATAATAGTGAACTGGGACCTATGAACCAAACAAGCGCCAACAATCCCTAGCCAAATATAAGCCTTTTTGTTCAAATAAGCATATGAGAAAGTTATATGAAAGCCCCTATATCTGTGAAGCTCCCAGTTATCCATAGATCATAGATCACACAATGTGTTTCGTATAGCTCTATAAGGTGGTTGGTTGTAAAAATCTCTCAATATCACATAATCAACCTCTAGTATGCCAAAGAGAGAATTAAAAACCACGACATTCAACTTCATAATCTACTTGTAAATTTTCCCACTATTGCCTCGAATGTCTAGGAACCAATCGGCATAAAATTCTTGCAATTAGTTCAGGTTACTCTCATCCATATCATCAAAGATTAATTTGAGCTTTAAATGCCTAATTTATGCTAAGATTCACGGGTAGTGGATCTCCTAGATCTCTTCATTAATGTAGGGATATTTTTGGTCATTTTACCATTGTATGCTATCTTTATCAATCCATTTCATAACTAATCTCATTCATACACTTTGAGAAGTATAAGAGGTAGTTGGATTAGTAGTGGTTGGCAGCCTCATACAAACATATTTTTGTCCCTTTTAGGTGCTAGAGGTAACTCCCCTACCTTTGTTCTCTTTAGGTACCATATGTCCTACAATATACACAAACACCAAGCATTATCAACATACCAAACTTCTAAATACATATAAGAGGAGGGTATCAGAGGACCACCTGATACTTAATTTGATAGCATAACCATCTTAAGTGACGCTATAAGGTGATTAAACTTCCCCGATGCATAAGTTTGGAGGTACCACCATCATATGTCAATGTAACACAATAAAATCACGGTTAACCTCATACCAACACCATTACACAGAAAATATAGCATTCATTATGGGTAAATATACACCACCTTACTAAACCCATAAGCATAAAACACAAAGCAAGATCACCAAAAATATTTCATGAAAATTCAAGTATCATCATAAGAATAATTCAATCCATGAAATAGATCAAATCCACTAAACCAAAACTCAAGTATAGATAATGAAACCAACAAGATCTCAAAGGCACCTAATAATTGAAAATATAGACAATTCAAGCACATCCACAAGCACTACACAAACCCGTAAACATGAAGTGCATCCTCTGTATAAGACCAAGGCATAGTCTAAAATATAATCTCATGCATTCATCCATAATTAAAACTAAACCCATAAATCTCTTGCAACAAAACACTAAAAACAAGAAAATAAATAAGGTAAACATAACTTAGAGTGAATAATAAGGAAAATGGAACATATTTTGATGTTTGGTGATGTAGAGTTATGAGTTAAGGTTCTGAAAATAGGGATAGAAATGGGAAAAATTAGGTTTGGGAGTTCTTAAAGAGGTAAAATAGCTCGGGTTAACCCAATTTTTAATATTGGGTTTTCTTGTTTGAAGTAGGGTCGCTTCACGCGACCTAGAGTAAGGGGTTTTATGTGTGATGTGCAGTAGATGAGAGGGGAGATATACATCATGAAGTGTGATGCAGAGGAGAGGCAGTATGGGTACATAGGGGTTGGGGAAGTGCAGGGGTATTGGTGAGGTAGTAGGTTAGCCCTACAAGTTTTGGCATATGATAGGTGGTTACAACATGGTTCATGAGGCGTGGGATAGGTTGTGCAACATGGGCTAAAAATGAGGTTGAGGTAGTGAGCCTCTATGTTTGTAAGACCCCACAAAATCCAAAGATTAATTCAGTCCATTTATGCTTGTTAAGAGGGTCCCATACTTAGAAGGTTCTAGCTAAGTTTCTAGGCTTAGTTTATTTTATCCTTCAAGAGTTTGTAATTTTTATTCATTACTTTAATGTCCTTTAATAGTCCATATTTATGCTAATTCATGATCAAAAAGGTCAATAGATGTCCCTGAATAAGCTTTGAATTTTTTAAAACTCGTTTCGACCATGTTTAGAATTCCAAAATAGTGGACCAACGCGATCTTGGCGCGCCGTGTCGCTAATAGCGTTCATTGATATTGTTGCAAGTTGCCAGGGTCAAAGTACTGAGGATCGAAGTAATGATGGTGCAATGTATCGACTATCTCGTCAATGCCATGATGTGCCGCATCACTAATAGCGTCGGTCCCCAGTTCTTAGTCATTTAAAAGACGTGTTCTCAGGGTTAATTCAGTCTTTTTCCCATGCCCTTCATCCCTCATAACTCAAAATTTATCCCTCTTGTGGCTAATTCTATTCATTATTCACAAAATCATTAAGAACAAAACCCTAGAGCTATCAATTCAAGACTTAATTTGAAAGTGATTCCACAATCAACCTTCAAGAATTCACCAACTAAGGAATGTCAAGTGTTTATTCATAGATCTCTTTCATCCATGAAGCCCAAGAATCGAATTTTAAATTATGAATTGTGATGTTTATGTTGTGGATTGATTATGTTCATCTAGTTATTATTTTAGGATTCCCAAGTTGGAATCGTTATGTGTTGTTCATGAAACTACGCTAGTATGTGGGTTGAAATTTATGAAATTGAGTTGAATTAGGGAATCATGTTGTATTAATTTGATAATTATGCCTATGCACTAAGTTATGCATCCTAGGTGTTTGATAAAATGCCTAAAAGAAAAAAAATTCATGCCTTATGACTCAATAGAACCTAAATGATGAATCCATGTCTCACCCTTATGTTCAAAATGACTTCCATGTTAAATCTAAGCCTTGTAGTTGTTTGTTGGAATGCTTATGGGACAAGAATTATGAAACTATGAATGTGATTGAATGCATTCCTATCCATGTACAAGATTATGAATATCAATTACTTCATGAAAATTTCCAATGATTGTACTATGAATTGTTGACTATGGTTATGTGTCAAGAAGTGTCATGACTTGTAAGTTTTATGCTATCGAGTCCTTGGGGTACTTGTACCTGACAATTTAGTTGTGTACCTAGACGCAGTGTCTGTTTTCATGATACTCAAAGTCAAGCCATAATCAGTAGAACCCAGTCAGTCATGTGACTCAAGAAAAAATTAGTAAATTCAGTATCAGTTTAGTGATCTCGATAATCTTAGTAATCTCAGTAATCTCAGTGATCTCAGTAATCTCAGTGATCTTAGTAATCTCAGTAACTTAGTAATCTTAGTAATCTCAGTGTCTATTTATTTAGGAGTAGGATTCAGCATCGAGTGAACCCAGGGTTGAGGGCTCACCTGTTAGCTAGTAGAGGGTGTGATCCTTAGTAGAAATCCCTATGTTGCAGAACTACGTATCTAGTGTAGGTTGAGATGTACCCCTACGAGTCTAGGGACTATACATTTTCTTTGAGTTTTTCTTGTAGGAGGGGTTGATGGAAGAGCTCCCTATCAGAGAGGGTTTACTCACAGCTTGTCTTTACCCGTGGCATGGTAGTGACACTCTTCCATCTAGGGTTACATATTTGATCCACCAGTTTAGATTCGAGATAAGTCGGTTAGATGATTACCTCCCACATTCTCTGTTTTAGATTCAGTCTCAGTAATAGAACTCAATTTAGTTCTAAGATATCAGGACTGTCAGATACAATCGCTCAACTCAGTACAGAAATCAGTTGGTTCTATCAAAATTAGGACTGTCAGATATAGTCACCCAGTCCAATCTAGAACTCAGATAGTTTTTTAGATTCAAGACTACCAGATACAGTTACCCAGTCCAGTAAAGAACTTAGATAGTTTTAAGTTTCTGTATATTCAGTTATCAATTATTAGTAAAATAGTACCAGTAACCTCAGATATTGATTACCTGTAACCACCATAATTCATATCATCAATCGACTCAATTATTCAGTATCCCAGCATTAGTAAACTCAGATGTTAGTACATCAGTATTAAGTACTGTCATGACCCTAGTTCTAGTTTATGTATTCATACATTTATTTATCACGCGTTCATGTTCATTTCATCAGTAAGTTATTATTGTTCATGTATATGAACCCTTGCATTCAGATTACCTCACTTGCATACCAGTACATTCATTCGTATTGACATATTTACGTTATGGTGTTTTATACCATAGGTTTAGAAGCACGAGCTCCAGAGCATCCTTAGTAGATCAGGCATTCAACAACCAGACTAGCAGTGAGTCCTTATCATTCGAGGATAACATGATTATTTTATTAATTTATTATTTCAGTAGTTCAGAGTTAGTTAGGGACATGTCCCATCAACTCCAAAGATTTTAAATAGTTTAGAGGCTTTCAGACTATAGCATGTTTCAGATAGTTTATTTTAGTTTTGGGTATTATTATACCCTGTTACAAACATTGTTTTATATTCATTATTAGTTTAGTTTTGAACATTATGGATTTATAGATTATATTCCATATATTTACAGTATATTATTCAATGTTCAGTTACAAATATCAGTCATAGGTTAGCTTGTGGTCTTTCGGGGTTATGAGCACCGTGTAGCATTTCAGGTACCTGATTTGGGGTGTTATAAACTTGGTATTAGATCTTAAGGTTCAACAGTATCCTAGGAAGTCTGAAAAGATGCATCGAGTAGAGTCTTGTTCATGGGTGTGTGGTGCACCACACTTATGGATAGGAGGCTATGAGATATTTTAGAAATAGTTCTCTTCTTTCAGTATTCATGTCGTGCCAGTGAGCATGAGCTTAAATTTAACTCCCAGTATAATCCTCTCTTCCTTTTATTTACAGAATAAGCCTCTCAAAAGGGCTAGCGAAAGGAGAACCGGTAATCACTCAGCATCTCTGCCTATTCAGGCAGATCCCCTGGACAAATATGTTTCTGATGCAGAATTCAGACTGCATTCACTACACTAGTCAATCCAGTCATAACTTAAAATGAATGGCCAGCTGCTATTCTGGCTAACCCAGTGGCCAATTTAGCTGCAGCCAGGATTCGGGACTTCACCCGATCGAGTCCTCCCCTATTCTCAGGTTCTAAGTCTGAATAGAATCCATAGGAGTTCTTCGATTAAGTTTAGAAATTCACAGGTATCATGAGAGTGACTTTCAGTAAGAGTGCAGAGTTAGCCGGCTATCAACTACAAGATGTATCCCATATGTGGTTTAAGAAGTTGAAGGTAAATAGGGGTACAGATGCAGAGCCCATATAATGGGAAGAGTTTGCTACAACTTTCTTAGATAGATTATTTCCCCTAGAGCAGAAAGAGGCGAAAGTGTTAGATTTTATTAGTCTCAGATAAGGTAGCATGAGTGTGAAAGAGTACTCTCTCAAGTTCACCTAGTTAGGTAGGTATACTCCCCATGTAGTAGCAGACAACAGATCTAGAATAAGTAAGTTTATATTTGGGGTATCAGGTAGAGTGGTTAAGGAGTGCAGGACTGTGATGTTGATTAAGGAGATGGACATATCTAGACTTATGGTCCATGCTCAACATATTGAAGTATAGAAACTTAAGAAGAAAGAGAAGGAAAGTAAGAGAGCCAAAATTGGTAGTTATATTTTTTCTCAGCTAGGGTCGTAGGGTGGTAATCGTTATTATCATAGTCAAAAGTTTTCGGTTCCAGTTCCCTCTTTAGCTAGTGCCCTAGTACCAAAGTTCAGAAATGACCGTAAGGATGAGGCACCAAGATCCAAATCCAAGAATAATTCAAGAATTATTCGCATACGTTTTGCAAAGAGTGTGGTAAGTATTATAATGGTGTGTGTAGAGTAGGTAGTAATGTGTTTTTCGTATATGGCGAGTTATGTCACAATGTCCAAGACTGTCGTAATCCTGGTCCACAAAGTTATCATGGTCATCCTTCAGCTTAGTCAAGTTGCCCGAATCAATAGGGTGCCAATCCAGTGCTATCAGTGGGCAACGCCCAAACATACTCTATGTATTTCAGTCCTAACATGATTAGGAAAGTTTTCCTGATGTAATCACTGGTATGTTGTAGATCTCTCATTTACATGTTTACACTTCTTCATATTTAGGAGTTTTTTTTCTTTCGTAACTTTAAGGTCAGACCAAATGTTAACAGGACCTTTTCCAGTCTCCACCCCAGTGAGTCAGTCTAACACAACCCGACAGGTATACAAGAACTGTTCATTTATGATGTGTCAGAAATTAGGCCTTCAGGATTCTGGTAGTAATGCCAGTATGTGTAGAAAATTCAGTAAGGAAGATGATTCCTGACCCATTCCTACCTCAGTACAAAGTTTTGTACTTCAACCATCACGATACTTATGGATGCTTTACGTTTCAGGTCCATGAGCATAACTTACATTCATGCACTTTCCTTAGGATATTGCACATTTTAATTTCCTAGTATAAGGAATCCCAGTTCATTTAGTGTTAGAAATTATGTTTCCCGAACAAAGAAATTCAAGACTTAGGTTATGCAGCTTATGACTTATGCACTCATGTCATGTTTTATAGTATTTTTGGCCCACATGACTTATGCTCCACTCTGAGTGATCAACTAAACTCAGATTATGTCATATATACCCTCAGTTTAAATACCTCAATGAATTCGTGGTGTTAATGTTTCATCCCTTAGTCCTCAGTTTCAGCGTCATTCAGTAATCAGTATTCAGTAAAGGACACACATAGTCCTACAGAACCATGGCCTTCAGTTATCAGTTATTTAGCTATCAAAATTCAGTACTTCAGTACCAATCTAACCCTCAGTTATCAAGAACCAGCATTCAGTCCCAGTTACAGTCATAGTTATCGATACAATCTCAATTACCATCTTAGCTACAATCTCAGTCCTAGTTCTATACCAGTCAAATCATAAAATCAGTTCACTTTCAGGATTACCCGACCATAGCATATGGACACCAGTAATTTAGTTATTGGTATTTAGTACCTCAGTTTATAGAATATTTCTGAATTATGTTGGACGCTTGGTCTTGTGTTCATAAGGTAATATAGTTTTTCACTCATTCATGCTCAATTACCCATGTTACCCAATCAATCATTACCTTTTATGTATAATACTCTATAGTATAAGTCCAGTCTTTTAGGCTAAGTACAGTTCAGCCTTACAAACTTAGTAGTTAGCTATCAGTTATTCAGCTGATCAGATAAGTTAGTATATTTATGCATTCATGCTCAACATCCATGTAAATATTTTCAGTAGTCTTAGTTGTAGTGCATAAGGGTTAGTCACTTCATCTTAGATAATGTTTCATAGGCCTTGTATCCTAATATAAGAATCCCAGCCATGTAGCGATCTCCTATTCTAATGTCCTACTCAGATCAGGCCAAGATTCACTTTCTCCCTTCAGTCACTAGAACTCTACAGAAATAGTGTCATAGACAAGCTCCAATCGAGTAGAATTTTCTAGTATGAGTTAGTTAAGCAACCATTAATTTAGTTTAGCAGCCAGGCAAACAAGTTCAGATGGTGTGGTTTCCCATCTTTCCATCTAGTCGCACTATCGAGAGTCTCATGAATGTGATCATTTTAAGATGGACTAACCAGGTAGTTACGTGTTTAGCCCAGTTCAAGTATTATGTCTTAGTTTCAGATGTTAGACATTCAAATAGAAGGTGCCTTGTGTATCGCCACAGCTTTCCTCATAGCTCAACCAAGTCAAACTAGTATTTTTCAAGGGACATAGTTCCCCAATGAAGAGATCCACTATAACTCCCCAAACCTTCATGACATAAACATACCGCTCTCTCTTTTAGTAACGAATCCAGTTTGGGGTAAGGGGTAATCATGAGTTGACCCTCAAACTTTGATCTCAGCCGTAAGCCACGTATTCAAGGTTCTTAGTTTAGATTACGATATTCAACTCATGTACCATGTTCCAGACTCAGTTACGTTCATGTGTTTTTGCTTATGCATTCATGTGTCAGATCAGTCATGTATTCATGCATCAGATATGCATGTTTAGTATAATATATTAAACCTATCAATTATGCCAGTCATGAAATCATGTATCAGATATGCATGATCAGAATAAATCTTAGTAAATCAGTATTATCAGTCATGTACTCGTGTTTCAATTGTTCATGTTCAACATGTACTTTAGCTTATCATTTCCCTTATTTCAGCCAGTCTTATTTGAGGATGAATGTTTCCAAGGTGGAAATATTGTAAGACCCCACAAAATCCTAAGTTTAATTCAGTCCATTTATGCTTGTTAAGGGGGTCCCATACTTAAAAGGTTCTAGCTAAGTTTCCAGACTTAGTTTATTTTAGCCTTTAAAAGCTTACAGTTTTTTTTCATAACTTTAATGTAATTTAATGGTCCATATTCTTGATAATTCATGAATAGGAAGGTCAATAGGTATTCCCGGACAAGTTTTGTATTTTTTGGAACTCGTTTAAACCACGTTTGGAATCCTAAAATAGTGGACCAACGCAATATTAGCTCGCCGCGTCGCCAAATGCATTGGTTGATATTGTTGTAGGTTGCTAGGGTCAAAGTACTGAGGCCTAATGCGATGATGGCACGACGTATAGACTATCACATCAATGCCATGATGCGCCACATCGCTAATAGCGTTGGTGCCTAGCTCTCAGTCATTTAAAAGTCTAGTCCTCTAGGTTAATTCTGCCTTTTTCCTATGCCCTTCAGCCCTCATAACTCAAAATTTAGCCCTCTTATGGGTAATTCTATTCATTATTCATAAAATCCTTAAGAACAAAACCCTAGGGCTATCAATTCAAGACTCAAATTCCAAGGAATTCCACCATCAACCTTCAAGAATTCACCAACTAAGGTATGTCAAGTGTTCATTCGTGGATCCCTTTCATCCATGATGCCCAAGAATCCAATTTTAAATTATGAATTATGACGTTTATGTTGTGGATTTATTATGTTCATGTAGTTATTGTTGTAGCATTCCCAAGTTGGAATCTTTATTTGTTGTTCATGAAACTACGCTACTATGTGGGTCGAAATTTATGAAATTGAATTGAATTAGCGAATCATGTGGTATTAATTTGATAATCATGCCTATGCCCTAAGTTATGCATCCTAGGTGTTTGATAAAATTACTAAAAGAACAAGAATCATGCCTTATGAATCAATAGAACATAAATTATGAATCCATGTTCCACCCTTATGTTCAAAATGACTTCCATGTTAAATCTTTGCCTTGTAGTTATTTGGTGGAATACTCATAAGACTAGAATTGTGAAACTATGAATGTGATTGAATGCATTCCTATCCATTTACAAGATTATGAATGTCAAATACTTCATGAAAATATCCAATGATTGTACTATAAATTGTTGACTATGGTAATGTGTCAAGAAGTGTCATGTCTTGTCAGTTTCATGCTATCGAGTCCTGGGGGTACTTGTACCCTGCAATTTAGCTATGTGCCTAGAGCTAGTGCCAGTTTTCATGATACTCACAGTCAAGCCATGAACAGTAGAACTCAGTCAGTTATATGACTCAGGAAAAATTCAATAAATTCAGTATCAGTCCAGTGATCTTTATAGTCTCAGTAATCTAAGTAATCTCAGTGATCTCAATAATCTTAGTAATCTTAGGGATCTCAGGGATCTCAATAGTTTCAGTGTCTATTTACTTGGGAGTAGGATTCCGCACCGTGTGAACCCAGGGATGATGGTTCACCTGTTAGCCAGTAAAGGGTGTGATCCTTAGTAGCAATCCCGGTATTCCAGAACTATGTAGCCAGCGTAGGTTGAGGTGTACCCCTAGTAGTCTAGGGTCTATACATCTCCTTTGAGTTTTCCTTACAAGAGGGGTTGATGGAAGAGCTCCCTGTCAGAGAGGATTGACTCACAGCTTGTCTTTACCCGTGGCTTGGTACTGACACCCTTTCAACTAGGGTTATAGGTTAGACCCCACCAGTTCAGATTCGGGGCATGTCGGTTAGATGATTACCTCCTACAGTATCATTCTTAGATTCAGTCTCAGTAATAAAACTCTATTCCATTCTACAGATATTAGGACTGTCAGATACAGTCGCTCAGCGCAGTACAGAACTTAGCTAGTTCTATCAGAATCAGGACTGTCAGATACAGTCACCCAGTTCAGTCTAGAACTCAGATAGTTCTTCAGATTTAGGACTGCCAGATATAGTGACCCAGTCTAGTAAAGAACTCAGATAGTTTTATCAGTATCAATATACTCAGTTATCAGTTATAAGTAATATAGTACCAGTAGCCTTAGATATCGGTTACATGTAAACTCCCTAATTTATATCATCAATAGACTCAGTTCTTCAGTATCCCAGTATTAGTAAACTCAGATATCAGTACATCAGTATTTAGTACTATCATGACCCCAGTTCCAGTTTATGTATTCATACATGTATTTCTCATGTGTTCATGTTCATGTCATTAGTTAGTTATTATTGTTCATGCATATGAACCCTTGCATTCAGCTTACCTCACTTATATATGAGTACATTCAATCGTACTGATGCATTTGCGCTATGGTGTTTTATAACATAGGTTTAGAAGCACGAGCTCCCGAGTATTCTTAGTAGATTAGGCATTCAGCAGCCAGAATAGCAGTGAGTCCTCATCATTCGAGGATAACATTATTACTTTATTACTTGATTATTTCAGTAGTTCAGATTTAGTTTGGGATATGTCCAATCAACTCTACAGATTTCAAACAGTTTAGAGGCTTTCAGACTACAACATGTTTCAGACAGTTTATTTCAGTTTTTGGTATTGTTATACCCCATTACAGATATTGTTTTATATTCAGTATTAGTTCAATTTTGAAACTTATGGCCTTACAACTTATATTCTTCATATTTATAGTATATTATTTAGTGTTCAGTTACAGATATCAGTCATGGGTTAGCTTGTGGTCCGTTGGGGTCATGAGCACCGTGTTGCATTCCGGTACCAGATTTGAGGCGCTAAAATTCTATGTGGTACGATATAGGGCTATCTTGTGGCCTTACTTATGCAACACACGAGGCTTATTTTATCCTATAAACTTACCAAATATGACTTAATTCATTCCTAAGGCCTTATTCTATTTGTTTTTTCTCCATAACACTCCAAACTACCTACAAAACAAGAAAAACTAGTTAGAACGGTGGGTCGCTTCCCACCAACTGTGTGTAGTTTTAGTCGTGGCTCGACATTTATTTTTGTGTTTTTGTTTTTATTATTTTTTGTATAAATTACCTATACTATTACATTAAAATCATGAGTTGCCTCTCATGTAGAGCCTAATTTAACTTCGCGTCATGACTCAACTCAAAATAGTTAGAAAGCTTCCATGATGTCCTCTGTCGATCCTCATTTTCACCATAGTAATCTTTAACTCTCTGTCTATTTATTAAAAATGACTTACCTTTATCTTTATCAATTAGTATAATGGATGATGTCGCTTAAATTAAACCTTTGAGAAAGTTTAAAATGGTCGCTAGTCAAATATTGAACCCAACTAGGTTGGGGTCGATCCCACGAGGAATAGGTCATAAATCTATCATGAGTTTGCCGAAGTAATTGGAAGTATGTAAAGTAAAAAGGGGGGTTTTGTCAATAATAAGAGTTACAGTAACAACACTGGGCAATTAGGTCTATTATCAATATGAGATGTTCACTACGATTGTGTTCCACCAAACTTAGTAACTCTACATGCTATTCATGCTTATCAAACTATCTCAGTGGCTTGCATGCAAATTCTAAAATGCAAAATCTCCATTAAATTCCCTTACTTCATAACAAGTTATTGTTGTGATCTATGTTACTTAATCTCTACCTCTCTCTCTAGCAAGTATCAAATACATGTGAATTCCTATCATTTGCAACCGTCAAGAAGGAAATCAAAGCAAAGGAATTCCTAATATATACAAGAACATTTTCCAGAAAGATTTTGCATTTATCCTACTTTGTTAATTCATCAGGTTTCCCGCAACCCTAATTATGGGGTTTAGCTACTCATTTTGTAAGAACAAACATAGATTTCATTTATAAACCTTAAAAATAAGAGCAATAATTCTAACATCAAGAATGTATCGCAGAATTCAAAATAATGTCAAAAGTTTATAAATTACATAAAATAATAATATAACATCCAAAGGGTATTTATAGATACAAAAGAAAATCTATCCTAAATAGTGTAGGAATTTAGAGTCTTCATAAACTCATGATTCACAGGTTAAGTCATGGGTTCAACCCACGAATCGTGCATAGGAATCATGGAAATTTTAATGCATCTTCAACTTTGTAGAATCTTCAGCTCAGGAGGCAACCTACTGGTCGTAGGTTGTACCTACGAATCATGAGTAGGCTAGTGGAAATAGGAGCAATCATCTATCTTTAAAACTCAATCCGCGAGTGATACTCAGGGCTCGTAGGTGCTACCCATAAGTCGTACGTTGACTCATGGGTATCCTTTTCAGCAACTCTTCATCCCTTTTCTCATTTTTTGTTTTGTACCCTATTTTTTGCTAAACCAATTCAACCACATATCATATCTAACAAGTATACCTAAGTTTTTTCTCAATTTTATTGTTTTAAGCATTCAAAGTTCCATGAAACCATGGAATATAGACATCCTGAACTTAGAACATGTGCATGTCCTTAACCAACAAATACATACTACACAAGCATGATGCTTAACTAAAATAAACATAAGTCACCTACGACAGTAAGTTTATTTATTTTAGCTTATATTTCCTATCCCCTTCTATTCATAACTTTCAAAAACACTATGTGTATCTATGTTGGAAAATGTCATGACACAAAAAGAATCAAGTGATGAAATCAGATTGGCAATAAACAACCAATCACGTAGGCTTAGAGTGGACTTATTTAGACATAGATTTTGATCATGTCCCAGCCAACTATACTAAAACCTAGGTAAAACTAATCAGGAAGTTCTGGATTATACACACAATGTGAACTAGGTAAATAACTAAAACACAGTATAAGGTTATATCATCAACTACTACCTAGCTTGTTCATTCAATGATAAACTATGATAATTTTATCCCTAATACTCATTCCATAAAAATATTCAACAATGGTCACAACATATATTCACACACAGTTCACAAAAATCTTAGGAGGCTATTATATTTCCAAACACATACAAACTCATAAAATATAAAAGATTGACTGCACTAAGGTTTATTAATTCTCTCCTAATTAAACAACACAACACATAACATATATCATGATCACAAAACAAGAACATAAACATGCTAGCACTACTTTGATAGCACACCTTGGGAAAAGAGACATGATAACAAAAACCCCAGGTGATTGGTACACCCCCCACTCCCAACTAAAAATTAATATATTATCCCCAGCGTATACTAGAAAATAAATAATATTGGGTTTAGGGACGTACCTGATATACTCTAGGCATTGAATGTTGGCTCACCCCCAATTGGAGAACCAGAAGGCTCGTCGGGAATGGCACTAGGAGATAGTGGTGGTACTCAACTAGAGAAGGCACATTGGGCATACTCATACTCATTGATATAGAATTAAATAACAGACTCTGTGGTGGCCATATTTAAGGATCACCTAAACTCACCTGAGCTATCACACAGCTCGGCATGTTCTTATCATCTCTTGACCATAATAATTTGTCCTAATCCTCATCAGTAAATAGATCAAATATCAATAGTGGTGGTGTATGCAAAGACTGTATAAAGGAAGGTATAACTAGAGGTATGAAAAGAATGTGGCTCTCAGCTAAAGTAAAAACATCTAATCTCAATGTAGCCATCTCCTTTAGTAGGCTTGATAAGTTTGGCACCTAAGCCTTGCAGAGTCGATCTCCTATTTGGACCTCAAAGCTGATGATTCTTCCTTGTAGGTCTGTAGTAAGCCTCTCTATAGGATCTATAATTCTTGACTCCACTCACGCATAATATGCCTCTAATGTAGTCCGCACCCAGGGCATGATCTGACCAAATAATTTGGCCAACTAGGGGTTGGTATATGTCTGGCGCTCGATCAACTCTTGTTGCCTTTCCACTAACTACTGTAAGACTCTCATGATATTATTACTATACTTGGAATGGGTGGGGAAGGGAAAACTATAGAAGTAGAAGATGGAGCTGAAGTAACACGAACCAAACTAGGGCATAGTCGTGTCAGGCATCTCAAGTCCAATCAGGATCGAAGACCACTCCGATTACCTAACCATAACCTCCCTGCATCCTATGTCGGATGAATTTTGACCATATAATAAGATAAATAAATAATAATTCAAAGTCATTAAATAAAATCTATATTCCTAATCCAACAACCTCAATAAAATATCCAATTGGTGCTAACCCTAATTCCAATACCAATACCAAGGCTAACACTGATACCGACACTACCCATGCCCATAGTTGTCTGATAAATCCTCTAACTAGAATAAAATAACATTTGGTTGGGATATTCCCCCGACCATAGCCAAAATAAAACTCCAAGAAACAAAAATAATGAAAAGAAGTCCATAAAATAAAATGGATCCTTTTGGAGTATAGAAGCTCACCACTTTAATCTGACTCAAGCTGTCCTCGAATCCAAGTCACTGAGTAGGAGGAAGGGTAGTTTGGATGGTTCTTGCATCGCATGGGGCTACAACACCCGAAGATGGTTAACAGAGTGAACACTTGTTGTTATTTAAAATCAAATTAAATAACCATATGCAATTACACATATACATACATATGCGTGTATATATATATATATGTATATACATATCATGTCGAGATAGGAAACCAGGTTTAGCATGCATTTAAAACCTTAACCTTGGTTGTGTAGCTCTGCATCCCTAAATGTCCAACCACGAGCTATATGGGTTAAGATCCCCCTGCTGAAAGGCCCCTAATGCTTGTTAGCTAAATAAATTGGAGGAAAGCCTGAGATTACTATTATATCTCCCAAAATATGAGTGTGACATCATGCACACAGTCACTATGACCAAACCTCACATCGGTAAATGTGAGTTTCCAGTATTGGTCCCCTCGGGACCTCTACCTTCCATGACTTTGCTAACACAACCCTCTTTAAGCCCATATTAAAACCAATTACACATTCCAACCATTTAAAAATGAGTCTTTTGTTTAGGCATTAACCATTGGTATCGTCATACCAAAATTAGAGCTAGCAAGTCTATCTTTTTATACCATACCAAAACCATTAAAGTTTCCAATTAAACCAAAACCATGGCCACCAAGGCCTTTCCAAACTATTTAAAACCAACCAAACCAATTTAATTTCAATCACCATTTATGCAATGCAAGGATATCAATAGTAGTCAAACAATGTGACAAAATCATTCTCATTGGCATTTTAACAAACAAGTTGAGGGAACATAAGTTTCAAAACCATAACCAAGTAGTTTGTGGAATCCATAATACCCCAAAATCCATTTACCATTAACATGCACCCCACAGTGTCAAAATCATACTAAAAGCATGAGAAAAAACATAATTAAACCATGATATACATTATTCAACCATGAACATCCAAAAACCCCAACCGTTATCTTAAGCCATAACAATATAATGAAAATAATACATTAAAACACATGCTATTTTTAAAATAACAATGAGGGAGGAGTAACATGCCTTAGACTCCAAGGAAGATGGAGAATATCACTCTTGAAATCCCCTAATGGACGGTCTTGATGAAACCCTAGCCTTTGCTTGAACCAAGAGTTTGAGCAAGATTTTTAAGAGTGTTTGATTGAGAATAATAGGTTAATGAAGTCCCAATAGGTGTTTCATGTCATGATATAAAATGGAGTTACAAGGGGGAAATGTCCAGAATACCCCTAACTTAAACTATAAAAATACCGCAGGTGGTTACGAGTTGACCCCTTAACTCATGACCACAACGTACAACTCGTACCATGGAGTTGTCATTAAGACAGTGAGTTGGACACCCACACACTGTCCGTCCTACAAATCGTATGGTCCAGTCGTACCCAAGACAGAATCCAAAGAGATTGATGTTGTACAATATACAACTTGTCACAAAGAATTGTAAGCTATCCTCAAGACTCTTTGTGAGCCACTCATACTCAGAGCCAAGTCAAGTTTCTAATTATCTAATTTGATGAAGGATCGTCCTAACAACCTATCACCACACCTAACGAACCGTACTACCAAACTGTAACCACAACAGAAACCCAACCACCATCTCTGGACACCTTACGAGTTTGTTCACTTGACCGGTACCCCTATCATATGACTCGTATGATGAGTCCTTAAAAGAATAGTGAGCTCAAAGATTAGAAAATTTCCAAGGGCCAAAACCCAGGGTATTTCAATTCTCCCCCACTCGAATCATTTGTCCTTGAATGATGGAACAAGTTAGTACAAGCATGATTTGGACCCAACACACCTCTACTGTTACCTTTAACTAAGTTAAAAAACAAAGATGTTAAGAGCAACACATACCTTATACATGAATTTATAGAGTAGAAAACATGAATGGTTACTTGAAATTCATGTCCTCTTTAGCTTCCAAAGTAGCCTCTTCTACCTTATGGTTCCATCATAGAACTTTTATCGAGGCCACGTCCTTGGTCCGTAATCGACAAAACACTGATCCAAGATCTCAATTGTGATCTCTACATAAGATAAGAAATCTAGAATACTAAAATCCTTGATAGGCATGATTTGCAACGGATCACCTATAAACTTCCTTAACATAGAAACATGGAATACTGGGTGAATGAAGCTCAAACTAGAAGGCAACTCCCACTCATATGCAACATTACCAATCCTTCTCAAAACCAAGTACGAACCAACATACTGGGGACTGAGTCTTTCCTTCTTCCTAAACCGCATCACTCTCTTCATGGGAGACACCTTTAAGAACACCTATCTCCCACCTCAAATTCTAACTTCCTTCGCCTTACATTCGCCTAGGACTTTTGGCGAGTTTGGCCTACTTTAAGCCTATTCAGAATCACCTTTAACTTCTCATTCTCCATAGCTTGCTAAACCAAATTAGGGCCAAACATCTCTACCTCACCAACCTCACACCACCCAATAGGAGATATATACCTCTTACCATACAACGCCTTAAACAGAGCCATCCCAATGTTAGAGTGGTAACTATTATTATAAGCAAACACTATAAGAGGCAAATGCTCAACCCAACAACCACCATAGTCAATCACACAAGCCCTAAGAATATTCTTTAATGTCTAAATAGTCTTTTCTAATGCCCTTCTGACTGCGAGTGAAAGTAGTATTAAAAGTTACCTTGGTCCCTAATCCTCTCTGAAGCAACTACAAAAAATGAGATAAAAGTTGCATACCACGATCTGAGATGATAAAAATTGGTACACCGTGCAACTTCACAATCTCTTGGAGGTACAACCTTGCACAATCTTTGTTTGAGAAATTAGTCGTCACTGGCAAGAAGTGAGTAGACATAGTTATCTTGTCCACTATGACCCAAATTGAGTCTAACTGATTCCGAGACCAAGGAAAAATGATAGAGAAATCCATGCTGATCACTTCCCACTTCCACATAGGCCACTCAATCTCTTGATACAATCCTCTGAGCCTCATATGCTCAACTGTCACTTGTTGGCACACCATATAACTAGCCACAAAACTAGCCATATCCCACTTCATATTGTTCTTCCAATACATCTCCTTAAGGTCAGGATAATTTTCATCGAACCACGCAAAATAGCATCTATAACAGGGACACATAACCTCCCTTGGTTTCGTAAGGTACCATCACCACTAATCTCAAAGTCCATCACCTTCTACCAAACTACAACACCTTTGATCCTCATTAAGACAGTATCCAATACTTTCTTCTCTTATACATAAGCACAAAGATACAATTACACCACCTTCTGCACAACCATACCACCATCCTCAAAGTCCTAGAGATGAACTCTAAGGTTATACAAATAGTGAATATCTTTCTCCAAGTCCTATTTTCCTTCATCCACATGAGCCATACTTCCCATGGCAAACTTTCTAAAAACATCAACAACCTTATTAGCTTTACTTGGATGGTAGTGAAGACTCATGTCATAATCCTTGAGTATCTCAAGGCATCTCTTTTTTCTAAGTCTTAAGTTCTTTCTGAGTAAACATATTGCAGGCTCTTATAATAAGAAAAGACATCCACGTGCATGCCATATAGATAGTGACGGCAGATATTCAATGCAAATACCACAACCAATAATTCCAAGTCATGGGTTAGATAATTCATCTTAAGCACGTTCAAATATCTAGAGGCGTAATCTATCAACTTGCCATACTGCTTCACAATGAAACCAAGCCCCACATAGGATGTATCATAATAAACCACAAACCCATCAGTCCTTTAAGTCAAGGTCAAGACTGGAGTCAAAGTTAGCTTACCATTCAGCTTTTCAAAACTACCCTCACATGCATCAAACTATGAGAACTTTACCTTTGTGTGAGTCAACTTAGTCAATGGGGTAGCTATAGGAGAGAAACTCTCCATAAACATTCAACCATAATTCACATTTAGAAAATTTAATATACAACTGCTGTTCTTTTAGGGTCTGCAATACATTACAGAGGTGGTTATCATTATCCACCTAAATCTTTGAATACACGACAATATCATCTATGAACATAATGATGAACAAATCCAGAAAATGACGAAAGACTCTATTTATCTGATCCATGAATGTCTCCAGGGCATTAGTCAACCTAAATGACATAACCAGAAACTCAAAATGACCACACCGAGTATGGAAGAAAGTTTTAGGGATATCTACCTCCCTAATCTTTAACTAGTAATACTCGAACAAAGATCAATCTTGGATAAAAACTTAGCATCCTGAAGCTGATCAAACAATTCAGTTATCTTTAGAAGAAGATACTTATTGTTTATCGTTACCTTATTCAACTGTTGGTAATCAATACACATCTGAAGGGAACCATCCTTGTTACAGACAAATAACATCGGTACACCCTACGGGGACTCACTAGGACTGTTGAAACCCTTGTCTAAAAGATCTTTTAGTCACTTCTTAAGATCTTTTAACTCTCTTGGGGCTATTCTACAAGGGGGTATAAAAATTGGACGAGTGTCCAAAACAAGATCAATTCCAAAATCTATCTCCCTATCAGTAGGAACACAAAGGAGTTCACCAGGAAAGACCTCAGGAAATTCATTCACCAATGGGATGAAATGCAAAGAAGGACCCTCCGAGTTAGAATTTTTAACCTGGATTAGATGATAGAGAGACCCCTTAAAGATTAATCTTTGAGCTCTGATATATGTTATAAACTACCCCTTAGGAGATAGGGAACCACCCCCCAACTCAATAATTAGATCATTAAGGAATTTAAAGACAACATTACGAGTTTAACAATCTAGAAAGCAGAGGACGAGTGTAACCAATCCATCTCCACTATGACATTAAAATAAACCATATCTAATTTAAACAAATCCACCAGAGTCTCCCAACCACCCAAAGATACCATACAACCCCTATAGACTCTTCTAGCCACCACAGAGTCACCCATCAAGGTAGAAACAAAAAAAGGGTCCAAGACATACTCGGGACCAAAGTCAAAATGCACAGCCACAAATGAGGCCACATAATAAAGAGTTTACCCCAGATTAAGTAAATAGTACACATCATAGAAAAAGAGTTTCAACATAATAGCCACAATATAATGTGATGCCTTAGACTGTTGGTGAGTAATGAGAGCATAGAGATAGTTTTGATGAGTGCCAAATCTAGCTAGTGCACCCTTGGTGCTAGAGATAAAAAAGAGGCAATCGGAACCTTATTTGCTCTAGAAGCAACCTTTCCAATAGGACATTTCCTAATATGTGCCCTGGCTAACAACAGTTGAAGAATTTTTCCTTTCAGTCATCATAGTAACCCTAATGCAATATACCACAAAATCTGCAAGAAGGATAGGATGGAGCTGAATGGGCCTCGCTAGCCTGAGATTAGGCACCTTGTGCCATAGAATTGTCACCACCATGGAAACGTTTGTGTCCCAATAAATTTAGGTAGGGAATACTAGCCATCGAGTAAGACCTAGAGTGCCCCACTTTTTCTTGGGCCACTTTCCACTATCCGGTATAATGTGTACCAAAGAAAGGTGGCATGATGGTAGTTGCAAATGAAAAAAATGAGCTAATTCCACTCAGACCTGTCACAGGGTGGAGAGTATGCATGGACTACCGTAAGCTGAATTCGTGGACCCTTAAAGATCACTTTCTAATGCCCTTTATTGACCAAATGCTTGATCGATTAGTAGGGAAAGGATGGTTTTGTTTCTTATACGGTTATTCTGGCTATAATCAGATATGTATCGCCCCCGAGGATCAAGAGAAGACAACATTTACATGCCCCTATGGTACGTTTTCATTCAAACGTATGCCATTTGGGCTATGTAACGCACCCGCCACTTTTCAGCATTGTATGATGTCCATTTTCTCTGATATGGTAGAAGACATGCTGGAGGTATTCATGGATGATTTTTCAGTTGTGGGTGAGTCTTTTGAATCATGCTTGACAAATCTAAGTATGGCGTTGCAGAGATGTGTTGAATTCAACCTAGTGCTGAATTGGGCGAAGTGCCACTTTATGGTGAAAGAAGGTATTGTTATTGGGCATAAAATCCCCAAAAGAGGAATTGAAGTGGATCGAGCTAAAATCGAAGTTATCGAGAAACTACCACCCCCAATTTCGGTCAAAGGAGTTCGTAATTTCCTCAGTCATGCAGGTTTCTACCGAAGGTTTATCAAAGACTTCTCCAAAATTGCTAGTCCATTATGCAAACTTTTGAAGAAAGATGCAAAGTTTGACTTCAATGAGGATTGTATAAAGGCATTTGAATGTCTCAAAGAGAAGCTAATTGAAGCTCCTATCATGGTAGCACCAAATTGGTATTTACCATTTGAAGTCATGTGTGATGCTAGCGGGGTAGATTTGGGTGTTGTACTTGGCCAGAGAAGAGAAAAGTTATTCCATCCAATCTACTATGCGAGTAAGGTCTTGAACGAAGCCCAGAAAAACTATACTGTCACAGAACAAGAGCTTCTAGCAGTTGTGTATGCCTTCGAAAAGTTCCGTGCTTATTTGTTGGGAACCAAAGTGATAGTTCATACAGACCATGCATCCCTTAGATATTTGATGACAAAGAAAGATGCAAAACTAAGGCTAATTCGATGGGTATTGTTGCTGCAAGAATTTGATTTCGAGGTAAAAGATAGAAGAGGTTGCGAAAACCAAGTGGCTGATCATCTATCTAGACTTGAGAATGAGCATATAGCACAGCAAGATTGTGAGATTGACGATACCTTCCCTGATGAAGAGATTTTAGCCACAATGATAGAGGAGTTACCATGGTATGCAGATTTTGCAAACTTCGTGGTAAGTAATGTGATGCCTACGAATCTATCATTTTATCAAAAGAGGAAGTTTATGCATGACGTGAGACACTATTTTTGGGATGAGCCATATTTGTTTAGACTATGCGCGGATGGTGTTATCAGGCGATGCATATCCCATGTTGAGGTACCGAATATATTGGAAGCATGTCACACTTCCCAAGTTGGGGGACATCACGCTGGTAATCGGACAGTAAGGAAGGTATTGCAAAGTGGCTATTATTGGCCTTTGATATTTAAAGATGCCTATGACTTTGTGAGAAGATGCGACCAATGTCAGAGACAAGGTGCGATTTTAAAACACCATGAGATGCCCGTGTCGAAAATCCTTGAAGTAGAGCTCTTTGATGTCTGGGGTATCGATTTTATGGGTCCATTCGTGAATTCGTTTGGAATGAAATATATCCTAGTTGCTGTAGATTATGTTTCAAAATAGGTTGAAGCAGTAGCATTGGCTGATAATAAAGGAAAATGTGTTGTTGCATTCTTGAAGAAAAACATCTTCTCTCATTTTGGGGTACCACGTACTATCATAAGCGATGGAGGATCTCACTTTTGCAACAAACTATTCAAATCCGTGTTGGCAAAATATGGTGTCAAGCAACATAAGGTAGCCACGCCTTATCACCCACAAACTAGTGGACAAGTAGAGGTTTCCAATCGAGAGATCAAGCAAATCCTTGCTAAGACTGTAAATGCGAATAGGAAAGATTGGTCTCGGAAGCTGGACGATGCACTATGGGCTTATAGGACTGCATTCAAAACTCCAATAGGTATGTCCCCGTACCAACAAGTTTATGGGAAAGTTTGTCATTTACCCATTGAGCTCAAGCACAAAGTATTGTGGGCGTTGAAGCAACTGAATTTGAATTGGTATAATGCTATGAACTTGAGGGTGGAACAGCTGAATGAGATGGATGAATTCCGTCTACATGCATATGAAAGATCAGACCTCTATAAAGAGCGGACGAAAAAGTATCATGATCAGCGGATTGTTCAACGAAACTTTCAAAAGGGTGATATGGTACTTCTTTTCAATTCCAGACTAAAGCTATTCCCAGGTAAGTTAAGGTCTAAATGGTCTGGTCCGTAAAAGATTAGCCAAGTCTACTCATCTGGAGTAGTTGAGCTAGAAGACAATAATGGTGTTGTATTTAAGGTGAATGGCCAAAGAGTAAAACCATATATCGGCCCCCTTGAGTCGATGAACTATATGGCCACCATCTATCTCGACGAAGTCTAACTACTCGAGGTAACTATGTCGTGCCACGACAATAAATCAAGCGCTAGATAGAAGGCAACCCATCGTGTTTTTTTTTCGTTTCCTTTGCATTTGTTTTTACTAAATAAAAATCCAAAAAGAAGAGTCGAGCCACGACCTAAACTAAGGCGCTTGATTGGAGGCAACCCATCGTTCTAATCGTTTTTGTTGTTTTTGAGTGAATGTAGGTGCAAGAGGTCTAAAGGAGGAGATTGGTTTCAAATTTTGATTTGGAAGTATTGCATGTTGAAGGTGGTAAGTAGGAATGAAGAAGCAAAAGTTTATGGGTGAGGCATTGCTTATGAAAATATAGGCAAAGAACAAGGCAAGGCCTATGTAAATCTAGGCCACGAACAAGGCAAGGCCTATGCTGTGGCCTAAGCTCTCGGATTCTAGAGTGCCATAGCATAGGCGCCGTCTATGCAAAATCCTTTTGTCTCTGAATCTCATATGCCATGACATAGGCGCCGCCTATGCCTAACAATGCCATAGCATAGGCGCCGCCTATGCTCAACAATGCTTTGCAAAAGGCGCTGCCTATACCAAGCATAGGCAAAGCATTAGGCGTCGCCTATGGTCACTTTTGGTCTCCAAATCCGATTCCAAATGGGTCAAAACCCGACCCAAGCTTGTCCTATAAATAGAATCTTAGTCTTAAATCAAAAGCACATTGCAATTCACCCTAAAGCGCCGCCTATCTCTCCAAATTCTCCCAAAAATTTTCCTTTTGCTCTTTTATTTTGCAAGAACATCTTCCAAGGCCATCAACCAAGTAAGTACTTCTTTGTTCTTCTTTTATGTTCCGTAAGTACTACACTACTACGTCTATAATGAATTGTTTAATCTTGAAGTAGTATTGGTGAATTGAATATGGTTGAGTTGTTGTGGTGAAACTAAGTGAGTGAAAGAATACGTAAGGATGCTCTTGACTTGTTTCCAACTTGTATTTGATTTTGATACACTGTCATACTTTTGCGGAATTGAAATAGTCTAGAACATTGCATAACCTTGTAACTTGAAAACTTGCTGGAATGACTTATTTATTGCGATGAAAATCAAGGTTAACTACAAACATAAGATGTTGTGATAAATTGATACAATATCTATGTAGTAGTTGTATTCAAAGTGATGCATTAGTCCAAAACATGAAAGCATTACCGAGATTACATGATCTAGAATTTAGAAAGGATAGTTAAGATGATACGAAAAGTATGACTACACTGATTATATTGTTGGAACATAACACCTAAACGTATATCGATGAAATATGAGTAATCGACATCGGTCACTTCACTAGTTCGTACAAACAAACTAAGTGTGGGGTGGTGCCACTACTACTTGTTTATTGATTGTATCCACCGAGATAAAGCTAACATGACTATTATTTTAATCTCAGGTACAATGGCACCAAAACCAAGACAAGGGAAAGAAAAAGCAACCACTTCACAAAAAGGCCAAAAAAGGGGACGAAAAGAGCAAGGAGAATCCTCCTCGCTACAAATACCTCGCCACATGTTTGGAATTAAATGGGTCCTCGAGGAGGAAGTAAAGGAGTGGTATAGGAACAATAAAGAGAAAAAATATGTTCATGTGGAGTTGATACACAAGGAAAGCCTAGCAAATAAAGAACCTCGCATGTTGGCCAAGATCATGGCGTTACATCTTGATTTCATCTTCCGAGATATGGGAGAATGAAATCTCGATCTAACACGATAATTCTATGCCAATTGGTCACCGAAAACTACAAGGAGTGAAGTAAAGATTCGGGGCCAAGTTCTGCAACTAAATGCGGAGTTCTTCAACTACTTTCTGGGTTTGCCATCTATTGATCCATCACCACTCAAAGAGCTATATAACAGACCTACGTACAGGCAAATTAGACACACATTGTGCGGAACAAGATCTATGGTACGATGGAGCAGACACAAGGACACCGGTTGGCACAACACCTTCCCATATGCTTCCTTGAATAGAGAAGCTCAGATATGGATGTGAATAGTCAACTCTTGTCTGATTTCAGGGACCCAGTACACGAAGATTACACGAGATAGAGTGTGCTTGGTGTACGCGTTGATGACGAATGTTCCTATCAACATTGGGGAAATTATTCGATCTACAATGCGAAAGGACAAGCTACATAAGAGGTCCCACTTCAGCTTTGGCAATCTGTTGACCGCAATATTGAGGAAGGAGGACATCGAAGAGGAACCGGCTGATCATAAACTTCCACACAACCCAAAGAAGGTTGACCTCACAAAGGTTAAAGATGCTGAAACCACGCATGGCGTCAACCTTACCACTTCGGAAAGGCATGCTTGGGATGAGAGTTTCTTTCGCCATCTTTATGACATGACTCGATTTACCATGATGAGCGAAGGTCGTGTTCCAACTACTGCAGAGCTCCAACAGCTGGATTATGACTACCCAATGAATGAGCATCCAAGGAAAATGTGTGGAGTAGGTGTGTACTTTGAGGAACCTCTTGATGACGATGTGCCAACCGATGATGATCGTCGAATGCTAGACTCCGACGTAGAGGAGAACTCTGATGGCGACGACTCTGATGATGATTCCGACGAAGGGGGTATGACCCCAGACATAGAGGAGGAGTCCGACTAACCAGGTTCTTCTTATTTATTTTCCACTGAGGGTAGTGTGTCCCGTCTAAGTGTGAGGTGCTGGTATTTGCATGCTAACCTTCTTTATCTGCATTTTCATTCATTTATGTTTGTTTTTTTTTGTTTTTTTTTAGTAGTTAAATTTTTTTAAAATTTTTTAACTTTGCATGAAATTGTTCTGATAGGCAGCATGGTATTACGACAAGAGTCTGTGATAAAATCATTACTATTGAGACGTTTAGGCTCTAATAGTGACTCATTATGTGATAATTGTGTGGTTCAATTCCTTCATCTGTTGGGTCAAGAGTCTATACTGCTTCCAATAAAGTCGACCATGTGCCTTGTGTGTGTGAGATGATAGTATATTCTATGTTTGTGGCTGATGCTAGAACTTGCCTGGTATGTATGTAAAGCGAAATAAAGAGTGTGAGTTTAGGAGATGATTTAGGCATTTCTTTGGCAACCTATGATTGTTTACCTTCATTTTATCTACCCATGGACATCATCCTAGATAACCCTCTTTGAGCCTTTAGCCTATTTTCTTTGATAGCCTCATATGTAAGCCCAATCCATTTTTTTTCAAGACCATAATTTGATCCAAAGTCCTAAGTGCTTTAAATTGTAAAGTAATGTGACAAAATAAGAGGAAATTAGGTGAGAATAGTGCCTTAGAATGTATTGGTGCTTGAATTTGTTATGAAAAATAATTGCTATCATAAGAGGTGTGTTATGAAAAAAAAAAAGGAAAAAAAATAAAAAGTTAATTCTGTTCAAAATTGAATAACAAAAGAGGTGAGAAAGGGTGGTAGATTAAAAGAAAGTAGAAAGGTTGTTTGAAATAAAGCATAAATGGCATAATGTGATGTATTAAAGCGCTTAGGAACATAGTCACTATTTCTGGCCAAAATAGTCCTACCCGTCCCTTAGCCTACATTACAACCTGTAAAGACCTATTTGATCCTAAGCTTAGCGTTCTGATATTTAGTGGAGAATTACACTAAGGGAAAGCCTATGGTCATCAGTTGCAACATATTAATTCTTTGTGAGAGTGAGAGCAAGGATAATCTTATACCCATGTTCGAGATATATACAATACTTGTGAGTGATTATGGGTGACATATTGTGAGACACACATGGTTGATGAGTTTTGGGTAGTCGTATATGAATATTTGTGCCTTCACTTTTGAATACGAATTAACCATCATCACGAATCTATATTAGAGGTTGAATTGTTTCTAGAAGTGATCAGAAAACTACTCTTTGTTAATAATTGTTGTGCCTGTCTTGATGAATATTTTGTGTTGTTACTGTGAAACCCTAAGTGGATGTTTAGAAGGACATGATATTTTGTTCGAGGACGAACAAAGTTTTAAGTGTGGGGTGTTGATGATAGGCGTATTTACACGCCTAAAGTGCTATAATTTACACATATTTTAGCTAAGTTTTGACGACAAAATATATAATTCATGCACTTTTAGTCCTTTTTCCTGTAAGTGAGCTAACAAACATGATTAGCTAGTTTTCAGGTATAAATGATGAAGATTTCAGCATTTTATGGATAACTTGACACCAAAGGAAGCTTCACGAAAGAAGGAGAGCAGAGCTTGGACGCCTAGGACTAAAACTGACGCATGGGAAACCTGTCCCGGAAAAAAACAACATTTCTCAAGACTTTGGGGATCAGCAGTAACTTATTAGGATTAGGATAATGATGCAGTAATTTATTAGGATTAGGATAAGTACGCAGTAGCCTAGTAGGAATAGGATATGGGTATTATAAATACCCTATTTTGCTGAAGCTTTTATTCATTCTGATTATTCTCATTATTCTCATCATTCACATTCTAATTAATTCATCTACAACTCTAAAAAATTTGCTTTTAATTAATTCTTATTTACTTTCTCTTCATCTATTCGACTTAAAATTTCCACAACAAGAGAACCGCTACTTGCAAGGTCTTCACGCCACAAAGCCCTACCAACATATACTACATGTAAGATCCTTATATTGGTATGATGATAATGACTATTGTGATTTTCATTGCACCCATGAGTAGCTAAACTTCTCGGTTGGGGTTATGGAAGCCTTATGAGCTATTATCTATTGCTATGAGTTTGTGAATTCGTGACACGTATGCTGCTTATATCATTATTCTCTTCATTTTAATTTAAATTCTTGTGGTTGCAAACATATAGAATACGCCAGTATAGCATTAACTTATTCGAAAGAAAGTTATATGTATGGAAAAGAGATAATGTCAAGGTAATAGGGCACCAAGCCCTATTAAAAAGTTAGTGTCGTAACTAGATTAACCTCTTGGAGAATTTGTACCGTTAGATACGCTTTAAGCTCGAAAGAGTTAAAGTGAAATAATCCTTGATGTTCAAAAGGCGCCTGGATTTACCATAGAATACAATTCTCTATAAGCACATGCATGTCTGAATTCTGCATAACTCATAGCCAATAGATACGTATAACTCATAAGGTGGACATAACCCCAACTTCCAATTCTCATTGATTAAAAATCTTACTAAACATTCTTTCTTTTTACTTTGCTATTTTCCGTTTTTACTGTGTTATTTTGTTACATTCTTGCACGCTACAAAATCCCCCCTTTTTACGAAACTTTCACCAAAAGTCTAATAATCGTTGCTTACTTAGTGACCAAGTATTCTCTGTGGGATTCGACACCCAACCCAGTTGGGTTTTATATTTGACAACGACCGCTTACACTCTTACGAGAGCTGTAGTTTGAGCGTTATCAATGGGTTAGAGTCATAGGTTGAAGTTTGGAACCCAAATTTATCTTCCGATCCCCATGACTAAACTCACAATGCCCAAGTTGGATTTGTGAGTCCACTTAAGTTATTCCCCAACTTCCTATCCTGCAAAATAAAAATTAAGTGAACACTGAAACGTTGAAAAACCTCCCAAAAAGAACTTGATTTAATATTGTGGCAAAACCTGGCTATGTTGAGCTCTCATACTTCACCGACAATCTCATAGGTTTCCTTCCATGAATCTCCTGATTTAACATCACTGCAAGACTCAACTCCTATGGCTACTTAGATTTTGGTAAGTCTTAAATTCTCATATACGTTAACCTCCTCCATACTTCCCATATAATACTTAAATTAATGCACATTCACGTTGAATTAGGAATCCTATCTCACTGTAAATCAATAACACCATATGGAAATTCTTTTACCATGGTGAATGGTCCAGACCACCTAGACTTCAACTTGCCAAAAAGCAAGAAAAGTCTTGAATTATAAAACTAGACCACATCATCGAGTTGGAACACCTTCGTCTAAATTTTTTTTATCATGGTTAAATTTTATATTCTCCTTACACAAGGCTGAAATCTCATAAGCATAGAGGCAAAACTCATCAATCTCATTAATCTTGTCCAATCTCAATTGTGCTACATCACTCCATCTAAAATTTGACTTCTTCAATACATATAGTGCTTTATCCTCAAGTTCAACTGACAAGTAGAATGCATTTTTTGTAAACAAGATTATAAGGAGGCACCTATGGGTGTTTTGTAAGCTATTTCATAATCCCAAAGTACATCATCTAACTCTCTCGATGAGTTAGTTCAGATGGCATTCACAATCTTCGCAAAAATGGACTTGACCTTCTGGTTGGAGAACTCAACTTGCCCAATAATTTGTAGATGTTAAGGTATTTCCACCTTATACTTTACACCATATTTGTAAAGTAGGGCTTCAAACATATGCTTTCCAAAGTGGAACCCACCAACACTTATGATTATGTAATTTCCCTTCAGGTCATTTTCCATATTTTCTTCTTAGTTTTTCCATTATATATTTCCTATAGCTAACCCAAGTCATTTATAACTCATTGGGACTAATAGTACCGTTAGTGGGCAGTTCGTTTGGTTTTTAGAGGAAATTCCTTATTTTGAAGTCTTTAAAGGTTTCAAATGTACACCAAACAAAAAATTCAGTGAAATGACCTCAAATGTGAATTCTGACATTTCTAGTAGCTCTAAAATTTTCATTTTAAGCTAGGTGGATCTTCGGTTTTGTTCTTAAGGCACTCGAGCTTATTTTACCCTATTGGTCGAAAAGTTAAGAAATTGAAAAATGAGTGTGGGACCCACTTTTCATCGAAATAGCCTCATATCAAAATTTTGACTGCGCTATTGGGTTCATAATGTCAAATTTGGTATGGTTACATAATTCATTTTTATATGCAGGATTTCAAAGTATCAGCTGTAACTATTGCACCCACGATTGTAGGCCATGAATCGCGATAGTGATCTGGCAACACCACCAAGTGTCGTAATCACGACTCTTTTAATTATGAATATGAATCCTCAGGCAGTCAGCCAAAGTTGTGAACACAAATGTGACATTTTACCCTGATGCAATGTATGGGATCATAAGACATGGGTCACAATAGTGATATTTGAGATCTGTAAAGGGTATAAATATCCTATTTTAGCCTATTTTTGCCATTCCTTCATCAATTTTCTTGAGAGATAAACACTAATTAGTGAGATATCTTGGAATTGGATCTTTTGGGTGAATTGGGAGCTTAGCTAACATTTATTTTTGTTATTCTATTTTGATTTATGGTAAGATTTCATCCTTTTCAAAGTACAATTTTCCATTTCTTGTTCAAAATTCCAAAACTTTGGAGGCATGATTTTAGGCCAAAATTAGCTTGTATTTCACCCATTTTAGAATGTATTGACTCCTTGAGGATGAGGGAGTATTTGGTTGGTTTTGGAAACTTAATTTTTCCATAAATGGGACCCACTAGGGATATTGGGTAATTTTTTAACTTGAAGCACAATTATGCAATATGGGTATCATTATTCTTGTGTTGATGAGTGGAATGTGATTTTTATAGCTTGGAATCTTTTAGCAGTTTCTCTAAAGGGAAAAGTGGTGATTTAGCTATGGTTTCCATGTAATCTATATATACCTTTCTTATGTTGTTTAGTGGAGTATGCCTAGATATGCCTTTTGGGGCTAATTTTAGACACCATATACTCTTGTAAACATCTATTGATTCCAAGATTGACTTGTGATCTTGGGATTTTATTGTTCTTGGATTGTTAATCACTTTAAGACTTTGGGCTTTCTTCTTTCATTATTGTGAGAATGATTCTATTATTTTGTCTTTGAATCCCATGAATTGTCTTGCAACTATGAGCGAATAATTCCCTTAGCGAGGGTTGTGGCAACCCTGATAGATTAACGATGTAGAGGAAATGCCAAGTCATTCTAGAAATTTTTTTTGAATGTATTGTGATTATATTCAGTTCAATTGATTTCTTAGCGGTTGCCAACACTAAAAACCACCTGTATTCACTACTTGCTTCAAAAGAGAGGTAGATATGGGAAAAAATATAACAACAGTAATTTAGGACCCCCTTCAATCAAATAATTCCTGCCTTCTGATCTAATTAACTTGAGATTAAAAAGATAAAACTTAATTTGGGATCCAGGTTAAGGGTTAGTGACACTTTGAGACTCACAAGTTAAAGAGTGAGATTTGGCAATGAGTCCACAAGATAGTTGGTGATACATAACTTGTCAAATTCTGCATACAAGGTATTGAAATGGTTCGATAGTGTATGATAAATCTACGGAGTAAGTAGCCAGGGGGAACACAAGCCTAGAGTTCATCTTAGATTGATTATAACTAAAAGCATCCAAATCTTGTTACACTTTATGATTCTAGAAGATACCCCTATTTACTTTTCTGTACAACCTAGTGACATCAGTAAGTTTGAGAGATATATCTAACACATTCCCCGTGGGATCAACCCCAATATTTTTGGGTTACTATGTTTTGACATCAGATCACTTTATCCTTCTAAAGAACCATAGTTTGAGTGATATCAGGTATCATTATTGTCGTATTGATGAGTAGAATGTGATTTTGATAGCTTGGCACCTTGCAAAAGCTTTTCGAAATGGAAAAATAGTGGTTTAGCAAATCTTTTTAACTGTTTTCGGAGTCTAGGAAGGATAGGTTTTTTACCTTGTTATATTGAGCTAGTTCATAGTATTTTTATGATATTGTGTTATATTTGGGGTGGTTTTTAGGTATTAGTATAATGAATTGCAATGCTTGGGTTAGATGGATTTTTTAGGCTATTTGGAAACCATAAATTAGGCATAATTGGTATAGTTTCACATATTTTAGGAGAATTTCCTATCTTAGGGCTAATTGAGGCTTGCTTAATATCTTAAAACAAATTTAGATACCTTAAGCCTATATGGATAGAATTTTCCTAAAATGTAACTTTGGGGATTATGAGTAGGCCCTTGACAAATCTTAGGCTAAGACACATATTATGTAACGCCACGAGTCTGTTCCCCGAATGCTACAAGGTGCTCATAATCCCGAGGTACCACAAGCTAATCCATATCTGGTACCTACTGCAATAACTAAATAATAATACTATATTAGGTGGAAAGTAGGTGAAAACTTGCCATAGAGTTCAAAAAAATAAATAAATACTGAGTACTGAAAACGGAATACTGATATATCTTTTTGAAATACTCTAGTCTGATAGGCCTCTATTTTTTGAATAAGGGATTGATGGGACAAAACCCTAACTAACCCCAACTACTGAAAACATATAAACTGAGATACTAAAGTAATAATTATGTCCTCTAACTATGAGGACTCACCACTAGTCTGCTGCTATTGGATGGGGGTGCTACGTATGATCGAGAGTACATACATCTGAACCTATGATATAAGACATCAAAGCATAAAAGAAAGGTATGCGTTAGTACTTTGAACTTAATGGTATGTTAAGTAAGGTAGGATGAGATGCATGGGTGCATATGCATGAACAATACTGACTGAATAACATGAGTATCACTGAATGAAAGTACATGCATAAATACGTAAACTATAACTGAGGTCGTGATAACACTAGATACTGAGTTTTGAATTACTGATTTACTAATATCTGAGTTTACTGACACTGTGTTTCTGTTAATTGGCTGACTGTATCTGATAGTTCTAATTTTATGGAACTATTTTGAGTTTCATACTAAACTGAGTAACTATGTTTGACAGTACTGATTTCTGTAGAATTGAACTGAGTTCTATACTAAAGACGGAAACTAAAATTATGGTAGGTAATCATCTAATTGACGTTCCCTTTTCTGAATATATTGGGGTCCAACGTGTAACCCTATTTGGAATGGTGTCATTATTGTGCCACGGGTAAAGACAATTATAAGTTAACCCTCTCTGACCGGAAGCTCTTTCGTAAACATTCGATGGTAGGAAAACTCATATGAGATGTATCAAACCTTGTCTGGAAGGAAGATATCTCAACCTACGCTTGCTACGTAGTTTTGTAACACAGAGATTTCTACTAAGGGTCAAACCTTCTGCGAGCAGGAATGCCCCCATCCCTGGGTTCGCTCGGTGCTGAATCCTACTCCTAACTAAATAGACACTGAAATAATTCTTAGTGAATAGTAGGTTTGACTGAACTATTATTGATTATACTGTCTAACTAAACTGAACTGAGTTGAGTGAGTTCCGTTGATAGATGGAATACAACAGAATTCTGCTAATGACTAAATTTACTGAGGTCAGAACTAGATATTGAACTGGACTAGACTAATACTGAGTATTATAAGTTTTTCCTAAGTTCTATAACTGACTGAGAGTACTACTGATCATGAAATGATTGAGATTATTTTGTAACTAATACTGGCTCTAGGTAAACAACTAAATTATTGGGTATTAAATACCCCCATGACTCGATAGCTTGAAAAGTAAATCACTGTATGACTTTAGTAGCATAATGGTACTAGCTTGCTAATAATACATTCACTTAGACATCTTTGGTCAAACACTTGTTATACATGAGCTTGTACATGATTGAAATCACACAATAACATGTTATTCTTGGACTAATCTAATCACATAAGCATTTTGACAAACACTGGGGGAGCATGGGTATTTCACATATCAGTAAACAAGTAATATCATGTATTCTTCATTCAACTTGCAATTTAAGAGTTTGACATATAGTTCATAGAATTCAATTCACTATTAAACTAGTTTGCATGAAACTTTGTACAAATCATTGAATTAAATCACCATTAACATCATAATCATTAATACATTCAAGATCCAACATGAATTCATGAAATCAATTAACTTGTATTTAGAATGAGTTTCTTGAACTCCAAGGGTGGAAAGAAACCCTTGGATAAACACTTCACATACCTTGGTATTCAAATTTGCAAAGAATGACAAGTGTTCTTGAAGGCTGAATATTCAATTAGAGATCCTAGGGTTTACTTCTTAAGAATTTTTTAGAAATATGAATGGATTTTTTCTTTAAAGGGGCTTAATTTCATATTTTGGGGGTTGACATAAGGGGGAAAAAGATCCAATTACCCCTGAGGATATAACTTTTTAATGATTGAAAACTGATTTAACGATGCATAGACCGACGAGTTGCTTCATTGTCATTGATGCAATAGCCAACGCGTCGCATTGAGTCCATGTCAGTTCACTAGAATTTGCACTGGGAGCTGGGGAAAAATACTCATCGACATGATGGGCGACGGTTTGACCACTAGTTTGAGCTTCTAGATGTGTTTCAAATGAAGTCCGAAAAATCCAAAACTTGTGCGAGAACACCTACTGATAGTCCTGATCATGAGTTAACCAAAAAATCAATATTTGGTGGTCATAAGGGTCATGAAAAAGGATTTCCAACAAATGAAGGATAAAATAACTCTAAGTATGAACACATAGTTGAAATTTTTCTAAGTCTAGGACCCGTTACTAGCTTTTATAGGACTGAATCAAGCTTAGGATTTTGTGGTGTCTTACAATATCTCCCCCTTAGTAATATTCATCCTCGAATGAGATTGACTAAGTTGGGAATACTGATAGACTAAATTTATATGCTGGATATGCACAACTACAACATGATTTCATAACTGACACTAATGATATACTGAAATTTCATACTAAACATGCAATTCTGATGCATGAGTACATAGATAAACATGGTGCATGACTAGGATTGCTAATAAGCTGTGTTTCTCATGCTGAACGTGCATATCTAATGCATGAAGTCAAAACTGAATATGCAATGGTAACTGGTACCAAGTCTATAAAGGAAAATCTGAGCATAGAACTGAATAAGTTCAAGGAAAAACGGTTACCTTGGGCTGAGTCTGAGTTTGCAGAGAAGAGGTAAGGATACTCCGTCCACTTATCTCCTTATGTTTCCTAAGTATCTCCCTTAATGAACTGGTTTTGACTAGAGGGACCTCTTTGTTTCTCAGTCTGTGAATCTGATAATTAAGGATTTTGACTGGAATCTCCTCATAAGAGAGGCTGTTCTATATGTCTATACTCCCTACAAGGACTACAACTGCTGGGTTACCTATGTATTTCTTTAGCAAGGAGACATGGAACACTGGATAGACTAAAGCTAAGTCTGAAGGCAACTCAAGCTCATAAGCTACCTTTACAAAACATCTTAGAATTCTGTAAGGACCGACATATCAGGGACTGAGCTTCCCCTTCTTGACAAACCATTTTACTCCTTTTATAGCAGAGGTTTTCAAATACACATAATCACTAATCTTGAACTCGAGATCCTTTCTACGCACATCGGCATACAATTTCTATTAGCTCTGAGTTGTCTTAAACCTTCGAAATCCTTTCTATGCACATCTGCGTATGATTTTTGTCTGCTCTGAGTTTTCTTAAAATTTCCCTGATCAACTGAACTTTTTCTAAGGTATAAAATACCAATTAAGGCCCTATCACTGCAGCACCATCCACTTCAAACTAATTATTGGGAGATCTACATCTCCATCCATAGAGCGCCTCAAACAGAGCCATTTAAATGATGGAATGATAGCTATTGTTATATACAAACTCAATTACAGGCCAATGGTCATCCCAACTACCTTTAAAGTTTATTTTACACGATCATAACATATCTTCTAAAGTCTGAATGGTCCTTTCTGCTTGACCATCTGTCTAAGGGTGAAAAGTTGTACTAAGGTGGACTTGGGTACCAAAACCCTTTTGGAACGCCTTTCAGAAATGAGAGGTGAGCTGAGTACCTCTATCCGAGATAATAGATAACGGAACTCCATACAATCTAACCAACTCTCTGACATAGAGGTATGGACTGGTATAAAATGAGCTAATTTAGTCATCCTATCTATAATGACCCAAATTAAATCATGTTGACGATGAGTAGGAGGCAAACCCTCATAAAATCCATGTTCACCTCTTCCTACATCAAAGTAGGAATATTGAACTCCTGCATAGATCCACTAGGTTTCTAGTGCTCAATCTTAACATGCTGAAATGTTGAGCACTTAGCTACAAACTTTGAAATGTCTCTCTTTATCCCACTTCACCAATAGATCTACCACAAATCACAGTACATCTTAGTGGCCCCTCGATGAATAAAGTAACGCACACCATGCATTCCTACAAGAATCCACTATCTCAAGTCATCTAGACCTGACACACATAGCCGACCCTGAAAACATAATACACCATCTCCCCTCTGGGAGAAAACCTCTATTTTCTAATCTTTGACTTATTATTTTAACTTAACTAGGTTGGGATCCCTATCCATATTTTTCTTCACTTTGGAAACCAGGGATGATTCTGAACTGCTCTGTACCCATACATTACCTTCTGCTAAATCAAATAAGAAATTACCTAGTAAGGCAAGCTTATGAAATTTCTGAGCTAACTTCTTCCTACCATCATCCACATGAGAAATACTACCCATAGACATCCTACTAAGGCATCAGCCACTATATTGGCTTTGGTTGGATGATATAGAACACTCATGTCATAGTCCTTCAACAACTCCAACCACCTTCTCTGACAGAGATTTAGGTCTTTCTGAGGCAATACAAACTGTAGGCTTTTATGGTTAGTGAACACATCAACGTGCACTCCATACAAATAGTGCCTTCAAATCTTTAATGCAAATACTACTTCTGCTAACTCAAGATCATAGTAGGATAATTCTTTTCGTGGGGTTTGAGCTGTCTAGAGGCGTAGGATAATTCTTTTCGTGGGGTTTGAGCTGCATAAAAATACACCACAAACCAACCCTGGAAGCATTACAATACATAACAAAGCTGTCTGAACCATCTGGTAGAGTCAAAACTGGGGCTATAGTGAGTCGAGTTTTCTACTCCTGAAAACTCTTCTCAGAAGAATCTGACCACTTAAATTTGTCCTTCTTCTGAGTCAATCTAGACATAGGAGATACAATAGATAAAAATCACTTAGCAAACCGTTTATAAAAGCCAACCAAGCCCAACAAACTCTTGATATCTAATGGAGAGATGGGTCTAGTCTTGTTTCTCACCACTTTGGTCTTTTGGGGATCAACTCTAATGCCATCACAACAAATAATATGGCCGAGAAAAGCTACTGGTAGCCAAAATTCGCACTTACTAAATGTTTCATATAGATGGTGGTTTTTAAGAGTCTATAATACTATTCTGAGATGGCCTGCTTGATCATATTCATCATGGGAGTAGACAAGGATGCCATCTATGAAGACTATGATGAACATGTCCAAGTACTACTTTAACACACAATTCATTAAATCCATGAAAGCTAGTGGGGCATTGGTAAGACTAAAGGACATGACTAAGAATTCGAAGTGACCATATCGAGTTCTGAAAGTTATTTTCAGAATGTCACATTCTATGACTCTAAGCTAATGATACCCTGATCTGAGGTCTATCTTAGAAAAGTAACTAGCACCCTAAAGATGGTCAAATAAGTCATCAATTCAGGGAAGTGGATACTTGTTCTTTACTGTGACTTTATTTCACTTACAGTAGTTAATATACATTTGTAGAGAACTTTCTTATGCACGAATAAAACTGGTGCACAACACAGGGACATACTGGGTCTGATGAACCCCTAATCTAGGAGATCTTTCAACTGTTCTTTTAATTCTTTGAGTTTTGTTGGAGCCATTCTATATGGCAAAATAGATATGTCTATTCCAAAGTTGATTTCCCTTTTAGGAGGAACTTCGAGAAGATCTTTGGGAAACACGTTTGAGAATTCATATGCTACTGATACTGACTCAAGAGTAGGGGTTTCTAAACTAGAATATTGGACTCGAACAACATGGTAGACACATCCCTTAGATATCATTTTCCTTGTCGTAAGGTAGGAAAAATGCTAACCCCTAAGTGCTGAAGTACTACCCCTCTACTCTAGGATGGGCTCATTCGAAAACTAAAATTGAACAATTCTATTTCTGCAGTCGACTAAGGCATAGCAGGAATAAAGCCAATATATGATGATAATAACATAAAAATCGATCATATCTAATTCGGCTAAGTCTGTTGAAGTGACTTTCTGAGATACCATAACCAGACAGTTCTTGTATACTCGTCGGGCTATGATAGGTTTACCTACTAGTGTAGAGACTGAGAAAGGCTCTGCTATAATTTCAGGACTGACTCTAAAGTCAATAATTATATATGGAGTTACAAAAAAGAAAAAATCTCCTAGATCTAGCAAAGCATAAACATGAATATAATAATCTTGTAACATACCGGTGAACATATCAAGAGAACTTTCTTGATCCTATCATGATTGAAGTGCAGAGAGTTTATTAGGGTGTTGCCCACTGGTGCCAATAGAAGTGGCACCCTGCTAATTTGAGCAATCAAACTGAGCTGAGAGATGGTTAAGTTGACTCTGTGAACCCATCTGAGTACACTGTTAGAATTTATGGCCTGAATTTTCACATCCAAAACATACATCACTGTCGACTCTGCAAACTCCCTGATGGTTTCTGCCATATTTTTGGCAGAGAGTATTTGTTCAGGCATTGCTAATACTACCCTGGGGCTTAGGTCCTGATGCCCTATCTCTATTGCCATCTCTGAATTTTGGCATGGGAGCACTGGCTGAGGACGGTGCTGGAACTGAGGATTTTGGGAAAAACTAAGAATGATTCCTACCCTCTAACTTAGGCTGAGCAAAGTTAAAACTACCTATTCTTGCTCTCTTGTTCTCCCTCTCCTTCTCCCTATTCTTAGACTACACTATCTACAGAGCATTAACCATGATCCTAGGCATGTCCATCTCTTTAATCAACATTGTTGTCCTACACTCCTTGACCATACTTTTAAACATGCCAGACACAAACTCATTCATCTGAAATCTGCTATCTACTGCCACATGAGGAGCGTATCTAGCTAATTGAGTAAACTTGAAAGATTAATGTTGTACCATCATGTTGACTTGCTTCAAATTTATAAATTCCAAAACCTTTTCTCCCCTTAACTCTAGCGAGAAGAACCTATCCTAATAAGCAATAGCAAACTCCTCCCATTTTATAGACCCTTCATCTGTGGCCCTCTCTGCTTTCCACTGTTTGAACTATGAGTGAGCCAATTCTTATAACTGATATGCAGCTAACTCGGCACTCTCACTAGTTGTCACCCCCATAATATCTGTAACCTTCTACACCTGGTCAAGAAATTCCTGTAGGTCCTTATCTGACTTTGACTCACTAAAAGATAAAAGGTTCATTTAGGTTAAGTCCCAAATCCTAGCTACAGCAGTATTGGCCACTGTGTTGGCCAGAACCGCAGCAAAGCATTCATTCTGGGCTTCCACAGAATGAGAGATGGTGGTTAATGTTGCTTTAAATTCAGTGTGGGAGACATGTTCGTCCAGAGGATCTGGCTGGATGGGCTAAGGTGCTGACTGATTTTTGGTTCTCCTTTCGTTAGTCTTCTTGGGAGGCATGTTCTGCAAACAAAAAGGAAAGAATGGATTAGATTAAGAGTTTAAATTCAGATCACGCTCACTCACACAACATGAATACTGAAAAAAGGGAAACTTTTCCTAAAATGTTTAATAGCCTTTTGTCCATAAGTGTGGTATGCTACACACCCATGCACAAGACTCTACTAGATGCGAATTTCATACTTCTTAGGACTTTGTTGAACCTTAGGCTCTAATACTAAGTTTGTAATGCCCCGAGTCTGTTCCCCGAATGCTACACGATGATTATAATCTCGAGGGACCATAAGCTAACCCTTGACTAGTACGTGCTGTAATAACTAAATAATAATACTGTATTAGGTGGAAAGTAGGTGGAAACTTTCCATAAGGTTCAAAACTATAAATAAATACTGAGTACTAAAAACTGAATATTGATACATATGTCTAAAATACTCTAGTCTGATAAGCCTCTACTATCTGAATATAGGATTGATGTAACAAAACTCCTACTAACCCCGACAATTAAAAATTGTTAAACTGAGACACTGAAGTAATAATTATGTCCTCGAATTATGAGCACTTACCACTAGTCTATTGATGATGGATCGGGCTGCTAAGTATGATCGGGAGCCCGTGCGCCTGAACCTATGATATAAGACATCATAGCACACAAGAAACATATACATTAGTACTTTGAATATACTAGTATACTAAGTGAGGTAGGCTGAGATGCATGGGTTCATATGCATGAAAAATAGTGACTAAATAACATCAATATAACTGAATAAAAATACATGCATGAATATATAAACTATAATTGAGATCATGATAACACTAGATACTGAGTTCTGAATTACTGATTTATTGATATCTAAGTTTACTGGTACTGTATTACTATTAACTAGTGGTTGTATCTGATAGTTGTAATTCTGTGGAACTATTATGAGTTTCTACTAAACTAAGTTACTGTGTCTAACATTCTTGATTTTTGTAGCACTAAATTAAGTTCTATTCTGAAGACTAAAACTAAAACTATGGGCGGTAATAATCTAACCGACATGCCCCTTTTTGAAAAGATTGGGGTCCAACCTGTAACCCTAGTTGGAAGGGTGTTAGTATCATGCCACATATAAAGAAAATTATGAGTTAACCCTCTCTGACAAGAAGCTCTTTCATCAACCAATGGTGGCAAGAAAACTTATATTAGATATATCAACCCTAGTCTGGCAGGAAGATATCTCAACCTACGCTGACTATGTAGTTCTATAATGCAGGGATTTCTACTAAGGGTCAAACCCTTTACTGATAGGAATGCCCCTATCCCTGGGTTCACTCAGTGCTGAATCCTACTCCCAACTGAATAGACACTGAACTAATTCCTTGTGCATACTAAACTATTGCTGATTATACTATCCAACTGAACTGAACTGATTTCAGTGAGTTCTGTTGACTGATGGAATACTTCAAAATTCTGTTAACTGACTGAATTTACTGAGGTTTGAACTAGACTGGAGTAATACTGAGTCTACTAAATTTTTCCTAATTTTTATAACTGATTGAGAGTACTACTGATCATGACAAGACTGAGATTATTTTGTAACTGACACTAGCTTTTGGTAAATAGCTAAATTGTCAGGTAATAAATACCCCCAGAACTCGATAGCATGAAAAGTAAATCACTGCATGACTTTAGTAGCATAATGGTACTAGCTTGATAATAATATGTTTACTTAGACATCTTTTATCAAACACTTGTTATACATGAGCTTATGAATGATTGAAATCACACAATAACATGTTATACTTGGACTAATCTAATCACACAAGCATTTTGAGAAAAACTGGGGGAGCATGGGTATTTCATATATCAATAAACATATAGTAATATCATGGATTCTAAATTCAACTTGCAATTCAAGAGTTTGACATATAGTTCACAAAATTTAATTCACAATTAAACTAGTTTGCATGAAACTTGGGACAAATCATGGAATTAGATCACCATTAACATCATAATCATTAATACATTCAACATCCAACATGAAATCCATGAAATCAATTAACTTGTATTTAGAAAGAGTTTCTTGAACTCCAAGGGTGGAAAGAAACCCTTGGATGAACACTTCACACACCTTGGTATTCAAATTTGCAAAGAATGATGGAGTATTCTTGAAAGATAAATCTTCATTCAGAGATCCTAGGGCTTGCTTCTTGAGAATTTTTGAGAAATATGAATGGATTTTGCCTTTAAAAGGGCTTAATTTTGTGTTTTGAGGGCTAACATAAGGTGGGAAAAGACCCAATTACACCTGAGGATGCGGCTTTTTAATTACTCAAGACTGATTTAGCAACGCACAAACTAATGTGCCTCATTGATTCTCTTTCAGTTCACTGGAATTTGCACCAAGAGCTGCGAAAAATACTCATCGATGCGATAGGAGATGCGGCGCTGCGGCGCATTGAGATTGCATTGATCCACTGGTTTGAGCTTTTAAATATATTGAAATGAAGTCCAAAAAATCTGAAACTTGTTCGAGAACACCTACTTACATTCTTGATCATGAATTAACCTAAAAATCAATATTTGAAGGTCATAAGAGTCGTGAAAAAGGATTGCCAACTTACAAAAGCTAAAATAATTCCAAGTATGAACACTTCGCTAAATTTTTTTCTAAGTCTGGGACCCCTTACTAGCTTTTATAGGACTAAATAAAGCTTAGGATTTTGTGGGGTCTTACATGTTAAGTATTGTCTACCTTTATATGTTTGTAGACCTTGCTAGCTTTTACAAGACTAAATATAGCTTTTATAGCATAGGCTCTTGGTGATGGACTTGGGTATAGAAAAGGATAAGAAGAATAGGGATAAGAGGGTCGATCGAGAATTAAGGGGGCGGCTTGGCACCGGTGAATGCGTGGGGGTTAGGGGAGAATTTGATGGGTTTGGGGGTGTGGGATTGTAGTGGAGAGATAGTATGGAGGATAGGGTAGCTAGGTGCATCAAGGAGACTGCTAGTGAGGTGTTCGGTATTTCTAGGGGTCGGTACGATCATCATTGTGGGGATTGGTGGTGGAATGAAGAAGTTAAGAAAAAAGTTGAGACTAAGAAGGTAGCGTATGCTAAGTTGGTTGAGAGTATGGATGAAGAAGAGAAGAGGGTAAATAGGGAGAAGTATAAGTTAGTGAGGAAGAAGGTTAAGCTACCAGTTATGGTGGCTAAGACAGCTTTGTTTGAGAGCCTATATGCGGGTTTAGAAGAGCAAGAAGGGGAAAAGAGGTTGTTTAGGTTGGCTAAGTCTAGGGAGACGAAGGGTCAGGACCTCAACCAGGTGAAGTTCATTAAGGGGGAGGATGGTAAAGTGCTGGTGAAGGATAGTCACATTAAGAAAAGATGGCAGTCATATTTTCATAGGCTCTTAAATGATGAAGGGGATAGAGTTATTGCATTAGGGGAGCTGGAGCAATTAGAGGAGTGTCGTGATTTTAGTTATTGTAGATGTTTTAAGGTGGAAATGGTCAGAGAGACCACTCGTTGGATACGAAGGGGTAGGGCAACGAGGCCTGATGACATTCCCATCAATTTTTGAAAGTTTTTTGGTGAGGCTGGTTTAAGGTGGTTGACTGATCTATTTATCGATATTTTCAAGTCGACGAAAATACTCGAGGCCTTGATATGGAGTACTTTGATCCGTCTATATAAGAATAAGGGTGACATTCAGAGTTTTAACAGCTATAGGGGTATTAAGATATTGAGTCATACTATGAAGATTTGGGAGAGAGTGGTCGAGTTGAGGTGGAGGAGTCTAGTGTCTATTTCAAAGAACTAGTTTGGATTTATACCCAGGTTCTCTACGACAAAGGTAATTCACCTGGTGCAGAGACTGGTAGAATAGTACAGGGAAAGAAAAAAGGACCTATACAGGGTGTTTATTAACTTAGAGAAGGCATATGATAAAGTTCCTAGTGAAGTTCTTTGGAAATGCTAAGAGGTAAGCGGGGTCCCTGTGGCGCATATCAGAGCAATCAAGGACATATATGATGGAGCTAAGACTTTTGTTAAGATGGCGAGGGACGATTCAAAATATTTTGCATCTTGATAGATTTGCATCAGGGATCTACTCTTAGTCTATTTTTGTTTGCTTTAGTGATGGATGTGTTGATAGGCATATCCAAGGAGAGGTTACATGGTGTATGCTTTTTACAGATGATGTGGTGTTGATTGATGAGACTCAGAGGGTATGAATGATAAGCTAGAGGTGTGGAGATAGACTCTTGAGTCTAAAGGGTTTAGGTTGAGTAGAAATAAGACCAAATATTTAGAATGTAAGTTTAATGGCTCGAGGGAAGAGGATGAGGTGGTAGTGAGGTTGGATTCTTAGGTGGTGTGTAAGAGGAATAGTTTTAAGTATCTCGAGTCCATGATTCAAGGTAATAGTGAGATTGATGAGTAAGTTTCCTACCATATTGGGGTGGGATACATAAAGTGAAGGCTCACCTCAAAGGTGTTATGTGATAAGAAGGTGCCGCCCAAGATTAAAGAAAATTTTTTTAGGGTGGCAGTCCGTCCGGCCATGTTGTATGGAGCAGGGTGCTGGCAAGTCAAGAACTCTCACATTTAAAAATTAAAGGTGACAGAAATAGAGATGTTGCTCTAGATGTGTGGGCTTACTAGGGGTGATAGAGTTCGAAATGAGACTATCTGAGAGAAGGTTAGAGTGGCTTCGGTGGAGGTTAAGTTATGGAAGTCTGTTTGAGGTAGTTTAGACACATGATGAGGAGGGGCACAGAAGCACGAGTTTGTAGTTGTAAGTGGCTTGCTTTGGATACGTGAGGTAGGGGTAGGCCAAAGAATTATTGGAGATGGTTGATTAGGCGGGACATAGAGCAGTTACAGCTTACGAAGTACATGACCCTAGATAGAAAGATTCGGAGGACGCGTATTAAGATTGACGGCTAGTGCCAATTTGGGTAGGTAGGGTAGGGTATTACTTGGTGGGTGTATTATTCTTGTTATGCTAGCTTGTTGCATGCTTTATTACGATCACTTGCTATTCTTTATTTACCATTCCATGTAGGTGTCATGTTTGTCTTGCTACCTAGTTCCATGCTTTTTGTATGAATTTGATTACTATTCCTTATCTTGAGCTGGGGGTCTATCAAATATGGACTTGCTACTTCTTTGGAAGTAGTGGAATGGACTGTGTACATCTTATCCCCCCCAGACCCCACTATGTGGGAATACAATGGATTTGTTGTTATTGTTATTGTTGTTGTAGAATCTTGGAAATTCTTATTGAGGTAATATTTAGAACCTTTAAAACTTGATGGTTATGTTGGTTTATGTGAGGGTTGACGCCTATTGGTTATTCTATTACTTACGCTATTGATGATACTATTAATTATATTGATATATTTATATTTATCAGTTCGAGTTTGAAGAATGGCTAAGATATTGATGATATTTACATGATTCAAGTCCGAAGGATGATTATGACTTTGATGATTATATTACCAGTTCAAGTCTGCAATTGATTATATTTATGGGTTTAATTTTACTTATTGATTGTATTTGTTGGTTCAAGTTTGGCTAATGATTATATTACCAGTTTAATTCCAAATATAAATATGATGATCTGATGATATACTGATTATGATATGATAATATCAGGATGTGAGATTGAAAAAAGAAATTTGGATAAGTTTGAAATTGAAAAATTGCTATAATTTAGCATGATGTGAGTAGACTCTAGTGGTATAGTGCAAATTGGTAAATTATGATTGAAGGTTATACTATCTTATGTGTACCTTCTAGGATTATGGGGGCTTGCGTTGGGTTATTTACATTTTCATACTGATTGGCATATGCGAGCCAATTTTGTAGTTATAATTGCATGTGTTGATGCTTTATGTTAATTTGTGCTATTACTTTGGGTTATTTACTTATTTATGCAAAAAATGTTAAAGTTGATTCAGATCTGTTTTTACCTTGACTCTTATTGTGCTAAGAGTTTGAGCTAGTTTACAAGACATTCCATTGATTTAACTCTTTCACAGATGGCTAAGAAATATACTACTACTACACGAAATAAGGATCTCGAGACCGAGCCAAGGGATCCTACTCCTTTTTTTGGATAACCCAGAGGTTATGTACAACCTAGAGATATATCCCCAGATAGGGTACAGGATTGGGGGCCTTAACTAGACTCTATTCTCTATTCTAAGCCAGTGATTCTTACGCCCCAGCCAGCAATGCACCAAGGACTAGCCCAGGCTCCACCAGGTTTATTTCTTCTTCAGTGCTCGAAGATACTTTGTTTTAATTTTTGGGGATAGTTAGTGGTGCACAGTCTATCCATCAGAGTGGTACTGAGGTAGGGGCAAAGCTGGTAGAAACAACTCTCTGAGTTAAGGTCCATCCTATACTGGAGGTTTCTCAGTCGGTAGTTGCTCAGTTAGTGGTTTCCCAGCCTGTTGCATTTGCTGAGGAAAAGAAGATATTGGTATGTTCTCAAGATTATCTTTGCCTAGGTTTTCTAGTGCTCTGACCGAGGATGCATCTGAGTTTCTAATTGCTTGTGAGGATAGACTCCATAATTTAGGCTTTGTTGAGACTCGTGGTATTAATTACACCATATTTCAGCTTGATTTGACTGCTTGACATTGTTTGAGAGGTTGTATGGATTGTAGACCAGCTCGATTTTTTTCTTTTAGTTGGACTCACTTCATTGAGATGTTCTTGGAGAAGTATATGCCTCGCAGCCTTAGGGATCATTTGAGGGATCCGTTCTCTAAATCAGAGTATGGCTCCATAATATTTATGGAGTATGAGGCTTATTTTCATCGGTTCACTAGGCATACTGCCTCTTTTTTGGACACTGAGTATAGGAGAGTTCATTGGTTTATTCAGGAATTAAGACTTCCTTGCATGTATAATTAACATCTAGTTGATGTGGGTAAGTTTTTCACTGATGCTTTGGATTACTCTCAAGTGATAGAGGAGATGCATCGAGAGGACTAAAGGGGCAACGATAAGAGGCCAAGATATCAGGGCAGTTTCAGTAGGAGCCATAGTAGTTCCTAATTTAGAGGTAGGAATTCTTATGATGGGTATCCTCCACGTCCATTCTATCAGCCTCAGACTTATCCTATTCAACCAATTAAGATAACTCTTCAGATTATTAATGGAGGTAATCTAATGCTAGTGATCACACTGGTCAAGTTGGCGGTCAATCTTCTAGGGGTTCGTCTTTCGTCTATTATAGTTGTGGTGGTTACTCTAGGTCAGATAAATCTACTGGTTCTAGTTCATCTCTGGTATTATTTTATAGTTGAGGATATTTTGGTCATTATTCTCATAAATTCCCTAGTCATGGGGCGATTGTTAATTTAGCTCAGAGTATTGCCCCTATTAGAGCAGTTCGTCACTCAGCTAGAGGTGGTTCTCAAGGTTTTAGGGTGGTTTCTAAGGTACTCGAGGAGGTTCTTAGGTAGGAAGGAAAGGGGGTCGATTAGGAGCCCAGCCATGTGGTTGGCTTGGTTGGTTACATGTAGTACCTGATAGACCTAAGGTTGAGTCTTCGATTACTGTAATTACAAGTATGATTTTGGTGTGCTGTCAATCGACCCTTTCTTTATTTAATTTGGGATCCACTTATTCTTATGTTTCCACTTTTTATCCTCCACGATTAGACTTTTCTTTGAATTTATTATCTATGCCATTATTTGTATCTACTCTTATTGGTGATTCTTTAGTAGTGGATTGGGTGTTCATATCATGTGTTGTGACAATTAGAGATATTGCTACTCATGCATATCTTATTATTCTTGACATGGTGGATTTTAATATGATAATTGGCATGGACTGGTTATCCTACTATCATGTGGACAAGGACTATTTTGCCAAGACTATTACCTCAGCCTTGCCTGGCATACCCACAATCGTATGGTAATGAGCGGTTATCCATGATTCAACGAGGATTATTTGTTACGTTAATGCTAGGAGGCTTATTTCAAGGGGTTGAGAGTATTATCTCACTTATAGTTGGGATAAAAGTGTGGAGAGTTTGTTGCTTTACTCAGTTCTTATAGTTTGTGTGTTTCTCAATGCATTCCCTACCGACCTTCCTGTTATTCCCCCTATTCATGAGATTGAGTTTTATGTTAATCTCGAACCTAACATCTGACCTATTTCTATGGTACCTTACCTTATTGCACTTCTCGAGCTTAAGGAGCTGAATTTTTAACTGCATGATTTTCTTGGTAAGGGTTTTATTAGACTAAGTATGTCTCCTTTGGGAGATCCTATGTTGTTTTTGAAGAAAAAAATGGCTCCATACATATGTGTATTGATTATAAGCAGCTTAATAAGGTAATGGTGAAGAACCACTATCCTAGACCTTTCATTAATAATTTGTTTTATCAGATTCAGGGTGCAGCAGTGTTCTCTAAGATTGATTTGAGATCTAGTTACCAGTAGAGAATTCAAGTTGAGGATATTCCAGAGATAGGTTTTAGGACCCATTATGGTCATTATGAGTTCTTGGTGATGTAATTTGGCTTAACTAATGCCTCAACCACATTTATGGGTTTGATGAATCGAGTGTTCAGACCTTACTTTGATTTCTATATAATTGTGTTCATTGACGACATCAGAGAGAAGCATGTGCGACATTAGAGGATTGTTCTCAAGAATTTAACATATTATGTGTGTTTGCCAAGTTTTCTATGTGTGAATTTTGGCTTAAGTCAGTGACATTCCTTAGGCATGTATTGTGTAAGGATGGTATTATAGTAGACCCAGCCAAGATCGAGGTGATTTGTGATTGGTTTATACCCACATCATTAACTAAGGTCGTAGCTCTATTAGGTTGGCTGGGTATTATAGATGATTCATTGAGAGTTTTGCTACTATTTTAGCACTGATGACCAATCTGACTGAGAAGGAGGTTCCTTTCTGATGGGTTGAGGAGTGTGAGTAGAGCTTTCTGATGCTTAAGGAATTTTTTACTTCAGCTTCTATTCTAGCACTTCCTATAGAGGATAAGGGATGCACCGTGTATTGTGATGCTTCTAGTGTTGGTTTAGGTTGTGTTTTGAAGCAGTACAGTTGTGTTATTACTTATGATTTGAGATAACTTAAGGTTCATGAGATTAACTACCCCATTCATGATTTGGAGTTGGAGGCGGTAATTTTTCTGCTTAAGATTTGAAGGAATTATCTTTATGGCATGCATTATGAGATTTTCACTAATCACCGTAGTCTTCAGTATTTTATAACCCAGAGAGAGATTAATACTAGGCAATGTAGATGGATGGACTTGCTTAAGGATTATGATGTTTTTTTTGTATTATCCAAACAAGGTTAATGTAGTGACAGATGCCTCTAGTGGTAATATAGTGATTATAGGTAGCTTGGCTTGCATTTCAATTTCTCAGAGGCCGTTGGCATGGGACATGTATTCCTTAGCAAACTTGACGGTCGCCTTTATATTGGGTCAACATGGATTGATTGACCAAGTCATTGCATATCATTTTGTTTCAGATGTCCTTTAGTGTTGAACGGTTAGCTTATATCTATGTGCATGAGATAATTAATTTGCATAGTATGCCCATATCTATTATTTCTTTTCTCTTCTAGCTTTTGGAGATCTTTTTAGGAAGAGTTGGGTAGTCAGGTGGATTTGAGTACAGCCTTTCATCCACAAAAAGGTGGCCAATCTAAGAGAACCATTCAGGTGCTTGAGGATATGCACTAAGCTTGTGTTATGGATTTCGGAGGCTAGTGGGAGGAGCGCCTAGCCTTGGCAGAGTTCGCTTATAACACTAGATATCATTCATGTTTTGATATGGCACCTGTTAAGGCATTTTATTATAGGAGATGTGTAATACCCCGTATCTCCTTAGCATGATTTAAACCTTTGTACGTGAGTATTCATACATAAAAGTTTTGAAATCTTCATTATTCCTCAGTTTAGGGCCCTCCAAGTTATGCGAAATTGAACTACCTTTTAAATGATATAAGATTCACCTTAATCTGATAAACGAGTAGGAAATTATGGTGATTTTAAGTTTCAGTCATAAAGCATCGTTATTTAGGCCCATAGTGCATCGCGGAGAACTATAAAATCATGATTGTCACTTTCTAGTGAAGTTTCGCGATCATGGCGCATTGCGGAGGAGTCCCATTTTATATTTGGCAATTTCCAATGAGCCTCCGCGATAATGGCGCATCACGGAGGTAGTCAAAATGGCACTTCAAAGACTTATCATGATTTCACCATGTCGCGCCAAACTTTCAGGTCCCAGTAGTCAATTTTCAATGGCCCGACGCGATGGCACCGCGTCACACCAGAGCAAAAAATTAGGATTTCCAGTTTTCAGTTTCAAGTTTTTAAATTCCTTTAAGGGTATCTGGGTCTTTTCCCATGACCCTAATTAACCTAAAACATGAGATTTAACCCATTAGTGGCCTAAATAATAATCATTATTCCAATCCTCTTAAAAATTGAAGATCCTTTTCTCAAGAACAAAAACCCTAGCTCTCAAATTCAAGGCCAAATCTCAAGAACATTCAATCAATCCTCTCAAATTAATTAACTCAGGTATGTTACAAGTTCATCCGTGGGTTCCTTTAAACCATGGAGTCTAAATATCCGATTTAAATTGCAAAATTATGATCTTTTAAGGTTATCTTGATTTTAAATTATGAATAAAACCATGAATTTCCATGAATCTTGTTCTATACCATGTTTTAGCGAAATTGATGTCTATTGCTACACTCCATATGATTGAATATTGTTGTCCACTGATTTAATTCATGATTTGTGATAATGTTGTTGAATTTGTGCTTTACTAAAAGTTTTAAACTAATTCCCATGCTCTATATACACCATGCATATCAAGTGTTTGATAAAATGCTTACAAGAATGAATATTTAATAAAAGCCGTTATGCTATGTCCTCCAATCTTTAGTGTCATTTTACTTTTATTATTTTGAGTCCTAGGGGTATTGAATTCTCGAAAACCATAGCTTTTTACTTAGTCTCATTTTAGTGTCTTTAGAATAACTTCAGATTATATTATGTGCATTATCAGAATAATCAGTTAAACTCAAAACAGTCTAGTATTTCAGTGTCTTTTAGTTGGGAGTAGGATTTAGCACCGAGTGAGTGTAGGGATGGTGGCTTCCCCGTTAGATAGGTAGAGTCACTAGCAACAGTCCCTAAACTCCAGAACTACATAGCCAACGTAGGATATGAGAAGTCACCCATCAGTTTAGGATTGACTATATCGCAGGGGTCACCCGTCAGTTCAGGCTTGACATCCTTAGTCCATTGGGACAGTACATCAGTATAGTGAATCCATGATGTGTGAGAAGATGCTAACACATTTGAGGTTTTTAATTGATAATAATTGCAAAGTCTTAAGCAACTTTTGTTATTTTTTATTATTTTCTCTTTGATATTGCAGTAAAAGTCGAGAAATGAAAGAATCAGCAATTATGGGAGTAAAAGAGTTGATTTTTGAGAAAGTAGAGAGGGAAGAATAGCTGATGACTTGTCTGATAAGTCGTCAGCCTTCTAATAAGCTATCAAAGTAGAGAATTGCCTTAAGTTGGAATGTATGCTGACATCTATAATAGGCCGTTAGAAGTGTGATAAGCCATCAGGCTCATCGTCTGGCTGAGACAGAGAATAGCCTTTAGTTGGAATGTGCAACGACATTTGTGATAGGCTGTCAGAAGTATGATAAGCCATCAGGCTCATCATCAAGCTTAGGCAGGGAATGGATTTTGAAGTGAAGAAGTGACGACATTTCTGATGAGTCGTCACATGTCCAATAAGCCGTCAAGCCTCATCGTAGCCCAAGGCCGAGATTATCAAAGTGAAGAGGAGCTGACGACATTCTTGATAAGCCGTCAGACTCCTGATAAGCCGTAACACACATGTCACTTGTTCGAGAAAATACTATGATCTATGATTTTGTTTCCATAATTAGACTTGAGTATTTAAAGCATATGTTAGGGTTTTCATTCATGATCTTGGACATCTGGAACTTACGATTTGAGCACTTTTCTCTCTATCTTCTGACTTTAATTCTTTAGAGAGATTACTACAATTGTTTTGGGATTTTCTACTGGATCAAATCTAAGAAACAGTTGTTGCTATTCATCTTGCTATAAGCTCATCTATCTAAGTATGAATTTAACTTGTTGTCTTGCTTATTTTATTATGAGTAGCTAAATTCCCATAACCCGAGTTGTGGGATCTATGGGTTTGGGTTTGTAACGTAACTAAGTGTTCAAGATTCTAACGGTGGTAGGAACTTCTTGTTAATTCCATTATTTTACATGCTGACTATTGGTTCCAAACAATAGACGTTGCTTACGGGTGATTTACTTGAGATAAGAAATCAACCCTAGTAGGAAGTGAATTATCAACAGGGACTTGGATGCATGAAACTTCCATTTAATAATTAATGTTGTAACAAGATTAATTAAGTTTGGATAGCATCCTCTTATGAAATATAAATTCCCTAAGTTTGAGAGAATTAGGTGATTAAATGTCTAGATAGGTTGAGAAAAATTTAGACATAACTTTGACAAGGATAGTCTGCTGTTCCTACCTACCACAAAAATCTTGAACCGTTACTAGCGTCTATCAAATCCCAATACCCATAGTGAACATAACTCTAGTTTTCCTTATCATATTGATTTCAAACACTGAACTGAGAAGTAATTATTTGTTACACTTCAAAAAAACCCCATTCATAGAAAATTGGTAACTATAACTTGATTAACCCGCATATAACTCAAATTCACACCCAATTCCCTATGGGATTCGACCCCAACCTAGTTGTGTTATATATTGATAATGATCTCTTACATTTTCGTAAGAGAGGTGTAGTTTGAGCATTCTCAAAAATGGCCCCATTGTCGGGGAACTCTGGTTAAATGTAAGAACCTCAGGGTTCGAGACAATGCTAGGGGCAAATTCCTAAGGCATAGAAAATCTTCTATGATGGGCTTCTCAGAACTAAAAGAAGAACTTCTAAAAGGTCAATCATTGAGGAAAGAAAATCATCACTACTGGGCTGAGAAAATACCCTGAAGTAGAGCAAAAATTTTAAGACTATGACTTGGGATGGACCACGAAAAGAGGAAGCTCATATTGCCCTACACTAGTTTGGGATTTCTATGCAAACTATCATGCTCAACTGGAGAGCATATGCAAAGAAGGAGAGAAATCAGCGGATCAACCTTTGTTGGATAAAGTTCCAGTACGGGGTGTGATGGTGGATCTCTCAGAAACAACAATCAACAGATTTCTTTATGGCCCCAAATTCACTCCTCAGACCACTTCACCTACATTCTACACTCGGTTGAAGCATCGTGCAAATAAACAATCTTTGATAGCCACTCTCATAGATAAAGGGAAACTTGAATGGCTGACCAACCCAAATGAAAGAATTTTCAAGGCTTTTCTGACTCAAGAGGCAAGGTTCTGGTGGGGTGTAGTGCGTACCCATTTAATGCCTACTGAGAGATAACATCATTGGAGATGATAGAGCAATACTAGAGCAAGTCTTGTGGCTAAACTCAATTTGAACTTCGGAGAGATCATGCTAAGGAGATGAAAATTGGGTTTCAAGACCCGACATGGCATATTCTTTCCCTTGTCTAATCACGAGTTTGTGTCAGGCAACCAATGTACCTGTAGTTGCAAGGATAGACAATGAATTTCCTGCCAAGAAGACCCATATCCCCATCTGATATGATAAAAATAAGCCGAGGCTGACACTTGACAGAGGAGCAGGGGTTGAAATAGATCCGCCAATTATAGGTACCAGCTTAACACCTAATATAGTGGTGTAAAATTCTGAAGCTGCAGCACCAACATACTTATCAATAGTAGAATCAGTGCCTAGAAACAAAACAAATCCATCAGCTACTGTGTCTACCATAGAATTTGCCTTCAACCCAATAAATTTTAGGAGACTGGCAAAACAAGCTAAGTGGTATGAGGGTTAGCTACAACTTTTTCCCAAATAATTCTCCTTCATGGTAGACAAGAGGATTAAGGCTACACTAGAGACCTTTCGAGCCTTGCCTGATTGGATTAATGAGTTAGAAAACTATTTCAATACACGGGTATGAGAAATGTAAGGCTCAGACCTTGCACAATTTAGAGCAACCCTAGACAAGGTAAAGACAGATGTTGGGGTATTACAGTAGCACCAACTTATGGTGTTGGCAGATCCAGTTGTTGATAAGTCTGAAGGTGAAGTCCCATTGCTTGATCTCACAGGGGAACTAGTGAAAAAAAAAGGGCAAGAAAAAAGGTAAGGGTAAGAGAGAGAGTCCTGATAGGGACGAAGAAAAAAAATAGAGAAAGGGATGAGAAAGAAAGCTAAAAATGAGGAGACAAAGAAGTCAATGATCGAGTCCTTAGTTGATAATGAGAAATGGGAGGCAGCCATCCGAGCGAGAGCCATAGGTGCCTCAACTAGTAGGCCCCCAACAACTGCTGGGCCAGATGTGTTAGAACAAAGAGAGACTTTCTATGGAGATAAGGCAGCTGATGATGTAGTAGAAGAGTCAGGGACCCATGATCCCCGTGCTTGATTTACTCCAGGTATACCCTAACCCTTAGTTTAGTTTTTTTTTTTTTTTAAGTTGAGGGTGTAGGGTGATTTGTTGTTGTAACATTTTGTAGTTGACTAGGAGAAATACAAGTACCTAAGGAAGTTAACATAGTTTTGTTATTTTGTGAACACCTTTCAAATGGTCTAATTCTTTAATTGTGTGAGTTGCATCTAATTGTGACCACTGTGCATCTTTGTATGGTATTAGTTCTAGTGACTTGATAACCATTTCTAAACAATTGCATGAACTGGATGAGTAGTAACTTTTGATATACTTGTATGCCACGTGCGTGTGAGATTTTACTTAGTTCCCTTTGTATGTTGAATCCAAAACTTGCCTGGTTAGTCTTACCTAGGTTGAATGATAGAAGTTAGGAAAGGATCATAGGCTATTTTGATGTTAGCCCACTTTATCCTAAATGACCTTTCCTGTATGCATAATATACCCTGATCCCTTTTTTGAACCTGAATAGACTATTTCTTTTTATGACACCTATCCTCATCCCATTTATATCATAATTAACATATTTTAGCCCTGGTCCTCCTTGGACATTATGCACCTTGACTAAGGCAAATGGCCTAAGTTTAAGGTGGCTATCATAGGGGTGCATGATGTAAATTGAGTATGAATAAAGGTAGAATAAAAGAAAAAAATTAAAAAGCTGGGTGCGGTGGAAAAATAAGAAAAGAAAAGTTGTGAAAAAAAATGATTGTAGAAAGGATCGCACCCATCCTGAATATGTGTGATCAAGAAAAGAAAAGAATAGAAAAAGGCTATTAAGTGAGACCCCATAATCTAGTGTAGTGTTAAGGAGGGTTAGTCACTTTAAATATCATCGAGTATGATACCAGCCCCTAGTCTAGATTACAAACCAAAGAGAAGACCTATAGTGATCCTAGCTGACCTGTCTGGAAATCTTGGTAATGAAAATAAAGGCAAGCCTATGGTATTCAGCATACACTGGTTGAAACCTTATTTTGAGAGTGAGTGTCTTTTGATTGTCCCCATAGTTACATAGTTGATGTCTGATATAAGTGAAGTGGGACTTCTTTGTAGTGAGGGCACACTGGTTATATTGATAAGTGCTAACTTATTTGTATAGTGTAGTCTTGGTACATACATGGTTGTTGTTGCTGAACTGATGCCATATCTTGATTCCTGTGTGTCGCATTGTTGTTCTTTAATAACATACACAGTTGTTTTTAAATTGATTGACCTTAGAGATAGTGAAGATGTTTTGAGATAATCTGAATGGTTGACTGCTGAATGTGCATTGTATCCTCTTGGTTGTGTTTTAGTTGCTTGAGGACAAGCAATTGTTTTAAGTTGAGGGTGTGGATGTGTGAGCAGATGCTAACATATTTGAGGCTTTTAACTGAGAATAATTGCAAAGTCTTAAGCAACTTTTGTCATTTTTTATTATTTTCTCTTTGATATTGTAGTAAAAGGCGAGATACAACAAAATCAGCAATTATGGGAGTAAAAGAGTTGATTTATGAGCAAATAGAGAAGGAAGAATAGATGACAACTTGTCTAATAAGTCATCAACTTTGTGATAAGCTATCAAAGTTGCCATCAGGCTTAGGCAGAGAATGGCCTTCAGCTAGAATGTGTGACGACATCTGTGATAGTCCGTCAGAAGTGTGATAAGCCATTAGGCTCATCGTCGGTCTTAGATAGAGAATGGCTTTCAATAAGAATGTGTGACAACATCTCTGATAGGCTATCAAAAGTGTGATAAGCCGTCATGCCAACGCCTCAATTCTCATTGTTTTACAACCTACTAAACATTCTTTCTTTTTACGTTGCTATTTTCAGTTTTTACTTTAATATTTTGGTTACACATTACAATCCCCCCTTCTTACGAGACTTGCACTAAAAGTCTAGTAATCGTTGCTTACTTGTTGACCAAGCTATTCCCTGTGGTATCGATACCCAACCCAGTTGGGTTCTATATTTGCTAACGACCGCTTTACACTCCTACGAGAGCTGTAGATTGAGCGTTATCACTTACGAGCTTGAGTTGAATTACCATGTGTCATTGTTAAAGAAGTGTATTGGTGATCTAGCTATAGTTGTTCCCCTAAAAAGCATAGATGTTCAGAATAGTCTTTCTACTGGGAAAGTTGCAATAAAAATTCTTGATCATCAAGTTTATAGACTAAGGAACAAAGAAGTTCCACTAGTCAAAGTTCTTTGGCGGAATCAGTCCGTTGAGGGAGCCACTTGGAAAGCAGAAGTAGATATGCGGACCAAGTACCCTCATCTTTTCTCTGTAAATTCAGATTCGGTTTGAGGTATTAATCTTCTTAGGATTCCTCTTTATCATGCTCAATTTCAGGTGCACATCATTTTTATGTCAGTCGTGTATTTATGAATTAGATCAGTCATGCATTCCATGCATCAGATGTGCATGTTCAGTGTGTAATCTCAGTCCATCAATTTCCTCAGCTTAACCAGTCTCATTTGAGGACGAATGATCCTAAGGGAGAGATATTGTAATACCCCGTATCTCTCTATCATGATTTAAACCTTAGTATGTGAGTAATCATATATAAAATTTTCGAAATCTTCATTATTCCTCAGTTTAGATCCCACCCAGTTGTGGAAAATTAAACTAGCTTCCCAACAATATAAGATTTGCCTTAATCCAATAAACGAGTATGAAGTTATGGTGATTTAAAGTTTCAGTTGTAAAGCATTGTGATTTGGGCCCGTAGCGATCGCAGAAAGTGTAAAATCATAGTTGTCACTTTCCAGTGAAGCTTCGCGATGATGGCACATAGTGGAGGAGTCCTATTTCACATTTGGGAATTTCCAGTGAACCTTCACAATAAAGGAGCATCGCGGAGGTGGCCAAAATGGCATTCCAAAGGCTTACAGCAATTTCACCGTGTCGTTCCAAACTTCCAGGTCCTAGTTTCCATTTTCCAATGGCCCCACGTGATAGCATCATATCGCACCAGAGCCAAAAATCAGGATTTCCAGCCTTTAGTTATAAGTTTTTAAATTCTTTTAAGGTTATTTGGGTCTTTTCCCACGGCCCTAATCAACCTAAAACATGATATTTAACCCATTAGAGACCTAAACCATCATGATTATTCAATTCCTATTAAAAATTAAAGATCCTTTTCTCAAGAAAAAAAACCCTAGCTCTCAAATTCATGGCCAAGTCTTAAGAACTCTCCATCAGTCCTTTCAAATTCTTTAACTCAGGTATGTTAAATGTTCATCCATGGGTTCCTTTCAGCCATGCAGTCCAAATATCTGATTTAAATAGCAAAATTATGATCTTATCAGGTTATCTTGATTTTAAATTATGAATAAAACCATGAATTTCCATGAATCTTGTTCTATACCATGTTTTAGTGAAATTGATGTCTATTACTACACTCCATATAATTGAATATTGTTGTCCACTGATTTCATTCATGATATATGATAATGGTGTTGAATTTTTGCTTTACTATAAGTTTTAAACTAATTCCCATGCTCTATATACACCATGCATATCAAGTGTTTGATAAAATGCTTACAAGAATGAATATTTAATAAAAGCCTTTGTGCTATATCCTCAAATCTTCAGTGTCATTTTACTATTATTTTTTTGAGACATGGGGGTATTGAATACCCGAAAACCATAGATGTTTACTTAGTCTCATTTCAGTATCTTCAGAATAACTTCAGATCAAATTATGAGCATTATCAGAACAATTACCTAAACTTAGAACAGTCTAGTATTTCAGTGTCTTTCAATTGGGAGTAGGATTTAGTACCAAGTGAGTATAGTAATAGTGGATTCCCCATCAGATAGGAAGAGTTTCTTGTAGCAGTCCGTAAACTCCAGAACTACAGAGCCAGCGTAGGATATGAGAAGTCACCCATTAGTTTAGGCCTAACTATCTCGCAAGGGTCACCTGTCATTTCAAGCTTGACACCCTTAGTCCTTAGGGATAGTACATCATTTTAGTAGATCCACAGAGTCAGTGTTAATAACCGTGGCAAGGTATTAACACCCTTCAAACTGTGGTTATAGGTTGGACCCTGATTAGCTCAGATTGGGGTATGTCGGTTAGATGATAGCTCCTATAGTCTCAGTCCAGTAATCAAGCCAGTAGTTCAGTCTCACTGTTGTTGGACCAAGGCTTACAAATATCAGTCATTTCAGTATTTCAGTTCATAGATTTTTATTCAGTTCATGTTATATGCTTGGTCATGCATCCCCAGTATCTATAAATTTCACGTACATTCAGTATTTATAGACTTTTATGCATACATAGTATTTATAGATTTCACATATTTTCAGTATCTACGGATTTTACGCTCTCTATTCTGTACTCCATGTTTTATATGTATATTCAAACAGTTATTATTCCTATTCATGAAACCATACATATCATCCTACCTCATTTAGCATACCAGTACATTCAAAGTACTGATCGCATACCTTTATTTTGCGCTATGATGCAATATATCATAGGTTCTGACGCTCAGTTCTCGGATCGTACTTATACTCCTCAGAGTCTCAGTAATAGCAGTGGTGAGTCCTTATCTTTCAAGGACAAATTATTTTACTTTATGTCTCTAGTTCAGTAGTTAGTGGAGTTAGTTGGGCCTATCCCATCAACTCACAGTCTCACAGTTTATAGGCTTTCATACATTATAGTTAGTTATTCAGTATTAAGACTTCAGTTGGCATATTAGTTAGTTATTTAAATTTTCTCTATCTTATTAGATTCAGATAGTCATTTCTTGAGATTCGTAATATAGTATTTGTTTCAGATATTAAAACCTTATCGTGCATCAGTTATTCTTCCACATTTATATTTATATTATTCAGTTCTCACAGCAGGTAGTAGCTCATAGGTTAGCTTGTGGTTCCTCAGGACTATAAGTACCATGTGACTCCCAGGGTGTACTCTCAAGGAGTTACAAATTTGGTATCAAATCCTAAAGTTTTAAAGAGTCCTAGGAAGTCTAAAAGTCACGTCAAGAAGAGTCTTTATCATGGGTGTATAGCACACCACACTTATGGGTAGGAGGCTACAAGGCGTTTAGGAAAAGTTTCCCTTATTTTAATATTAATGTCGTACAAGTGAGCATGAGATCAATTTAAACTCTTAGTCTAATCCGTTCCTTCCTTCCATCTACAGAGTATGCCTACTAAAAAGAATATGTATGAGAAACAGGAAACCAGCCAACACCTTCACTCATCCAAGCAGATCCTATGGATGAGCATATCTCTCATGCAAAATTTAGGTCTACATTCACTACTCTCGCCAACTCTATAGCAGTTCAGAATGAATGGTCAGCTGCTTTTAAGGCCAACATAGTGGCCAATACTACTGCAGTCAAGATTCGGGACTTCACCTGAATGAATCCTCCTTCCTTCATGGGATCCAAGTCTGAAGAGGATCCATATGAATTCTTAGATATAGTTCAGAAGGTAAAGGATATTATAGGGGTAACATCTAGTGAGAGTGTTGAATTGGCTATATATCAGTTACAGGATGTGGCCCATACGTGGTTTAAGCAGTGGAAGGTAGATAGGGGTGTTGATGCAGGGCCTGTGGAATGGAAAGAGTTTACTATAACTTTCTTGGACAGACTCTTCCCATTGGAGTTGAGGGAGGCAAAGGTGTTAGAATTTATTAAGTTGAGGAAGGGAAGCGTAAGCGTGAAGGAGTATTTCCTCAAGTTTACTCAGTTATCTTGATATGCTCCTTATGTAGTAGATGATAGTAGGTCCAAGATGAGTTAGTTTATATCTGGTGTGTCTGATAATGTAGTCAAGAAGTATAGGGCAGTAATTCTAATTAGGGAGATGGACTTCTCTAGGGTAATGGTCCATGCTCAATAGATCAAGAAGCAGAGTATTAAAGAGAGAGAGGAAACAAGAGGGCTAGGATGGGTAGTTTTAATTTCAGTCAGCCAAGGTCAGAAGGTGGTAACTATCCCCAATTCTATCAGAGGTCTTCAACCCCAACACCGTCTTCATCCAGTACTCCAATACCCAAATTTAGAAAAGATAATCATGATAGGGAAGCAGGCTCTAAGTCCCAAGGCAGTGTTAACAGTGCCTGCACGATCCTCTATGTCAGAAATATAGCAGACACCATAAGGGTGAATGTAGATTAGGAAGTAATGTGTGCTTCGAATGTCACAATCCATACCATCATATTCGAGAGTGTTGGTAGTTGCTTAAAGAGGTAGGGAAATGCACCAACAGAGCCAATCCAATCAATCATCAGTTCCATCCGGTCGCCCAACTTAGCAGGGTACCACTTCTTGTGCTACAAGTGGTCAGCGTCTGAACAGATTATGTGTTCTTCAGTCCTACCAAGATCAAGAAAATTCTCATGATGTAGTTACTGGTATGTTAAAGGTCTTTCACTTATATGTTTATGCCTCACGAGACCCTGGAGCTTCTGTTTCTATTGTAGCTCCATATATAGCCATCAATTTAGGAGTCAGTCCTGAAACTCTAGCAGAGCCCTTTTCAATGTCTACCTAGTAGGTGTTTCCATTGTAACTAGGCAGGTATACAAAAACTATTCGATCACAATATCTCAGAAAGTTACCTCAGTTGATCTCATAGAGTTAGAGATGACGGATTTTGATGTCATTCTCAGCATGGATTGGCTTCACTCATGCTATGCATTAGTTGATTGTAGAAATTGAATAGTTCTTTTTTAGTTCCCAAATGAACCAGTCCTTGAATGGAGGGGCTGTACTACAAATCTTACGGGTCAGATTATTTCGTACCTTTAAGAAAGAAAGATGATATCCAAGAGGTGTATTTACCATCTTGTTTGAGTCAAAGACAAAAATATAGAGACTCCAACCCTTGAGTCAATTTTAGTAGTCTGGGAATTTCTAGATGTTTTCCCTGAAGATCTTTCCAGAGTTCCTCCCCAAAGAGAAATTGACTTCAAAATAGACCTTCTCCCAGACTCTCAGCCCATATCTATTTTGCCATACAGAATGGCTCCAGCTGAACTCAAAGAACTAAAAGAACAGTTGAAGGATCTTTTAGATAAGGGATTCATCAAACCCAGCATCTCACCATGCAGTGCACCAGTTCTATTTGTGCGTAAGAAAGATGATTCTCTCAAAATATATATTGACTACCGTCAGGAGAACAAAGTCACCATAAAGAATAAGTATCCACTTCCTATAATGGATGTCTTATTTTACCAACTTCAGGCTCTCAGTTACTTTTCTAAAATAGACCTTAAATCAGTCTATCATCTACTTAGAGTCAAGGAATATGACATTCCAAAAATTACTTTTCGAACCTGATAGGGTCACTTCAAATTTCTAGTCATGTGTTTTGGTCTTACAAATCCCCCAGCAACATTCATCAACTTGATAAATTGAGTATTTAATTAGTACTTGGACATGTTCATTATAGTCTTCATCGATGATAGTTTTGTCTATTCCCGTAGCGAGAATGATTATGAAAAATACCTAAGAATCGTACTTCAGACTCTCAGAACCCATCAATTGTTCGCCAAATTTAGTAAGTGATAATTTTGGCTAAGGTTAGTAGCATTCCTTGGTCATATTATTTTTGGTGATGGCATTAAAGTTGATCTTTAAAAGATTGAATCGGTGAGAAACTAGCCTAGACCCATTTCTCCTTTAGACATCAGGAGTTTCTTGGGTTTGGCTGGCTATTACAATCGATTTGTTGAGGGGTTTTTGTCTATTTCATCCCCTATGTCCAAATTGTCTTAGAAGAAAGTTAAGTTTCAGTGGTCAGATTCCTGCAAAAAGTGTTTTCAAGAGTTGAAGACTCGACTCATCTTATCCCAGATCTTACTTTACCAGATGGTTCAAATGGGTTTGTTGTGTACTGCGATGCATCCAGAGTAAGTTTGGGTTGTGTCCTCATTTAGAAAGGTAAGATTATAACCAATGCCTCTAGACAACTTAAGCCCCATGAGAAAAATTATCCTACTGATGATCTCGAGTTAGCAGCTGTAGTGTTTGCCTTAAAGATTTGGAGGCATTACTTGTATGGGGTACATGTTGATGTGTTCACAGATCACAAAAGTTTGTAGTATGTGTTCTCCCAGAAAGATTTGAATTTGCTTCAGAGAAGGTCGTTAGAGTTATTGAAAGATTATGACATGAATGTTCTATATCATTAGGGCAAGTCCAATGTAGTGGCAGATGCTCTCAGTAGACTATCTATGGGTAGTGTTGCACATGTTGAGAATGATAAGAAGAAGTTAGTTCAAGAATTTCATCAATTTTCCCACTTGGTGTCCGCTTGGTCGATTCAGTAGAAGGTAATATATGGGTGCAAAGTAGTTCAGAATCATCTCTAGTTTCTGAAGTGAAGGAAAAGTAGGATAGATATCCCAGTCTATTTATGTTAAAAGTAGGATACAAATATCATTTATTTTAGTATTTTAGTTTATAGATTTTTATTCAGTTCATGTTATATACTTGGTCATGCATCCCCAATATCTTCAGATTTTATGTACTTTCAGTATTTAAAGACTTTCATGCATACACGGTATTTACATATTTCACATACTTTTAGTATCTACAAATTTCGTGCTCTCTATTCAATACTCCATATTTTATATGTATATTCAAAAAAAAAAATTCCTCTTCATAAAACTATGCATGTCAGCCTACCTCATTTAGCATACCAGTTATTCAAAGTACTGATCACATACCTTTCTTTTGTGCTATGATGTATTATATCATAGGTTCTGGTGTTCAGCTCCCGAATCACACTTAGACTCCTTAGACTCTCAGTTGTAGTAGTGGTGAGTCCTCATATTTCGAGGATAGATTATTTTACTTTATGTCTCTAGTTCAGTAGTAGAGTGGAGTTAGTTGGGGCCTGTCCCATCAACTCACAGTAACACAGTTTAGAGGCTTTCAAATATTACAGTTAGTTATTCAGTTTTATACTTCAGTTGGCATGTCAGCTAGTTATTCAGATTTTCTTTGTCTTATCAGATTCAGATAGTCATTTCTTCAGATTCATAATTCAGTATTTGTTTCATACATGAAAACCTTATGGTGTATCAGTTATTCTTCCACATTTATGGTTATGTTATTCAGTGCTCACAGAAGGTACTAGCTCATGGGTTAGCTTGTGGTGCCTCGAGACCATAAGCATCATATGACCTCAGGGTATAATCTTAGGGAATTACAAGATGTCATTCTCCTATTGGATAGTTTGATACTTCTAAGGTTCGATCTCGGGTACTGATTTCCTTTAGGATTCATTGCATAGAGCCAGGGTAATTCAGGATAGGTTGAGAATCACTTAGAGTAGGTAGAAAGCCTATAAAGACCATAGGCTTTATTCCTTAAGATTTGAAGTTGGTGATTTATTTTTCCTCCATGGATCACCCATAAAGGGTGTGATGAGATTTGAGAGAAAGTTCAAAGTCAAACCTTGATATATTGGGATGTTTGAAATTCTTTGCACAGTTGGTGAGGTTGCTTGTGAGTTAAATTACCTCCAGATTTCACTGTTGTTCATCAAGTTTTCCATCTTTTTATAATGCAATAATACATTCTTGATCCATCTAATGTTCTTAGGTGGGACTCAATCCAACTAGATGAGCGGTTGACCTTCGTGGAGAAGTCTGTTCTTATTTTGGCTAGCGATGTCAGACAGTTGCGTACTAGAGAGATTCATGTAGTTAAGGTTCAGTGGAGGCCTCGCCCAGTTGAAGAGTCTACTTGGGAGATCAAGAGTGAGATGCAGTCACCTATTCTAGACTTTAGGTATATCCTAATCCTTAAATTTCACAAACGAAAGTTCCTTTGTTGTGGATATTATAAGGATCCTTCTAGTCTTCTATATTTTCTGCGTATTTTCACCCTTAGAGATTTACTATAGCTGTCTAAGTCATTTATAACTTGCTGATACTGACAGTAGGCTTATCGAGAAGTTCATTTGGCTTTTAGAGCCAATTCCCTATTTAAAAGTCTTTGCTGGTTCCAAATGGCCACTGTTTGAAAACTTCTATTAAACAACCTCACATACGAGTTTACTATTCCAGCAACTTTGGAATTTCAACTTTAAACTAAGTAGACCTTTGGTCTGGGTCCCCAAGAAACCGAGCTCATTTTCGACCTATTGGTTAGAAGGTTAAGAAATTGGAAATTGGGTTTGGGACCAACTTTTTCTTGAAATGACCTCGGATTGAAATTTTGACAATGTCATTGGGTCCAGAACATTGAATTTGGTATGGCTACATAGTTCATTTGCATATATGATATTTCAAATAAATCTTGAGGGGTATGCGGAGGCTTGGAAAAAGTCTTGGCTATAAATAATGTACCCGCAATCGTGGGCCATGGATAGTACTAGTGATCAAGAAACACCAATAATTGCTGCGATCGCAACACTTTTAGTCATGAATCCGACTCCTTCAGCAGTCGGCTAGAGACGTGATCTCGAAGGGGGAATATAAAATACATGAGATTTACCCCTAATGCCATGTTTGGAGATCTCGAGACTCGAGTCGCGATAGCTTCACCCGAATATTTGGAAAGGGTATAAATACTCCATTTTAGCCCCTTTTTTCCATTCCTTCATCCATTCTCTTGATATAAACCCTAAATAGTGAGATATCTTGGAATTGAAGCTCGTTGGAGAATTGGGAGCTTAGCTAACATTTATTTTTGTGATTTTTCTTTGATTTGTAGTAAGGTTTCATCCTTTTCATGGTAGATGTTTCATTTCTAGTTCAAAATTCCAAAACGTTTGAGGCTTGATTTTAGCCCCAAATTAGCTCAGATTTCACAAATTTTAGAGGTTAATGACTCCTTGAACATAAGGAAACTATAGGTGTAATGTTACTTCTCTATAAATAAGACCCACATGGGATTTTGGATGATTTTTGGACCCAACGCATAATAGTGTAATATGGGTATTGATGTGCCATGGTTTTATGCCACTTACGATGCTTATATATATATATATAAGTAAATATATATATATAACTTTGAGAATATGCTTGTATCTAAGGCTATTTTGTTAGATTTGATGTATTTTTGGAGTGATTTTGTAGGAAACTAGATGCTGGAAGCTATCCGAAATAACATGGAATAAAAAGTTGAAAAATGACCACTTACTTTGGCATCTACGCCCCATCGGTACAGCCTATCAGGGGTTGTTAGATCCATATGTATCAAAAATTGAATTCCAGAGAGTGAACTTTTGGGAACCACCTACGAGCCCCTCCCCCTCCCCCCTCCCCCTTCCCCCAACTAAAGGGCGTAGGTGGTCACTAATGCAGTTTTCTCAGATTGCTTCATATTTATTACCTAGGATTTCGATGTAACCTAAATAGACTCCTACAATGTTTTTTTATCATTATTAGGAAAATTTACTTAATTTTTCTTCCTTTTTGATTTTGAGGACTTCCATGTAATCTATAAATACCTTTTTTACATTCTTTAGTGGAGTATGCCTAGCTGTGTCCATTAGGACTAAGTTTACACTCCATATACTCTTGTAAATATCTTTTGATTTCAAGATTGACTTGTGATCTTGGGATCGTATTGTTCTTATTTTGTTTTGGTTTGGTAATTACTTTTTGACTTTAGGTTTTCTTTTTTCATAATTGTGAGATTAATTCTATGATTTTGTTTATGAATTCCATGAATTGTCTGGCAACTATGAGAGCTAGTTCTCTTAGCTGCGGTTGTGGGAGCCCTGATGGATTAACGAAGTATCGGAAGTTCCAAGTCATTATTAAAGATTCTTTTATATATTTTGACTATCTTCAGTTCAATTGATTTCTTAGCAGTGGCCAATGATAAGAACTGTCTGTATTCACTACTTACTTAGAGAAGAGATAGAGATTAGGAAAAGACATCACAACAGTAATTTGAGACCCCCTTCCATCTAATAATACCTGCCTTCCCATCTAATTAAATTGAGACCTAAAAGGTAATAGTTAATCTTGGAACTAGGGCAAGGGTTAGTAACATAACACTCTGAGACTTAAAAGGTAAAAAGTGAGATTTCCCAATGTGTCAACAAGATAGTTGGTGATACATAACTTGTCCGATTCTGCATGCAAGGTGTTTGAATAGTTTGATAGTGTACGATTAATCTATAGAGTTAGAGTCAAGAGGAACAGAATCCTAGTGTTCGTCTTAGATTGATTACAACCAAAAGCATCCAAATCTTGTTACTCTTTACTATTCTATCAAATCCCCCCATTTACTTTTTCGTATAGCCTAGAGATTTAAACAAGTTCGAGTGATATATCTTGCCTAATCCCTGTGCGATTGACCCCAACCTAGTTGGGTTACTATATTTTGACATCGATCATTTTATCCTTCTAAGGAGGTGTAGTTTGAGCGATATCAAAATTTTGGCGTCATTTTCGTGGAACATGGTTTCGGAGTTATTGAATGGATTTGTTAAAGTTTTTGGTTTTTATTTTCTTATATTTTGCTACTCTTATAGATATGACATGTTTACAAGAGGAAGGGAGGAGTGATGATGAATCCTTGTTTATAGAGCCTTACCCTTTGACATAGTGTATTCTTGTAGGGGTGTGACCCATATATTGTGGGAACATAAGTAGAGCTTGATAAACACGGTAATACTCCTTGAAAAAGGAAGACATGAGTTTATTCAAAAGGTTGTTAGTTTTGGCTGGGATCATAACTTGATAGATGACATGAAGAAAAAGGTTGATGTGCTACAACTTAGTTATAAGTTGTGTGAGACTCAAAAAATTCTTAAAATTCAACTTGAGGAGCTGAAATTGGAGGAGTCAATACTTAATCAAACCTTTGTAGACGTTTTCACTATTCATAGGAGCATAGAGAAAATACATAAAGACACCACTGAAGTTGTCTCGAATTTACAATCAAATATTTCTTTACCCTTCCCACTTTACTACCCATGGTTTCCCTTTCCTTTCTCCTCCTTCTTTCACATCCTTCTTGTACCCCACCATTTATTTTCCCTCCATCTTGATGCTTAGCCTCTTTCTCCTTAGGTGCTAACTCTCCCACTTCTACTACTTGGATGGAGTGAATTTGGTTTAGGGAAGTTTGGAGAGGGGGAACTGGATTTGGTTGAGGAAGGACTTGATATCATTTAAAGTCTAAGCTTAGTGCATCCATCTTAGACAACAATACTCCCAAAGCATCATTTCCCAGGGGTTGGGATGTGGTACCTTCATTTTCCATCACAATTGTAACTAATAAGAAGCAAAAAACAGAAAATAGAAAACCTACCAAACAAACAAACAAGTTAGTTCAAAAAGATCTTCACCACTCTCACACTCGGTTCTTATCTCACACTCGGTCTCATAAGTTTTGAAATCTTGGCATGTACTTGGCAAGTGAATGAGTGATGAATTTAATTTGTCTTGAAATCAATTTTTTTCTGATGTGACTCAAATAAAAATTATATGCGGACTTGAACCAACAAATTACTACGACTTAAGAATGAGAAAAACACACAAAAAGTGAAGACACGAACAAACAGACTCAAGACTAATTACTAACCTAGTAGGTACTTACTAGTTTGCTAATTAGTGATAGAATAAACACAAAATAAACTAGAAACAATAAATTGAACCTTGGAAATCTAATTATAGGACTCAATTTGGTTGTTCATAAAGTGATGATGTGGCAGCTTGTGGTTGGACGTCACTTTTTTAAATTTTCAAGTCCCCAAATCTCTTGTTTCGGACAAACACACTTAGGAGAAGAAGAAATTTCATTTGGGAGGGAAAAATTTAAGGTTTGGATCCCTTTTGGATCTTCAAATGAATTCGAAATGGATTGGTCCCCTCAAGTGTACTTTCAATTGTACTTGTTTATCCCCTTGTCCCCTCTTTCTTTTTGGAAGACTTAAAATATGCTAGAGAATATTCTTATACAAACACTTAGTACACACTATTTATTCTCCCTTTTTGGATCAAACAAGATACTTGAATATTCTTCTTCAACAAGATTTGAAGATAGTGGATGAACAAGATGAATATTCAAGAGTTGACCACAGTTTGACCACTGGGCAAATGAACCCCAAATTCAAATTTCTTTTAGATCTAAGTTCCTTTTGCCTAGACAAGCATAACCAACACAAAATCAGCCACCAAATGCCACAAATATTGTATCCAACACGATATCTCACTTCAAAAAGCTTCAAACACACCTAAACAATGGTGGATCTAGCTCATAAACAACTAAATCTTGCTCTAAACTTAGATCTAGACCATTTAAGTGTTAGAGAGCAAGAATCTAACACTAGAAACTATCAAAACAAACTAAAAATTAGTAGATCTAAGTTACAAGTTTCGGATCTAGTACTTCAACACAAGAAACTACTTTATTTTATTTTTCTTGACTCTAGACTCTTTTTTTGTGAGATTTTATTAGATCCAAGGCTTAAAGTTGTGGGAACAACTCTAATGCATGGCTCTTGACTAATTATTAGCATCAAGGTGTGCATCAAACACCAAGACACACAACACTAATAGAGTATAACACCACACTCTTAGGTGAGTACAAAGGGATCAACTCCTCAAAGACCCAACCTTTCTTGCCAAAATGTCAACAAGAGTGATTCCACACTCAAAGATGACCCTAGTTTCAATTTCTTTTCCAAGACCTATACTATGATGGCTTTTCCAAGACCTACACTAAGAAAAGAAAATACAATTTGAGTTTCACTCAGTCAATTCATAAAAAATAATGAAAAATGGAAGCTAAAGATCTATTTATACTATTACAAGAAAATGTCTAAAATACCCTTAATGAAGGGTGCTCCTTTGGAGGGTAAAAAGGGAGTCTCAAAATACCATAATATTCCTAAGTTAATGTGCCTTTGGAGTGCATTCAAGGCTGCCTTGGAGTGTATTCAAAGCTCTTCTTTATGTTTTAGCAAATACACTCCCTTGGTTGAAGGCATTATTCTCTCATAAGCTCCCATTTGTATGAAAAAGTCTTGAAAATGCTCTAAAAAGTCTTTAATCCAAAACTTGAACCTTTTACAATACCTTTTACTCTTTTGTTCTCTTTATGCTTGTATTAGGAATAAAATAAATTGGTTTAAAAGTGGACCGTCAACATAAGTGTAGTGCCAATAAGGCTTAGTCACTAAAAATATCCATATGTACCATACCAACCCCAAGCCTACATTACAAGATGAGGTAAGTCCTATAGTGATCCTAACCCAGCTGTCTAAAATCTAGAGTAAAGAAAATAAACGCAAGCCTATGGTATTTGATGCACATTGATTGGAACTTCTTTGTGAGTATGAGTGTGAGTGTCTCTTGATATGTTCCTACATTAACATACATGATTTCATATGAGTGACTAAGACTTCTTTGATGTGAGGTTCTATGGGTTATGTTGATAGCTTTTTCTACTTGTGTGGGCAGTGTAACTTGTACATATGCAAAGTTGTTTGTTCCTAATGTAATGCCATATCTTAATTACCTTATGTCACATTATTGTGCTATATTGATATACACCATTGGTTTTGAAGTGTTAAAATAGGAGAAGGTAATGTGTTTTGAGCTAAATTTGATAATTGACTGCCGTAGGTATCTTAGGTTTCTCTTGGTTTAGGATCATCATATATGTTGTTGTGTTTTTGTTGCCCGAGGACATGCAATGTTCTAAGTTGAGGGTCATGATGTGCCATTGTTTTATGGTACTTAAGATGCTTAAACTTGGACAATATCTATTTACTTAGTCTATTTGGTTGTATTTGATGTGTTTTTGGAGTGGTTTTGCAAGAAACTAGGTGCTGGAAGCTAACTGAATGAAAATGGGATAAAAAGCTGAAAAATGACCACTTACCTTACCATTTGCGCCTTGTAGGTACCATCTACAAGGTGTAGGTGTGCCCGTATATATTCGAAGTTTAATTCCATATAGTAAAATTTTGGGCACCAGCTATGGGCCCCACCTAAAGGGTGCAGGTGCCACCTACAGCTCGTAGATGGGTCCGTAGGTGGTTGTCAACACACTTTTTTAGAATCATCTCAGATTTAATTCCTAGGGTTTCCATGTGACCTAAACATACTATTATGATGTTTTTAGTCATTATTATGTACGTTTACTTAAGTTTCCTCTTTTTTTAGGATTTGATTTTGTGGGTTTTCATGTAATCTATAAATACCCTTTTTACGTTCTTTAGTAGAGTATTCCTAGACATGCCTTTTGGGGATAAATTTATACACCATATACTATTGTAAACATCTTTTGATTCCAAAATTGTCTTCTAATCTTATAATCTTATTGTTCTTAATCTCGAATTTTCTTCTTTCATTATTGCGAGATTGATAATATGATTTTGACTGTAAATTTCAAGAATTATCTTGCAACTCTGAGTGACTAATTCCCTTAGCTAGGTTTATGGTAACCATGTCGGATTAACGAAGTACAGGAAGTGTCAAGTCGTCTAGAGAATGATTCTTGCATGTATTGTGATTGTTTTAAGTTCAATTGATTTCCTAGCATTGACCAATATTAATAACCATCTGTATTCACTATATGCATCAAAAGAGAGTCAGAGATTGGTAAAAAACATACAACAGTAATTTGAGACCCTTTTCCATCTAATAATTCCTGTCGTTATATCTAATTAACATAAGACCTAAAATGTAATAGTTAATCTGGGATCTACAACAAGGGTTAGTAATAAGAAACTCTCTGAATCACAAAGTAAAGAGTGATATTTGCCATTGAGTCTACAAGACAGTTGGTGATACATAACTTGTCAAATTCTACATGCAAGATATTAGAATAGTTCGACAGTGTACGATAAATCTACAGGGTTAGTATCCAGGGGGAACACAATCTTAGTGTTTGTCTTAGATTGATTACAACCAAAAACATCCAAATCTTGATACTCTTTAGTATTCCAGCAAATCCCTCTTTTACTTTTTTGTACAGCCCGATGACTTTAGCAAGTTTAATAGATATATCTTGCCTATTCCCTATGGGATCGACCCCAACCTTGTTAGGTTACTATATTTTCACATCGAACTATTTATCCTTCTAAGGAGGTGTAGTTTTAGTGATGTCAGGTATCATTATTCTTGTATTCATGAGTAGAATATGATTTTGATAGCTTAGCATCTTGTGGAAGCTTCTCAAAATAGAAAAGTGGTGATTTACCAAATCCTTTGAGCTTTCTTTAGTGTCTAGGTAGGATAGATTATTTTCCTTGTTATTTTGTGCTAGTTCATAGTATTTTTGTGATATTGTGTTAGATTTGGGATATGTTTTAGGTTTTGGTATTATGAACCGCATGCTTGGGTAAGTTGGATTGTTTAGGCAATTTGGAAACTGTAAATTAGGCATAACTGACCTAGTTTCACATATTTTAGGTGAATTTCTTATCTTAGGTGTAACTGAGGCTTGTTTAAAATCTAAAAGTGGATTTATCTACCTTAAGACTAAATAGGTAAAATTTTCCTAAAATGGAACTTTGAGCATTAGGAGTGGGCCTTGACCCACCTTAGCCTTAGATACATATTAGCTTTTGTAGGCATTTATACGCTTGTTAGACTCTTGGAAATTCTTATTGAGGTAATATTGAGAATCTTTTACACTTGATCGTTATGTTGGTTGATGTGATGGTTGACGCCTATTGATTATTCTATTACTTACGCTACTAATGATACTATTAATTATATTAATATATTTATATTTACTGGTTCAAGTCTGGAGGATGGTTAAGATATTGATGGTATTCACCTAATTAGAGTCCGAAGGATGATTATGAAATTAATTATTATATTACTAGTTTAAGTCTGGCTATTGATTATATTTACTGGTTCAATTCCATCTAATGATTATATTATTGGTTTAAGTCTGGATATGCATATTTTTCTACGCTAATATACTTATTATGATATGACGATATCAAGGTGTGAGATTAAAAATGGCAATTTGGCAAAGTTTGAAATAGTGAAAATGGCTATAATGTAGAATGATGTGAGTGGACTCTAATAGTATATTACAAATTGGTAGATGAAGGTGGTGGGTTATACAATCTAGTATGTACCTTCCAGGCTTATGGGGTATTTTGATGGGTTATTTACCTTTTTATACCTATTGGCGTATGGGAGCCAATTCTGTAGTTATAATTGCATGTTTTGATGCTTTGTGTTATGTTATGCTATTATTCTGAGTTATTTACTTATTTACGCACAACAATGTTGAAGCCTGTTTAGGTTTGTTTCTACCTTGACTTAGTTATGATATCTTGCATTTTATCATATTTATATCATGATTTAGCTCAGTCGTCCGATGATTTCTATTGAGTGCCCATGGCTTCGGTACTCATACTACACATCTGTACCTTTTGGGTGGAGATACGAGTACTAGTCGTCATCATTGATCGTCATTTGTGTTGTGTTGATATTTGGAGACAGGGTGAGCTCTTAGATTCGGAGTCACCTATTTCCTTCTATCTGACTTATGTCTAGTCTTTAGATCCAAAACATATTGTATTGACAATTCTAGATACTTGGGTTGCATTTATATTTGCTCTAGTACTAGATCTACTAGGTCGTGGGATTGTATTTATGTAGTGACTACCATTAAACTATTTCTATTGACTTGCATATTTCTTGTGTTGGATTGCCTATTTGTCCCTTTGAAACATTTCCTCCAAGTTAACCAATTGCATTTAGCTATGGGTTACGATTTGGCTTACCTACTGGCGGGATTTGGTAGGTTCCATCTTGACTCAAAAATATGGTCGTTACATGATAGCTCATGGCGTACGAAATTGAGAGAAAATATTCTTCTACAAAAATACAATGACACTTTAACTTTCATTATTGGGATGCCTAATAGCTTCCATCAACTAAGACACGTAGTGGACAGCCACCAAGATGCACTTCATACCTTGTGAACTCATGAATGGACCATAAAGTCAATCCCCCACACATCAAAAAACTCAAGCTCAAGGATGGGCATCATAGGGAGCTCATGCTTCCATGATACATTGCCCTGTCTTTTGAATAGATCACTGGCCTGAGCATAGTTATGTGCATCCTTATAGATAGTTAATAAAAACCAAATTTCTGAATTTCGTGGGCAGTGGAAGTACCTCCATAGTGACCCCCAATTGGAGATGAATGATAGACCTCCAAAATACTCTTCATCTTCACCGCACCATCTGCACACACCCGAGATAAGGACGAATTATCCCAAAAGAACTTCTATACCTCATGCATAAATTGTTTTTCAATATTTAAATGATATGTCTTCTGGGATGAAGTCACTAGACAAATAATTAGAAAAGTCAGCAAACTAAGGGATTAAGTCTTGTGATACGGTCAAGATGTGTTCATCTGTAAAAGTATCATCAATCAAAGTTCAAGCCTTATTTAAGCACCTCCTTCTCTTTTAAACAGGGATAGATGGTCTGCAACCTATTTTTTGGTGCCCTTCCATTCCTTTACCTCGAAGTCAAACTCTTGCAGCAATAGTAAAAGTGAAAGTGGTTTCTCTTGCTCCTCGAGGGAAATAGAAATCTGATTATACATTGATTAACCATCAAAAAAACAATATCATATTCTACCTGCAAGACACTCTAACATCTGGTCCATGAAATGCATAGGGAATTGATCCTTCTAAGTCAGAGTATTTAGCTTTGATAATCCATGCACCCTCACCACCTCGTGACTGGTCTCAGCGGGACTAACTCATTTTTCATATTAGGGACCATTGTAATCCCACCTTTTTTTTGGCACACACTAAATCGGGTTCACCCATTAGTATGGTCCTACCTTTTTTTGACATATACTAAATCGGGCTCACCCATTTTCTATCAGCATTAGGGTAACCCAACCCAACTTAATGATCCACTTCTTTACCACCTCTTTGATTGGTGGATTTATAAAATGTTGATGCTCAATGTTAGGTCCATATTCTGGTTTAAGACAAATCTTATAATTGTAAATTTTGAGTAGAATTCCGACAATATAAATAATAGTTAAATCAATGGCCCATTTAAACCCATACAATACCGATATAGATGCCTCAACCTGTGACTCTATCAAATCCACTGCAATAATAACTGACAAGGTATTATTGTCCCCTAAGAATGCATAACTCAAATGAGAGGGATGGTCCTTCAATTCTAAGACCAATGTCTCCTCAATAGATGGTCTTACCGGAGGGGTTGCTCTATTCTTTGAATCAAGCTCCAACCTTTTTTGCGCATAAGTATATGAACCTCTACGGACAAGTGTAATCACCATCTTAATATACACATCAATACCATCGCTATCAAAATTCATGATCATGACTACCAGTGCCTTGACACCAAGCCTCTTGACAGCGCACAAGCAAGTGTACGTGGTTTTATCAAGTATTAAAGTGGCCTAATAAAATCCAAGTATCGATACCACAGAGACTTGATTTATAAACATTTCAATTTCAGTTCAAAATTTAGATTCAGTGATGCGAAAGTAACCAAAAGAGAGAATTGTGTTTGTAAATTGCAAGTAAAGTAAATAATGCGTAAAGAAAAGAGGTTTTGACAATCAATCAGAGAAAACTCGGGTTTAAAGTATTTTGACAATCATACTATGTCTTGAATTTCATTCATTAACTCGCTTATATTTGTTGTAGGTTCGTAGGGTTAATTGCATGATTACAGTTTCCTAACCTCTAATCCTTTACCTAAATTGAACCTTACAACTACATCATTGAGCGGGGATATAATGATCCAATTAGGTTATTTAAGCTATCATCCTATGTTTGAATCAATTAAGGCTCCTAATTATATCCCTGTCCTAGGTGTTAAGTTCAATTATTTATTTTATAAAAGAATAAAAACCATACTTTGTTCATCTCCATGTTCTATCCCCTATTCTCTCTCTCAAGTTCAAAAGGTAGACAAATGATGTATTCTAAGGGTCACGAATCCTCAAAATAGTTCAATCAAAGATGAACACACAACCAATAATGATAAGAAAAATTAATGAACTTAATTCAAAAAAAAAGTAATCATGTCTTTGTTTTTAATCCCGAAAAAGGGCATTTAGCCACGCATAGTCATAATTGTAATCACGAAGTTGTAATTAATGACTAAAAACATGAATGAACAAAATAAAAATAATAAAAAACTAATGAAGAACTTGTAGCAGCCCTTTAATCTCCAAAATATGCTAAAATATGTGAAAAAACGTGATACAACATGTATTTATAGTATAGGAGTAAGCCCTTTCCGTGTTGGACAAGAAAATCTTCAGTATTGAGCCTTGGACTAGGTGGGGAGTCGCCCTAGGTAGATCCCCGCTCCAAGTGAGGATGATCCCTTTATAGAGCACCACTCTAGGAAAGGCTAAGTCCTGGGTATATCCCCGTTCCAGGTGGGGTGGCGCCTCCAAATCGCCCTGAGCCTCTGGAAGTTGCTCTCTGAATTTTGGTTAAGTGTTGAGTCTCCCCTCTTGATCCCTTGTAATGTGGTCTCTTTCCCATGAATTCCAAGAAATATTAACATCAAAATATAATAATATTCATCTCCAAAATATTCCTACACAATCACACCACACCAATTAAGAGAAAAACACAACACTACATCCATAACAACGAATCAAAATAAGAGCTAATCTAAGCTAGTTCGCATTGATCTTTCACTTATTGTTCCAGTTGTACACTCATTCAAATTGAACTTTTATCACTCCCAACAAGTTATTACACTCATAATCACCTATTAAAACCATTTGAAACACCTTAAATACAATAGAATCTACTGGAATCAGCTAGGCAAACACCTAGTTGAAGCTAGTAACGCTAATTTTCCGGGTTGATCTCTAAATAAATCTTTTAAGAAAAAACTTGTTTGGAACTTACTTTAAAAATCATAAACACATGATTTAACACTTTGTTACACATTTATCTCATTATCAACCCATATTGCACATGAATCATCCTCAAAACAAGGCTAAAAATGCTAGAATAGTGACACTAGAATGCATAAATTCACCCAACATCACCACTCGACACTTAAAGCCTTGTTCATCCTTGAACAACTCTTAACTATAAACATCATGAGATGGAGATTCTACACTTCTACTACATGCAAGATACTCAAGCTAGTACTACAATGACTATATGAAATGCAAGTTACTGCACAAAATATGTTGTTTACACAATTTAAAGCTTATGAACACTACTCCAAAACATCCTAGCCTCAAGAATTGACTCACCTAGTTGGAAAACTCATGCTTATCATTTAATCAAGGGCATCATACAAATCACCTGGATTCATCAAACATGTGCCCCTCACAACAAGAGAGTTACCTATAATCACTCACAATTAAGCAATTCATAACATGATAGGTACAAGAATCAAATTACACTCACTCTCACAAGGAATTCATAAGTTACACATAATGAACCATAGAATTTCCCTTAGTGTAATGCTCTACTAATATTAAAATGTCAAATATTGGATTAAATAGGTCTTTTTCAGGTTGTAATGTAGGCTAAGGGTCGGGTAGGAACTATTTGGGAATAGTTACTAACCTCTCTAAGTGCTTTGATACACTACATTAAGCATTTAAAACCAACTTCTAACAACAAAATTACACCTTTTCATCCACCCATATCTTTTATTTTTGTCCTATCTCTTTCAAGCATTTTCACAAACACAAGGTGGGCGTATTGTTTATTCCTTTAAGATTCAATTTTTCCTTTTTCTACAATCATTGTAATATTTCTAACACCATTTATATCACTCACAATCACCACAAATAAATTATAAACACCAATTACTATTACCTTGGGGCATCAATTTCACCTTTTTCTTCTTCAATTTCTGAAACTCCTTTTTCAATTAATTTCTCAATTAAAGCACTTGGGAGCTTTTTGGATCAAATTATGGTCTATCAAAGAAGGGGATTAGGCTACATATGAGGCTTTAAAATAAAAAGCTAAAGGCTTAATGGGTGTTAACTAGGATTTTGTACAAGGGTAGGACAAATAAAAGGTATAAAAAAAGGCTATCAAAGAAATGCCTATATCATCTCCTAAACTCACATTCTTTATTTCACTTTACACACAAACCCTGCAAGTTCTAGACATCACATGTAACAAGGAATATACAAATACCCACACACACATGGAACATGCTCCACCCACACAGAATCATCATAAACTCTTACTCAAACAATAACATGGATTCAATTTTAAGCCAAGAAGTACAAAAGTCACAAACATGAGCCTAAGTGTTCCAAAAAATAGCAATTCTCTCAATCAATGTGCTTTTACCAAATAAAACACTTTCACCATGCAATCAAAAATAGCACCAGCAACAACATATTACACAAAAAAAAATTAAATTGAGCCAAAAATTGGAATTTCCCTATCCCATACTTAAAAATCTACTTTGTCCCCAAAGAAAATTTAAAATAAGAGATAGAAATACTCCTTGAGGCCTTTAGGCCTAGCTAGTAGCATTTTTTTGCATAAAGGAGGTCTGCGGGACCCCATACTCAGTCTTTTCCATGCTTCTTAGCTCAGGTTTTCGGTACTCAGACTTTCCATAAACCTGTAACTCAATCAAAAACAAAAACTACATAACATAAAAACTAAAAGCTAAAAATAAAACATACCTACTTAACCTGTGTTTATTCCCGAGAAACGCCTGATTTAGTGTCATGGCATGACCCAATAAACTTTATCCTCCATCTTAAGGATATAAATTTCACCCCTAACATCACATCCATCTTCTTGCCTCGATCATAGGGAGAGGGGACAAAGATTAATGAACCAAGTAATGGATGATGCATGGTAAACCACTCGGCCTTAAAGTGAGGTATGTTTTTATGTTGCTTAGTTGAAGCAAAATTATGAATATATAATTCTTGTTCCTTATCTTCACACTGCTATACTATTTCAGATGATTCCACCGACAAGACATCATCTAAACATAATGCAGAAAAGTGCTTTGAATGAGGCCCAACCAATCCCACTTCTAGATTTACACTTTCAATAACACACTCACTCGCATTCACCTTCTCAATTTCATTCTAAAGATAAAGATGACAATTAATTAGTTGTAATTCTAGTGTTTTTCTCTTCCTCTGTGTAGATGATGGTGATGGTATTTCCTGAACCTGTTCAACAACTTCATGTTTTGAGTACTTAGACTTCCTCAAATTATTAGCAACTTTGTCTGCAATAGGTTGGGAAGTCAACTACGCATCTACCTCCTTAGTTATTTGTTGAGCATTACCCACAAACATGACTGAATCTGGATTAAAAGGACATATATCTACAGAGTGATACAAATTTCCACAAGACACACACCAACTTGTGGTCTGCTCTGTAGGTCGTAAACAAGCAGGTCCCCTCCAAACAATTGGATCAAAATCTAGACAAAAAGCCTCATGGTGGGGTCCTCAACAAAAAAGACAAGAATCATCATCCCTCAAAAATCATTTGTCCAAGAATGACATCTCAATAGTGTGAGAAAAATAGAAATATGGGAAAATAAAAAGAAACTAAAAAAATAAAAATTATTTACAACTCAATATAGAAAAACTAAAACTAAGATAGTTGCTAATTTAAGTCCCCAGCAACGGCGCCAAAAACATGACAGTGCCTAAGAGCACACGCAAGTGTACGTGGTCTTATCAAGTAGTAAAGTAGCATAATGTAAGCCAAGTATCGATCCCATAGAGACTTGATTTAGAAACGATTCAATTTCAGTTCACAATTTAGTTTCAATTGATGCGACAGTAACCAAAAGAGAGAATTTTGTTTGTAAATTGCAATTAAAGTAAATAATGCGTAAAGAAAAGATCTTGTAATAATCAATAGGAGAAAACCCAGGGTTAAAGCACTTCGAAAATCATACTACGGCTTGAATTCATTGATTAACTCACTTATCTTGGTTGTAGATTCATAGGGTTAATTGCATGATTATGGTTTTTCAACCTCTAATCCTTTACCTAAGTTGAACTTTACAACTACATCGTTTAGCAGGAATGTAATGATCCAATTAGGTTATTTAAGCTATCATCCTATGTTTGAATCAAGTAAGGCTCATAAGTACATCCCTGTCCTAGGTGATAAGCTCAATTCTTTATTTTATAAAAGAATAAAAACCATACTTTGTTCATCTCCATGTTCTATCCCCTATTTCCTCTCTCAAGTTCAAAAGGTAGACAATTGATGTATTCTATGGGTCGCGAATCCTCAAAATAGTTAAATCAAAGATGAACACACAACCAATAATGATAAGGAAAATTAATGAACTTAATTGAAAGCAAAAGTAACCATTTGTCTTTAACCCCAGAAAAGGGCATTTAGCCACGCATAGTCATAATCGTAATCACAAAGTTGTAATTAACAACTAAAAACATGAATGAACTAAATAAAAATAATAAAAAACTAATGAAGAAGTTATAGAAGCCCTTTTATCTCCAAAATATGCTAAAATATGTGTAAAAATGTGATAAAACATGTATTTATAGTATAGGAGTAAGCCCTTTCCGTGTCGGACAAGAAAACCTTCAGTTATTGAGCCTGGAACTAGGTGGGTCATCTCCCTGGGTGGAGCCCCGATCTAGGTGAAGCTAAGCCCTGGGTAGAGCACCACTCCAGGCAAGGCTACACCCTATCTATATCCCTTCTCCTAGTGGTGCGGCGCCTCCAAATCACCCTGAGCCTCTGGAATTTGCTCTCCAAATTTTGATTAAGTGTTGAGTCTCCCCTCTTGATCCTTTGTCTTGTGGCATATTTACCATGAATTTCAAGTATTATTAACATAAAAATATCACCATATCCAGATCCAAAATATTCCTACAAAATCACACCACACGAAATAAGAGAAAGCCACAACACTACATCCATAACGACGAATCAAAACAAAAGTTAATCTAAGCTAGTTCGCATTGATCTTTCACTTATTGTTCCAGCTGTACACTCATTCAAATTGAAATTTTGTCACTCCCAACAAGTTATTACACTCATAACCACACATTAAAATCATTTGGAACACCTTAAATGAATCTACCAAAATCAACTAGACAAACACCTAGCTCAAGCTAGTAACGCTAATTTTCTGGGTTGAACTCTAAATGAATCTTTTATGTACAAACTTGTTTGGAACTCACTTTAAAAATCATAAACACATGATTTAACACTTTGATACACGTTTATCTCATTATCAACACATATAAAATATGAATCATCCTTAAAACAAGGCTAAAAAGGCTTGAATAGGGATGCTAGAATGTATAAATTCTCCCAACATCACCTCTCCTCAATAGGTTTAAATAATGCATCTTTATCTATGGTGTCTACCATAAATACTACCGCATATATTTTGTATTCCTCATAAACTGACATACATTGAATGTGACGTGCTCATCATTTACTCTAAATTTTATTATCCCATCTCTATGTCAGCTAATGCTCAACCCGTGGCTTGGAAAGGCCTTCCCAAGATGGTAAGGACGTCAAAAACAACCTCATAATGAAGAATGAAATAATCAGCTGGCAATATAAAGGAAACCACATCACCGACACATCACACAATATACCAATTAGCATTTTCATAGTATGATCGACTATCAATAGTCACATAAAGGTTGGCTTAGGCGACCCCAAATCCTACTGCTTGTATACAACTAGCGGAATCAAATTAACACTGGCTCCTAAGTCACATAAAGATCAAGAAAAGTTAAAAGACCAATAGTATAAGGAATAGTGAAAGCTCTTGGATCCTCTTTCTTTTCAACTAAAGATCATGAGATAATGGTACTACAATGGTGCAAATTATTTGGCGGCTTAAAACATACCATTTGCTTCTTAGTCTCTAAATACTTTATGAATTTTTTATGCCCTGGCATTTTCTACAATACTTCCATACTCACGGACAATTCTTTCAATGTTGACATAAATTTTTGAAATTTCATTTCTATAACTTTCTTTTTCAACCTTTGAGAAAAAAGTGAAGGAGGTCATGGAATAGGATTCAATACTGGTGCAACCCTTTACACTTTCCTTTATCATTATCAACTCATTTCTCTATAACTACCAGCTTTTGAGATGCTTCACCATCAGTCAATAACATTTTAGTTTTAGTTTCTTCCGCATCATCAACATCCACAATGTCATTCCTCACTTTATCAACCACATGCATTGGTGGATAAATAATAGCCTTACCACTTCCAATAGTGATAGATAGGCAGTGACTGTCATTCTTTGGAGTCTAAATAGTATTTCTAGGGAAAGTGCCCAGTTGATGCTAATTCAATGTGGCAAAAATTTTCCGAAACTACTTCTCAAACTGCTTAATCGCGGATGCATGCGACTCTACTTTTTGTCTTAACCCTAATATGTCAGCCTTAATATCCTTAAGGAAACTCTATTGTCTCTTTAAATATTTCACAAGATTAGCAAACAATACTTCCATTCTTGATCTACTGAACTCAACATCACATTTCCCTGGTGGAACATAAAGATCACTCTTTTCCTTCTAATCATCTTTCCTTCTCCAGTCACCATCACACTCTCTATTGTTATCCCTATACTTGTCTCCCTAGTAGTTTCAACTTTGATTCTCTTTCCTTAAGTTCCAAGTATCTTGATTAGAACTATGTCCCTTGGTCCACAAACCCACCATCTCCCTATCTAAGGACTATACTTCTTATTCAGAATCAATATCTTCATGTCAAGAAGCATTACCTTGAGTACCCATTGTATTTACCTTCTCTACATCAATAGTTGTGAATTGCTTAGTAGGCAAACAAATCTCAATCCTTTGTTATACTACCTCTTGAGCCATTGTCTCATCAAAAGCTGTCTGCTTACTAGAATCACCAACAATATAAGTATCAGGCGACCTATCCGCCTCTCGAGTATGTTATCCTTAGTTGGTTTTAGTGATTTGATCTAAAATTCACATAGGATGATTGCAGTGAAGACTCATGAAAGCTTCTCTTTTAATAGTATCTATTATAGCCTTGGTATTGGCACTCAAGGCTTGGTAGAATATTTGAAGAACTTTCTTCTTGTGATTCTATGATTTGGAATATTCATCAGCTTCTTCTTGAACCTCAACCATGTCAAATATAGTGACTTTAAATATAACTATCTAAAATTATAGACCTCATATTTCAATTACAACATTGTAGAGATGGGAAAAAATTAGTCCAAAAACTGCATCCTCAAATCATTTCAAGTGGTAATAGATCCATGAGGTAGATCTCCTAAACATAAAGTCGCTTCTCCTGTTGGAGAGAATGGGAAAATCCTAAGTTGTGTAGTTATTTGAATCACCCCAGGCAGATTTTATAAAGTGAAGAACCCACAAAGTTCATAAGGTGAATGTTTCCATGATTAATACGTAAACCAATAAACACTCCTTTCAGGTTTAGTAATTTGATCATAGCGCTCATAATATCAAATTTCAACCCGTGGGGCAGTTCTAGAGTAATGATTGTATCTATCTCAATTGGTTCTACATATCCTAAATCTTCTTTTGGATCATCATAAACTGGAAGATACTATTGAATTGGTGGTTTGAATCTATTCCTTCTAATTCAATCTGAACCAAATATTACTAGATATTCATCCTCTATTCTAGCCCTTTCCTCTATAGCTGCACGACAGGCATTTTCTTGCCTAACATTTTATTCAGTCGTTAAATTAGTATCCTGCTCTACAGTTTAAATAACACTATATAAAGGTCACCAATTCACTATTGTTCGGTCATCATGAATCCCTTCATCCAGGGCTTCTTGATCATAAGCTTTTTTTCTCTTCATCTTATCATTCTGTCATATGGTTAGTTCAAGTTCAAGATCAAGTGGAATCAGGGGATTGCCTTGACTCTGAGTACTAGGCATACACTAGTGCATTACCTAGAAACATTAGAAAACTACAAATCAAAAAATGAAACCAACAACTTCAACAAAGTCAATCAATCAATTCATAACCGTATTCTCGACAATGACAACAAAATTTGATGTTGCCTAAATTACACCTCCAATAAAGTATAAAGTGGTCACTAGTAAATTATAGAACCTAATTAGGTTGGATTCAATCGTACGTGGAATAGGTTAAAAATCTATCACAATATTGATGATGTAATTAGAAAGTGTGCAAAGTAAAAGAAGGGTTTTGTTAACAATAACAGTAACAGTAACAATGCTGGGAAGTTAGGGTTGTTATAAATATGAGATGATTAAAAGGATTGTGTTCCCCCTAACTTCATAACTCAACATACTGTTTGTTCTTTTCAAACTATCTCAGTGCCTTACACGCAATAACTAACAAGTGATGTATCACCTAACCATCTCTCGACTTTGGTTTTGGTGAATTTTGATCTTCTTCTCTTATTTTCAGAGTTTCGCATTACTAACCCTTGTTTTAAGATCTCAAATTAACCATCTCCTCTCGATCCCAAGTTAATTAGATAAAGGTTAATAGCTTTAAATTACTAATATGATCCCCTTTTATTTAACCTCTCTCTCTCGAGAGAGAGAGTATCAAATACAAGCAAGTTCCTAATGTTTGCAATAGTTAAAATGTCAATCAAAGTGAAAGAAATCAAAAAACATGCATTTAACACCCCAAAACCTGGTCTTGAGATGTCATACAGTGCTTAAGACTACAAGTAGCCTTAAGCTAACCATGTCTTCCTGTTACTAAGTTTAAATCTCATCATAAAGAAAACATAAACATAAAAGCCATACTAAATGAGGAAAACTATTTGTAATAACTGATAATGAATCTGAAGTATTGTCAAGAGATTAATATTGCGTGTTTGAAAAAAATCTAGTAGTCTAACAAACCTTTACTAATAATAACTAGAGAGTAACTGGGACAAACCCCCAGCTAACTCGAACTGTCTGAAAAGACATGCTGAATTATGTAAAACTAATAAGCTGCAAAATCTGAATGAACAAGTCCCGGAACTATAAGGACTCACCAACTATAGGATGTAGATGGAGATGCCCGAACTACTCATACTGCTCTACTGAGCACCTTAACCTATATAATGAGACAAAATAGCATATAGACATATATGTGGACCAGTACTTTGAGGATGTATTGAGTATATAGGAGTGAAATGCATAAGTAAACATCATCTCATCATCATAATTTATAAAACATTGCATGCTAAATGTAAATGACTCATAAGCTAGAATATCTGAAATACTGAAATCTGAAATCATGAATAGGAAATCATACTTTATAAATCTACTGAGTCATAACATTTACTTCTAAAAGTTGTACTTAATGTTCTGTTTGTAAATCATATTGTCTATGTGAAAAAAAGAATCACGTCTATATCTGAAATCTGAAAGTTGTAATCAGTAGTAAATATCTTTTTGTAAAGCATAATCTGAATAAATTCATGAGCCTTAACACATAGTTTTTCTAAAAGCTTTTTTGTAAACCTTTTTACTTTAACTAGTAGGGAGGATCTCTTAACTGACATAAATCATGTGAGCTAACATAGATTCCAACATCTCATTCCCCTAAGGGAAAAATCTCACGTTAAGGGGAGGTGTCATACTCTTGCTAGATAGTATAACCTATTGTCCATGTGATCTATCACAAGCTAAATCTATCATCCATATTGAAATAGGAATAATTTGATAATCCATGCCTATGTTGACTACGTATTTCTGAGGAAACTAGGGCACGCTAATCCCATAATTCTCGCTCAGTGCTAAATACTACTCCCTTTTAAATCTGTATGCTCATACTATTGGAAATCCACTTTAAAAACTAGCAAAAGGTTCTATCTGAATCCAATTATGCTTCTATCTAATTAAATCTATAATAAAGTTGTAAAGTGGATTCCATAGCTAAACTGAGGATCAAAGATCAAAGCTTTACTGAGAATCTATAACTTAACTGATCATAGGATTCTTAAAGAATCATCATTCTTGAAACATCAACATATAAACTTGGGAATAATAACTAATGCATCAAACTCATGTCAAAACATCCTAATAATCATGCTTGATAATGAAAACAATGATAACTCATCTCAAAATCTAGAAATTATTGCAATAGGCATGAAAATATGAAAATAGACATAGAATTCATCTTCTAAAACACTTAAAATCTCAAAATCCTGCAAAGAGCAATAACAGGTATGAACCTTAATTTAAATCTCATGAATATTCATTCAAAATCATACAAAATTGTAATTGAAAATTGGTTTTGGGCACAAGAATGGAAGAAGATCCTTGTTCATAAACCTCACATACCTTGATAGATGATTAGATGAAGAAACTTTGAATTTTGGACTCCTATTTGAGTTCTTGTAGATGAGTTATAGATTATCTTATCTTGGGAATCCTCAATCTTACGCTTTCTTGGAGAAACTATAGAGAATTTTGATTTCTTTGAGAAGAAGCTTTGGAGCTCTAGGGTTTTGCTTTGAGAGAGAATGGATGAAATTGGGCATAAAGTGCCTTGAATGTGTTTAATTCCTTGTTTTGGACGAATTGGAGCATTGGAGATTGACCAAAATACCCCTTTTAATATTTTAATGGAACTGGAAAAGCAACATTTTCTAAACTAGCAGGCCACCGGGATATGCCACTATTGCGGTGGCTGAGTGGAAAAGGATGAGTGAGAATAGGATGTTCTCCACGATGTGCCACCAACGCGGTGCTCCATTTGGAATGCCATTTTGGCCACTGGCGCGATGTGCCACTATCGCGTTGGGCTACTGGAAATTGACTAATGGAAAATTAAGTCTCTCTGCAACGTACAAATATTATTGAGGTCCACTGGAAAATGACAATTATGAAATTGTCCTTCACCGCAACGCGTGATTGCCCAGTTGGCACACTGCTTTGGTAAAAACGCCCTAACTTCTTTACTTAGTGTCGAAATTGAGCGAATTTGATATCGATGAAAAGCTTATTCAATTTTCCACACAATGGAAGTCTAAATATGGAAAATTCTATATGAAATAAAAGATATTCATTTTTTAAGCTCACCCTTAACATTCTATGAATGAATTTAAGCTAGAAAAAATATGGGGTATTACAATATCTCTCCCTTGGGAACATTCATCTTTGAATATGGCTAGTTAAGCTAAAATACAGAGGATTATGAGGCTATCACCTATTATGCACAACTGAAATAAACTGTATAACTGAATGTCAAATAGAATGAACTACTGAACTGATCTGTGATTTCATAAATTCTTGTGAAAATAGCTAAATGGCTGAATCTGAATGTGGAAATGAACTGGATGAAGGAAAACTATTACCTTCGGCTGAATCTGAGTTCGTGGAGAAGAGATGAGGATACTTGGTATGCATGTCTGCTTCTGCTTCCCAAGTAGCACCCTCATCGGACTGGTTTTACCATAGAACTTTAACCAATGAAATTTCTTTGTTCCTTAGTCTACGGATCTAATGATCAAGAATCTCTATTCGGACTTCTACGTAAGAAAGACTATTTTTAATATATGTACTTTCTAGAGAAACTATAACGGCTGAATCGTTCATGCACTTCTTCAAAAAGGACATATGGAGTACTTGATGTGCTGAGGATAAATCTGTGGATAGCTCAAGCACATATGCAACCTTCCCAGCACGACTCAAAATACGGAAGGAGCCTACATAACGGGGACTAAGCTTTCCCTTTTTGCCAAATCTCTTTACCCACTTCATGGGTAAAACTTTTAAATACACAAGATCATCAACCTTAAACTCGAGATCTATTCTTCTCGCGTCGGCATAAGATTTCTGACGACTCTGAGTCGCTTTCAATCTTTCTCTAATCAACTAAACTATCTGCATGGCCTCAAACACCATGTCTTGCACGATCAAAGTGGCCTCACCCACTTCAAACCAACCGACTGGTGATCAACATCTTCTCTCATAAAGAGCCTCAAATGGAGTCATCTCAATACAAGCATCATAACAGTTATTATAAGCAAACTCAATCAACAGAAAATGCTTATCTCAATTTCTTTTGAAATCAAGAACGTATGCTCAAAACATATCCTCTAACGACTTAATGGTCTTCTATGCCTGACTATCAATTTTTGAATGAAAGGTTGAACTAAGATTAACTTGGGTACCAAGGCCGTTCTGAAAGGCTCTCCAAAACTGAGAGGTAAACTGGGTACCCCTATCAGAAATGATCGACAAAGAAAAACCATGCAATCTCACTAAATCCCTAATATACAACTTAGCATAATCTTCAGTTGTATAGGACGTGTCAACTGGCAAGAAATATGCTGACTTAGTTAATCAGTCTACAATCAGCCAAATCAAATTATACTGACAACGCAAATAGGGTAAACCAGTCACAAAATCCATATTCACCTCTTCCTATTTCCAAGTGGGGATACCAAACTCTTGCAACATGCCACCAGGTCTTTTGTGCTCTACCTTAACCTATTGACAAGTTGCACACTTGGCTACAAAATTTTCAATATTGCTCTACATAGCACTCCTCCATTAGATTTTTTGAAAGTCGTGGTACATCTTGGTGGCTCCTGGATGAATGGAATAACGCGCACCATGTGCTTCTTCCATAATCTGTTGCCTCAATCATCAATACATGGCACACACAATTTACTCTGGTATCTCAACACACCATCTCCCCTTGGAAGAAAACCTCTATCTTTGGTATTTAACTAACTCCTTTAGTTTGAACAAACTAGAATCCTCATTTTGCTTCTCTTTCACTTCCAAAACTAGAGAAGATTCAGAACTACTCTGAACCCAAACATTGCCTTCAACCGAATCAAGCAATCTCACACCTAATCTAGCTAACTAGAGAACTTCCCAAACTAACTCATTTTTATCATTCTCCACATGAGAAACACTACCCATGGACAATCTACTAAGGGCGTCTGCCACCATATTGGCCTTGCCCGGATGATACAACACACTCATATCATAATCCTTCAACAACTCTAACCATCTTCTCTGGCCAAGATTTAACTCCTCTGGGTAAACATATACTGCAAACTTTTGCGATCCGTGAACATATCAACATGCACCCCATACAAGTAATGTCTCTGAATTTTTAAAGCAAGCACAACAGCAGTTAATTCATGATCATGGGTAGGGTCATTCTTTTTGTGAGGATTAAGATAAATCTATTATCCATATTGGAATAGTAATAATTTGATAATCTAAACCTATATTGGATACATAGTTCTGTGGAAGATAGGGCACGCTAATCCCACACTTTCTGATCGGTGCTATATACTACTCCCTTTTAAATATGTATGCTCATTCTATTGAAAATTCACTTTAAAAACTAGCATAAGGGTTTATCTAAAACAAATTATGCCTCTATATAATTAAATCTATAATAAAGTTGTAAAGTGGATTCCATAGCTAAATTGAGGATCAAAAGATCAAAGCTTTACTGAGAATCTATAACTTAACTGATCGTAGAATGCTTAAAGCATTATCTTTCTTGAAATATTAACATATAAACTTGGGCTTAATAAACCATGCATTAAACTCATGTCATAACATCATTATAATCATGCTTGATAATTAAAACAATGATAACTCATCTCAAAATCTAGAAAATACTGGAATAGGCAAGAAAATATGAAAATAGACATGCAATTCATCTTCTAAAATACTTGAAATCTCAAAATCTTGCAAAGAGCAATAATGGGTATAAAACCTAATTAAAATCTCATGAATACTCATTCAAAATAATATGAAATTGTAATTAAAAATTGGTTTGGAAAACAAGGATGGAAAAAGATCCTTGTTCATAAACCCCACATACCTTGATAGATGATTAGATGAAGAAACCTTGAACTTTGGATTACTATTTGAGTTCTTGGATATGAGTTCTTAATTATCTTATCTTGGGAATCCTCAATCTTAAGCTTTCTTACAGAAACTATGGAGGATTTTGATTTCTTGGAGAAGAAGCTTTGGAGCTTTAGGGTTTTATTTTGGGAGAGAATGGATGAAATTGGGCATAAAGTGCCTTGAATATGTTTAATTCCTTGTATTGGACAAATTATGGCCTTGGGGATTGATAAAAATACCTGTAACGCCCCAAAAATAGGTCCTAGAGTGTCACACAATGCTTGAGGCTACGAGTAGCCCCAAGCTAACCCGTTGAGCCATTTTTATTCAGTTCAACACAAATCAATGGGGATTTCATAAATAACCCTCAAATATCAACAGAGTAATCATCATCCAAGAATAAAAGAATTTCAGAAAGATAACAAAATACAACTTATTAGTCATACCAACATCTATACTAGTCAGACAAGCCTCTAAGAAAATTAATGAAACCAACGAGCCATTGAGACATGCCCCAAATGAATCATACTCAGTTATCAAATGTAAACAATTCTGTGAAACCAACATCAGACATCACGTCATCGAAACATGAGGACTCACCACAATAGAGGATGTAGAACAGCGTGCCCGAATAATCACTGTCGAACCTAGAATTGAGCACCTGAACCTACATTTTGAGAAAATGCAGCCCACATCTGAAGAGGTAGGTCAGTACCATGGAAAGGAACTGAGTATATAGGGGTGTATGCAATTGTATAAATATCATCATCATAAATATTTATAAGTAATATGCAGGATGTATGAAAGACTCACATAGCCCGAAGAAAATCATCATAATCATGAGAGGATGAAATAAGTATAATAACACATGTGAGTCATCATATAATTTGTCAATCACTTTCAGTTCATCAAGAATATCAATTCTCATAATGTAAGTATCATTTAAATCTTTCGAAAGAATAACTTTCACGATTCCACTTTCAAATCACTTCACCATTCACCATAAACACAAGGAAACACACACACACTGGGAGATCCTATAACCGACATAAACCATATGAGCTACATGGAGTCCAATGTACAACCCACGTTGGGGAGAGCCATCCTATCCTTGCCATTGGAGTAGGACTATCGATATCAAATCCACACAAACTAGTGATCACGATATAAATCAGCCTCAGGCTCACTCTTACGAGGGCACGTAGTTCTAGGGAAGTAAGGTCTCTTTATGCCTCCCACTCGATGCTAAAGATTTCTCCTGGACTTAGCTCAAATCATTTCAAAGATAATTCACAAAAAAACAATTTCAGTAATATATAAATATACATCGGGAGCCATCATGCTTCCTATCTATCAAAATCAATCACGTTGTGGATTTCTTTTACACTAGAGTTCAAAATAACTCCATTAATACCAAAAGGTCAAATCATTCAAAATATCTCAAATATTCAACATCAACGTGCTTATAACACACACTTTCTCAAAAGGAACACAATTTCCAAGGGTGATTCACAATCCAAATATCAAAATATTGATAAATATTATTCAAGATTCATGCTTTATATCACCACACATGTAAATTCATCTTTCAAAATCATAAACATCAATATTTCATAATAATCATCATAAGATATGGGTTCATTCTTCAAATTTATAAAAATCAAATAAAAATCATGCCTTTGTAAAGAAAATTACTTTTGGGCACAAGAACGAAAGAGAGTTCTTGTTGAAAAACCCCACATACCTTGAATGATGAACTTTAGATCGATACTCATTTTTGAGATGTTAATCGTGCCTTTGAATGATGATTCTTGGAGTTCTTGAACTAGGAACTTGGAATCTTGAATAAATTTGCAGAATTAATGGTGAACTTTGGAGGTTCTTGAAGTTGGATGTAGGAGCTTAGGATTTTCTATTTGAGCGAATTTGATGAAATATAACATATAATAGTTCTAATAGGCTTTAATATAGGATTTGGACAGATTTTGGGTGAGGGGGAATGACCAAAACGCCCTTAAAAAACAAATAATTCTCGAATCTATCCTTTGGTGGACTGTTTTGATAGTCTAAAGTAGATCAACCATAACTTTTACTCTGCTATCCAAATTGGATGAAACTAATTTCATTAGAAAGAGCACTCTCATATCTTTCCATTGATATATAGTATCTCACCTATATCACTGTGTACGAGGTGTTATGATTGTTTGAAATTGACCCAAAAATTCACTTTTGTTAGGCGGAAGTACATCGACCATAACGTTTTGCTCCGATAGACAAATTGGATGAAACCAATTTCATCGGAAAGAGGACTCGCAGATATTTCCCTTTATATATATTAGATCACCCATATCATTATGTACAAGGAGTTATGATCGTTTAAAGTTGGAGCAAAAATACGCCAGGCCGCAGTACTTTTTCCTGTACGTTTTACTGTTCACTACTATTCATGGTTCGATCGGAATGTTCATAACTCGTCGCTCGGGTGTCCGTTTTGGATGATCCACATATAGTTGGAAAGCTTATTCGATACTCTACGCAATGGTGAGTCATAATCTAAGATATTCCACACGAAAAAATTATTGTTCATTTAGAAGATAGAACCCAACACGTTTACGCACAAAATTTCAACGAAAAACTTCCCGGGGTATTACATCATCCCCCCTTGGAAACATTCATCCTCGAATGACGCTAGACATGTCAATATTAGATAGGGAATAGAACATATAGATGAAACAATTCGTTAGACTTATCACCACATCGTTTCTCACTCTGAATGCAACATAGAATGCATATATTCAAGAAACTACAGCTGAACACATAATAAATGACAGCTGAACTGCTACAACTTTTATCAAAAGTGCATGATTTAGGAAAGAACGGTACCTTCGGCTAGATCGGAGTTCGCAGAAAATAGGTGCGGATACTTGGATCGCATATCCGCCTCGGCTTCCCAAGTTGCACCCTCAACAAATTGGTTTCGCCACAACACCTTGACCAAGGGAACTTCTTCGTTCCTTAGTCTTCGGACAATGAAATCAAGAATCTTAACAGGAATCTCATCAAAAGAAAGATTTTCTTGAATGTCAGCACTCATAGAGGAATCCACTACCACAGCATCGCTATTATGCTTTCTAAGCATGGAGACATGGAATATTGGATGAACAGAGGATAACTCAGAAGGCAACTCGACCTCATAAGTTACCTTACCAACACGGCTAAGAACTTTGTAAGGACCAACATAACGGGGACTAAGCTTTCCCTTCTTTCCAAATCTCTTCACCCCCCTCATGGGTGAAATTTTTAGATACACTAGGTCACCAACTTCAAACTCAAGGTCTCTCCTTCTAACATCCACATATGACTTCTAACGACTCTGCGCAGTTTTCAACCTTTCCCTAATCAACTTAACTTTGTCCATCTCTTCAATTACCGAATCAGGACCACTCATAGCCGCTTCACCCACCTCGAACCAACCTTTGGGTGATCTACACTTCCTCCCATATAAGGCTTCAAACGGAGCCATGCCAATACTAGAGTAGTAACTGTTATTGTAAGCAAACTCTATCAACGGTAAGTGATCATCCCAACATCCCTTAAAGTCAAGTGCACAAGCTCTCAACATATCCTCTAAGGTCTGGATGGTCCGCTCAGCCTGACCATCAGTCTGCGGATGAAAAGCAGAAATAAAAAATCACTTGGGTACCAAAACCCTTCTGAAAAGCTTTCCAAAATTGCGAAGTTAACTGAGTACCCCTATCCGAAATGATAGACAAGGGAACTCCATGCATTCTGACTAGCTCTCGGATATACAATGTAGCATAATCCTCATCAGTATATAAAGTATCAACAGGCAATAAATGAGCAGACTTAGTCAATCTATCAACCACAACCCAAATGAATCATGATGGTGTTGGGAAGAAGGTAAAACAATCACGAAGTCCATATTTATCTCTTCCCACTTTCAGGTGGGAATACTAAACTCTTGCATCATACCACCAGGTTTTTTGTGTTCAACCTTAACCTGTTGGCATGTTGCATACGTAGCTACAAACGCTGCTATATTTTTCTTCATGCCACTCCACTAATAGATTTCCCGCAAGTCTCGGTACATCTTGGTGGCACCAGGATGAATATTATATTGCGCCCCGTGTGCTTCATCCATAATCCTCTGTCTCAGATCATCAACATTCGGGACACACAATCTATCCTGCAATCTCAACACACCATCTCCTCCTTGGGAGAAAACCTCTACTTTTTCGTCCTTGACTGACTCCTTCAGTCTGACCAAACTAGCATCTAAGTATTGCTTTTCCTTCACTTCCGAAACTAAGGAGGATTTGGAACTACTCTGAACCCCTATACTACCTTCAGCACAGTCAAACAACCTAACCCCCAATCTAGCCAAATGATGTACTTCATAATCCAACTCTTTCTTACCTTCTACCATATGTGAAACACTACCCATGGACACTCTACTTAGGGCATCCTCCACAACATTGGCCTTGCTCGGATGGTACAACATAATTATATCATAGTCCTTTAACAATTCTAACCTTCGTCTCTACCTAAGATTCAATTCTCTCTGGGTAAACACATACTGCAGACTCTTATGATCAGTGAAAACATCAACATGGACATCATACAAGTAGTGTCTCCAAATTATCAAAGCAAACACAACAGCAGCCAACTCAAGGTCATGGTGGGGTAATTTTTCTCATGGGATTTCAACTGTCTAGAAGCATAAGCTATCACCTTACCCTTCTGCATTAATACGCAACCCAACCCAACTCTTGAAGCATCACAGTACACCACAAAACCATCAACACCATCAGGCAAAGTCAAAATAGGGGCTGAAGTGAGTCTAGTTCAACTCCTGAAAACTCTTCTCACAAGATTCAGACCACAAGAACTTCACTTTCTTTTGGGTCAATCGAGTCATAGGAGATGCTATAGAGGAGAAACCCTCAACAAAACAGCGGTAATAGCCAGCTAAACCCAAGAAACTTCGGATATCAGTCCGAGAAATAGGTTTAGGCCAATTTCTAATAGCTTCGGCTTTTGGGGATCAACTCTAATACCCTCAGAAGAAATGATATGACCCAAAAAAGCAACTGACCTTAGCCAAAATTCACACTTATTGAACTTGGCAAACAACTTGTGATCTATAAGGGTTTGCAAGATAGTTTGAAGATGATCAGAATGTTCATCCTCACTATGGGAGTACACCAGTATATCATCGATGAACATTATGATAAACATATCCAAATATGGTCTGAACACTCGATTCATGAGGTCCATGAAAGCTTCTGGGGCATTAGTTAACCCAAAAGACATAACAAGAAACTTAAAATGGTCATAACGAGTTCGGAAAGCGGTTTTTGGGATGTGACACTCCCTAAATTTGAGTTGATAATAGCCGAAACGAAGGTCTATCTTTGAGAAATAACTTGCACCTTGCAATTGGTCACACAAATCATCTATTCTCGGAAGAGGGTACTTATTTTTTGTGGTGACTTTATTCAGTTGGCGGTAATCAATGTACATACGCAAAGAGCCATCTTTCTTTCTCATAAACAACACAGGAGCACCCCAAAGAGAAATACTGGGCCTTATGCAACCCTTATCTAGTAGACTTTGAGTTGTTCTTTCAACTCCTTAAGTTTTGTAGGGGCCATACGGTAAGGAGGAATAGAAATGGGCTGAGTATCGGGAAGAAGATCAATCCCAAACTCTATCTCTCTATCAGGAGGTATCCCTGGAAGATCATTCGAAAAGACATCAGAAAACTCATTGACGGCATTAAAAGACTGGAGAGTTAGAGTCTCAGACTTAGTGTCTTTGACTCTAACCAAATGATAAATACACCCCTTAGAAATAAGCTTTCTAGCTTTGGGGTAAGAGATAAAATGAGAGTCTTGGGTGACACAGAATTCCCAGAGCACTCAAACTCGGATGCACCCGAAAACTAAAACTTGACCACTCGGGTCCGACAATCAATAGAGGAATAAGAAGAATACATCAAGTCCATACCCAGAATCACATCAAAATCTATCATGTCTAACTCAATCAAATTAGCCAACAAGACTCTATACAGAACGGTAATAGGACACTTTTTATACACTTTCTGGGCAACAATCGAATCACCCACTGGGGTAGAAACTAGGATAGTCTCAGGAATAATCTCAGGACTCATTTCAAAATTCACAACAATCAAAGGTGTAACATATGAGAAAATGGATCCAGGATCCAACAAAGCATACACATCAAACTGAAATATACGAAGCATACCAGTAACAACATCCGAAGAGTCCTCCTGTTCCTGGTGGGATGGTAAAGCATAGAATCTATTCTGGCACTGCCCGCCAGCATTGCTAGAAGAGGCGCCCTGAGCTGGGGCTGGGCGAGTCACTAGAACTGGAGCACTAACAGTCTGAGCCTGGGTTTGAGGGCGATAGTCATGATGCCCTTTTCCATCTTGTGGAAAATCTCTAACTCTATGACCTATGTCACTACACCAAAAACAACCCCTCTTCTCACTTCAACACTCACCCGAATGAGACCTACCTTACTTAGTACACAGGGGACGATTTGGCTTACTGTCAGCACTGTACTGGGACCTGGATGCATATGAACTGCTACCTTGCTCCTGCCTACCTCTAGGAACGAGAGCACTAGTAGATGACGATGCTGGCATAGACGATCCTAGCTCTCTTATTCCCTCTCATTCTGTCTCTTTCCTTAATCTTGTCTGCCTCAATCTATTAGGCATGAGTCATCATCCTAGCAAGATTTATCTCACTATTCAGCATAGCAGACCTACACTCCTTAACCACATAACTAGACACTCCAGTCACAAACTTACTCATACTAGCTCGATTATCAGCCACTAAGTCAGGAGCATACTTGGCCAACTGATTGAACTTTAGATAGTACTCCCTAATAGTCATAGAGCCCTGTTGTAGGTTCATAAACTCTTCCACCTTCGCCTCTCTCATCTCCAAAGGGAAAAACTTATCCAGGAATGCATCCTTGAACTCTTGCCAAGTCGTAGGGACAGCTCCCTCACCTCTACCTTTCCGCCAAGCAACAACCCCATCATAAGAGAGGTCTTTCAACCTATATGCAGCCAACTCTACACTATGTTCCTTAGATACATGCATCACCTGAGTAATCTTCCGCACCTCCTCTAAAACCAATCGTGGATCCTCATCAAACTTGGACCCATAGAATTCCGGCGGATTCATACACATAAAGTCACAGAGCCTGGCAGCAGCTGAATCACCTCCCTGCTGCTGTGGAGATGGGGCCGGGTTGGCCTGAACATTTAAAGTAACAGCTTGGGCCAGCGCCTGAAAGGCTGCTCGAAATTCATCATGAGACATGTTTTCATTCAATGGGTCAGCGGGTTGAGGTTACTGACCATCATTATTTCTTCTCGCTCGACGTGGAGGCATATTTCCGAAAGAGGAGAGCACAAATCAATAGCAGAGAGAGACACTTTAAGTACTATAGACTTTTGAAATAAGACTCTACTTAACGTGGCTTGTCAAACTCCCTAGGACACCTTAAAATCTTAGGCTCTGATACCAAGTTTGTAATGCCCCAAAAAAGGGTCCCGGAGCGTCACACGGTGCTTGAGGATATAAGCAGCCCCAAGCTAACCCTTTGAGCCATTTTCATTCAGTTCAACATAATTCAACGGGGTTTCCATAAATAACCCTCAAATATCACTAGAGTAATCATCATCTAAGAATAAAAGAATTTCAGAAAGATAAAAAAATACAACTTATTAGTCAACTCCCAACATCAATACTAGTCTGACAAGCCTCTAAGAAAATCAATAAAACCAGCGGAGCCATTGAGACATGCCCCAACTGACTCATACTTAGTTATCAAATGTAAACAATTTCGTGAAACCAACATCCGACATCACGTCCTCAGAATAGGAGGACTCACCACAATAGAGGATGTAGAACAGCGTGCCCAAAGAATCACTATCAAACCTAGAACTGAGCACCTGAACCTACATTTCGAGAAAATGCAGCCCACATCCAAAGATGTGGGTCAGTACCATGGAAAGAAACTGAGTATATGGTGGTGTATGCAGTTGTATAAACATCATCATCATAAATATTTATGAGAAATATGCAGGATGTAGAAAGACTCACATAGCCCGAAAAAAATCATCATAATCATGAGAGGATGAAATAAGTATAATAACACATGTGAGTCATCATATAATTTGTCAATCACTTTCAGTTCATCAAGAATATCAATTCTCATAATGTAAATATCATTTAAATCTTTCGACAGAATAACTTTCACAATTCCACTTATAAATTACTTCACCTTCACCATAGACACAAGGAAACACACACACTCTAAAAGATCCAATAACCGACATAAACTATGTGACCTATATGGAGTCCAACGTACAACCCACGTTAGGGGGAGACGTCCTATCCTTGCCATCAGAGTACGATTATCGATATCAAACCCAAACAAACTAGTGATCAAGATATAAATCAGCCTCAGGCTCACTCCTACGAGGGCACGTAGTTCTATGGAAGTAAGGTCGCTTTATACCTCCCACTCGGTGCTAAAGATTTCTCCCGGACTTAGCTCAGATAATTTCAACGACAATCCACAACAAAACAATTTCACTAATATATAAATATACATCAGGAGCCATCATGCTTCTCATCTATCAAAATCAACCACGTTGTGGATTTCTTTCGCACTCGAGTTCAAAGCAACTCCATTAAGACCAAAAGGTCAAATCATTCAAAATATCTCAAATATTCAACATCAACGTGCTTATAACACACACTTTCTAAAAAAACACAATTTTCAATAGGGATTCACGACCCAAATATCAAAATCATGATAAATATCATACAAGATTCATGCTTTATATCACCACACATGTAAATTCTTCTTTCAAAATCATAAACATTAAGATTTCATAATAATAATCATAAGATATGGGTTCATACTTCAAATTCATAAAAATCAAATAAAAATCATGCCTTGGTAAAGAAAATTACTTTTGGGCTCAAGAACGAAAGAGAGTTCTTGTTGAAAAACCCCACATACCTTGAATGATGAACTATAGATTGATACTCCTTTTTGAGATGTTAATTGTTTCTTTGAATGATGGTTCTTGGAGTTCTTGAACTAGGAACTTAGAATCTTGAATAAATTTACAGAATTAATGGTGAACTTTGGAGGTTCTTGAAGTTGGATGTAGATGCTTAGGGTTTTCTTTTTGAGGGAATTTGATGAAATATAACATATAATGCTTCAAATAGGCTTTAATATAGGGTTTGGATGGATTTTGGGTGAGGAGGAAAGACCGAAACGCCCCTAAAAATCAAATAATTCTCGAATCTGTCCTTTGGTGGACTGTTTTTGATAGTCTGAAGTAGATCAACCATAATGTTTTACTCCGATATTCAAATTGGATGAAACTAATTTCATTAGAAAGAGGACTCTCGTATCTTTCTGTTGATATATAGTATCTCACCTAGATCATTGTGTACGAGGAGTTATGATTGTTTGAAATTGACCAAAAAATTCACTTTTGATAAGCTGAAGTTGATCGACCATAACATTTTTCTTCGATAGACAAATTGGATGAAACCAATTTCATCGAAAAGAGGACTCGCAGAGATTTCCCTTTATATATATTAGATCACCCAGATCATTATGTGCAAGGAGTTATGATCATTTAAAGTTGGAGCAAAAATACGCCAGGCCACAGTACTTTTTCCTGCATGTTTTGGATGATCCACATATTGTTGGAAATCTTATTTGATACTCTACACAATGGTGGGTCATAATCTAAGACATTCTGCACAGAAAAATTATTATTCATTCTAGAAGATAGAACCCAACACGTTTACACACAAAATTTCAACGAAAAATTTCCTGGGGTATTACATCATCCCCCCTTGGAAACATTCGTCCTTGAATGATGCTAGACATGCCAAGATTAGATAGGGAATAGAACACACAGCTGAAACCATTCATTAGACTCATCACCACATCGTTTCTCACTCTGAATGCAACATAGAATGCATAAATTCAAGAAACTACAGCTGAACACATAATAAATGACAGCTGAACTGCTACAACTTTTATACAAAAGTGCATGATTTAGGAAAGAACGGTAACTTCGGCTCGATCGGAGTTCGTAGAAAATAGGTGTGGGTACTTGGATCGCATATCCGCCTTAGCTTCCCAAGTTGCACCCTCAACAGATTGGTTTCGCCATAACACCTTGACCAAGGGAACTTCTTTGTTCCTTAGTCTTCGGACACTGAAATCAAGAATCTCAACAGGAATCTCATCAAAAGAAAGATTTTCTTGAATGTCAGCACTCACAGAGGAATCCACAACTACAGCATCGCTAATATGCTTTCTAAGCATGGACACATAGAATATTGGATGAACATAGGAAAACTCGGAAGGAAACTCGACCTCATAAGCTACCTTACCAACATGGCTAAGAATTTTGTAAGGACCAACATAACGGGGACTAAGCTTCCCTTTCTTTTCGAATCTCTTCACCCCCCTCATGGGTGAAACTTTTGGATACACAAAGTCACCAACTTCAAACTCAAGGCCTCTCCTTCTAACATCCGCATATGACTTCTGACGACTCTGCGCAGTTTTCAACCTCTTCCTAATCAACTTAACTTTGTCCATAGCCTCGAATACCGAATCAGGACCACTCACAGCCGCTTCACCCACCTCGAACCAACCTTTGGGTGATCTACACTTCCTCCCATATAAGGCTTCAAACGGAGCCATGCCAATACTAGAGTAGAAACTGTTATTGTAAGCAAACTCTATCAACGGTAAGTGATCATCCCAACTTCCCTTAAAGCCAAGTGCACAAGCTCTCAACATATCCTCTAAGGTCTGGATGGTCCGCTCAGCCTGACCATCAGTCTGCGGATGAAAAGCAGAAATAAAAAATCACTTAGGTACCAAGACCCTTCTGAAAAGCTTTCCAAAATTGCAAAGAAAACTGAGTACCCCTATCCGAAATGATAGACAAGGGAACTCCATGCATTCTGACTAGCTCTCGGATATACAATGTAGCATAATCCTCATCAATATATGAAGTATCAACAGGCAATAAATGAGCAGACTTAGTCAATCTATCAACAACAACCCAAATCAATCATGATGGTGTTGGGAAGGAGGTAAACCAATCACGAAGTCCATATCTATCTCTTCCCACTTCCAGGTGGGAATACTAAACTCTTGCATCATACCACCAGGTCTTTGGTGTTCAACCTTAACCTGTTGGCATATTGTACACTTAGCTACAAACGCTACTATATATTTCTTCATGCCACTCCACCAATTGATTTCATGCAAGTCTCGGTATATCTTGGTGGCACTAGGATGAATAGAATACCGCGCCCCGTGCGTTTCAGCTATAATCCTCTGTCTCAGATCATCAATATTTGGGACACACAATCTATCCTGCAATCTCAACACACCATATCCTCCTTGGGAGAAAACCTCTACTTTTTGGTCCTTGACTGACTCCTTCAGTCTGACAAAACTAGCATCTAAGTATTGTTTTTCCTTCACTTCCAAAACTAAGGAAGATTCGGAACTGCTCTGAACCCCTATACTACCTTCAGCAGAGTCAAAAAACCTAACACCCAATCTAGCCAAACGATGTACTTTATGAGCCAACTCTTTCTTACCTTCTACCACATGTGAAACACTACCCATGGACACTCTATTTAGGGCATCTGCCTCAACATTGGCCTGCCCAGATGGTACAGCATACTCATATCAGAGTCCTTTAACAATTCTAACCATCGTCTTTACCTAAGATTCAATTCTCTCTGGGTAAACACATACTGCAGACTCTTATGATCAGTGAAAACAGCAACATGGACACCATACAAATAGTGTCTCCAGATTTTCAAAGCAAACACAACAGCAGTGAACTCAAGGTCATGGGTAGGGAAATTTTTCTCATGGGATTTCAACTTTCTAGAAGTATAAGCTATCACCTTACCCTTTTGCATCAATACACAACCCAACCCAACTCTAGAAGCATCACAATACACCACAAAACCATCAACACCATCAGGCAAAGTCAAAACTAGGGGTGAAGTGAGTCGAGTCTTCAACTCCTGAAAACTCTTCTCACAAGATTCGAACCACAAGAACTTCACTTTCTTTTGGGTCAACCGAGTCATAGGAGATGCTATAGAGGAGAAACCCTCAACAAAATAGTGGTAATAGCCAGCTAAACCCAAGAAACTTTGAATATTAGTCGGAGAAATAGGTTTAGGCAAATTTCTAACTGCTTCGGTCTTTTGGGGATCAACTCTAATACCCTCGAAAGAAATGATATAACCCAGAAAAGCAAATGACCTTAGCCAAAAATCACACTTACTGAACTTGGCAAACAACTTGTGATCTCTAAGGGTTTGCACGATAGTTCGGAGATGATCAGAATGTTCATCCTCACTACGGGAGTACACCTGTATATCATCGATGAACACTATGACAAACATATCCAGATATGGTCTGAACACTCAATTCATGAGGTCCATGAAAGCTGCTGGGGCATTAGTTAACTCGATAGACATAATAAGAAACTCAAAATGGACATAACACGTTCGAAAAGTGGTTTTTGGGATGTCACACTTCCTAAATTTTAGTTGATGACAGCTAAAATGAAGGTCTATCTTTGAGAAATCACTTGCACCTTGCAATTGGTCAAACAAATCATCTAGGAATGAATTTAAGCTAGAAAAAATAAAGGGTATTACAATATCTCCCCCTTGCGAATATTCGTGCTTGAATGTGGCAAGTTAAGCTAAAATACAGAGGAACCTGAGGCTATCAGTTATCATGCACAACTAAAATAAACTGTATGACTGAATGTCAAATATAATAAGCTATTGAATTGATCTGTGAGTGCATAAATACTTATAAAAATAGCTATATGAATAAATCTAAAATTGGAAAAGAACTGAATGAAGGAAAACTATTACCTTTGGCTAATCTGAGTTCGTAGAGAAGAGATGAGGATACTTGTTATGCATGTTTGTTTTTGCTTCCCAAGTAGCACCCTCAACGGACTGGTTTTGCCACAGAATTTTGACCAGGGGAACTTCTTTGTTCCTTAGTCTATGGATCTAATGATCAAGTATCTCTACTGGGACTTCTTTGTAAGAAAGACTATTCTTTATATATCTACTTTCTAGAGGAACTATAATGGTTGAATAGTCCATGAACTTCATCAACAAGGACACATGGAATACTGGATGAGCTAAGGATAAATCTATAGATATCTCAATCTCATATGCTACCTTCCCAACACGACTCAAAATACATAAGGGACCTATATAGCGAGGACTAAGCTTCCTATTTTTGCCAAATCACTTCATCCCCTTAATGGATGAAACTTTTAAATACATAAGATCATCAACCTTAAACTTGAGATCTTTTCTTCTCACGTCTGCATAAGATTTCTGATGACTCTGAGCTGTTTTCAATCTTTCTCTAATCAATTGAACTTTCTCCATGGCCTCAAACACCATGTCTGGCCCAATCAAAATGGTCTCACCCACTTTCAACGAACTATCTGGGAATCTACATCTTCGCCAATAAAGAGCCTCAAATGAAGCCATATGAATAGTAGCATGGTAACTGTTATTATAAGCGAACTCAATCAATGGAAAATGCTCATCCCAACTTTCTTTAAAATCAAGAATGCATGCCCTCAATATATCCTCTAATATCTGAATGGTCCTCTCTACCTGACCATCTGTCTGTGGATGAAAAGCTAAACTAAGATAAACTTGGGTACTAAGGCCCTTCTAAATGGCTCTCCAAAATTGAGAGGTAAATTAAGTACCCCTATCGGAGATGATCGACAAAGGAACACCATGCAATCTAACTAAATATCTGATATACAACTTAGCATAATCTTAAGCTATATAGGACGTGTGAATTGGAAAAAAATACGCTGACTTACTTAATCTGTGTATGATCACCAAAATTGATTCATGATGATGACGTAATTGGGGTGAACCTGTCACAAAATCTATATTCACCTCTTCTCACTTCCACGCGGGGATACCAAACTCTTTCAATGTACCACCAGGTCTTTAGTGCTATACCTTAACCTATTGACTAGTTGCATACTTGGCTACAAAATCTGCTATATCTCTCTTCATACCACTCTACCAATAGATTTTTTGCAAGTCACGGTACATCTTGGTGGCTCCTGGATGAATGAAATAACATGAACCATTTTCTTCTTCCATAATTTATTTCTTTAAATTATCAACACATGGCACACACAATCTACTCTGGTATCTCAGCACACCATCTCCCCCTGAGAGAAAACCTCTATCTTTTGGTCTTTAACTGACTCCTTCAGTTTAACCAAACTAGAATCCTCATCTTCCTTATCTTTCCCTTTCAAAACTAGAGAAGATTTAGAACTACTCTAAACCCAAATATTCCTTTCAGCTGATACAATGGTAATATACTAATGGCATCATCCACCACATTGGCCTTGCCCAGATGATACAACACACTCATATGATAATTCTTCAACAACTCTAACCATCTTCTCTGCCCAAGATTTAACTCCCTCTGGGAAAACACATATTGCAAACTTTTGTGATCTATGAACATATCAACATACACCCCATACAAGTAATGTCTCTAGATTTTTAAAGCAAACACAACAGCAGCTAATTAAAGATCATGGGTAGGGTAGTTCATTTCGTGAGGCTTAAGATAAATCTATTATCCATATTGGAATGGGAATAATCTGATAATCTGAACCTATATTGGCTAAGTAGTTCTGTAGAAGATAGGGCACGCTAATCCCACACTTTCCATTCAGTGCTAAATACTTCTCCCTTTTAAATTTGAATGCTAATTCTGTTGGAAATCCACTTTAAAAACTAGCATAAGGGTTTATTTGAAACCAATTATGCTTCTATCTAATTAAATCTATAATAAATCTATAAAGTTAATTCCATAGATAAACTGAGCATCAAAAGATCAAAGATTTACTGAGAATCTATAACTTAACTGATCATAGGATGCTTAAAGCATCTTCTTTCTTGAAATATTAACATATAAACTTGGGCTTAGTAACCCATGCATCAAACTCATGTCAAAACATCATTACAATCATGCTTGATAATTAAAACAATGATAACTTATCTCAAAATTTGGAAAATACTGCAATAGGCATAAAAATATGAAAATAGACACGCAATTCATCTTCTAAAATACTTGAGATATCAAAATCTTGCAAAGAGCAATAATGGGTATGAACCCTAATTTAAATCTCATGAATACTCATTCAAAATCATATGAAATTGTAATTAAAAATTGGTTTTGGGCACAATGATGGAAGAAGATCCTTGTTCATAAACCCCATATACCTTGATAGATGATTAGATGGAGAAACCTTGAATTTTGGATTCCTATTTGAGTTCTTAGAGATGAGTTCTTGATTATATTATCTTGGGAATCCTCAATCTTAAGATTTCTTAGAGAAACTATGAAGGATTTTGATTTCTTGCAAAAGAAGCTTTGGAGCTTTAGAATTTTGTTTTAAGAGAGAATGGATGAAATTGTTCATAAAATGCCTTGAATATGTTTAATTCCATGTTTTGGACAAATTGGGGCCTTGGGGATTGACAAAAATACCCCTTTTAATATTTAAACGGAACTAAAACAGCAATATTTTCCAAACTGGTAGGCCACCATGATGCGCCTCTATCGCGGTGGCTTACTGGAAAAGGATGAGTGATAACTGAACGTTCTCTGCGATGCACCACAATCACGGTGCCCCTTTAGAATGTAATTTTGGTCACTAGCGCGACGCGCCACTATCATGTTAGGCTATTGAAAATTGACAAATGGGAAAATAGACCTCTCTGCGATGTGCCAATATCGCAAAGGTCCATTGAAAAATGACAATTATGAAATTTTCCTTCACCGTGAAGCGGTGACTGCTAGTTGGCACACAGCTCTAGTAAAAACATCCTAACTTCTTCACCGAGTGTCGAAATTGAACGAATTAGGTATCGATGGAAATCTTATTCAATTTCCCAAACAATGGAAAGTCTAAATCTGGAAAATTCTATGTGAAATAAAAGATATTCATTTTTTGGAAGCTCAGCCTTAACATTCTTGGAACGAATTTAAGCTAGGAAAAATATGGGGTATTACAATATCTCCCCCTTAGGAATATTCATCCTCGAACGTGGCTAGTTAAGTTGAAATACAAAGGAATTTAAGGCTATCAGCTATCATGCACGACTAAAATAAACGGTATGACTGCATCTCAAATATAATAAGCTACTGAACCGATCTGTGAGTGCATGAATACTTATGAAAATAGCTAATGGCTTAAATTGAAACTGGAAAAGAACTGAATGAAGGAAAACTATTACCTTTGGTTAATCTGAGTTCATAAAGAAGAAATGAGGATACTTGACACGTATGTCTCCTTCTTCTTCCCAAGTAGTACCCTCATCGGACTAGTTTCACCACAAAATTTTGACCAAGGGAACTTTATTTTTCCTTAGTCTACGAATCTGATGATCAAGAATCTCCATTGGGTTTTTCTTGTAAGAAAGACTATTCTAAATATATCTACTTTCTAGAGTAACTATAACGGCTGAATAGTCCATGCACTTTTTCAACAAGGACACATGGAATACTAGATGAGCTGAGGATAAATCTGCGGGTAGCTCAAGCTCATATGCTACCTTCCCAACATGACTCAAAATATGTAAGGGGCCCACATAACGGGGACTAAGCGTCCCCTTTTTGCTAAATCTCTTCACCTCCTTTATGGGTGAAACTTTTAAATACACAAGATCACCAACCTCAAACTCGAGATCTCTTCTTCTCATGTATGTATAAGATTTCTGACGACTCTAAGCCACTTTCAATCTTTCTCTAATAAACTGAACTTTCTCTATGGCCTCAAACACCATGTCTGGCCCAATTAAAGCGGCCTCACCTACTTTGAACCAACCATCTGGAGATCTACATCTTCACCCATAAAGATCCTCAAATGGAGCCATATGAATACTAGCATGCTAACTGTTATTATAAGCAAACTCAATCAATGGGAAATACCCATCCCAACTTTCTTTGAAATCAAGAACGCATGCCCTTAACATATCCTCTAATGTCTCAATGGTCCTCTCTGGCTTACCATCTATCTATGGATGAAAGGCTAAACTAAGATGAACTTAGGTATTGAGGGCCTTCTGAAAGGCTCTCCAAAACTAAGAGGTAAATTGAGTACTCCTATCAGAGATGATCGACAAAGGAACACCATGCAATCTGACTGCCTCTGATATACAACTTAGCATAATCTTCAGTTGTATAGGATGTGTGAATTGGCAAGAAATATGCTGACTTAGTTAATCTGTCTATAATCACCTAAATCAATTCATGTCGATGACACAAATAGGGTAAACCAGTCACAAAATTCATATTCACGTCTTTCCACTTCCAAGTGGGGATACCAAACTCTTTCAACGTACCACCAGGTCTTTAGTGCTCTACCTTAACCTATTGACAAATTGCACACTTGGCTATAAAATTTTCTATATCTCTCTTCATAGCACTCCACTAATATATTTTCTATAAGTCCTGGTACATCTTATGAATGGAATAATGTGCACCATGTGCTTTCGCCATAATCTGTTCCCTTAAATAATCAACACATGGCACACATAATCTACTCTGGTATCTCAACACACCATCTCCTTCTTAGGAGAAAACCATTATCTTTTAATCTTTAACTATCTTCTTCAGTTTTACCAAACTAGAGACTTTTATTGATTTATTTGAGTTAGACATGGTTGATTTTGATGTCATATTAGGGATGGATTTGTTACACTCGTGCTATGATTCTATAGACCATCAAACCCATAAAGTCATCTTTAAATTCCCTAAGGAGCCAGTTATTAAATGAGATGGTGGTTTCCTAGCACCTAAGGGGATTTTTATATCATATTTTAGAGCCCAAAGATTAATTTCCAAGGGGTGTATCTATTATCTGGTCTGGGTTAAAGATTCTAACTTGGAAGGTCCTTCTTTACAGTTTAACTCAGTGTTGAATGAGTTTTCTGTGGTCTTCCCTGATAACCTTCCTAGTGTCTCTCTTGATAGGGAGATTGATTTTAGGATTGATCTTGTTCCACATACTCATCATGTTTTTACTCCCCCGTATAGAATGACTCCATCTAAGTTAAAGAATCTTAAAAAGCAACTAAAAGATCTTTTAGACAAGGGTTTAATTCGTCCTAGTGTGTCTTTGTGGGGTGAACTGGTGTTGTTCGTGCATAATAAGGATGATTCCCTTCTGATGTGTATTGATTATCGATAATTAAATAAGGTGATGATAAATAATAGGTAGCCTTTTCCAAGGATAGATGATTCGTTTGATCAGTTTTAGGGAGCTAAGTTTTTCTCCAAGATTGATCTTTGGTCCAGGTAACATCAGCTAAAGATTAATAGGTTGATATTTCTAAGACAGCCTTCCATACCTGGTATGGGAATTTTGATGTTCTAGTCATGTCTTTTGGATTAACTAATGCCCCAGAGGTATTATAGACCTGATGAATAGAGTTTTTTTCAGTTTCTGGATTTGTTCGTAATTATGTTCATAGATGACATTGTAGTGTAGTCTAAGAGCAAGGTGAATCATGCCAATCACCTTTGTATTATGTTGAAGACCCTGAAAAATCAACAGTTATATGCCAAATTTTTGAACTGTGAATTCTGGTTGAACTCTATCACTTTTATAGGTCATATAGCCTCTAGTGAAGGGACCATGGTGAATTCGCAAAAAGTTATAGTAGTTAAAAAGTGGTCTAGACCCACGACTCCAACTGATATTCAAAGCTTCTTTGGTTTAGCGGTTTACTACAGGAGGTTTGTGGAAAGTTTTTAGACTATAGCTGCACCATTGAATAAGTTAACTCATAAGAAGGTAAAGTTCTTGTGGTCGGATTCTTGTGAGGATAGTTTTGAGAAGCTGAAGGATAAGCTAACTTTGGCCCCAGTCTTAACTTTTCCTAAAGGAACTGATGGGTTTATGAATTAATGTGATAAATCTCGTGTGAGGTGTGGTTGCGTCTTGTTGTAGAATAGAAAAGTGATAGCTTATGTCTCTAGATAGTTGAAGGTGAGTGAGAAGAATTATCTGACTCATGATTTGCAATTGGTGGTTGTGGTGTTCACATTGAAAATATGGCATCACTATTTGTATAGAGTGCATATGGATATCTTTTTCGATCATAAAAGTCTGTAATATGTGTTTACTTAGAAAGAGCTAAACCTCGGGCAAAAGAGATGGCTTGATCTTCTCAAGGATTATGACATGATTCTTCACTACCACACAGGTAAAGCTAAAGTGGTTTTTGAGGCTCTTAGTAAGGTATCCATGGGGTGTCTAGCTCATATGGATAAGGGAAAGAAAGAATTAGAGAAAGATTTTCACCATTTGGCTAACCTTGGAGTTTGTCTCTTGGACTCTAAGGATAGTGGCGTGTTTGTTTTAAAGGTGGCAAAGTTATCCCTGGGTGCTGAGGTGAAGGAGAAACAAATGTTAAATCCTTTCTTGATGAGAATCAAGAGTGATATAGATGGGAAGAAGGTGATGACTTTTAAGATTAGTGGTAATGTTACCTTGCGGCACCAAGGAGATTGGACATTCCAAATATGGATGGATTATGAGACAGGATCTTGGTTGAGGCGCATGAGTCTCTCTATACTATCTATTTTGGCTCGACGAAAATGTATCATGACATTAAGGATATGCATTGTGGAATAACCTGAAGCAAGATGTGGTTAATTTTGAGGCTAAGTGCATGGTGTGTAAACAAGTGAAAGTTGAGCATATGAGGCCCGAAGGGTTATATCAAGAGATTGAGTTGACTATACGGGAGTGGGAAGTGATCAACAGAGATTTTGTTGTCGATCTTCCTCAGTCTCAGAATCAGTTTGATTTTGTTTGGGTCTTCGTGGATAGGATATGAAGTTTGATCACTTTTTTCCTGTGAGGACTAACTTTTTGGCAGAGGATTATGCAAAGTTATACCTCTAAAAAATTGTGAAGTTGCATGGGGTACCTATTTTTATTACCTTGGATTGTGGTACAAAGTTTTCCTCAAATTTTTTAGGGTTATTTAAAAAAGATTTAGGGACCAAGGTAAGTCTTATTACTACTTTCCACTCGCAGTAGGACGGGAAGGCAGATAGGATTATTCAAACATTAGAATATATGCTTCGTGCTTGCATGATTGACTATGGTGGTAGTGGGATTGAGAATTTGTCTATTATAGAGTTTGCATATAATAATAACTACCACTTTAGCATTGGGATGGCTTCATTCGATACCTTGTATGGTAGGAGGTGTATGTATCCTATTAGGTGGTTCGAGGTTGGTAAGTGTAATACCCTAAACTTTTCTTAAGTTTAATTTAGTCTCCAAAAGATTTAGGGATGACTTCCTAAATGAATAATGTTCAAATTAGGTAGAATTTCCCCAATTTTAACTTTTTGTCATATGGGAAATTGAATTAGCTTTCCAATGATACCAATTTCTCCTAAATTCGGTATCAGAGTAAAAAGTTATGGACGTTTTACAGAGAACTGTCCAAACTGCCCAGGAGCAATGGGCAGGCCGACAGACCATCGAGTAAGCGATGGACCATCGCTCTGGCCATCGCACCTGAGATAGAAAACCCATTTACTGGCTAAGTGTGATGGTCAAGCTGACGGACCATCGAGCTAGCGACGGACCATAACCCAAGTTTTCGTAACTAAGACAGTGAGTCCTTTTTCTAGCCATGATGCAATGGGCAGTCCGATTGACTGTCGCACAAGCCGTTGCAATCTCCGTTCAGCAATTTAAAGCCATTTTAAAAAGGGGTTTTGGGTCTTTTTCCACCCTTTTTAACATCTAATTATATCAAACTAGAACTCATAACTTCATTATTCAGCTATAACACCCAATTAGGGTTTCTCTCAAAGATCAGTCCCCAAGAACAAGATACAAACCCTTCTTCAAGAAAACTCAAGAGTCAAGCATCACCATCCAAAAAAAAAATTCAAGAAAAGCCTCCAAGAACATTCTCAAGGCTTTAAAAGTCATCTTGCCTCATTGAATCAAGCAAAATAAGGTATGTGTGGTTTGAACAAGGGTAACTCTTTCACCCTTATGCCCAAGGGCTTATTTTAAATTATAAAATTTTGGGAATTTATGAGATTTTCCATGAAATTCAAGTTAGGGTTAATACCCACTACTATTATTTGCAAGACTATGAGATTTCCCATGGATTAAAAGTTGAATTATATGATTTTGCTTATAGCTCCATGCCTATTGATGAAATTAACAGGTTTTAAGATGATTTATGATTAATTGAATTTCCAAGCATGAATTTTAAGATGTTTTGATATGAGATTAATGCTTGAGTCAATAGACCCCATTTAAAGATTGTTGCCCAAGATTGTTTGTGCTATAAGCACCCCATGACTAGATTATTTTTAGATTTTAAGTAAAGATTTGACCTTTTAGGTCTTAGTTAAGATAGGAATCCACATTATTCATGCAATGCTAAGATTTGATTATTTTATCACCAATACTAATGCCATAACAAGATTCAACAATAGTCACACACATAGTCAGAACACACAGTTCACAAAAATTTAAAGAAGGGTATCATATTTTTCAAACACTTAAAAACAAAAATATTTCGACTGTACTTGGGTTCCTTATTTTTCTTCTAATTAAACAACACAACACATAAAACATATCATGACACAACATAATAACCTATATATGGTTCTTCTACGATAACACACTCCGGGGAAAAGAGACAGAACAACAAAAACTCCTAGAGGACATCTAGACCAACAAGTATCCTACCCCCATTAAATAAGTATGTTTTGTCCCCAATTGATTAAGACGTCATAAAGACTTAGGAATATACTTTTGGAACCGTCAGTGTACAGATCTTACGTTAATCATAATAACAAGAATTATAATAAATGCAGAAATAACAAGACATTTTGGGTTACATCCCAAGAATCACCTAATTTAATGCTACAACATGATGTGGGGATCTTGATTACTCATACTTCATCAAGTTAGCCATAGGTTTAGCCTCCAGCGTCATTAAGACTATTTATTACCGAAACCACTTTCATGTTAGTTGATTGCTTCATAGTTTTGCAAACATTGAATGTGACTTCCTTATTATTCATCCTAAACTTTATCTCACCTCTTTCCATATCCACCAATGCTTGACCCATGGATAAAAATTATGGGCATTTCAAAATCAACCTCACAGTCCAAGACAATGAAGTAGGTTGAAAAAATGAATTTATCCATCTTGACTAAGACATCAAATGATATGCCTATGGGTTTTTTATTCATACCATCTTCCATCAATAACCCATCATTATTGGTTCATAATAACTCAAGCTTAATAGTTTAAACATTGCCAACAAAATCAAGTTAATGCTTTCACCTAAGTCCCATAAAGCTTGGCAAACCTAGATGGTCCAATAGTACAAGGAATAATGAAAGTTCCCAGGTCACCTATTTTCTTTGTACAAGAGATCGAGATATAATCTCAATATAATGTTGCAAACCACCAACATCCTTATAATTGGCAATTTTCTATTTTGTCACCAAATCTTTCATAAATTTTGCATAGCTAGACATCTATTCGAAAGCTTTAAGAAGAGGGATGTTGATAGTCAATTCCTTTAACATCAACATTAATTTCTATTGTTTTCCTCTTTCATCTTTCTTCTTAAACCTTAGAGGAAAAAGTGGAGGAGTTTATGTTATGGGTTTTAACACTAGATCGACCACCTTACCCTTTTCTTTATTATTATTAGCTTGTTTCTCTACACTCATTAATTTTTGGGATGCCTTATCATTAGTCACCAAGTTCTTAATTTCAGCTTTGGGTGCATCATCAATATCTACATTATCATTCCTTACCTTACCAACCACAAGCATACGTGTATCAATAGCAACCTTACCACTTTGAGTGGTGATAGCTAGCAGTGACTATCATTTTTTAAACTTTGAATGGTATTACTCGAAAGAGTTCCAATTGACGTTAATTTAATGTAGCCAACATCTTCTAGAACTGTTGCTCAAGATGCTAAATTGTGGTATCATGAGATTCTCTTTTTTGGATCAATCCTAAAATGTCTACCTTAATCTCCTTAAGGAAAATCTCTTGGTGCTTTGATCCCTTCACAAGCTTATCAATCAATACTTTCATTTAGAGTTAGCATCATCGTTCCCTAGTGAAATATATTGACCACTATTATCTTTGTAATCATTATTTCTCCTTCGGTAACCATCAAGATCTCTACTTCTATCCCTATATCGATTTCCATAGTAGTTCCCTTCTCTTTAATTCCAAGTGTCTTAATTAGACCCTCAGCCCTTGGCTTAGAAACCCTCCATCTCCCTGTCCATGTACTTTGCTACCTCATCAGAATCAAACTCTTCATTTTTAGAAGCCTTGCCTCGAGAACCCATAATATTTACCTGTTCTTCTCTGATAGCTACAAATTTCTTAGTAAATAACCCAATCTCAATCCTCAATTATGGTACCTCTTGAGATAATATCTCATCTAGGGCTCTCTACTCACTAGAAACACTAAATCACTAGTACCAACTGGCTTGTCTGGCTCCTGAATATGCCACCCTTTGTTGGTTTTTGTAATCTTGTCTAGGATTTAAACACCTCGAATTTCAGCCATTGAAAATTTCTTGAGCTTTGAGCTCACTGCCTTGGCTATAACTTAACCCTATGAGTTGTAGGGTATCTTAACGGGTTAGGTGACCATAGTAGTAAGGTAACCAATTATTGATGTTGAAGTTACTATCCTGGGTATGACTTGAGGGCATAAATCGTAACAACTCATGAAGGTTCATTGGGATGGAATCATAACCAAATCAGAAATTAAGTAGCTATATTTTTCTCTAAGTATGAATGGCTCACTACCAATCATAAGGACTTATTATTAGTCATTAGGTGCAATCATAAGGTGTGTAGTGTATACCTTAATTTGGGTTCTATGTTGACTACGACTAGACCCTACGAGTTGTAGGGTCTCATTACGAATGGGTTGGTCGAGTTGTAAGGTGAATAGTGTATAGGGATGCTAATCAATATGTAGGTTACAACTCATGGAGATGAGTTGTAAGGAGTGGTTATGAGTTAATGGTTGACTCATAGTCAAAGGCAGTACTTTTTTAGCTTTTAAGTTAAGGGTATTCTGAATACTTCTCCTCTTGCCCAAATTAAAACCCACATCTTATAACCCCTTTAGGGTATCATTAGCACTCAAAAACAAATCAAAGTAACTCCTTAAATACTCTCAAATCCTCAAGCTCAAGCACACTTAGGGTTTTCAAGAGGCTGATTACTTAGGGCTTACAAGAGTGATTTCTGTTTATACATCATGCTATTCAGGCATGTTACACTTCCCTAATTGTTAATTTTGTAAAATAATATGATTTAAAGTATTGTTAATGTGATATTGATGTTGGGGTACATGGAAATCTCGTAAGTAAATTTAATAATAGAGTCTGTGGATACATGAGAATCCCTTAAGTATTGGCTAATGAAATTCCTTTGCAAGCTATAGTCGGTATGATGATACCACTTAAGAATGACTTGATAATTGAATCCTAGAATTGGTAGTTTGGTTATATGTTAAATTTTTAATTGGGCAATAAAGCGGGTTGTGCTACTAAGCCGTGAAGCTGTGAGTCCAAAGGACTGATACTGGAAACTCATATTTGCCGACATGAGGGCTGTTCTTAATAACCATGTTCTTGTGGGGTACACAAGAATTCTCCAAGTATATACACATATATATGTATCATAAAGGGCGAAGGGTACAAGGGAATCCCTGACCACCTATGATATCTCTAGTTCATACGTTTAACACATACTGCTGCCCATCCAGGGGGTACACTGGACCCATATAGCTCATGGGTGGATTTGTGATGGTAAAGCTACACTACCCTGGTTAAATTTTTAAAGTATGTGTTAAACCTTATTCCCTATCCCGACATGGTATATATAAATATATGTATTTGCAACTGGCTATGTGTATTGATTTGAATTGGTTTTGAATGGATGGCATTATTTTATCATTATCCCTGAGTTACATATTAGCATTGACCCTTCTAACCATTTTCGGACATTGTATTCCCACTCAATGCAAGAACCGGCCATACTTTTACTCCTCCTACATTGTGACTAATTAATTTGGGGATAGCTTTTGAGTCAGAATAAAGTGGTGAGCTTCAATACTTTGGAAGAACCCATTTCATGCAATGGATTTCTTTATTCCCTTACTATTTCTATTGGTTTTGGTCATGTTCGAGGTCATGTCCCAATTAGATATTTTTTAATTTTTATTAAAGGCTTTGTCTGACTACTAGGGACATGGGTGGTATTGGTTGGTTGTTTGATTATTGGTGGTTGGTTTTGGTTACAAACTTATCATTACGACTTTAAATTAACATTTTTTTATCTTGTTATATGTTCATAATTCATCCGACGTGGGTGTAAGGTGGTCAATGGTTTAGGTATTAGGGGTGGTCTTTGGTCTTAGTGGATTTAAGATCCCCGACACGGCCATTCCCTGGTTCAAATCATGTCAAGATGGTATCAGAGCGCTAGGTTTATGGTCGATTGAGTGTCCACAAAGTCATGTCAAGTAGAGTCTCTTCTAAGGGTATGTAGAATGCTACACTCATAAGGGAGAATCTATGAAGAATTTAGGAATGTTTCCCTCTTCTTGTATTCTATTTTTAGTATGTAGAGTCTAAGGTCCTAAAATATCCTCTAATTCCCATTTGTTCACTTTTTAGATCATGCCTCCCAGACGATCTGAAGCTTATGAAAACTTTTATTTCCCACTCGAGGATAATGTTTATAGGACATATCCTGCTTATGGGGTCTAGACCCAGTTTAGGGGTTTAATTCCTTATTGACATTCTTGACTTCCACCAGTCACCTCTAGTTCTCCTTATTTTTCTCAGGCTGATATGTCAAATACAGAGTTTCATCTATATATTTATATGTTGGCTCAGTTGGTAGCTTCTCAGTTTAAGCGTGGTGCTTCTATTACTCCATCTTATGAGGCCACAAGGGTCATCCAGTTTATAAGGTTGATTCCTCCAACCTTTATTGATGTTGCGGTTAAGGAGGATCCTCAAAACTTTATTGATAAGATTAAAAAGATTTTTCATGTAATACATGCCACTAATATGAAGGGCGTAGAGTTCACTATTTACCAATTGAAAGATGTGGTGTATCGGTGGTACGAGGAATGAGACCAATCTAGGGATGATGATTTTGAGTCTACTTTATGGGATAATTTCTGTAGTGCTTTTTTAGAATACTTCATTCCTCAAGAGTTGAGGGAAGTAAAGATGGAAGAGTCTGTTAATCTAAAATAAGGAAAGATTTCAATCAAGAAGTATGCCTTGAAGTTTTATTAGTTGTCCTGGTGTGCTCCTGAGTTGGTGTCTAGCATAATAGCTAGAACAAGGATGTTCGCTTCTGGGTTTCCTAAGACTTGATTTTGGAGAGTAAGGATGCCTTGCTGAACAAGGACACATACATCTCCAGGTTTGTTGTGTATATACAGTAGGTTGAGAAAGAGAAGAAGAAGCAGGCAGAGATAGGGGAGAGATAGAGTAAAAAGTTTAGATTTCTGATTAGGGTGGATTTCAGTAGTAGAATAGCAAGGATGGTGAAAAGTGGTCAAGAAGAAGTGAGGCAATTCTGGATTCTACTCAATGGTTAGTTCTCCCACCCGCAATCGGATAGGCAAGCAAAAAAGATCATTCATACATTGAAAGATATGCTTAGAGATTGTGTGATTGACTACTGTTGTAGTTGGGTTGATCATTTGCCTCTTATAGAGTTTTTGTATAATAATAGCTACCACTCTAGTATTGGGATTGTCCCTTTTGAGGCTTTGTATGGTAAGAGGTGTATATCTCTTATTGGGTGGTTCGAGGTTGGTGAGGCAGAGATGTTTGGCTCGAATTTGGTTCACCAAGCCATGGAGAAGGTTAAGGTAATTTGGGATAGACTTAAGACCGCCCAAAGTCGCCATAAGTCCTATACAGTTGTGAGGTGTAGAAAGTTAGAGTTTAAAGTTGGGGATAGGTTGTTCTTGAAGTTGTCTCCCATAAAGGGAGAGATGTAGTTTGGTAAGAAAGAGAAGCTCAGTCCCCGATATATTAGCACATACTTGGTCTTGAACAGAATTGGTAATATTGTACATGAGATGGATTTGCCTTCTAATTTTAGTTTAATTCACCCAGTGTTCCATGTGTCAATGTTGAGGAAGTGTGTGGGTGATCCATCGCTGATTACTCCTATAAAGCATATTGGTATTTTGGATTCCTTGTTTAATGAGGAATTCCCAATTGAAATTTTAGATCTGCAAGTTCGTCGGTAGCAGACAAAAGACGTAGCTTCGGTAAAGGTTCTATCGAGGAACCACAAGGTTGAAGAGGATACTTGGGAAGCCGAAAAGGACATGAATTCCAAGTATCCATTCCTATTCCCTATTCTGGAAAATCATTCTTAAGGTATGTGTTGTTCTTAGCACCTTTGTTTTCTGCCTTTTCTAAAGGAAGATTGTAAATTCCTTGGTATTCTTGTTTACTGTCTTAAAGGTAAGAGAAGTGATGTTTAGGGCCTAATTGTGCTGGTAAATGCCTTGTACCTTTACTCAAGGATGAATGATCTAAATGGGGAGAATTGAAACACCTTAGATTTTGGCCCTTGAAAATTTCTTGAGCTTTGAGCTTACTGCCTTGGTTAGGACTTGACCCCACGATTCGTAGGGTGTCTTGATGGGTCAGGTGACCTAGTCATAAGGTTACCTGTGAGTGGTTTTGAAGTTACTATCCTACGTATGACTTGAGGGCATGAGTCGTAATGACTCATGACAAGTTGTTGGGATGAAATTGTAACCAAATCAAAAATTAAATGGCTAGATGATGTCGCTCAAAACTAACATCCAAAGAATTATTTCGCGGTCGATGACAAATATAGTAAACCTACTAGGTTGGGGTCGAACCCAAAGGGAAGATGCTGAATAGAAACTTAACTTGATGTAGTTCACGAGCAATGCAAAAAAGTAAAAGAGGGATTTTGGAAGTAATCAGTAAGTAGTAACCGAACTTGAATGCTTTGAGTTGTAAACAATACAAGACGAACATTAGAAGTTTGTTCCCCTGGCTTCTTAACTCTGTAAGTTTCTAGTGTTCAACCCTCTATTCTGTTGCACTGTATGTAAAGTTTACAAGCTATGTATTATCAGTAGTCTTGTTAACGTGTTGATAAATCACACCCTTTACCTTGTGATTCTCATGGTGTCACCTTATCGATCCTTGTCTATGACTTTAGTTCAACTCTCACCTTTTGATTCTCGAGTTGATTAGATAAGATGGCGGAATCGTAATGATGGAAGTGAATCTCAAATTACTATATTAATCTTATTTTCCTAATAACAAACTCCCTTATGAGGATGTTTACGAATACAAGCTACCCCCAAGCTTCTGCAGTAGCTTCGAGGTCAATTTAAACAAAGAATATTAAGATATATGCAGTATACTTTAGAATAGATAAATCTCCCACTTCTCTTACGTAGTTAATCCACCAGGGTTCCCACAACCCTAGTCAGGGAAGTTAGTCACTCATGTTCATGCAACAATCCATGATAATCAATAAAGAAAGCATGTAACTAATCACATAATAATGAGAAGAATAAAATCCAAAATCTATTATCGAATAATAATTCAAAATCTCAAGAACAAAGAAAAAGTATGTAATAGAGTATCTTGGAATGTAAAAAGATGTTAAAGAATATAATCTAATAAAATATAAACCCTATGGTATTTATAGTATCTCAAAAATACTCATAAATCCTAATAAAAATGAGAAAGGTAAAGTTATGTCGGCACATGGTACGACTCGCTCTTCAACTCATACCGTAATCATACGAGTCATACCCTGCCTCTCGTATCCATTTTAGTATCTGATCTCCTAAGGCTTCAACTTTTTGTTCTTCTTATGACCTCTGCTCATGAGTCATACCTTGACAATACGACTCATGGACATCACTCGTATCCACCTGGGAAATCTATCTTTCCAAGCTTTGAACACTCGTCTGCTTATGGTTTCCCTATATAATTCGTACTCAGACATTCAACTCGTATACTACTGAGACTTCAATCTTGTATTGTAGCTTTAGATTTTGTTAAGCTTACAATTCCTTGTAAAGACCCGCACCTTTAGCTTACAACTCAAATACTTGAGTCGTATCTTCTCCACACTTAGATTCTCAGTTTGGCTTTAGGTTCGGTTGTGCTTACAAGTCAGCCTACGAGTTGTACGACTCTTGATGTAATTCATATCTTGATTAGACTTTGTATTTCTAGGTCTTTTTCTTCCATTTTCATCCCAACACTATTGTAGACCTATTTAACTGCATTAAACAGCAAAGTGCATCATATCTAATAAAACAACCTAAGTCCACACATAAATTCAAGGTTTTAAGCATCGAAAGTGTTGTGTTTCCACGACACATAAACACCCTAGATTTAGATTTTTATGTGTCCTCAGGAAAACAGAAATCAAACTTTATCTCAAAACACAGAAACAATGCTTCAACAGGAAGATCTTAAGCTACCCATGGCAGTGATTTTGAATTAAATTTTCAACCATGTTATTCCCCTCGAAATTTTAACTTTTCAGAACTAAAACTGTGTATATGACATATCATATAGAGAAACATAGAGGAATCCGATGATGGCAATACATTAGTAATAGACAACTGGGCAAAGACACAAATTACATTCACCAAGTAATCTAGCAACCTAGCAACATAACCAGTGTGCGCTCACAGTCAAAGAAATCCCATTCACTCTTAGTATGGATCAATCAATTTATTTATCACCGGTGTATATAAAATATTATAGGCTTGCCCTTATGCTCTTCTCCTAAATTTTTAAACAGTCGATGTAGGATCACTACAGGACTTTATTCGGCTTGTAATATAGGCTTGGGGATGGTATGATACCCCTTTGGGAGTTTTTAGTAACTAAGCCTCCATGACACTACTCTTTCTTCGGGGTCAACTTATTCTTTAATTTATATCTGCCCTTATGTCTCCCTTTTATTTTGACACATTAAGATTGGGCCAAGTATGTTTTTTTTCTTTTTTTTCTTTTATTTTCTTTCATTGTAAATTTTCTTCCTTTATTTTCACTGCACCTGTCTATTTTTCAAAATTTTCTTTTACATGACTTTCTTCATACTCATTTTCTCCTATGCACCCCTATAACAGCCACCCTCAACTTAGGAGATATACCTGAGTTAAGGTCGATAGTGTCCAGGGAGGACCAGGACCAAAACAGGTTCCTTGTAAGGGAAATGAGAAAGTGAAATTTGTGTAAACAACAAAATTCGGTTAATTAAGGCTCAAACATTTGGATCAATGGGATTCATTCATTTGGTTAATGCATTTGGGCTCTGGAGGACATACAAAAAATGGCCTATGATCATCTCCTACTTGACAATCCTAGACCTAGGTAAAGGCAACCGAGGAAGTTCTAGATTTTGATACACCAGGAACTCAATAATACCTCACACGCATTTGCACAGGGTTACATTGCTATGTACTACTTATCTAGTTATTCAACTTTTTGCCCTAATTTTTCTATCCCTAATTCTAATGCCATTATCATATTCACAACAGTCTCACACACATACACATATAACACAGTTAACAAAATTTTATGAGAGGTCTTAACTTTTCAACACAACTGAATTTAACACAAATACTTTCAGCATAATCATTTCAAATCTATAATCATTCATGTTTCAAAACTCATAAATCAATTTCAAAAACAACCAATCATTACAAATCAATAAAAAATCAAACTTCTTCTATAGGTGTAGATTTTCCTCCTATCTCATCTAATTTTCAACAACAAACCTGCAAACCATAATAGGCTTTCAGCTACTTATATTTTCAGCTTATTCTAAACATTCAAAATCAGATATACACCCTTACCCCCATCTACCAAATCTTGCACTGTCCCCAGTGCCAAAAAATGTAAAGCAAGGATGAGAAGTCATACCTAGGCACTCAATGCACCGTATCATATAGTTTTAGCATATGGGACCTTTAGTTGGGTCCCACTCTCCTCACTAATTTTCCATTTAACTATCGAGACTAAGTCAGTAATAGCAGTTGGGGGTACAACACTACCTTTCTTAGCATCAATAATTGGTGGTCTCAAACCAGCGACTCCAATAGCCATCTCACAGACCCACACCTGTTGGTCCTTCTCATCCTATAGTTGCCTTAGGCTTTATCTCAGTATCCTCTCTTCATGCCTACTTATCTTTCACTTTTTTTTCTCCTCTCGATCTCCTTTCAAGTCTCCTCAACCAAGTCCAGAACAGCCCAAATATTGCCCACATTGACTGTGGGCACAACTGTCTCAATCATGGGCTCCGGGATCAGCGATCTATCATATAATTCCCAGACCATCTTCTAAATCTCAACAATTTTAGAATTGATCGCAACAACCTTCTGCCCAACTGTCGAGTAATCCTCGACTCAAACGCATCAAGCCGTGGATATACTCGTCTATCCTGGCTTGCCAACTGCGTGTCAACCCAGGGCTTCACGCCTTCTTCTATGTTGTGGACCTTGGCCTCTAACATACCCAGTATAATCATGGCCTCAATCCTCATGGACTGCAAAATCATAATAAGCCCGGATGGCATAAGTCGTGGCCTAGTAAGTAAAGATTGTACTGGAGTTTGAGCAACAAAAGTAATTGCTACATTAGTATGTGTAGTCTCTATCTATCCACCTGGCTCTGTAGCCTCAACAGTCACAGTCTGACCGCTCTACTAGAACATATCCGCTGCTTTTATTTCCTGTTTGGCCATCGGGTTTACTACATCTCAGATCAGCCCAAGGTCGGTAATGTTGGTAGCCTGGATCATTGCATTAATACCTGGGAGTTCATATACTCTTGCAGCCAAACACAACAGTGTAATCATGTATGGTTATACGAGCAGAAACTTCTCTCCATCCACAACACGATCCCTTATGTCTCAGGATAAGTATTCCCCTAGATCGAACTCATATCCAACCATCAATCCTGCAATCAGTATAGCACAGACTGGACTAAATATGTTTTCCCTACTAGTGGAATATAATCTGTGTCTGGCCAATGAATGCCATGCTTTGGCCTCAAAATTTAAAGTGTTATTTTCTATCTTCTATGAGACTACTGATAGTCCTTCTATCACCCACACAATGTTCTCATAGTTTGTCGCTATCCTTTTAGCTATCCATCTGAAATGACCTATTTTTTCATGCGACCCTATCTATTTTTGCATAATCTTTCGAATCTCCTCAAGACGGTTATCTATTTCCCTAGTGCTCACTAGAGGCTGATAATCTGGTCCGTATAAAAATTGACCAATAGTGCAGGGGAAATGTCTACTCACACTCCCCGAATAGTCAGTGAAGGAACAAGGTTACCACCTTTCCACAATTGACCCTGTGGATACAATCTCTTTAATTTATTCTTGTATGCTACATAGAATTCTCTGATTAGCACGTCAGTATACTTCCTGGGCGCTCTCGTCATCCACTAAAATCCATATTGCTTGAAATGCACCTCAAACTTAGATGACTTCTCAGTAGCAGTTAGTCTCCTCTCTAGATATAAGACTTTTTTTATCTTTCTGTTATGGTCTGCTCAGGCCATCATTAAATGTGTCCTGCATACTGGGGTACCCCCATCATTCAATGATGGGACGCAAGTGTATGTGGTCTTATCAAGTAATATAGTGGCTTCAAGGAAGCCCAAGTATCGATCTCACAGGGACTTGCGTTCGCCGCCTATCTAATTCTAGTCTAACTAATTGAGAAAAATAAAGAAGAGAGTTTATAATTTTTGTAAATTAAAAATAAAATAAATAATGCGAAAATTAAATTCTTAGAAAAATCAATGGAAAAAGGGCCAGGGTTAAAGCATTCCGAACAATCATACTATGTTATTGAAACTAATTCGTTAACTTGCTTATCGTGGTTGTTGATTTATATGGTTAATTGAATGATCATGGTTTTCCAACCTATAATCTTTTACCTAATATGGACATTATAACTACATTGTTGAGCGGGGATGTAATAATACAATTAAGTGAATGAAGGCTATCATCCTACGTATGAATCAACTAAGGCATTTAAGCACATCCATGTCCTAGACGCTAGGTTTAATTATTTATTTTATAAAAGAATAAAAACTCAAACTTTGTTTATTCCCATGTTCTATCTCCCTATTCCCTCTCCTGAGATCAAAAGGTTGACAATATATGTATTCTAAGGGTCGTGACTCCTTAAAATAACTAAAATAAGAATAAACAAACAACCAAATATGATAAGCAAAATTAATAAAATTAATTCAAAATAATAGTAATCATGTTCTTGACTTTAATTCTGGAAAGAAGATTTTTAACCACAAATATTCATAATCATGATCCAAATAATTGAATACATGATATAAAAAATTATAGACTAAAAATAAAATTAAAATCTACTTACCCGTGTAGCAGCTCCTCCGCTCTTCGTCCAAAACAGTCCAATCGTATTCAATTCTCTCAAGCTGTGTCCGTCCTCCAATCCGAGTCTTGTCAAGTGGTTTCCCTTGACGTGTCCAGGTATGTTCTATGAATAATAATCCCCCAAATTGCTAAATGTTGTCCAAAAATAATATGATGTCCAGCTGGTCTCCACTTACATGTAAAAAAAGAATTAATATTCCAAATTTTAGTAGGATACAATTTAGTATTACACGGTCTCCAAGAAACTTCCATAGCCGCCTTTCATTACTTAATATTTGGGCCTGTGTCGGCCGAAATTATATTTGGCCATGCATGAACCACATCGAAGCGACGCGATGGTTATAGCGTCGATGCTCGACGCGATGGTTATAGCGTCAATGTTCGACACAATAAGTTGACTTAATGGAATTTGCTTTTAAAATTTTGGTTAAGTGTGGAATGTCCTATTCTTTGTCCATGTCTTTTGTAGTGTATTTTCAATAAATTTAGAGACTTTTTATCATCAATATATCACCATATTTAGTTCACCAAGTCTCCTACAATATCATACACCACAAATTAAAGATCAAAACAACACAATATTCTCAACAACAAATTAAAACAAGAACTTAGATAAGACAAATTCACAATGATATTCCACTTATTATTCCAACTGTTGACTTAATTAAATTAAACTTTGCATATTCAAAACAAGTCATTCCACATAAAATTACACCATTAAAATATTTGAAATAAATTAAACACATTAAAATGCAACGGAACCAACTAGACACACACCTACTCAAGCTAGTAAAACAAGTTTTCCGGGTTGAACTCTAAATTACTCAATTAAGCACAAACTTGTTTGAAAAATACTTTGGACATCGTAATCACATACTTGGACACTAAAATGCTTATTTATATCAATATGAACACGTTAAGCACCCGAATTGCTCTCAAAACAAGGCGAAATAAGCTAGAATAAAGATACAAAAGAGTATAAAATCACCCCAGATCATGACCCCACACTTAACCTCTTGTTCGTCCTCGAACAACTCTTTACTCTAAGCATAAAAATCTGAGGTAACGCTACACTTTTACTAAAATAAAGACACCCAAGCTAGTACTATAATGACTACACGAAATGCAAGTTTCTACACAAAGCACGTTATTTACACAATTGATAGCTCATGAGCACTACTCTAAAACATCCTAGATTCAATAATTGACTTAATACATGAAAAACTCATACATATTATTCAATCAAGGACATCATGTAAATCATCCACATTCATCAAACATGTGTCCTTGATAACGCTCAAACTACAACTCTCGTAAGAGTGTAAGCGGTCGTTGTCAAATATAGAACCCAACTGGGTTGGGTGTCGAATCCCACAGAGAATACTTGGTCACTAAGTAAGCAACGATTATTAGACTTTTGGTGAAAGTTTCGTAAAAAGGGGGGATTTTGTAGCGTGCAATAATGTAACAAAATAACAAAGTAAAAACGAAAAATAGCAAAGTAAAAAGAAAGAATGTTTAGTAAGATTTTTAATCAACGAGAATTGGAAGTTGGGGTTATGTCCACCTTATGAGTTATACGTATCTATTGGCTATGAGTTATGCAGAATTCAGACATGCATGTGCTTATAGAGAATTGTATTCTATGGTAAATCCAGGCGTCTTTCGACCATCAAGGATTATTTCACTTTAACTCTTTCGAGCTTAAAGCGTATCTAACGGTACAAATTCTCCAAGAGGTTAATCCAGTTATGGCACTAACTTTTTAACAGGGGTTGGTGCCTTATTACCCTGACATTATCTCTTTTCCAGACATATAACTTTTCTTTCGAACAAGTTAATGTTATACTGGTGTATTCTATATGTTTGCAACCACAAGAATTTAAATTAAGATGAAGAGAATAATGATATAAGCAGCATACGTGTCACGAATTCACAAACTCATAGCAATAGATAGTAGCTCATAAGGCTTCCATAACCCCAACCGAGAAGTTTAGCTACTCATGGTGCAATGGAAATCACAATAGTCATTATCATCATACCAATATAAGGATCTCATGTGTAGTATATGTTGGTAGGGCTTTGTGGTGTGAAGACCTTGCAAGTAGTGGTTCTCTTGTTGTGGAAATTTTAAGTCGAATAGATGAAGAGAAAGTAAAGAAGAATTAATTGAAAGCATATTGTTTAGAGTTGTAGATGAATGAATTAGAATGTGAATGATGAGAATAATGAGAATAATCAGAATGAATAAAAGCTTCAGCAAAATAGGGTATTTATAATACCTATATCCTATTCCTACTAGGCTACTGCGTACTTATCCTAATCCTAATAAATTACGGCATCATTATCCTAATCCTAATAAGTTACTGCTGATCCCCAAAGTCTTGAGAAATGTTGTTTTTGCCCGGGACAGGTTTCCCATGCGTCACTTTTAGTCCTAGGCGTCCAAGCTCTGCTCTCCTTCTTTCGTGAAGCTTTCTTTGGCGTCAACTTATCCATAAAATACTGAAATCTTCATCATTTATACCTGAAAACTAGCTAATCATGTTTGTTAGCTCACTTACAGGAAAAAGGACTAAAAGTGCATGAATTATATATTTTGTCCTCAAAACTTAGCTAAAATATGGGTAAATTATAGCACTTTAGGCGTGTAAATACGCCTATCATCAACACCCCACACTTAAAGCTTTGTTCGTCCTCGAACAAAATATCATGTCCTTCTAAACATCCACTTAGGGTTTCACAGTAACAACACAAAAATAATCATCAAGACAGGCACGACAATTATTAACAAAGAGTAGTTTTCTGATCACTTCTAGAAACAACTCAACCTCTAATATAGACTCGTGATGATGGTTAATTCGTATTCAAAAGTTAAGCACAAAGATTCATATACGACTACTCAAAACTCATCAACCATGTGTGTCTCACAATATGTCACCCATAATCATTCATAAGTATTGTATATATCTCGAACATGGGTATAAGATTATCCTTACTCTCACTCTCACAAAGAATTCATATGTTGCAACTGATGACCATAGGCTTGCCCTTAGTGTAATGCTCCACTAAATATCAGAACGTTAAGCTTAGGATCAAATAGGTCTTTACATGTTGTAATGTAGGCTAAGGGACGGGTATGACTATTTTGGCCAGAAATAGTGACTATGTTCCTAAGCGCTTTAATACATCACATTATGCCATTTATGCTTTCTTTCAAACAACCTTTCTACTTTCTTTTAATCTAATACACTTTCTCACCTCTTATGTTTTTCAATTTTGAACAGAATTAACTTTTTATTTTTCTTTTCCTTTTTCTTTTCATAACACACCTCTTATGATAGCAATTATTTTTCATAATAAATTCAAGCACCAATACATTCTAAGGCACTATTCTCACCCAATTTCCTCATATTTTGTCATATTACTTTACAATTTAAAGCACTTAGGACTTTGGATCAAATTATGGTCTTGAAAAAAAATGGATTGGGCTTAAATATGAGGCTGTCAAAGAAAATAGGCTAAAGGCTCAAAGGGGGTTATCTAGGATGATGTCCATGGGTAGATAAAATGAAGGTAAACAATCATAGGTTGCCAAAGAAATGCCTAAATCATCTCCTAAACTCACACTCTTTATTTCGTTTTACATACATACCAGGCAAGTTCTAGCATCAGCCACAAACATAGAATATACTATCATCTCACACACACAATGCACATGGTTGACTTTATTGGCAGCAGTATAGACTCTTGACCCAACGTATGAAGGAATTAAACCACACAATTATCACAGAGTGAGTCACACTTAGAGCCTAAACGTCTCAATAGTAATGATTTTATCACAGACTCTTGTCATAATACCATGCTGCCTATCAGAACAATTTTATGCAAAGTTAAAAAATTAAAAAAAAATGTAACTAAAAAAATTTAACTACTAAAAAAACAAAACAAACAAAAAACAAAACAAACAAACATAAATGAATGAAAATGCAGATAAGGAAGTATAGCATGCAAATACCAGCACCCCACACTTAGACAGGACACACTGTCCTCAGTGGAAAATAAATAAGAAGAACCTGGTTAGTCGGACTCCTCCTCTATGTCTGGGGTCATACCCCCTTCATCGGAATCATCATCAGAGTCGTCGTCATCAGAGTTCTCCTCCACATCGGAGTCTGGCATTCGACGATCATCATCGGTTGGCACATCGTCATCAAGAGGTTCCTCAAAGTACACACCTACTCCACACATTTGCCTTGCATGCTCATTCATTGGGTAGTCATAATCCAGCTGTTGGAGCTCTGCAGCAGTTGGAACACGACCTCTGCTCATCATGGTAAACCGAGTCATGCCATAAAGATGGCGAAAGAAACTCTCATCCCGAGCATGCCTTTCCGCAGTGGTAAGGTTGACGCCATGCGTGGTTTCAGCATCTTTAACCTTTGTGAGGTCAACCTTCTTTGGGTTGTGTGGAAGTTTATGATCAGCCAGTTCCTCTTCGATGTCCTCTTTCCTCAATATTGCGGTCAACAAATTGCCAAAGCTGAAGTGGGACCTCTTGTGTAGCCTGGCCTTTCGCATTGTAGATCGAATAATTTCCCCAATGTTGATAGCAACATTCGTCATCAACGCGTACACCAAGCACACTCTATCTCATGTAATCTTCGTGTACTGGGTCCCTGGAATCAGACAAGAGTTGACTATTCGCATCCATATCCGAGCTTCTCTATTCAAGGAAGCATATGGGAAGGTGTTGTGCCAACCAGTGTTCTTATGTCTGCTCCATCGTGCCATAGATCTTGTTCCGTACAATGTGTGTCTAATTTGCCTGTACGGAGGTCTGTTATACAGCTCTTTGAGTGGTGATGGATCAACAGAGGGCAAGCCTAAAAAGGAGTTGAAGAACTCCGCATTTAGTTGCAGAACTTGGCCCCGAATCTTTACTTCACTCCCAGTAGTTTTCGGTGACCAGTTGGCATAGAATTCACGTGTTAAATCAAGATTGCACTCTCCCATATCTCGAAAGATGAAATCAAGATGTAACGCCATTATCTTATCCAACGTACGGGGTTCTTTCTTTGCTAGGCTTTCCTTGTGTATCAACTCCACATGAACATATTTTTTCTCTTTATTGTTCCTATACCACTCCTTTCCTTCCTCCTCTAGGACCCATTTAATTCCAAACATGCGGCGAGGTATTTGCAGCGAGGAGGATTCTCCTTGCTCTTTTCGTCCCCTTTTTTGGCCTTTTTGTGAAGTGGTTGCTTTTTCTTTCCCTTGTCTTGCTTTTGGTGCCATTGTACATGAGATAATAGTCATGTTAGCTTCATCTCGTTGGATACAATCAATAAACAAGCAGTAGTGGCACCACACCACACTTAGTTTGTTTGTACGAACTAGTGAAGTGAACGATGTCGATTACTCAAATTTCATCGATATACGTTTAGGTGTTATGTTCCAACAATATAATCAGTGCAGTCATACTTTTCGTATCATCTTAACTATCCTTTCTCAATTCTAGATCATGTAATCTTGGTAATGCTTCCATGTTTTGGACTATTGCATCACTTTGAATAAAACTACTACATAGATATTGTATCAATTTATGGCTTGGAATAAGCACAACATCTTATGTTTGTAGTTAACCATGATTTTCATCGCAATAAACAAGTCATTCAAGCAAGCTTTCAAGTTACAAGGTTATGCAATGTTCTAGACTATGTCAATTCCACAAAAGTATGACAGTTTATCAAAATCAAATACAAGTTGGAAACAAGTCAAGAGCATCCTTACGTATTCTTTCACTCACTTAGTTTCACCACAACAAATCAACCATATTCAAATCATCAATACTACTTCAAGATTAAACAATTCATTATAGACGTAGTAGTGTAGTACTTACGGAACATAAAAGAAGAACAAAGAAGTACTTACTTGGTTGATGGCCTTGGAAGATGTTCTTGCAAAATAAAAGAGCAAAAGAAATTTTTTTTGGGAGAATTTGGAGAGGTAGGCGGCGCTTTAGGGTGAATTGCAATGTGTTTTTGATTTAAGACTAAGGTTCTATTTATAGTACAAGCTTGGGTCGGGTCTTGACCCATTTGGAATCGGATTTGGAGACCAAAAGTGACCATAGGCGGCGCCTAAAGCTTTGTCTATGCTTGGCATAGGCGGCGCCTTTTGCAAAGCATTGTTGAGCATAGGCGGCGCCTATGCCATGGCATATGAGATTCAGAGACAAAAGGCTTTTGCATAGGCGGCGCCTATGCTATGGCATTCTAGAATCCGAGATCTTAGGCCATAACATAGGCCTTGCCTTGTTCGTGGCCTAGATTTACATAGGCCTAGCCTTGTTCTTTGACTATATTTTCATAAGCAATGACTAACCCATAGCCTTTTGATTCTTCATTCCTAACTTACCACCTTCAAAATGCAATACTTCCAAATCAAAATTTGAAACCAATCTCCTCCTTTACACCTCTTGTACCTGGATTCACTCAAAAACGACAAAAACGATTAGAACGATGGGTTGCCTCCCATCAAGCGTCTTAGTTTTGGTCGTGGCTCGACTCTTCTTTTTGGATTTTTATTTAGTAAAAACAAATGCAAAGGAAACAAAAAAATCACGATGGGTTGCCTCCCATCTAGCGCTTGATTTATTGTCGCGGCACGACATAGCTATCTCGATTACTTAGACTTCATCGAGATAGATGGTGCATCGTTTTCTGAATGGATTCAGATGACGCTGATACTTACTTGTAGGAATGCAATCTTCTTCGAGATAACTCTTGTGCATACATATCCTAGGAGGGATACAAATTATATCATCAATAGACCAACCCAAAGCTCTTTTGTACCTCTTCAGAGCAGAGATGAGAGCCTCTATGTGCTGTTAACTTAAATCATCCGCAACACTCATCGAAAGTGTATTTCCGTATCCCAAGAACATATACCTTAGGTGACTTGGTAGCTCTTTCGATTCTAGCATTGGTGGTTCCTCAATGGAAGTCTTCGCTGTTTGTGAAGGCTGATTCGTAATATTAAGATCCATCTGCTTGGGAACATGAGAATAAGACCCTATTCCTGTTAGAGCACAAATAGTTTCTTCATAATCTTCAACATTCTCGCGCTCAAACTTCAACAGCGCAGCAGACAATGGCTCAATAGTACACTGCTTCTCTACAGATAATTCTTCCTCAACCTCATAATAAACATCAGCTATAGAGAACACATCCATATCTTTGGGCTGCTTCATTGATTTGCATACATCAAAATGAACCACTTCATCATTCAGCCGAAATAAAAGCTCATTGGCTCGTAAATCAATAAGCACACTTTCAGTTGCAAGGAAAGGGCGTCCCAAGATTATGGGAACTTCAGAATCCACCTCGCAATCCAAAATAACAAAGTCTGCAGGAAAGATAAAAGTGGAAACCTTCACCAATACATCATATAAGATACCAACAGGTCATTTTACCGACCTATCTGCCATCACAAGTCGCATATTAGTTGGTGTAGGATCACCCAACCCCAACTTCCTATAGACGGATAATGGCATCAAATTGATGCTAGCTCCCAAATCGCACAATGCCTTGGCAAAATTCGTAGATCCAACAGTGCACGGAATAGTGAAGGCACCGGGATCGGCCTTCTTTTGTACTAGTGATCTGGTAGCGATTGCACTGCAATGATGAACAGTATATGTCAACTCACCACTTGCTGCCCGCTTCTTTGTTAAAAGATCCTTCATAAATTTCGCGTACCCAAGCATCTGTTCGAGCGCCTCTACCAACGGAACATTAATGGTCAGCTGCTTCAACATAGTCATGAATTTGTTGAACCTTGTTTCATCAACTTTCTTCTTTAATCTCTGAGGAAAAGGTGGTGGTGGAAGAGGGATAGTTTTCTCCACCACTTCCTCTTTATCTTTCTTCCGATTATCAACCTTTTCAGGAGTGTCATCAACCTTTCTCTTTAGTCTCTGCGGAAAAGGTGGTGGTGGAAGAGGAATCATTTTCTCCACCACTTTCTTTTTATCTTATTTCCCAATTTCGACCTTTTCAGGCTGCAGACTACTAGTGGTAACGTCATGATCACCCTTGCCAGCTTCTACGACATCTTCACCATCAGCATCAATATCGCAGTCCGCTACATCGTCGACTGCTTGCTTGCCTTTGGGTAGATTTTCCAACACCTTACCACTCCTGGTAGTAATAGCCATGCATGTTCCATCGTTTCTTGGGTTTTGCACAGTGTTGCTAGGTAGGGTGCCGTCTTTTCTTTGATTAAATGCTACTGAAAGTTGACTCAATTGCTGCTCTAATTATTTTATTGAAGTGGAATGCGAGTCAACTAATTGCTTCATTGAGGACAAATCATTGATTACCTCTGTTACTCCCGTGCTGGTTGCCTCTACTCCTTCCAACAGCTTAGCCATCATATCTTCCATGGACATATTTTCGGAACCAGATGCAGTGGCGTTACGTCTTCCAGGAGGAATATACACGCCACTCCTGTCAGTCTTGTTCTTCCAACTACCTTGATCACGGTCCTTGTTTCCAGAATTATCATGATAGTTCCGACCTTGGTTTCCTTGGGCATTGCCTCGGAAACCCCCCTGATTGTTCAAGTAGTTGGCTTCTTCTTCAGAATCGGATTCGTCTCTTCTTCTTGACGCAACTGTTTTTACTTTTTTGGTCTTCCCTGATAATAAATGCTTTGTAAGAATATCCACTTGTGTTTTCATGTGCGCCAAATCTTGTTCACATTCTTCTTCTATTCTCCTTTGTTCTGCAGTCATGCCTATAGAAAAAGTGGGGCTTGCTACCTCAGAATCTCTGGTATGCCACGCCCTACTTTGCTTCATCATCCGGTCTAGCATATCACTTGCCTGAACAAAGGTGAGGTCCATAAATGATCCTCCATCCGCATTATCCACCACTAGTTTAGTTACTGAATTCAAGGATCTATATAGTATCTCCATCAAGTGAACATTGGTCATGTGATGGTTTGGGTAGCTCATAAGCTTCTTCTTGAATCTCTCCCATGTTTCGTGGAGGGCTTCAGTTGGAAGCTGTTGAAAATTACTGATTTCATCTCTCAATTGTGCTCTCTTGGATGGCGGAAAGAATCTTTCTAGGAAAGCATCTTTCAATTGCCTCTAATTAGTGATAGAATCAGGAGTCAGCCGTTCAACCATAGAGTTGCCTCCCCAGATAGAGACAATGGAAATAAGCGCAACCGAATTGCATTCTGTCCAACGTCAGGATTGTCGAATGACTTGCATGTAGAAATAAAGTTGATCAGATGCATATTTGGATCATCGCCTGCTAGTCCACCAAATAATCCCTTGAGTTGCAATAACTGAATCATGGTGCTCGTGATGTTGAACTTAGCTCCGGGTTCCAATGGCGGAGGAATAATGGCTCCTGTGGAACCAGCTCCATCAAGATCATCATCATCATCATCAAACAGTATATGCACGGCTCGGCGTTCAGGCCTGAACCTACCTTGATGATCTCTTCTGTTGGCTAGTGTCGCCATCTCAGCATCACGCCTAGGGTTTAGTAACTCGTCATCACTTAGATCCTCATCGTCAGGATTTGTTGCTCGCCCAGGATTATCAATATTCTGTTGATACACTTGAGCGGCGGCCAGAGCAGCTAGTCTAGCCTGTTCCTATTGAGCAGCCCTTCTTTCAATTTCCTGTTGAGCCTCCATTCTGCTAATACGATGTGGTTCAGGATTGAAAGGTAATAATGGTTGACCAAAACTTCGAGTATGGGGCATGCACTGGATAAAAAACTGCAGAAAACAAAAATAACAACTAAAAGTAAAGTACGAGAATCTTTGACCAAAGGGTCTAGTAATTATCACAAGCTTAGTTGACAATCGTATTCCCCAGCAACGACGCCAATTTTTGATAACGCTCAAACTACAGCTCTCGTAAGAGTGAAAGAGGTCGTTGTCAAATATAGAACCCAACTGGGTTGGGTGTCGAACCCCACATAGAATACTTGGTCACTAAGTAAGCAACGATTATTAGACTTTTGGTGAAAGTTTCGTAAAAAGGGGAGATTTTGTAGCGTGCAATAATGTAACAAAATAACAAAGTAAAAACGAAAAATAGCAAAGTAAAAAGAAAGAATGTTTAGTAAGATTTTTAATCAATGAGAATTGGAAGTTCGGGTTATGTCCACCTTATGAGTTATACATATCTATTGGCTATGAGTTATGCAGAATTCAGACATGCATGTTCTTATAGAGAATTGTATTCTATGGTAAATCCAGGCGTCTTTCGACCATCAAGGATTATTTCACTTTAACTCTTTCGAGCTTAAAGCGTATCTAATGGTATAAATTCTCCAAGAGGTTAATCCAGTTACGGCACTAACTTTTTAACAGGGGTTAGTGCCCTATTACCTTGACATTATCTCTTTTCCAGACATATAACTTTTCTTTCGAATAAGATACTGCTATACTAGCGTATTCTATATGTTTGCAACCACAAGAATTTAAATTAAGATGAAGAGAATAATGATATAATCAGCATACGTGTCACGAATTCACAAACTCATAGCAATAGATAGTAGCTCATAAGGCTTCCATAACCCCAACCGAGAAGTTTAGCTACTCATGGGTGCAATGGAAATCACAATAGTCATTATCATCATACCAATATAAGGATCTCACGTGTAGTATATGTTGGTAGGGCTTTGTGGCATGAAGACCTTGTAAGTAGCGGTTCTCTTGTTGTGGAAATTTTAAGTCGAATAGATGAAGAGAAAGTAAATAAGAATTAATTGAAAGAAATTTGTTTAGAGTTGTAGATGAATGAATTAGAATGTGAATGATGAGAATAATGAGAATAATCAGAATGAATAAAAGCTTCAACAAAATAGGGTATTTATAATACCTATATCCTATTCCTACTAGGCTACTGCGTACTTATCCTAATCCTAATAAATTACGGCATCATTATCCTAATCCTAATAAGTTACTGCTGATCCCCAAAGTCTTGATAAATGTTGTTTTTGCCCGGGACAGGTTTCCCATGTGTCACTTTTAGTCCTAGGCGTCCAAGCTTTGCTCTCCTTCTTTCGTGAAGCTTCCTTTGGCGTCAAGTTATGCATAAAATGCTGAAATCTTCATCATTTATTCCTGAAAACTAGCTAATCATGTTTGTTATCTCACTTACAGGAAAAAGGACTAAAAGTGCATGAATTATATATTTTGTCCTCAAAACTTAGCTAAAATATGGGTAAATTATAGCACTTTAGGCGTGTAAATACGCCTATCATCAGTCCTCACAAAAAGAAAGTTACCCATAAGCATTCACATGCAATTTATCACATAATGGGTACAAGAATCAAATTACGCTCACTCTCACAAGAATTCACAAGTTACACACAATGAACCATAGGCTTGCCCTTAGTGTAATGCTTCACTAATAGTCGAAGGTAAAGCTTAGGATTAATTAGGATTTTTTTGGGTTGTAATGTAGGCTAAGGGACAGGTAGGAACTATTTTGGCCAAGAATAGCGATTAACCTCTCTAAGCGCTTTAATACACTACATCATACATTTAAAACAAATCTCTAACAACTAAATTACGCCATCTTTGTCTACCTCGTTCTTTTATTTTTTTGTCCATCTCTTTTAAGTATTTTCACAAACACTTGGTGGACGCATAGTTTACTATCACAAGAATCAAATTTTTCTATTTTCATAATCATGTCAATATTTTTAGCATCATTTATATAATATCTATCCACCACAAATCAATTATAAACACCAATAACCATTATCTTGGAGCATTAATTTCACCTTTTCTTCTTCAATTTCTCAAACACCTTACTAATTCAATTTGTTTTCCAATTAAAGCACTTAGGAGCTTTTTTGATCAAATTATAGTCTATCAAAGAAGGGATTAGGCTATTTATGAGGTTTTCAAAGAAAAAGCTAAATGCTCAATAGGGTTTGACTAGGATAATGCACAAGGGTAGATAAAAAGAAGATATAAAACAAGGCTATCAAAGAAATACCTATATCATCTCCTAAAACCACATTCTTTATTTCGCTTTACACACACACCGGGCAACATATGCAACAAGGAATAAACAAAAAATCTTATACGCACATGGCACATGCTCAACTCAAATAGGATCATCATAAACTCCCAACCCAATAATAGCATGAATTCAAAATTAAGCCAAAAAATACAAGAGTCACAAACTTGAGTCTAAGAGTCTCAAAAATAGCAATTCACTCATTCAACATGCTTTTTTCAAACAAACTCACTTGCATCATGTTATCAAAAATAGCACCAACAAGAATGTCTCACTTATTTCTAACCTAAATTGTTTTTTTAATTGAGCCAAAATTTGGGAATTTTCCCACCCCACACTTAAAAATCTACTTTGTTCCCCAAGTGAATTTACAAGTAAGAGATAGAAATACTCCCTGAGGCGTCTAGACCTAGCTAGTAGAATCTTCGCATAAAAAGGGGATCCATGGGACCCCACACTCAATCTTTACCATGCTTCAAGGTAAAGTATATGGTACTCAAACTTTCCATTAACCTGTGACTCAACCCAAAATAAAAACTACGTGAAGTAAAAACTAAAAGCTGAAAATCAAACCTACTTACCTTGGGTTGCCTCCCAAGAAGTGACTAATTTAGTGTCGCGGTACAACCCATATCAACTTTTTCCTCCACATTGAGGATATGAATTTTACCTCCAACATCTCATCTATCTTTTTTCCTCGCTCATAGGGAGGTAGTACAATAATTAATGAACCGAGTAATAGAATGTGCATGATAAACCACTCGGCCTTCAAGTGAGGTGTGTTTTTATATTATTAACCGGCGCAAAATCAAGAATATAGGATTTTTGTTCCTCATCTTCACACTCTTTCACTATTTTAAATGATTCCACAAACAAGACATCATCTAAACATAATGTAGAAAAGTGCTTCGAGTGAGAACCAACCAATCCTACTTCAAAATTTGCACTATCTACTACAAACTCACTTTTATTCACCTTCTCAATTTCAGTCTCAAGCTAAGGGTGACCCCAATATATTTCTTTTCTTAGCCACTGTAGACATGGTGGCAGTGGCTCCATCATAATTTTCATAATATCAGTTTTCGAGTACTCAGACTTTCTCGAATTATCCGCATCATATTGTGAAGGTCTCATCCACGCACTTTCATCAAAATCTCAACAATAAGCCTCATGATGTAGTCCTCCCAAAAAACAATAAGAATCGTTATCACTTGAAAACCATTTATCCCATGCTGCCATGTCAAGAAGTGTTATAAAAAAAAAAAAAAAAGAAACTAACCAAAAATTATTTACAACTCAATATAGCTAATCTAAAAATAAGATAGTTGCCTAATTACAAGTCCCCGGCAATGACGCTAAAAACTTGATAGCGTCCAAGCGCACGCAAGTGTACGTGGTCTTATCAAGTTATATAGTGGTTTCAAAGAAGCCCAAGTATCGATATCACGGGGATTTACGTTCGCCCCCTATCTAATTCTAATCTAACTAATTGAGAAAAATAAAGAAGAGAGTTTGTAATTTTTGTAAATTAAAAATAAAATAAATAATGTGAACATTAAATTCTTGGAACAATCAATGGAAAAAAGCCCAGGGTTAAAGCACTCAAAACAAACATACTATGTTATTGAAATTAATTCGTTAACTTGCTTATTGTGGTTGTTGATTCGTAGGGTTAATTGCATGATTAAGGTTTCCCAACCTATAATCTTTTACCTAATATGGACATTACAACTACATCATTGAGTGAGGATGTAATAATCCAATTAATTGAATTAAAGCTATCATACTACGTATGTATCAAGTAAGACATCTAAGTATATCTCTGTCCTAGACGCTAAGTTTAATTCTTTATTTTATAAAAGAATAAAAATCCAAACTTTATTTATTCTCATGTTATATCTCCTTATTTCCTCTCACGAGATCAAAATATTGACAATATATGTATTCTAAGGGTCGCAAATCCTTAAAATAATCAAAACAAAAATAAACAAACAACCAAATATGATAAGCAAAATTAACAAAATTAATCCAAAATAATAGTAATTATGTTCTTGGCTTTAACCCCGAAAGAAAGGTGTTTAGCCACTAATATTCATAATCATGATCCAAACAATTGAATATATGATATAAAAAATTATAAATTAAAAATGAAATTAAAACCTAATTAACCGTGTAGCATCTCCTCCTCTTTTTGTTCAAAACAGTCCAATCGTATTCAATTCTCTCAAGCTGTGTCCGTCCTCCAATCCGTGTCTTGTCCAGTGGTTTCCCCCCTTGACGCGTCCAAGTATGTTCTATAAATAATAACCCCCCAAATCGTTAAATGTTGTCCAAAAATAATATGATGTCCAGCTGGTTTCCACTTACATGTAAAAAAGAATTAATATTCAAAATTTTAGTAGGATACAATTTAGCATAACACAGTCTCCAAGAAACTTCCATAGCCGCCTTTCATTACTTAATATTTGTGCCTGTGTCGGCCGAAATTACTTTTGGCCATGCATGAACTACTTCGACGCGACGCGATGCTTATAGCGTCGATGTTCAATGAGACGCGTTGACTCACTGGACATTACTTTTAAAATTTTGGTTAAGTATAGAACGTTTTATCCTTTGGTCATGCCTCTTGTAGTGTATTTTCAATGAATTTCAAGCCTTTTTATCATCAATATATCACCATATTTAGTTTACCAAGCCTCCTACAATATCATACACCGCAAATTAAAGATCAAAATAACACAATATTCTCAACAACAAATTAAAACAAGAACTTGGATAAGACAAATTCGCAATGATCTTCCACTTATTATTCCGACTCTTGACTTAATTAAATTAAAATTTACACATTAAAAACAAGTTATTCCACATAAAATTACACCATTAAAATATTTGAAACAAATTAAACACTTTAAAATCCAACGAAGCCAACTAGACGCACACCTAGCTCAAGTTAGTAAAACTAATTTTTCAGGTTGAACTCTAAATTACTCAATTAAGCACAAACTTGTTTGGAAAATACTTTGGACATTGTAATCACACACTTGGACACTTAAATATTTATTTATATCAATATGAACACGTTAATCACACGAACTACTCTCAAAACAAGGCAAAATAAGCTAAAATAATGATACAAAAGTGTATAAAATCACCTCAGATCACCGGGTACCCCAATCATTCAATGATGGGAACCAGAGCAGTAGTTAGTGCTATGGGAGGTTCCTGTCTATCGATCGGTGTAGCATCGACATCTTTTGTACCATTAGCATTTCCAAAACTGGATTCAGCATTATCTTTGACATTTGAAGGTGGAGGTGAGTGAGAAAGGGAGATAGTCGGGTTCTTTCTCTTTGAACCCCATGGAGGTGTGTCCTCCAGAATTGCTATATTCTTTATTTTTACATCCTTTTGTGCCTTTGGGTCAACCTTGCCCTTTTGTGGGTAGTAGTACAATTCACTACTAATAGTGGATGACTAAGTAGCTCCAAAATAGGAAGATTGTGCCTTTTTGTTTCCCTTTTTAGGCACTTGTTTGGAAGAAGATGCATTTTTTGGAGGCACTGTACCAGAAAGTACACATTCATGAGTAAGTAAATAAAGAAAAGAGAGCAAAAATAACAAAATAAAGTTCACTGTGCATGTTTTGTCTAGGGTACGAGTGGATAGTACAAGTCGTACGGACTAGGTATGACTCATATGTCTGAGTTGAATGATGTTTAGTGTAGTGATGATTGTTCACTTTTAACTTATGAGTCCTTCTAACCAGTCGTACCAACAAGGTACGACTAATTACCAATTGTCGTAAGTAGATCAGAAACAACTTATAACATTTAAGTTTCTTCCAAGTTAGTACGACTTTTGCATACAAATCGTATAGGTTGAGTACAACTCGTTTAGGCAAGTCATACCCGTACCAGAATTCAGACTTAGTTATACTTCTATGTTATCAATAGGTACGAGTTTCATTATGACCATGTTACTAATAGGTATGAGTCGTTAGAAGTCCTGTATCCACTGCAACACAGAAGTTCGACTTTTAAAGTTGACTCAAAATCAAAATTCCCAAACTACCCATCTATTTTATAGCATTTTTACCCCATATCAGTCCAAAATACACAAAATAGCCATGTAAAAATATCAAAATTTTCCCCACTCCCATTTTCAACTTAAGCTTAAGAACTAGGGTTCCAAAATGCAACAACCAAGTATTTTCAACTTAAAGCAAGTTAGAACTAACTTATATTTATGATTTCAACTCGAAAAATAGAGCAGTTTAGGTTCGAACACTTACTTGAATGAGTTAATTCATAGTTTTCCTGATTTCAATTTTTTCCCCAAATTATGGCTTCAGTCATGCCAAATAAACAAATCCGAGCAAGTTAGTGCATGATTTGAAGTGTTTTGAGTAATTTTTTGAGTTAGAAGCTCAAAAATTCATCCACAATGGAGGTGGTTTTAATTTAGGGTATCGTGTACCCCTCTTTGGGTGCTCAATTATTTTTAAATCAAATGTTGAGCTGGGTTTACCCACGACTCCTACCTGGTAAGCTTGGGAATGAGTCATGTGTACAACTCGTACTCAGGCTTACGGGTTGTTTCTTCAACTCGTATAGACCTGGAACCTTACCTGGGTTCTGGATTGAATATGACTTGGACATTGAGGTTTGACTCATTCTGAGAATCGTATAAATTCTAGAAACTTTTACCTGATTCTAAATTTTATCCCAGATCCTTACGACTTCTACTCATGAGTTGTACTATCTAGATACGACTCATGAAGAGTCCGTATGACCAAACTTCTTAAAATTTTCTAGATCTTTTCAGCAATTTTTTTAGTCCTACACACTGAATAAATATTTACCCTATAATTGAATAAGTACAAAAACATAGGTTGCCTCCCATGCAACGCTTGATTTAACGCCATGGCATGATGTGGATAAGTTGGGTACCAAGATTTTACCAACTAGCATCATGGTTTTCCTCTTATGCAGCACTTGATTTAATGTCGCGGCACGATACAATTACCTGGGTTGCTTAGCCTTCTCCAAGGTTTATCTCAAAAATCACATTTATTTCCTATTGTTACCCATATAGTGCTTGACTATTTGCCCATTCATATTGAATGGGGCTTCACCATCCCGCTTCAATTCCAAAGAACCATATGGAAACACTCTTAGCATAGTAAAGGGACCATACCATCTAGACTTCAACTTACCTAGAAACAAGCAGAGCCTTGAGTTGTAGAGCAAAACCTGATCACCTTTTTCAAAGATTCTTTTCTCAATTTTGCAATCATGATCCAACTTCATCTTTTTCTTGTAAAGTATAGAACGTTTATACGTGTAGAGTCAAACTTCATCAAACTCATTCATACTATTCATCCTTGACTTGCATCTTGCCACTCAAAATTCAGCTTCTTCAAAGCCCACAGTGCTTTATGTTCAAGTTTAATAGGCAAGTGACAAGCCTTGCCATACACTAGCTGATATGGTGAAGCACCAATTGGGGTCTTGAATGTTGTTTAGTAAGCCCATAAAGCATCATCTAATTTCCGTGATCAATCATTCCTATTAGCATTTATTGTCTTCACCAAGATGGACTTGATTTCTCTGTTGGACACCTCAACTTGTCTACTAGTCTATGGATGATAAGGTGTTGCCACCTTGTGTTTTACTCCATATTTATCAAGTAGACTTTTGAATAGACATTTACAAGAATGTGACCCACCGTCACTAATGATAGCACATGGGACGGAAAATCAAGAAAAGATGTACTTTTTCAGGAATGCAGTGACACTACGTGCTTTATTATTGGGGAGCGCAATTACTTACACCCATTTAGATACATAATCCACAACAACAAGTATATACTTCATGCCAAACGAACTCACAAAAGGTCCCATGAAATCTATACCCCAATATATCATCAAACAATCCTAATTCTAAAATAGGAGTCATGGAAAGTTCATGGTGTCATGGTGTCTAGAGATATTACCTTGTCATTGACATTGATCACAAGTAGAAGCAATATCATAGGTATCTTTATAGATTATTTGCCAATAATACCTACATTGCAAGATTTTGCGGGCTGTGCGGGTTCCTCCATGATGACCCCCAACTAGCGAAGAATGACAAGCCTCAAGTATGCTCATCATCTCTACCTCAGGTATACATCTTCGAATAATCCCATATAGACATATTCTGAATAAATAAGGACCATCACAGAATAATTTCCTTACCTCATGCATAAACTTCTTTCTTTGTAGAAAAGGAAGATCTTCTGGAATTAGATCACTTGCTAGATAATTTGCATAGTCTGCAAACCATGGTATTAGATATTAAAAAGCTGCTAATATCTGCTTATCTAGAAAATAATTATCAATTTCTAGCCCATCATCAACATTCTGTATAGCTTCCTCCTCAATCCTAAACAAATGATCTGCAATATGATTCTCAATGCCTTTTCTATCCTTGACCTCAAAATAAATTCTTATAGCAATAGTACCGACCAAATCACCTTAGGCTTTGCATTCTTTTTTAACATTAAGTACCGCAATGTTGTATGATCAGTGTGCACAATCACCTTTGTCCCAATCAAATAAGACCTAAACTTCTCAAAGTCAAAAACCACTGCTAACACTTCTTGTTCTGTCACATTGTTGTTTTTCTGAGAAGAATTTAGTAACTTGTTGGCATAGTAGATCGGATTAAGGATCTTTTCTTTCTGTTGACCTAGTATAGACCTCAAGGCCAAATCACTCACGTCACACATAATCTCAAAAGTCAAGGACTAGTCTGGAGACACAATAATAAAAGAAGTCATCATCTTCTCTTTTAGACATTCAAAAGCCTTCAAGCATGCTTCATTAAACTAAAATTTCATCTCTTTCTCAAGAATCCTACAAAGTGGGTTGGCAATGTTAGAGAAATCCTTGATTAATCACCTATAAAACTCGATATGTCCCAAAAATCTACGAACACTCTTTGAAAAAATTGGCAGACTCATTCACTTCAATCTTCACCCTATCTACCTCGATTCCTCTTTTTGAATGTTTTTGCTGAAGGACTATAGCTTCTTTGACCATAAAATGGCAATTTTCTCCTTTAAGGACCAAGTTTCATTCTTCACACCTTATAAGAACATTTGCCAAGTGTACTAAGAAGTAATCAAAATAATCACCAACAACTAAAAAATCATCCATAAAAACTTCGATGGTGTCTTCTACAATGTAAGAGAATATTGACATCATACATCTATGAAATATAGTTGGAGCATTGCATAGCTCGAATGGAATACGTCTGAATGCAAAGGTCACATAAGGACAAGCGAAGGTGGTCTTCTCTTGGTCTTTAAGTGTAGTAGTGATTTGATTGTATCATGAACACCCATCAAAAAAATAGTACCATCCTCTGCCCACTAACCTGTCCAATATCTGGCCTATGAAGGGCATGGGAAAATGGTCCTTATGATTCCATGCATTCAATTTTTTATAATCCATGCATACACTACATTGTGTGACTGACCTCATTGACACTAGCTCATTCTTCTCATTAGGCACAATATTAATACTACCTTTATTTGAAACATATTATAGCGGACTGACCCACTTACTATCAGTAATGGGATACACCACTCCATTATCCATACACTTGATTATCTCTTTCTTTACCACCTCATGCATAGGAGATTGAGTTGACGCTGATGCTCTATACTTGGAATACAATCCGGCTAAAGTTGAATTTTATTAGTACAAATACCAGGTGGTATACCCATAATATCTATAATGGACCAACCAATGGCCATCTTGAATCTCTGCAATACTGATAACAATGCTTCCACTTTTGAGTCAATCAAATCAGCTGCAGTAATTACCAATAAAGTGTTTTTGGCCCCTAAAAATGTATATCACAAATAGAAGGGAGATCCTTCAACTCTAAGATCGGTGGCTCTTCAATGGATGGATGAGTAGGTGGAGAAGTTTTATTCTTCAAATCCAAATCAAGATTGTTTGGTGCATAAGTTTAAGAACCACTCCCATAGAGAGCACATACCATCTTATCATAGTCATCAATGCCATCACTATCCAAGTTTATGACCACGACTGCTAAAGCTTTAATACCCAACCTCTTTTTAGTAGGAACAGTATCAAAAGCATTCTCCCAAGTTGCTACTGCATCAGTATCATAGAAAACATTATTTATTCATCAAACACATCAATCACTGATATCACTCTTAACTCATCAGGCTGTTTCATGGGTTTGCATACATTGAATATCACATATTCATTATTGAGTCTCAACATCAGATGACCTAGATTAAAATCAATCAACATCCTTCCTATAGCTAAGAATGGTCTTCCTAAAATAATTGGGACTTGAAATTCCACTTCGCAGTCCAATATCACAAAATCTGCAGGAAAAATAAAAAAAGTCATCTTTACCAATACGTCATCTAAAATACCAACTAGCTTTTTCACCATTTTGTCTGCTATCACTTATCTCATAGTAGTTGGTCTAGGTTCTTCTAACCCTAAATATTTAAACACTATAAATGGTATGAGGTTGATGCTAGCACCCAATCACATAGTGCACGAGCAAGCTCGAAAGATCTAATGGTGCATAGTATAGTGAATGCACCCGGATCCTCTTTTTTCTCTACTAATAATCTAGTAGCTATAGCACTACAATGATGAATATTTTCGACTTGCTCATAAATGACAGACCTCTTCTTAGTGATTAGATCTTTCACGAATTTTGCATATCCTAGCATTTGATCTAATGCCTCTACAAGTGGGATGATGATTGATGGTTCTTCTAGCAATGACAAAAAAATTTGATACTTAACATCCTCTTGTTTCACTTTTAGGCTTTGGGGAAAAAGAGGAAGAGTTTTTGAAATGGTCTTTAACATAGGCCCCTCAACCTTCTCTTTTTCTTTATCTTTCTTACTATTTCTTTATACATCAATAGGGTAATCATTATTATTTTGTTCATCTACAATCGATACAGGTGGGTCTGTGGTGTTTTTGCCACTTTGAGTAGTAATGTCATTGCAGTGACCATCATTCTTTGGATTTGCAATCATATTACTAGGAAGAGTGCTAGGTTTTCTTTGATTAAATGTGGCCGATATCTGGCCATACTGCTACTCCAGTTATTTTATTATTATAGCATGTGACTCAACTTTTTGATTTATCTTGGATAGATCTGCCTTAATATCCTTAATATAACTCTCTTGACTTTTTTAGCCTTTGACCAATTTTGATAATATTGACTCCACTCTAGACTTGGTATCTCGGCTACCTAGTGGAACACATTTGTCACTTTTCTCCTTCTAATCATCTTTTTACCGCCAATCATCATATGTCTCTCTATACATCTATCATTATAATAGTTCCAACCTTGATTACCCTACCCTTGGGCTCAGAAATCCACCAACCTATGATTCAGATTAACTCTCAAAAGTCCGATAGTGATCCTAACTTAACTGTCTGAAAGCTTTGGTAAAGAAAATAATGGTAGGCCTATGGTATTTGATATTCATTGATTGGAACTTGTTTCTGAGAGTGAGTGTCTCATGACCATCCTCACATTGACATGCTTGATTTCATATATGAGTAATGATGGACTTCATTTTTTTTAAGACAAATGGGTTGTATTACTAGCTTCTTACATGTTTGGGTAGTATAACTTATATATATGAATGGTTGTTTGTTTCTAATATAATACCATGGCTTAATTCCTTTGTGTAACATTTTTGTGCTTAATTAATAAACACGGTTAGTTTTAAAGTGATTGAACTTGGAGAGGGTAATGTGTTTTGAGTTAAAATTGATGATTGACTGCCATAGTTATCTTACGTTTCTCTTGGTTAAGCATTGTCATATTATTTTGTTATGTTTTGCTGCCTGATGACATGTAGCATTCTATGGTAGGGATCATGACGTTCTATAGGAATATAGCACTTACGATGCTTAAACTATGAGAATATGTATATACTTTGGCTATTTTGTTAGATTTGTTGTGTTTTTGGGAGAGTTTTGCAAGAAATTAGGTTTTAGAATGGAAAATTGAAGAAGAACTATAAAAAGTGGAATTCTTGGCTACCTACTTCAGCAGTTTTGGGCATTTGTGGGACTTACCGGATGTAGTTCTGGGGTTAAAAGAGTAATAAAAGACCAAAAAAACCCTTAGAAATCGTCTGGAGAACATCTGGAAGCCATCCCAATGACTTTGGTCATAACTCTAAGGTCTGGCTATGATTCGCAGTTAGAAACATATTTTAGAACTTTACTACCCAACTTACGACTTCCTCTTAACAACCCGTAAGAAGACCTTACGAGTCGTAGCTTGGATAGGTTCGACAGTGATTCAGTATTTTGACCATAAGTTTTCACCACAATATCAAATTAAAGTGAAATTAGTATCGTTGGAAAGATAATTCAATTTTATATTTGTCGGTGGGTCTTTAGATTAAAAATTCTAAGTACACAAAAGTTATGCTTGGTTGAATATGATGATAGTTATACTCTTAGAAAGAACTAAATTATTAAGGGACATTTTCACTTGCCTATAAACTAAGAGCTATTTGTGATCTTAATATGCATCGAAAGTCACAAAAAAATCTTAAAATGTTAAAGTATGGTTAGATTAAGAGTCATCATATCACCTTACGACTTGTAGCTTTACTCGTAAAGATGGCAGTAGCAAAAGCTAAGATGAAGAAGCTAAGTGGAGGCTGAATATGACTTGTAAGGAGTGAATAAAAGTCATGGTAAGGAATTGTAAGAACAAAAGAAGCTTGTATCCCTACAAATGATCACTAGAATGCCTACGACTAGAAACATACAACTCATAGGAGAACTTACGAGTAGACCATACAATTCATAAGTTTGGCCGACTTATTTTTTCTAATCCATTTTAGTTATGATTTGTTTCCTAGGGTTTCCATGTATCCAAATTACACTCCTATGATGTTTTTAAGTCCAATTATATATGGGTAATTAGGTTTTCTCATTTATTAAGGATTTGATGTCTAGGATTTTCCTATTTTATTTAGGATTTGATTTCTAGGGTTTATTGATATCTATAAATACCTTTTAGACTTTGTATTGATTATTCTCATTCATCTATTGATTATTCACATATTTAGGGGTAAGCCCTTGGGGGCTATCCTATATTCTTATTCTTCTTGGTTTGTTCTTGGTTTTTTATTTAATTTAAAACTTTGGGATTTATTCTTTTATTATCTTGAGATTGATTTTATAATTTGTGGATTCCATGATTGATCTCATAACTATGAGCAGCTAATTCCCTTAGCTAGGACTGTGGGAACCTTGGTAGATTAACAAAGTACAGAAAGTGCTAAGTTATTCTAGATAAAGATTCTTGCATGTATTATGGTTGTCTTTAGTTAAATTGATTTCTTAGCAGTGGACAATATTAAGAACCGCCTATATTCACTACTTTCTTCAAAAGAGAGGTAGAGATTAGGAAAATCCATCACAACAATAATTTGGGACCCCCTTCCATCAAATACTTCCTGCCTTCTCATCTAATTAACTTGAGACCCAAAAGGTAATAGTTAATATAGGATTAGGGCAAGGGTTAGTAATGCAACACTCTGAGACTTACAAGGTAAAGAGTGAGGTTTTCCAATAAGTCCACAAGACAGTTGGTGATATATAACTTGTCAAATTTTACATGCAAGGCATTGGAATAGTTTGATAGTGTATGATAAATCTGTGGAGTCGAGAAGCAAGGAGGAACACAGGCCTAGTGTTTGTCTTATATTGCTTACAACCAATAGTAACCGATTCTTTTTCCTTTTTACTATTTCAGCAAAATCCCCCTTTACTTTTCCGTATTGCTTGGTGAATTCAACAAGTTTGAGATAGATTTTTTTCCTATTCTCTATGGAATCGACCTCAACCTAGTTGGGTTACTATATTTTTCAATGACTATTTTATCCTTTTAATGAGGTGTACTTTGGGCGTTATCAAATTCCTCATGTAACGGCCAAGAAGTACATCATGCCACATCTATTTCATGGGTCCTTTATTTTTATACCTCTGCCCTATGAGCATAATGGGAAATTAGAAAAAAAATTAGAGGTGCATTTTATAAGTTCAAAGTGGAAAGAAAAAATTGGAGGCCAACTTTTAGGCTACCTTGATCAAGTCTGAGTAATCAAGGTACCCATGAGATAGTTGGGAAAGTCTGAGTACCCAACCAAGTCCCATCTTGCTGCGACGTAAAATCATGCCCTACTTGGGAGGCAACCAAAGGTATTTTATTATTTGTATTCATATTCATGATTAACGTTAGATATTTGCACCTATAGTGCCACAGGTATATTTCTAACTCTCTTGTTTTGGTTTGGCGCATTGGGGACAATGCATGATTTTAAGTTGAGGTTCTATATGGGGCCACTTGTGGGTCTTGATGTCCTCTAGGGATTTTTGTTGTCGTGCCTCTTCTCCTTGTAGTCTTGTTCCTTGTATATCCAACATGTTTTGGCATATTGTGTTTTGTATCATGATGTTTTGTGGTTAACTGAGAGAAAAATAAGTGTCTAATACAGTTGATATATTTTTGTTGATTTTTTAGATAAATGATAAATACCTCTCCAATTGTCTATTTCTTAACTGTGTGATATGTATCTATATGTGACTATTGTGAATCTTTTTATGGCATTAGTATTAGGGACATGATAATTATTGTGAACTTGTGCATGAATCAAATAGGTGGTAGCTTCAATATAGAATCTGTGCCATGTATGTGTGAGATGCTAATTAGTTCCCTTGGTGTGTTAAATCCAGAACTTGCTTGATTAGTCTTTCTAGATTGTAGTATAGTGGTAAATATTCCCGCCTATCATGCGGATGAACCAGGTTTGTTACCCAACAACGACGCGAAAATTTGATGTCACCCAAAACTAACCTCTAAAAAAGGATGTTGCAGTTGATGACAAATATAGTAACCCAACTAGGTTGGGGTCGAACCTACAGGAAAGATGTTACATAGCTTCTTAACTTGATTTACTTCACAAGTAATTTAGAAAAGTAAATGGGGGATTTTGGAAGTAATTATTAAGTAGTAACCGAACTTTAATGCTTTAAGTTGTAAACAATAGTAATAATTGAAGTGATTATCAAATTACTGTCTTAATATTTTTTTCCCAATCACAAACTCCCTTGAGAGGATGTTTACAAATACAGGCTATCCTTAAGATTCTTCAGTAGCTTCGAGGTCAATTTATATGAAGATGATTATGATACATGTATTTTGCTTTAGAATAGATGAATTTCCCACTTCCCCTACGTAGTCAATTTATACTAAGAAGAATAAGATACATGCAGTTTACTTTAGAATAGATGAATCTCACACTTCTCTTACGTAGTTAATCCACTAGGGTTACCATAAACCTAGTCAGGGAAGTTAGCCGCTCATGTTCATGCAATAATCCATGATAACAATTAAAGAAATCATTTAATTAATCTCACAATAATGAGATGAATAAAATCCAAAATCTACTATTGAATAATAACCCAAAATCTCAAGAACAATGCAAAAGTGTGTAATAGAGTATCTTGGAATGTAAAAGGATGTTAAAGAATGTAACCTAATAAAAGATAAACCCTAGGGTATTTATAGTATCTCAAAAATTACTCGAAAATCCTAATAAAAATGGGAAAGGTAAAGTTATTTTGGCACATGGAAAGACTCTTTCTCCAGCTCGTACTATAATCATATAAGTCATACCCTGCCTCTCGTATCCATTCCAGTGTCTGATCTCCAAGGCATCAACTTTCTTTTCTTCTTATGACTAATGCTCATGAGTCTTACCTTGACCATACAACTCATGGCCTTCACTCTTATCCACCTGGGACCTCTGTCTTGCCAAGCTCTTAACAATGGTCTGCGTACGGTTTCCCTATATAAGTCATACTCAGACTTCCAACATGTAAATTTTTGAGAGTTTAATCTTGAATTGTATCTTTATATTTTTTTATGCTTACAATTCCTTCTCATAATTCCTACCTTCAGCTTACGACTTGGATATTTGAGTCGTATCTTATCCATACTTAGATTCTTAGTTTGGTTTTAAACTTTGGCTTTGAGTTCTGCTGTGCTTACGAGTTAGATTATGAGTTTTATGGTGTGTTAACGACTCATGAGGTAACTTGTATCTTTATTAGACTTCATCTTTCCATGTTGTTTTCTTCCATTTTCATCCCAACACTATTGTAGACCTATTTTACTTATAATAAACAGCAAAGTTCATGGTACATCACTAGATTCATCTCTGAGTATGAGTGGCTCACTATTAGTCATAAGGACTCATTCTGAGTCTTTAGGTGCAATAATAGAGTTTCAAGTGTATACCCCAATTTGGGTTCTGTGTTGACTACGACTGCACCATACGAGTCGTAGGGTCTCTTTATGAATGGGTTGGTCGAGTTGTATGGCCGATAGTGTATGGGGGTCTTAGTCACTCTCTTGGTTATGACTCATGGTGACGAATCATAAGGATTTTTTACGAGTCAACGGTTGATTCGTAGTCAAAGGCGATATTTTTACAACTTTTAAGTTAAGGGCATTCTGGACATTTCTCCTCTTACCTAAATTAAAACCCACATCTTGTAACCCTTTTAGGGTATTATTTGCCCTTAAAAACACATCAAAGCAACTCCTCAAATACTCTCAAATTATCAAGGTCAATAACACTTCATGATTTCAAGAGGTTGATTACTTAGAGCTTTCAAGTATGATTTCTCTCTTTACATCTTCCAATTTCAGGATTTTATTCTTCCCTCATTGTCAATTTTTAAAAGCATGTTATTTAAAATTATGTTCATGAGATATTGATGTTGGGTTTTGAACTATGGGTTGAGGTTTTTTAATATAAGTTTTTTAAATTCTTTTTCCATGATATTGGTAAATGCATTGGGTTGCATGGGAAAGGTGAATGGAATTAGGGGTACAAAGGAATCCTCAAATTAAATGGTTTGGTATGGAAAATGGTAATAACCTTATCTAATTTGCATAATTGATTTTGATTTGTGCATTATCACATGATTTGACTTGTTTCTTGAAACTAATGCATGGTATAAATGGTTAAATGGATAAGGATAGTTTCAAAAACCTTTTGGGGTACAATGGAATTTCCAAAGTGAATGATTTATGAAAACCTTGTGGGGTACATGAGAATCCCCCAAGTGAATTTTATAATGGAGTCTGCGGGTACATGAGAATCTCTTAAGTGTTGGCTAATGAAATTGCTTACAAACTTTAGTCGGTATGATGCTACAACTTAAAAATGCTTAAAAATGCTTTAACAATTGACTACTAGAATTGGCGGTTTGGTTATACGTTAAATGTCTTAATTGGGCGATAAATAGGGTTGTGTTAGCTAGCCATGAAGGTGTGAGTCCGAAGGACTAATACTGAAAACTCATGGTTACCGACATGAGGGTTGGTCTTAACAACTATGGTCTTGTGGGGTACAAGGGAATCCCCCAAGGATATACATGTGCATATGTATAATAGTGGGAGAAACGTACAAGGGAATCCCCGACCACCAATGATATCTCTGATTCATCTGGCTAATATGCACTGGGCCCGACCAGGGGGTAACACTGGACCCATATAGCCCATGGGTGAATTTATAATGGTAAAGTTACACTGCCCAAGTTAAATTTTAAAAATGCATGCTAAACCTTGTTACATGTCCCACCATGGTATATCTAAATATATGTATTTGCAACTGGTTATGTTCATTAATTTGAATTATTTTTGAATAGATGGCATTATTATATCTTTATCCCAGAGTTACAGGTTAGAGTTCACCTTGCTAATCGTCTTCGAATGCTATATCCCCACGTGATGAATGAACTGGCCATACTTCTACTCTTTCGGCATAGTTACTAAGTAATTCAGGGACAGCTTTTGAGTCAGATAGAAGTGGTGAACTTCCATACTTTTGAAGACCCCATTTCATGCTATGGATTTCCTTATGTCTTTACTATTCCTTTTTTTTGTGGTTTTGGCTATGGTCGGGGGCATGTACCGAGAGGATATTCTTTGATTTTTATTAGAGGATTTGTCGGACTACTCTGGAGATAGGTGGTATAGGTTGGTATTTTGATTATTGGTTGTTGATTTTGGTTATAAACTTATCATAATGTTTTTAAATTAATATTCTCTTATCTTGTTATATGTTTGGAATTCATCAAACATGGGTGTAAAGTGGTCAATGGTTTGGGTATTGGGGGTGGTCTCTAGTCCTAGTTGGACTTGACATCCCCGACACGACCAGGCCCTTTTTTGGGTCATGTCAAAGATCTTTATTGCCTAGTTCCATCAAAGACTTATGAAAGTTCCACTTATAATGGTATCAACCACATCATTGGTATTAGCATTCAAGGCTCTGTAAAGTATCTCTAGTAAGTTCCTCATTGTGATTCTATGGTTTTGAACATTCATCAACTTCTTCTTGAACCTGAACCATGTATTATATAATTCCTCTGAATGTAATTATCCAAAATTATAAATCACATCCTTCAACTGCAGAATTCTAGAGGATGGGAAAATCGGTCCTAGAACTATGTCCTCAACCCATTCCAAGTGGTAATGGACCTATGGGGAAGCTCTTCTAACCATAACTTCACTTCTTCTGTATGAGAGAATGGGAACAACCTGAGTCATAGAGCTTCCAGACTCTCCCACAATAGATAGTACAAATATCAAATCCCCACAGAATTCATAAGGTGCATGTTTGAATCATAAGTAGGAAAACCAGAAAACACTCCCTTCAAATTTAGAAATTGGATGATTGCACTTGTAATATCAAATTTCGTTCCTTGGGAAAACTCTAGAGGAGTGATAGCACCTCTCTTAATATGTTCGACATACCCCAAATCTTTTTCTAGATTATCATAAACTAGCCAATACTTATAAGTGGGTGGTTGATGTTAGGCATATTTACACGCCTAAAGTACCTTAATTTACCCATAATTTAGCTAAGTTTTGAGGACAAAATATATAATTCCTGCACTTTTAGTCCTTTTTCCTGTAAGTGAGCTAACCAACGTGATTAGCAAGTTTTCAGGTATAAATGATGAAGATTTCAGCATTTTGTGGACTGTTGGACGCCAAAGGAAACCTCAACGTAAGAAGGACGGCGGCTTCTGGAAACTGGTGGACTGAAAGTGATGCATGGAGAACTTGTCCCGGGCAAAAATAGTATTTCTAAAGACTTGGGGATCAGCAGTAACTTAGTAGGATTAGGACAAGGATAAAAACCCTATTTCAGTAGGACAAGGATAAAAACCCTATCTCAGTAGGACTAGGACAAGGGTGTTATAAAAACCCTTATTTGCTGAATTTTTCAGCATTCAATTCATTCATCCTATTTTTCTATTCAATTCTATTTTTGTTTTATTCGACATTTAGTACTATTCACGTTACTTTCTAACAGAGAAAGCACGGCTCTTGTGAACAACGTTAGATCGTTCAAGCTTTGGTACGATGATGATGTTTATTGTGATCTCCGTTGTACTCATGAGTAGCTAAACTTCTCTGTTAGGGTTATGGAAGCCTTATGAGATACTATCTATTGCTATGAGTTTGTGAATTCTTGATACGTATGCTGCTTATATCATTACACTCTTCATCTTAATTGAATTCTTGTGGTTGCAAACATATAGAATACGCCAGTATAGCATTAACTTGTTCGAAAGAAAAGTTACATGTCTGGAAAAGAGAGAGTGACAAGGAAATAGGCCTTCCAACCCCTGTTTAAAAGTTAGTGCCATAACTGGATTAACCTCTTGGAGAATTCGTACCATTAGTTATACGCTTTAAGCTCGAAAGAGTTAAAGTGAAATAATCCTTGATGGCCGAAAGACACTAGGATTTACCATAGAATACGAAACTCTATAAGCGCATGCATGTCTGAATTCCACATAACTCATAGCCAATAGATACGTAAAACTCATAAGGTGGACATAACCCTAACTTATAATTCTCATTGATTAAATCTTACTATACAAAGCATTCCATTTTTATTTTGTTTACATTAATTCTCTCCATAATTAAAATCCCCCCTTTCCATAGAATTTTTGACCAAAAGTCTACTAATAGTTGCATGCTTAGTGACCGAGTATTCTCTGTGGCATTTGATACCCAACCCAGTTGGGTTCTATATTTGACAATGACCGCTTACACTCTTACGAGAGCTGTAGTTTGAGCATTATCAAATTTTGGCGTCGTTTCTGGGGAATACGGTTGTCAAATAAGTTTGTGATAATTACTAGACCCTTTGGTCAAAGATTCTCGTACTTTACTTTTAGTTGTTGTTTTTGTTTTCTGCAGATTTTTGTTCAGTGTATGCCAAATACTCAAAGTTCGGGACAACCATTATTACCCATAAATCCTGAACCGCAACTTATTGGAAGGATGGATGCACAACGTGACATTGAGAGAAAGGCTTCTCAACAGGAGTAGGATAGACTAGCTGCGTTGGCCACTGCCCAAGTACATCAACAGAATATTGATAACCCTGGGCGGGCAACAAATCCTGACGATGAGGACCTAGGTGATGACGAGCTACTAAACCCTAGGCGTGATGCTGAGGTGGTGACACCTGCAAACAGAAGAGATCGTCAAGCCAGATTTAGTCCTGAACGCCGCGCTATGCAGATGCCTTTCGATGATAATGATGACGACATGGACGGAGCTGGTGCCACAGGAGCTATTATTCCTCTGCCCTTGGCACCTGGAGCCAAGTTCAATATCACCAGCACCATGATTCAGTTGTTGCAGCTAAAGGGCTTATTTGGTGGACTTGCAGGTGATGATCCGAACATGCATCTGATCAACTTTATATCTACATGCAAGTTATTCGACAATCCAGGCGTTGGGCAGAATACAATTCGGCTGGGCTTATTTCCATTGTCTCTATCTGGGGAGGCAACTCTATGGTTGAATGGGCTGACTCCTGATTCTATCAGTAATTGGAGGCAATTGAAAGACGCTTTCCTAGAAATATTCTATCCGCCATCTAAGAGAGCATAATTAAGAGATGAGATAAGCAATTTTCGACAGCTTCCAACTGAAGCTCTCTACAAAACATGGGAGAGGTTCAAGAAGAAGCTTATGAGGTGCACAAATCATCATATGACCAATGTCCACTTGATGGAGATATTATATAGGTCTTTGAATTCGGTGACTAAGCCAGTGGTTGATAATGCTGCACGAGGGTCATTCATGGATCTTACTTTTATTCAGGCAAGTGATATGCTAGATCGTATGACAAAGCAGAGTAGAGCTTGGCATACCAGGGATTCTGAGGTAGCAAGTTCTACTGTATCCATTGGCATGACGGCAGAACAAAGGCGAAGAGAGGAAGAACGTGATCAATATATGGCGCACATAAAAACGCAGATGGATCTTCTTACTAAGCACTTCTTATCAGGGAAGACCGAAAAAGTCAAGGCTGTTGTGTCGCAAGGAAGAGATGAATCTGATTTTGAGGAAGAAGCTAACTACTTGAATAATTAGGAGGGTTTCCGAGGCAATGCCCAAGGAAACCAAGGTAGGAACTATTATGATAAATCTGGATACAAGGACTGCGATCAAGGTAGTTGGAAGAAGAAGACTGACAAGAGTGGTTTGTATGTTCCTCCTGGAAGCCGTGAGGCCGCTGCATCTGGTTCTGGAAAGATGTCCATGGAGGACATGATGGCTAAGCTGTTAAAGGAGTGGAGGAGACCAACATGGGAGTAATAGAGGTGAAGAATGATTTGTATTCAATAAATCAATTGGTTGACTCGCATTCTACTGCAATAAAACAACTAGAGCAGAAATTGAGTGAACTTTCAGCGGCATTCAATCAACGAAAAATTGGCACTTTACCTAGCAACACCGTGCAAAATCCAAGGAATGATGGATCATGTATGGCTATTACTATCAGGAGTGGTAAAGTGTTGGAAAGTTCGTCCAAAGGCAAGCAGGTAGTTGATGATGTAGCGGATAATGTTATTGATGCAGAATGTGAAGAGGCCGAAGAAGCTGAAGAGTGTGTTCATGATTTCACCCCCAGAAGTCTGCAGCCTGAAAAGGTTGATAATCGGAAGCAAGATAAAAAGGAAGTGGTGGAGAAAACGATTCCCCTTCCACCACCACCTTTTCCTCAGATATTGAAGAAGAAAGTTGATGACACCAGGTTTAGTAAATTTATGACTATGTTGAAGCAGCTGACTATTAATGTTCCTTTGGTGGAGGCTCTGGAACAGATGCCTAGGTATGATAAATTCATGAAAGATCTTTTGACAAAGAAGCGGGCAGTAAGCTATGAGCTGGAAGATAATGTTCATCATTGCAGTGTAATTGCTACAGGATCGCTAGCTCAGAAAAAGGCAGATCCTGGTGCTTTCACTATTCCTTGCACGATTGGATCGTTGAATTTTGCTAAGGCGTTGTGCGATTTGGGAGCTAGCATCAATTTGATGCCTCTATCCATTTATAGAAAGTTGGGGTTGGGCGACCCTACACCAACCAATATGTGGCTTGTGATGGCAGATAGGTCGGTAAAACGACCTGTGGGTATCTTTAATGATGTGTTAGTGAAGGTTTCTACCTTTATCTTTCCTGCATACTTTGTTATTTTAGATTGCAAGGTGGATTCTGAAGTTCCCATAATCTTAGGACGCCCTTTCCTCGCAACAGAAAGTGTGCTTATTAATTTGAGAGCTAATGAGCTTTTATTTCGGTTGAATGACGAAGTGGTCCGTTTTGATGTATGCAAAGCAATGAAGCAGCCCAGCGATATGAATGTGTTCTCAGTAGATAATGTTTATTATGAGGATGAGAAAGAATTATCTGTAAAGAAGCAGCTTACTGTTGAGTCACTATCTGATGTGCTGTTGAATTTTGAAGAGGCTGAAGAACATGAAGAAACCGTTTGTGCTCTAACAGGAATAAGGTCCTATTCTCATGCCCCTAAGAAGCTGGACCTTGATCTGAAGAATCAACCTTCACCAATAAGGAAGACTTCCATTGAAGAGCCACCAGTGCTAGAATCGAAAGAGCTCCCCAGTCACCTAAGAGATGCATCATTGGGAAGTGGAAATACACTTCTGGTGAGTGTTGTGGCTGATTTAGGTGAACAGCACATAGAGGCTCTCATCTCTGCTCTAAAGAGGTATAAGAGAGCCATGGGTTGGAAGATTGATGATATAATTGGTATCCCTCCTGGGATATGTATGCACAAGAGTCATCTCAAAGAAGATTGCATGCCTACAAGTAAGTATCAGTGTTATCTGAATCCATTCAGAAAACGAGGCACCATATATCTCAATGAAGTCTAAGTAATCGAGATAACTATGTAGTGCCGCGACAATAAATCAAGCGCTAGATGGGAGGAAACCCATCGTATTTAAATTGTTTTGTTTTACTAGGAGTTTGTTTTTGTAGTCGAGCCACAACCAAAACTAAGGCGCTTGGTGGGAGACAACCCATCGTTCTAATCGTTTTTGTTGTTTTTGAGTAAGTGTAGGTGCAAGACATATAAAGGAGGAGCTTGGTCTCAAATTTTGATTTGAAAGGGAGCAATGTTAAAGGTGGTAAGTGAGTAATGAAGGAGCAAAAGGCTTTCGGTTAGGCATTGCCTATACAAATCTAGGCAATAGACAAGGCAAGGCCTACGTAAATCTAGGCAATGGACAAGGCAAGGCCTATGCTATGGCCTTTGGTCTCTGAATCTAGAATGCCATAGCATAGGCGCCGCCTATGCCAAAGACTTTGGTCCAACAATGCCATAGCATAGGAGCCGCCTATGCCAATGCCTTTGGTCTCTGAATCTACAATGCCACAGCATAGGCGCCGTCTATGCTCAACTAGGTAAAGCATTAGGCGCCGCCTTTGCCTCCCAAATCTCTCAAAACTTTTATTTTTGCTCATCTAACCTTGCAAGATCATCTTCCCAGTTCAACACCAAGTAAGTTCTTTGTTTATATTCCGAAGTTGTTACAATCTTATGCTTATCATGGTATTTTAGATCTTAAAGTGGTGTTGGTGATTAGAATGTGTTGATTTGTATGATACATCTAGTTGAGTGAAAGAATACGTATGGGTATTATGGACTTAGTATCGACTTGTATTTGATTTTTATACACTGTCCTCTTTTTGAGAAATCGAAATGGTGAAGCTAATTGCATACTCTTCAAAGTTGAATGCTTGAATGTTTGAATGACTCGCTCATCGAGATAAAGATCATGATTGAATACAAGCATGAGATGTTGTGATTATTTCTATGCCATAACTTGATACGATCTCTATGTAGTAGTATTGTTCAAAAGGTGCATTAATCCACACATGAAAGTATAGTCAAGATTACATGAAATAGAGTTGGAAAGGATAGTAAGATGACATGAAAGTATGACTGTGCTAAATATATTGTTGGAACATATCCCCTAAATGTATGTCGATGAAGTCTGAGTAATCGACATCATTCACTTAATTAGTTTGTGTCAACAAATTAAGTGTGGGGTGGTGCCACTATTCTCTGTTTGTCGATTGAATCTTCCGAGATAAAGCTAACATGATTCTATTAGGATCTCAGGTAGAATGGCCTCAAAAGGACGACAAGGAAAACCAAAAGCGCCCACCTCACAGAAAGGTAAGAAAAGAGGAAGAAAAGAGCAAGCTGAATCCTCCTCGCTACAAATACCTCGACGCACTTTTGGTATCAAGTGGGGTACAATTTGAGGAAACTCTAAGGATGACGACTCTGATGATGATTCCGATGCAGGGGGTATGACCCCAGACATAGAGAATGAGTCCGACTAATCAGGTTCTTCTTATTTATTTTCCACTGAGGGCAGTGTGTCCCGTCTAAGTGTGGGGTGCTGGTATTTGTATGCTGTATTTCTTTGCTTACCTGCATTTATTCATGTTCATTTGTTTGATTTTTAGTAGTAGTTAAATTTTTTTCGAAGTTCAATTTTTTCAAAATTTTTAAATTTTTTTGAATTTTTTTTCTCTTTAAGGTTTTTTTTTAGATTTTGCATAAAGTGCATGAAATTGTTCTGATAGGCGGCATGGTATTATAACAAGAGTTTATGCTAAAATCATTACTATTGAGACGTTTAGGCTCTAAATGTGACTTATTATGTGATAATTGTGTGGGTCAATTCCTTCATCTGTTGGGTCAAGAGTCTATACTACTCCCAAAAAAGTCGACCATGTGCCTTGTGTGTATGAGGCATTAGTATATTCTGTGTTTGTGGTTGATGCTAGAACTTGACCGGTGTGTGTCTAAAGCGAAATAAAGAGTGTGAGTTTAGGAGATGATTTAGGCATTTCTTTGGCAACCTGTGATTGTTTACCTTCGTTTTACCTACCCGTGGATATTATCCTAGTCAACCCCTTTGAGCCTTTAAGCCATTTTCTTTGACAAGCCTCATATGTAGCCTAATCCATTTTTTTCAAGACCATAATTTGATTCAAATTCCTAAGCGCTTTAAATTATAAAGTCATATGACAAAATAAGAGGAAATTGGGTAAGAGTGATGCCTTAGAGTTTATTGGTGCTTGAATTTGTTATGAAAAAGAGTGGCTATCATAGAGGTGTGCTATAGAAAAGAAAAGAAAAAGAAATAGAAAAACAAAAAGATACATTGTGTTTATGATTAAATAAAAAGATAGTTAAGTTTCAATGGCAAAATAGGTGAAAAGGGGTGATAGATGAAACAAAGGTAGCAGGGTTGATTAAAAGAGAGTGTTAATGGCATAATGTGATGTATTAAAGCGCTTAGGAACATAGTTACTATTTCTGGCCAAAATAGTCCTACCCGTCCCTTAGCCAATATTACAACCTGTAAAAAGACCTATTTGATCCTAAACTTAGCATTCTGATATTAGTAGAGCATTACACTAAGGGCAAGCCTATGGTCATCAGTTGCAGCATATGAATTCTTTGTGAGAGTGAGAGCAAGGAAAATCTTATACCCATGTTTCAAAAAAATGCAATACTTGTGAGTGATTATGGGTAACATCTTATGTGAGACACACATGGTTGATGAGTTTTGGGTAGCTCTGTATGATTCTTTGTGCCTTAACTTGTGGATACGAATTAACCATTATCACGAGTCTATGTTAGAGGTTAAATTGTTTCTAGTAGTGATCAGAAAACTACTCTTTGTTAATAATTATCGTGCCTGTCTTGATGAATATTTTGTGCTGTTACTGTGAAACCCTAAGTAGATGTTTATATGGACATGATATTTTGTTCGAGGACAAACAAAGCTTTAAGTGTGGGGTGTTGATGTTAGGCATATTTACACGCCTAAAGCACCTTAATTTACCCACATTTTAGCTAAGTTTTGAGGACAAAATATATAATTCCTGCACTTTTAGTCCTTTTTCCTGTAAGTGAGCTAACAAACGTGATTAGCAAGTTTTCAGGTATAAATGATGAAGATTTAAGCATTTTATGGACTGTTGGACGCCAAAGGAAACCTCAACGTAAGAAGGACGGAGTCTTCTGGAAACTGGTGGACTGAAAGTGATGCATGGAGAACTTGTCTCAGGTAAAAAACAGTATTTCTAAAGACTTAGGGATCAACAGTAACTTAGTAGGATTAGGACAAGGATAAAAATCCTATTTCGGTAGGACAAGGATAAAAACCCTATCTCAGTAGGACTAGGACAAGGGTGTTATAAAAACCCTTATTTGCTGAATTTTTCAGCATTCAATTCATTCATCCTATTTTTCTATTCAATTCTATTTTTCTTTTACTAGACATTTAGTACTATTCATGTTACTTTCTGACAGAGAAAGCACGGCTCTTGTGAACAACGTGAGATCGTTCAAGCTTTGGTACGATGATGATGTTTATTGTGATCTCCGTTGCACTCATGAGTAGCTAAACTTCTCTGTTAGGGCTATGGCAGCCTTATGAGATACTATCTATTGCTATGAGTTTGTGAATTCTTGATACGTATGCTGCTTATATCATTACTCTCTTCATCTTAATTGAATTCTTGTGGTTGCAAACATATAGAATACGCCAGTATAGCATTAACTTGTTCGAAGGAAAAGTTATATGTCTGGAAAAGAGAGAGTGACAAGGAAATAGGGCTACCAACCCCTGTTTAAAAGTTAGTGCCGTAACTAGATTAACCTCTTGGAGAATTTGTACCATTAGTTATACGCTTTAAGCTCGAAAGAGTTAAAGTGAAATAATCCTTGATGGTCGAAAGACACTAGGATTTACCATAGAATACGAAACTCTATAAGCGCATGCATGTCTGAATTCCGCATAACTCATAGCCAATAGATACGTAAAACTCATAAGGTGGACATAACCCTAACTTATAATTCTCATTGGTTAAATCTTACTATACAAAGCATTCCGTTTTTATTTTGTTTACATTAATTCTCGCCATAATTCAAATCCCCCCTTTCCATAGAATTTTCGACCAAAAGTCTACTAATAGTTGCATACTTAGTGACCGAGTATTCCCTATGGGATTCGACACCCAACCCATTTGGGTTCTATATTTGACAACGACCACTTACACTCTTACGAGAGCTGTAGTTTGAGCGTTATCAGTGGTTGACATCAGTTCCTACTAACTCTAACTCTATCGATTAATGCTCGATGATCTTTCTCCTCATGTCTAGCCCTTTATTTAGCACATCGTTCTAGTGATTACTTTGTATTTTCTTTAGATGTTAATTGAATAGTAGTTTGCTCGGCAGTTTCTTAAATACCATGCAGAGGTAGCTGATTCAATGCTGGTCATCACGAACCCTTTCAGTCTGGGCTCCGTGCTCATACTCATTTTCTATTTCTATCTTACAATTTGGTCGTAATGTAAGTTCAAGATTAGGATCAAATAGAATTAGGGAATTTCCTTGACTCCGAGTATTGAGCATACACCAGTGTGTTTCAGTAGAAAATCGAAAATCAATAAATGAAACTAATAACTTCAGCAACCTCAATCAATCAAACTGTTACCATATTCCCCATCAATGGTGCCCAAAATTGATCTCCCCCAAATTACAGCTCCAAAAAAGTATAAAGCAGTCTCTTATCAAATATAAAATCAAACCAGGTTAGGATCGATCCGATGAGGAATATGTCAGAAATTTGTCATGAACTTGCTGATGTAATTGGAAATTATAGAAAGTAAATGTTTTTTTTTGTAAAAGTAAGAGTAAATTACAATGCTGGTTAATTAGGATTGTTATTAATATGAAAGGACAATAAATTGTGTTCCCCCTAATTTTGTAACTCCACAAACTTTTCATAATCGTCAGACTATCACGGTGCATTGCTTGAAAAATCTAATATGTTATATATAACCTAATGATCTCACAACCTTGAGTTGGGTAAATTTTACTCATCTCCTCTCGGTTTCATGGTGTCGTATTACTAACCATTATTCTTAATCTCAGATTAACTATCTCTTCTTAGTCTAAAGTTAATTAGATGAATGTTGATAGCTTCAAATTACTAATGTGATTTCTATTTCCTAATCTCTACCTCTCTCTCAAGAAAGTATTGAATACAGGTGAATTCCAAATGCTGAGAATCATCAAACAAGTTATCAAAATAAAAGAAATCCCAATACATGAAAGAACACCAATCTATAATGACTTCGTACTAAACTTCTTTGTTAATCTATCAGGGTTCCCACAGCCCTAGTTATGGGCTTTAGTTGCTTATGATTGTAAAAACAAACATAGATTTTGTGAATGAAAGAATACGAGTGAACTTACAAAGAATAATAATGAAAACTCAAAATCTCAAATTGATTGTAAACCCTAAAACCAATAATAATTCAAAGATCAATAATGTATCTCAAAAATCCAAACAATGTAAAAAGTCTATAAAGGGCGTAAACTAATAATAAAACATCCAAAGGGTATTTATAGATACATCAGAAAACCTATCCTAAAAATATTGGAAGATTGAGTCGACACTAACCCACGGGGGATCTTATAGGTCGAAGGTTGTACCTAGGGGTGTAAGTAAGCTCGTGCAAATCTTAGAAATCTTTAGACCACACTACCCCTACCTATAAAGGCAACCTATAGTCTGTAAGTTGAACCTATGCTTCGTAGGTAGGCTTTGTGGGAATTGAAATCAATCAGAAACTTTCAGAATCTTCAGAGCCTCTATCTACTTAGACACCTATGGGCTTGTAGTTACTACCTATGAGCCGTGGGTTGGATCATAGGTAGCCTCCCAGCTACTCTTTATTCTTTTTTTCTCATTCTTGGCCTTAAACTTTGTTTTCCTACAAAAATTAACACAAAAGAACATCGCACCTAACAAGAGTACCTAAGTACTTGCACAATTTCCTTCTTGTAAGCATCAAAAGTTCCATAAAACCATGGCATATCATCTACATACGAATCTCCGTGACTCTACCAAACACTCTATTCTTACATGATGAGACCAAGCAATCTGGCTGCTCTGATACTAATTTGTCACGACCCAAAAACTAAGCACATAATGGAACTTATTGTGGCTAAGTCTTGACAAGTAAGACTATCATCCCAACAATATGTAATAGTAAATCATAACTAAAATCCCAATGCAAGACTTCTACAGGAAAGTTGAGCCACACATGTACAATTATAGAAAAAGTTTAAAAATTAATAATAATACAACACACCAAAACCTGGTTTCATAGGTAAGAACAATCTAATATAACTCAAACTTTGAAAATACGACTGAAAACTCAATAAACTAAAGTCTGTCTTTGAATACAAAATAAGACATAAACTGGATAGGAATAGGTCTAAGGTCGACTCTGAAGGTTTAGAGCTGCTAATACCTCGAACTGTCAAAGATCACTGCATGAACAAGATGTTGTGCGGAACACTCATACCTAGATCTACACTAAAAGAGCACAATAGGGATGAGTACAATCCACATGTACTCAGTAAGTATCATAGGATGACTGAGCAAAGTAAAAAATAAGATACATAATTACATACTTTGAGTATGCCACCTACAATCAGAAAATGACCCAAATAGTAGCTCATACTATTTCTACTAATAGTTATAAATACAACACATGATAAAAATACAGGTACATAAAAGAAATAGAATAGATATGCACCAAATTAAGCATAAAAGTACAACACTAGAGATGCATAATATATGTAATTCAATGATGATAATGATCATATGATATGATTGAGGTTATCACATAAACTTTGTATACACCTACTAAGCCTCAACGCTTCTAGGTAGGACCCATGGAGGGTTCACAACCCATATATTATCTCAATACTCAATCCCAATCTTAATATCCATATCTTCCCTCCGACTAATAGTCTTTGATAGAAGGTTCTGTAAAAATGTCTCATTTTTTTCAAAATTAGTGTTTTAACAAAGGTACTAATATCTCATGAATGTATTTATGATATTATAATGTAATGCTCATAACCAAACTAGTATGGGGATCGTAAAATTCATTTAATGCATATACACGTGAGCTTAGAATCCACTTAATATGTTAACCAACCATGATTTTTATACAAGGAATGTACCATTAGGGTGAACAATTCAAGTAAAAACAACAACAATAACAAACCCAGTATATTCCTACATAGTGGGGTCTGGGGGGGGGTTAAGATGTACGCAGTTCATACCACTACTTTTGAAGAAGTAGCAAGGCTTTTTTCGATAGACCCCCGACTCAAGATAAGGAATAGTAATCAAATTCATACAAAACGCATAGAACAAGATGGCAAGATATAAATATAAAACCTACAGGGAATAGTAAATAAAAAATAGTAAGCGATCGTAATACAACATACAACAAGCTATCATAACAAGAATAATACACCCACCAAGTAATGCCTACCCTACCTACCCAAATTGGCACTAGCCGTCAATCCTAATACGCGTCCTCCAGATCTTCCTTTCTATGGTTATGTCCTTCATAAGCTGTAATTGCTCTATGTCCTGCCTAATCACCCCTCTCCAGTAATTCTTTAGCCTACCCCTGCCTCGCTTGAAACCATCCAAAGCAAGCTGCTCATACCTACGAACTGGTGCATCTGTTCCCCTCCTCATCATGTGTCTGGACCACCTCAAACGGACTTCCTGCAACTTTTTCTCCACCAAAGCACTCCAACCTTCTCCCGAATAGTCTCATTCTGAACTCTATCACCTCTAGTAATCCCACACATCCAGCGTAACATCTGCATTTTTGCCACCTTTAAAGTTTGAATGTGAGAGTTCTTGATTGTCCAGCACTCCGCTCTATACAACATGGATGGACGGACTGCCACCCTATAAAAATTTCCTTTAAGCTTAGGCGTCACTTTCTTATCACACAACATCCCCGAGGCGAGCCTCCACTTCATCCATCCCTTTCTTAATACGATGGTAGACGTCCTTGTCAATCTCACCATTCCCTTGAATCATGGACCCGAGATACATGAAACTATCCCTCTTACACAACACCTGAGAATCCAACCTCACTACCACCTCTTCATCCTCCCTCGAGCCATTAAACTTATATTTTAAATTTTCAGTCTTGCTCCAACTCAACCTGAACCCTTTAGACTCAAGAGTCTGCCTCTACACTTCTAGCTTATCATTTACACCCCCCGAGTCTCATCAATCAAAACCACATTATCTATAAAAAGCATACACCATGGCACCTCTCCTTGGATACACCATGTCAACACATCCATCACCAAAGCAAACAAAAAATGGGCTAAGAGTAGATCTTTGATGTAACCCTATCAAGACAGGGAAATGTTTTGAATCGTCATCCACTGTCCTCACTTGGGTCTTAGATCCACCATACATGTCCTTGATTTCTCGAATATATTCCACTGGGACCCCACTTACCTCCAAGCATCTCCAAATAACTTTCCTAGGAACTTTATCGTATGCCTTCTCTAAGTCAATAAACACCATGTGCAGGTCCTTCTTCCTTTCCCTATACTGTTCGACCAGTCTCTACACCAGGTGAATTACTTCCGTCGTTGAGCTCCCGAGCATAAATCTAAACTGGTTTTCTGAAATAGACACTATCCTCCTCAACCTCAATTCGACCACTCTCTCCCAAATCTTCATAGTATGACTCAATAGCTTAATACCCTTATAGTTATTGCAACTCTGAATGTCACCCTTATTCTTATACAGAGGGATCATAGTACTTTATTTACAAGACTTGGGTATTTTTGCCAACTTTAAAATGCCATTAAACAAATCAGTCAACCACCTTAAACCACCTCGCCAGAAAACTTCCAAAAATCCACGGGAATTTCATCAAGCCGCGTCACACTACCCCTTCGCATCCGGAGAACGGCCTCTCTGACCTCCTCCACCTTAAAATATCTACAATAACTAAAATCACGACACTCCTCTGATTGCTCCAGCTCCCCTAATGTAATAACTCTATGTCCTTCATCATTCAAGAGCCTATGAAAATACGACTACTATCTTTTCTTAATGTGACCATCCTCCATCAACACTCTACCATCCTCCCCCTTAATGAACTTCAACTGGTAGAGGTCCTGACCCTTCTTCTCCCTAGACTTAGCCAACCTAAACAACCTCTTTTCCCCTCTTTTCTCCTCTAACCCTATATACAGGCTCTCAAACGCAACCTTCTTAGCCGTCATAACTGCTAGCTTAGCCTCCTTTCTCGCTAACTTGTACTTTTCCCTATTTACCTGCTTCTCTTCTTCATCCTTGCTCTTAACCAACTTAGTATATGCCTCCTTCTTAGTCTCAAATTTCTTCTTAACTTCTTCATTCCACCACCAATCCTCCTGATTTTAGGTATTTCTAACATGGACAATTCAAGTAAGACATCATTAATTTCACAATAATCCTAATTTAGGTATTTCTAACATAAAGAAAGTAGCCAAATGCATACACAAAGCCCATAATATCAAATAAGGCCCACCATAGGCCAGACGCAGTGAATATCAACTCAAATCACCAACAATAACTATATAATCCCTTAGATGGGCACACAATAGTTATAATATTATTTCCAGGATCATTACCTATAAGCATATCATGTCTTTAGATAAATATTAACTACCCAAATTAGTTTAAAGAAAGTTAAGCCATAACCTACACTGTAAACAAAAAATCTAAGCATTAAGTCCTTTAATGTGGAGCTTTCTTCTCTTGAATGGTTGATATCGCCTAAACTACACTCTTCAAGAAGATACAATGCAGTCGCTATCAAATTATAGTAACGTAACTAGGTTGGGATTGATCTCACATATCAAATTATAGTAACGTAGCTATGTTGGGGTCAATCCCACTATCAATGCTTTTGGATGTAAACTTTTTGAGATGAACACTAGGACTGTGTTCCACGCTTACAAACTCTGAAGGTTTCTCATGCTCAATTCGACTATCTCACTACCACACATGCAGAATCTGACAAGCTACGTATTAGAAATTATCTTGTGAACGTGTTGATAAATATCGCCCTTCAACTTATGAGTCTCAGGGTGTCACCTTACTAACCCATGTCCTTGATGTAAATTTAACTATCAACTTTTAGGTATTAAGTACTTAGATGAGGGTTGATAGTCTTTAATCACTATTATAATCTTTTATTCCCGATCTCAATCTCTTTTGTAAAGACAATCTTGAATACAGGCAGGTTCTTTGAGTTGGCTATAGCTAAGAAAGAAATTAAACTGAAGAAGATCATAATGAAAGTACAAAGAATGATCTAGAGAAACCTTACACTTTATTATTCTGCTAGGGTTCCTACAACCCTAGCTAAGGGATTAACCCACTCATAGTTGCAAGATATGCCATGGAATTCAATAAATAAAGCATAGAAGTAATCTGGTAACAATGAAGAGTAAAACCTAAAGTCTCAAATCAATTAATCAACCAAAAACCAAGAACAATAGATTCCAAGATCAAAAGTCAATCTTAGAATCAAATATATGTTTGTGAATAGTGTAAGTGTGTAAAATCCTCTCTAAAACCTAAAAGACATCATAGAGTAATTTGTATATTACATAAAACTCCTAAAAATTCAAACCAAAGTGAATCGGAAAACTTGGGTAGGCTGCCACTTTACCCAGCTAAGTGGACATCGTAAATGGCACTAACTCCAGTTAAGTGACCATTGTACGTGACATAAGCTTCAAAAATCTTTAGCTTCTCTGAACCTTTGAGCACTGATACATACCCCGGGTATGTGACCATCGTAAGTGCACTTACCCCAGGTAATTGACCTATCATAAATGTAAGTCAAAATTTCATCTTTCAAATTCTCTAAACTTAGACAATCTACAACTTATGCCACCCCACTTAATCCATGTTGGCAGCATTGTAAGTGCCCTATTCTGTAGTCTTGACTTTTATCCTTTATTTTAAGCTCCAAAACTAACACAATCCGAGACTACCCCTAGTCATAACACGATGCTTAGAACCACAAGTGATTCCAAGCTAACCAATGAACTCACATAATACTTTAGCAACTGATTTAGAATGTATATAATATCTAAATTTATTGTGTGGAAAAATAATCATGAGAAAATCCGAATAAGTATAAAACTGATAAAGTTTACAACATGATAAGACTCAAAAAAGAACTTAGATTACATATCCTGACTCTGATTGACTATCTATGAAGTTCCTACTATACTGACTATAGAGAACTAGGACATGCCTCCAACTACCACTAATCAATACATATAGATAATCAAAATATAGCACATAAAATGCAATGGACTGGAATCCCTAAAATAAGGGAACTCATTACCTGCTGGCTGAATGGTGAGAACTGTCTGATCTTGATATGGGACTACGTCTTGTACCTATATTATGAAGAAATATAGCCACAAACACATATATGTGGTTATTACATTGGAATGTATTGAGTATATGGAGACATACACTAAATCATTGCAATATTCAAAACATGATTTAAAATTGAGAACCATAAGTTATTTGCTGAAACATACATTTAAAACATGGCTATACTTGAAAACTATAAGTCATAGTGAGATTTATAAACCAAAATTCAAAAATAATTCTGTCTATTGAGAAACGGTAGAAACATAAATACTGTATGTAAAGATAAACATGTTGTAAAACTGAACTGAGGATTGTGTATGGATACTGAGCATGAAAACATGAACATATAAAACTGAGAATGCAACACCTAATAAATGATGTAGTGAAATGATATGAATTTCTAATAATTGAAATAATCTATGAAACTGACTGAATAAATACTGAAATCTATCTACTTGGTTAAGCAAACCTGAACTGAGATAAACTAAAATAGTGGGAGCTATCATGTAATCGACATAAATCATGTGAGCTATCATGGAGTCCAACGTCTGACCTATATTGAGAAGGTTTGTTCTATCCTTGCCATCAAAGTAGAACCTAAATTGGAGTAATCACTAAACTAAGCCCATATTGGGCAAAGGGAAACACTCTCTGGCGAGGCCCTAAAACCTAAGGTGGCACGTAGTTTAGGGAAGTACGATGCGCTGAACCTATACTTCTCACTCACTGCTAAATCCTACTCCCAACTGAAAGAAACTAAAATACTAACTGTTGCATGTACTTAAATTGGTAAGGTAAGCTCAAGTCATGGTATTTTAATAAGAACATGGATACATAAAGAGTTTGAAGTAATCATAAACATGTAACGGATAGTGCTTAACATGATCATAACAAGATAAGTTCAATAGTAAAGTCATGAGTTGACTGACTCATCACTTGAAAGTCTGAATAAAAAGTAAACATGTAGGTATTGGGTGTTCATAACTTGCCAGTACTAAATGATTACAAAATGTCAATTACAACACTTAAAATAGTGATGTAAAATCATAATTCAAACACCCAAAACATGAGATATTTAGATAGTCTGATAAGTTTAATGAATGTAAACATGGGAATGAGTTAACCTTGGGAAAATATCATGTTTATACAGTTTAATGCATAATTTGAGAATTTTGACATGATGTTAACTGAACATGACCTAGGGTTTTGGAACTTCAAGCATGTAGAAACATGATTCAAATGGGATAAAACTATTAGCATAACTTGAATCCAAAATAAGACATGAATGAATTTCACAATTTACATGGAAGATGTTCATGAATTAGAGTAAAATCCATACTTGAACCAAAAGAGAGTTTTTGGGCTCAATGGGTGAAAGGAACCCATTGATGAATACCCAACATACCTCAATGGTCTTGAAACCTTGAACTCTTGGATTCTTGGAAAGGGGGGCTTGAATTCTTCGTTCTTGGGAAGGGGGAGGGTTTCTACTTGATTTATTTTGACGATAATGGGAAAATAATGTCCTTTTGGGGCTTTAATCCATCACTTGGGTACTGAGGGCAAGGGAAAATATTAAAATTCCCCTTAGGATGTTACTTATGGATGTAGGAAACATATCCTCTGCATCACAGAGGCTAACATGGGACCTAAGGTATGCATCGCGGAGCTATAGCGGACCCTTACTATTTCTCACAAAAATGGTCATAACTTTTCGCTCGGGTATTGGATTAAGGCAAAATTGGTATCATTGGAAAACTAATTAATTATATATAATTTGGTGAGTCTTGAGATGCAAAATTACACATATGCCAAAATTATACAGGTTCAAAGTTGACCCTTGTAGAATCAAATACCAAAATTTGACCTGATAAAAAACTCTTAACTCAACTTTGCTCGAAGTGATTATATGAATATTTTTCACCTCAAAAGCATTCTTAACCCTAGTATAATGATCATGAAACATATATTCAAACATAAATTATGGGATTATAATTTACATACGTAGAAACGACATTTTGATTTCTAACTCACAATATGGGTGTTACATTATCTCCCTCATGGAATCATTCATCCTCGAAAAATGGATAGGAAATTGTTGAAGTTTTATAAGTATGGAATGATGTACACATGACATGTCTGGAAATGAATGATATAGCTCAGCTGAAATATTATAACTTTATCATGAAACTGATTTCTGAGCTAAGTTGACTTTATTGACTATAAGGAGATGATTCATACTGAGAGTTTAGAACTCACTTGAAATGTTCATGATACATTCATACATGTAGAACTGCAAAGTGATAACTGATGTAATAAAATTCAAAGAGTTAATAAGGATTGGATTAATTATGTAACTTCTCATTAGGGATTGTCCCTCAACAAAACTCGTATAGAAATTAAAATGGCATTACCAAATACATTATGTAAGCACGAATCATGAGATAATGAGACCAAGGTCGTAGAAGGGGTATCACAATGTCTGAGCTGGAATACTTGGTAAACTAAGATCATGCATTGAACATTTTTGAACTGTGTCATAACTAAATAGCAGAATCTGAAACATGATGCATGAAATAAATTAGATTCACAACTTACATGTATGCGAACAAATTACCTCATGGAATATTCATATTCATGAAACTTTGGATAGTAAGACTAGATGGAAAGATGGAAAACCATAGGAACTTGTCTGTCTGACTGCTACACTGAGTTGCTGGCTATACGGACTAGATTTTACTGAAAGTTTAAACTCAACTAGAGTATTTCTTCAACACTCTTTCTAAGAAGTTCTAATAATATTAGGGAGAAAATAATCTTGGATATGATCTGAATAAGATATCTGAGTATGGAATCTTAATATAGCTATAACTTAGTAATATGGAACACAAGCCTATGAAACATATGCTTCGATAGAATTACTAGCCCTTAGGCAATGCGGCTGCCCAATTACTACTTAGCCTCTCTCCTTAAACACTCACATGGGTACGTATAACTACTCTAGCTAATGCTTGAGTTGAGCTGCATACTCTCACCATGTTCAAGCCTGACTCGAAATCATAAGGTACTGCACATAACACCATAATACTAGTCCGAACCATGAATTCAACACCCCATGGATTTTTATAAATTCTTATCTCAAGAATAATCTTCTTACCACTTCAACAACTAAATTCTACCTCTTCCTAGGAATTCACTAGCGCATAATGCACCCATACACTTATATACTAACATGACATTCTAGCCTATCTTTATAACCACATATGAACTTCTAGGCAAATTACCCATAAAGGCATCTTTCTCATATTCTCTAAACCTCTATCAATAACAACTTTCTTGCACTATTCTTAATAAAACACACATGGAATTCTCAACTAACGATGACATATACCAAAAGCTTTGCCTCAATATTCATTCAAACTTATAACCTTAGATAAAACAAGCATACAATAATCTTTCCCCAACATGAAACATTCACTCTCTCCCATCTAAATAATTGTTCAAAACAACCATCATTTCATAAGGAGAGGTCACTAAATAGTTAGAACATACAGACCTAAAGCATAAACGATTACTTTACATAACTTTAACACATAACTGAGGCCTGAGGGATAGAGTATCAAAAGCATGAATTCATTAAAGAGATTAAAACTAAGGGCATACATGTCATAATCTGAATTTCACTGGTCATTAAGGGTGTACCATAAGTATATGGAAATGAACATTCTATAAAGCATGAGTACATGAGTCATGAGATGCATGATCTAATTTTGGAGATCATAAAATCATGGAGTATGATTTGTACTGCTGAGTGAACTGAAACTCCTTATACTAGGAACTAGAAGCGCAAATGATTCTCTATGATGTGGATGAACACAAACTATGATCATGAAGATGATGTGTAAGGAATGAGTAGATGTCATGATGACTGAAGTACAAAATTTTGCACTAATATAAGAATGGGTCGGGTATCTTCCTCCCCTAATGATGTTCTACAATACACTATTATCACTACTAGAATCTGAGTGCCTAACTTGGTTCCTTGTTCTATCATTTCCCTCTTAGATTTATGTGATCATTCTAAGTCTGTGGATCCCTTTAATAAACTCTAAACTAAATGAAAACCACTGTAATCTAGAGTCCAATATATAACAATACACAAAAAAAACTCACTCTAAAAGACTATATCTTAAAGTGTAAGACCCGCTGCTAGTACTTTCTTCTGAGATACAACTCTTAGCTTTATATAGCCCCAATAGTCATCATATAATTACTTAAACACTTATAACTTAGAATCTTTGGGAGTATCACTATACCCTGAGTTCACACCATCTGGAATTTTTACTCTTCTTTCTATTAGCTTAATCATCCAAGATTCAAACTTTGATTCTAACTTCCCAAACTCTTAATGAACTATATTAACTTCATTCTTAAGCATTCCCTTAATATATAATATCCTTGACTTTCTTTGGCTTCGGCAATCATCATCCCATACTTACACCTTTCTCGATAACATACTTGCCTCATTAAACATATAATCTGCCACTTTTCCCTCATAGCATACTATTATCGCATCTCTAAACTTATATTTTTTCCAAAACCATGAGAATTACAATTAAACAAAAATACCCAACATCAACAACCTATAACCCATAACTTAGTTGGTAAGAACATCACATACTACATAACTAGACTCATTCTCACTTAGCAACTCAATGGTACTATCTAAGCACACATACTTTAAAAACTTAGAAATAATACAATCCCATATCACTTTGGGCACACCTCTAAATCACACCTATATTATCATACTTAATTTTGAATAAAAACTTTAAATTCTTGCATACACTGCTTCAAGCCTACTAGTCCACATTTCATACAACTAGCCCCATGGATACATAATCTGCTAAATCCAGATAAATATTTTCCCCACTTTATTACTGTTAAAACTTCTAGATTCATGCTTTTAACTCTAGGTCATATGCTGTCATAGGATTTTGAGAAAGGATTTGAAATCACATTTGACTTTGGCTTAGTGCATGATTTTTCATGATCATGAATGAAATCTTTCATACGTTGGAACATAAAGGCACTGGTGGGATACTTTTTGAGCCAACAAGCAACCTCATAATTTTCTGCGAGGACCGTTTGAGAAAACTCTATCAATAGGAACTTAAGCTTCAATATTTCTCTTACCTTGAAAATAAGGTAGAGTTGACATGAGTGGAGCAAGATGACAATCAACATAAGTTTCTTAGAGAACCTTCATACAGCACGATATGAGACATGAAAGAAGGAAAACATTTCTTAAATGCCATGTATCCTCTCGAATAAAAGTACAGATGTCTTTGTACCATTCTGCAAGACTCTACTAGACACGACTCCTAGGATACTCAAACCTTGTCCTTTGATACATAGTTTGTCATGACCCGAGGCTGCTTCCTAGTCGTAACACGATGCTTAGAACCAAAAGTGATTCCTAGCTAACCCATGAACTGACATATACTTAGGAAACTGATTTACAATGTATATAATAGCTAAATTTATTGTTCAAAAACATAATCATGAGATAATCTAAATAAATATAAGACTGATAACATTTAAAACATAATAAGACTGAAGAAAGAACTTGGATTACATATCATAACTCTGACTAACTATTTATGAAGCCTCTACTATACTGACTATAGATAGTTGGGACATGCCTCCAACTTCCACTAATTTATACATATGGATAATCAAAATACTAAACATGAACTACAATAGATTGGAGTCCTTAAAATAAGGAAGCTCATCACCTACTGGCTGAATGTTGAGAACTGTCTGACCTTAATATGTGGATTACATCTGCTACCTACATTATGAAGGAATAAAGCCACAAATAAATATATATGGTTAGTACGTTGGAGTATACTGAGTATATAGTAACATGCACTAAATTATGGAAATATTTAAAACATGCTTTAAAACTAAGGACCATAAGTGATTTTCTAAAACATACATTTAAAACATGGCTATACGTGAAAACTATAAGTCATAGTGAGATATATAAATCATTAGCTTAAAAAATCCTGTAAACTGGGAAGCGGTAGAAATATAAATACTTTATGTAAATCTTATGTAAAGTCGAACAAGCTGTATAATTGAACTGCGGATCATGTATGAATACTAGTATGAAAACATGAACATGTAAAACTGAGAATGAAAGACCAAGTAAACCATGTACTTAAATAATATGAATAACTTAGACCGTATTAGTAAAGGGGAAACACTCTCTAGCAAGGCCCCTAAACCTACGGTGGCATGTAGTTTTAGGGGATGTAGGACACGTTGAATCCATAATTCCACTATGTGCAAAATCCTACTCCTAACTGAAAGACAGTAAAATACTAACTGTTGTATAGACTGAAATTGATAAGATAAGCTCAGGTCATGGTTTTTAATTGAAAATATTAGTGCATACAGTGTCCAAAGTAATCATAAACATATACAATGATAGTGCTTAACATGATCATAACAAGCTGAGTTTAACAATATGAGTTGACTGACTCATTACTTGAAAAGTCTGAAACGTAAGTAAACATGTTTGTATCGGGTCTTATTAACCTGCCAGTACTGAATAATTACAAAACATCGATTATAACACTTGAAATAGTGACATAAAGTTATAATTCAAAGATCTAAAACATTAGATATTTAAATAGTCTTATAAATTTCATGAATGTAAACATGGGAATGAGTTAACCTTGGAAAAATATCATGTTTATACAGTTTAAAGCATAATTTGAGAATTTTGACATGATATTAATTGAACTTGACCAAGGTTTTAGAACTTCAAGCATGTAGGAACATGATTCACATGGGATAAAACTATTAGCATAACTTGAATGCAAAATAAGAAATGGATGAATTTCATAATATACATGGAAGATGTTCATGAATTAGAGTAAAATCCATACTTGAACCAAACAGAGAGTTTTTGGGCTCAATGGGTGTAAGGAACCCATTGATGAATACCCACACTCCTCAATGGTTAGATTCTTGAAGAATGCTTGAACTTAAAAGCTTTAAATCTTGGATTATTGGTAAGGGAGGCTTGAATTCTTCATTCTTGGAAAGGGGGAGGGTTTCTACATGAGTTATTTCAATTTTAATGGGAAAATAATGCCCTTTTAGGGCTTTAATCCGTCACTTGGGTGCTTGGAGGCAAAGGGAAAAGACTAAAACGGCCCTTAGGATGTTACTTATGGATGCAGGAAACATATCCTCCATGTCATAGAGGATAAAATGAGGCGTAAGGTCTACGATGTAGAGTTATCACTGACCCTTACTGTTTTCACGAAAATGGTCATAACTTTTTGCTCTAGTATCAGATAATGGCAAAATTGGTATAGTTGGAAATAAAATTTAATTATTTATAATTTGGTGGGTATCGAGATGAAAAATTCTGCATATGCCAAAAGTTATACACCTTTAAAGTTGACCCTAGTAGAATCGAATACCAAAATTTAACCGAATCAAAGACTCTTAACTCAACTTTGCTCTTAGTGATTCCTATGAACATTTTCACCTAAAAAGCACTATTAACACTAGGATAATGATCATGACACATATATTCAAATATAAATCATGGAATTAGATTTTATATATGTTGACAGTTCAATTTCTAGCTCAAAACTATGGGGTGTCACAAAAACCTAGTTTCCTGCAAAACACAACCCAACACAAAAGAACATCATATCTACCTAAGCGAGCCTAAGGACTTGCATATTTTTTTGTTTTAAGCATATAAAGTTCCATGAAACCATGTCACATCAACACCTCAACTTAGAATGTTTGCATGTCCTCAGGCAACAAAAACACAACTAAACACAACAATGATGCCTAACCAAGAGAAACCTAAGATGGCTATTGCAATCAATCTCAAATTTATCTCAAAAAAATTATCCTCTCATGTTTCAACTTTTCAAAACCAACTGTGTGAATTAATGCAGCCCAACAATGTGATGCAAGGGAATCAATTTATGACATTAGACTAGGAACATATAATCAAGCATATATACAAATTACACTACTCAAATAGATAAGTAGCTAGAAACACAATCCAGACACCCTCACAACAAAGAAAACCCACTTACTCAGTAGAATAATGTATGTTAATATGGGGACAATCATGAGACACTCACACTCGCAAAGAAGTTCCATCAATGTGCATAGAATACAATAGTCTTGCCCTTATTTTCTTTACCTTATTCTTCAAATAGTCGGGTTAGATCACTATAGGACTTTACTCAGTTTGTAAAGTGCTGTGATTTGATTTCATAGCACTTTTAGTGCTTAAAATGATGAAAATATGCAAGTTACTTAGGTTTTCTTGTAAGATATAATGTGTTTTGTATTGTGTTTTATAGGAAACCAGGTTTGGAGCTAAGAAGAATAAAATATATGAATAATTAAGATTCTGGGACACCTACATAGGTACCAATGCTCAGTAGGTACTACCTATATGAAATAGGTGTTAGAATATGTGTCAGAAAGTTGAAGCTTAGAGATTCAGAAGTTGAAGAAATTTAACTGTCACCTACGGGTCATAGGTAGTACCTATGCCTCGTAGGTGAAAGAAAATAGAAGATTCAGAGAGTTTAGAGAGTTTTGGGTTCTGGGCACCTATTTTGGGACCACCTACATTCCATAGGTGGTCGCAGACTTTGATTTTCCTCATTTGTTTAAGATTGGCTTCCTAGAGTTTCCTTGTATTTTATAAATAAACTTTTGATGTTTTTAGTTAGTTTATGAACTCTTATTACTTAGAAACATATACTTGTTATGGGATTTGATTTTGATCTTGGGATTGCTTTGTTCTTGTTTTTGGTTGCATTATTAATCCGAGACTTTGGGGTTTTGTCATAAATTATTGTGACATTGATTTAATGATTTCTATTATGAATTCCATTGATTGTTTCACAGCGATGAGTGGTTAAATCCCTTAGTTGGAGTTGTGGAAACCCTGACAGATTAAAAAGTAGGGGATGTGCAACGTTGTCTCTAATCGATATTCTTGCATGAATTATGATCATTTTTAATTCAATTGATGTCTTAGTGGTTACAAACATTAAGATACCACCTATATTCATTACTTACTTCTTAAGAGAGGTAGAGAGTAGGAAAATAATATCATAATAGTAATTTGGAGTTAATTATCAAAATAAGATAATCATCTTCATCTACTTAAGATAATGATTTTCACCAAACTAAATAGAGACTCAAAAAGGTAATAGTTAATTTAGGATCTAGGACAAGGGTTAGTAAGGCAACACTCTGAGACTTAAAAAGTAAAGAATAAAATTCACCAGTGAGTCCACTAGATAATTAGTGATACATAACTTATCAGATTCTGAATGCAAGATATTAGGCTGGTTCAACAGAGCACGATAAACCTACGATGTTGAGAAGTCAGGGGAAACATTGTTCTAGTGTTCATTTCTAATTTATTACAACCAAACCATTCCACAGTTTGTTACTTTTCATATTTTACAACTACAATCCACCTATTTATTTCCTATTCTACCCATTGATTTAAGAAAGCATGAGAGACAGTTCATGTATTCCCTCTAGGCTTGGCCCAACCTGAGTTGGGTTACAATATTTTGCATCGATTACTTTAACTTCAATTTGACGTGTAGCGTTGGGCAATATCAAAATTTTCGCATCATTATCGGGGAATATGGTGATTATTGGTTGAAGTTGTTAAAGTTTTTTAGTTTTTGTTTTCTATTTTTTGTTGGGTGTACGCTGGTGTATGCCTAATACAAAGAGTAGAGATAGACCCTTACTCCCACTTAATCCTGAACCAGAGATAATCCTACAGACGACTAGTAGGATGACTGAACATGTTTGAGAAGGTGAGCTTAAAGGGGTTTGGAATAACCCCCATGATATGCCTCCCCCTTCTCCCAGAGATGTTCAGAACATTGTTAATTAAAGAAAGGAGTAGTTATTAGTAGAAGCTACTAACCAGAAGCAAGAAGTATATGTTCAGGAGGTATCTCTAACAAGGCTGAGACAAAAAATAGATCTTCGAGCAACACTCGACAAAAATTGAGAAAGAGTTAGAGGTGGTAAAGCCTAAGCACTTCCATCCTATCAGTACTTTCAATCTTATGATTATCCAAAGAAGGACCTAAGGTATGTTGAGCCTACTAAGATAAGAGTTATCATTCATCTTGTTTTGCCATTGAGTGTGAAGTTTGACATTATTAGTTCCATGATCTAGTTCTTGAATCTGAAAAGAGTGTTTTCAGACTTGTCGATAGATGATGCAAACATGCTACAAACTTTATTGGGATCTACACCTCATACACTATACCTGGGGTAAATCAGAACGCACTGAGGCTCAGGTTGTTCCTATTTTCTTTTACTAGTGAATCTACTTTATGATTAGGGGAACTTCATCGAGGATTAATCACTACTTAGAATTAGCCGTGAAGGTGGTTTATGGATTATTTCTTTCCACCATCTAGAATACTTTAGTTAAATTAAGATATATATAATTTCAGGTAGTTACACTCAGATTCGATGTATGAGTCATGGTTTTGATTCAAAAAAAAGTTGATGAAGTGCCTATCCACAGGATTTCAGGGCCGAGCTTACTTAGGTTTTTTCTATCAAATCCTAAACACCAGTTTGAGAGATATCATAGAAACTATTACTAGTAGAGCATTCATGCATAAATGATGGGAGACAACATTCAGATATATTAAATCATATCTCTCTCACCAACCAAGGATGGCATACTCAAAATGAAGATAGGGGCATTGGCACATATGCTATTGGTGTTTCTAGCGAACACAAAAATTTTTATGACATAATAGTGGAAGAAGTTATTTATCTAAGAATAGAGGTTGAGCTATTGGCAAAGTAGTTTGGAGTAATGAATTTTGATAAGGTAAATGCAGTACGATCATAGGGTAAGGCCTCTAGATTATATGATTCTAAAATAGAAGAGAAGTCAAAGTACCTTGATCAAGAGTTGGCAGGTTTCTGAGCCAAGGGGAAAGGAAACCAAGGTTGAAATTATATCAAGGATAGATATAGAGACAGAAGTACAAAATGAGATAGTGACTGGAGATACACAGATAATAACAAGAAGAAGGATGGTGCGTATGTTCCACCAGGCAGTTGTGACACTGAGTTGAGTATAGGGCGATATTGTCCAAGCTGGTTAAGGGTCAATAAAATTACCTTAAGAAGATTAAAGATATCTTAGGGTTCACCCAGAAGGTAGAGTCGTATGCCACTACGATAGAGCAATAGGAGCATTAGTTTGGAAAAATGTATACAACTTTGAATCAGAGGCAGTCGGTCACCCTTCTAAGAAACAAAATTCAAAATTCTAAAAACTAAGATCATTGTCTAGCCATTACTACTCGGAGTGGTAAGGCAACTGTTTAACGTCCGTTTCCAACTATTTTTGAGTTAATGAAAGATAGTGTTATATTTTATGAGACACCTAAACTGGAGCTAAAAAAGGCTACAGGTGTTGATGGTGGTAGTGTAGCAAATTCCATGACCTTTCCTATCTTTTCCTTGAAGTCTAAAATAGAAGAAATAAGAAAGGAAGTTTCAAAAGTTCATTGCTATATTGAAAGAGTTGAGATTGAAAATTTCTCTTCTTAAGGATCTTGAGCAGATGCCTGGTTACACCAAGTTTATGAAGGAGTTGTAGATGAAGAAAAGAGCGTTTGGTTTTGAGGATGTTGTAATGTTGCACCACTGTATTGCAATTACTTATAGATCCCTAGAAGAGAAGAAAAAGGACCTCAGATCTATTAGTATTCCATATGTCATTGGTCCCTTCAACTTTAAATGGGATTTTTCTGGCTTGGGAGCCAGTATCAATCTAATGTTACCGGTAGGGTACAAGTAGTTGGGGTTGAGGGCACCCAAACTAATATCTCTGAGGTTATTGATGGATATCTTGTAATAACCCGAGAAACCCAAATGACAGTAAAACTATGCTTCAAGCTCCTGAGCAGTAAATATTAGTGATTTGGTAGTTTTATGATCAAGTTTTATGAATATTAATGCCTTAAATATGTCCTAGCTATTAGACGAATCAAAACATCCCTTACTGATTGAAATCTTGAGAAGGATTTTGGTATAGTCAAATTCAAATGAGAATAACTTTTGTTATACTATGAATTATAAAGATCATGACCCACAAATAGATAGATAATTGAATTAGCTTTCCAACTATACCAATTTTGCAAAAATATGGTATCGGAGTAAAATGTTATGGCTATTTTATTGAGACCTGTCTGAGCTTCCCAGAAGCGACGGGCAAGCTGATGGACCGTCAAGTCAGCGATGGACCATCACTTTGGCCGTTGCAAATGCAGCAGTAAGGTTATTTTTTTTGCCCAAAAATGATGGTTGGAGTGACGGTCAGCCACCAGAGTGATGGTCTGTCACTCAGACTGTCAGTTTTGTCCAAAACAGTACCGCAATGCCATTTTAAAGGGATTTTTGGGTCTTTTTCCACCCTATTTAACACCCAATCATGTCAAATCAAAGAACATAACTCCTCATTCATCCATAACATCAAAATTAGGGTTTCTTTCATGATCAATACCCAAGAACAAGATTTAAACCCTTCTTCAAGAAACAAAGAAATTCAAGTTCTTCAAATTCAAGAACCATCAAGAAAACATCAAGATCCGTGTTTCCCAATCCATGAACATTTAATAAACATTACTTGTCTTTCAAGATTCAAGATTTTGAGGTATGAAGATGTTGATTATTGGGTTCCTTCCACCCAAGAAGTTCAAGAATCCTTTTCAAAATTATAAGCATATGTTTTGTGTATGGAAGTTCATGATTTTATGTTGTTATGTTTTTAATTCATGATTTAGACACAAATTTCTAAGCTTTGATCCTAGTGTGTGATAATTATATGATGTTCATTAAAAAGGCCCTTCAAGTTGCCTGTTAAGTGATGTGTTTATGTTAATTAGGTGTAGAAATTATTGAATAACCAAAGAAGGCTCCCCATATGTTTGATTAAATGTTTTTTTAAAGGAAATAGGCCCATTTTAGCATGTTGACAAGAAATCCCCAATTATGTATATGCCCATGCATGCCAAGTGTTTGTTGAGAAGCCTTAGAGAATGAATTGTGACATGTTAGCATGAAATCCCCTAACTATGTGTTCTTTAATGCATGTTAAGTATTTGATGCAAGAACTTGTTGAATAGAGTATGAGCCAATAGTATGTCTCCCTATACTATCACATGTTTATGATTTTCAAGTGCTTGAAGAGATGCTTTAATAATTGTAATGGTGAATAAAAGTCCATGGTCATGATTATTCAAGAATGGTTATGTTTTACTTTTATGTTATCGATTCCTAGGGGTATTTATACCCAAAAATTTAGCTGCAAGTCTAGAGCCCGTGTTAGTTTTCACGATAATCTTAGTTAAGCCATGATTCTTAGAACTCAGTGAGTTACAGAACTTAGTACTCTCAGATAGTTACAGAACTTAATAAATCTCAGTAATCTGGGATTAATTAGCATTCCAGCATCAGTTCAGTACTCAGTTCAGATCTAAGTAGTATTCAAGTGTTCAGTTCAAACCTCAGTAACATTCAAGTAATCAATTCAGAACTTAGTATCATTCAATTAGATAACGAGATTCAGTAGTATTCCATCAGTCTTCGGAACAAAGTGAACTCATCTTAAGTCAGTTGATCAGTATGATCATTAACAGATTCAGCTCAGTCTAGTACATTTTAAGAAAAAAAATTATTTCAGAGTCTTTTAGTTAGGAGTAGGATTTATCACTGAGCGAACCTAGGGATGGGGACTCACTCATTAGAGAGGACTGATATCCCTAGAAGCAGTACCTAAGTTCCAGAACTACGTAGCTAACGTTATATATATATAGGACTGATCTCAAGGATCACCCGCTAGATAGGACTGACTCCACAAGAGAGGTCTTTACCCATGGAACGGTATGGACACCCTTCCAACTGGGGTTACAGGTTGGACCCCAACTTAGCTAAAAAGGCATGTCGGTTAGATGACTATTTCCCACAGTCTCAGTTTCAGAATCAGTCTCAGTAAAGGAACTTAACTCAGTAGTATAGAGTAAGGACTGTCAGATATAGTTAATTGTTATGATTATCAATAGACTCAGAGATCACCCATTAGTTAGGACTGGTCTCAGGTTCAGTTAATCAACTTAGGTATCATCAGATTTAGATATCACCCTCTATATAGGACTGATTTCTGACTCAGTTAAGTACTCTCATTATCAGTAGATACAAAGATCACCCGCTAGATAGGACTAATCTCAAATTTTAGTCGAGCGTTCCCATTATCATTATGTTTCCGAGATCAGTCGCTAGAGAGGACTGATCTCAACTTCAGTACTCAGTTATCAATATCAGAAGATTCAGTTATTCAGTATCTCAGTATTAGTAGTGAGTTCAGACATCAGTAAAGAAGTATTTGAGTCTTAGTATTTAGTGTAACCATAACTTCAGTTATGGTTTGTGCATTCATACATCTGTCCTCATTCAGTACTTTCATGTTATTTAGTTAAATAATTGTTCATGCATAAGCCCTTGCATATAGCCTTACCTCATCTTGTATACTCAGTACATTCCTACGTACTGACGCATTTGCACTATGGTATTTTAATTTACACCATAGTTTAGAAGCACGAGATCTAGAGCACCCTTAGCAGCTCAGTTCCAGTCAGCAGCAGTAGACCTAGTAGTGAGTCCTTATCATTTGAGGATATTCTATTATTTAATTATATTTATAGACTCAAAATTTTAGTAGAAGGAGTTAGTTAGGGATATGTCCTATCAACTCCTTATTCAGATAGTTTAGAGGCTTTCAGACTATAGATCTTTCAGATTAGTTATTCAGACAGATGTATAGTTTTGATATTGTTAAACTTTATTCAGTCATTTTTAAGTTTTTTAACCTTATGGAAAGTTTTTGCCAATCTTCCGCATTTATTTCAGTATATTATGCTTTGCTCAGTTATAGGCACCAAAAAGGGGTAGCTTGTGGTCCTTCGGGATCATGAGCACCGTGTAGCATCCGGGGTGCCAGACTCAGGGCATTACAAACTTAGTATCAGAGCTTAAGGTTCAATAGTGTCCTAGGAAGTCTAAAAGCAGCATCTAGTAGAGTCTTGTGCATGGGTGTGTTGCACGCCACATTTATGTACAGGAGGTTATAAGATGTTTTAGGAAAAGGTTCCCTTTTTTCATGTCTCAGATTATGCTATAGAAAGGTCCTCTAATAAAGTTATGTAAATTCACATCATGTTCCACTCATTTCAACTCCACCTTACCTTTAAGGTAATAGAAACAATGATGCTCAAATTCCTAGAGATAGGGCTTTCTCAGATCGTTCCTACAGACAGTTATGGGATCATCCACAGGCTCAACAGTATTTCATCAAATCCTTTCTAGAATCCTATGATAGCATATGACCTAGAGTTAGAATCATGGACCCAGGAGTTCAGTAGTAATAGAGTTGGAACAACGTTAACTATATCGAGAAGATTATATTCATGGGGATAGTTGTATAAGAGGTTAATCAGTAAGATTGAATAGTGCATGCAAGAATTTAAGGTTATTGATTAGAAACTTAGTGTGAAGGTGTGGATGTGAGTTAGGAGGTGTGATCTTAGTAGTCGATGAAGGAACAAAATCATATGATGTGTTTAGTGAGATAAGTATGTGTCAAAAAGGGGTGTAAATATGTGATGATGATTGCAGAAACTAAAGAATGGTAAGATTTGTATTCTGGAAAATAGTATTAATAGTGAGTTTTATACTTTCAGGTGCGGACTTTCCGGATGAGTTTATCATTCATGTGTATTATTATACCCCAGGATCTAGAGTAGATTGATTGTAGTACAGTTCAGAATTTAGTAAAGTGTTCACAGACTTATGCTGATGACTTGAAGATAAAGAGGAGAGTATAGTTTAAAGAATGCAGAAGAAGTACTTCAGTTAAGTATAAGTTTCAGCATGAGTTAGTCAGTAAAGCCAGCAAGTCAGTTTAGCAGTCAGACAGTCAGATCCGTGTAGTTTGTTTTCTTATCTTTCTATCTTGTCATGCTATCAAAAATCTCAGGAAGATAACTATTCCAAGGTAGAAAGTCCTATTAGTTGCAAGATAAGTTCAGTTCATGAGTCATGCATTAGTTTCAGCTCTCCGATGTTCAGTTATGATCTAGTCCGTAGATGCCCTGTGCATCGCCCTAGTATATCAGTAAAGTAAGCGTTCTTAGAGGTGCATAGTGTACCAAGGGGGAGATACTCTATAACTCCTCGATGTTTTCCATTCCTTAAACCCATTCAGTTTCATGCTCAGATCCTTATTACAAGCTTTGCATCAGATATCATTGCATAGTCAGTCATACTTTCAAGAGTTAGATTATTTAGAAAATCATGCATTAGATATACATGTTCAGTAGAAGAAGCTCAACTTATCAGAAATTTCAGAAAGGTTTTCACGAAAATAACTCAGTCACACATCCATGCATCAGATATGCATGTTCAGTATAAGAACTTAGACTATCAAAAGTTCCAGTCATATAGTCATGTTTCAGATGCTCATGTCTAGTAAGTAATTCCATCCTTCTAGTATTCGAAGCCTAACTAAGCTCATTCAAGGATGAATATTCCCAAGGGGGAGATATTGTAATACCCCAAGAATCCCAACCGATAGTAAAACCATACTTCAAGCTCATGAGAAATAAATATTAGTGATTTGGTTTTTTTATGATCATATTTGATGTATATTAATTCCTTAAATATGTCCTAGCTATTAGACGAATCAAAAGATCCCTTACCAATTGAATTCTTGAGAAGGATTTTGGTATAGTCAACTTCAAATGAGCATATATTTTGTTGTACTATGAATTTTTGAAATCTTAACACATCAACAGGTACATAATTGTATTATATTTCCAACAATACTAATTTTGCCAAAATTTGGTATCGGAGTAAGAAGATATGGCTATTTTACTGAGACCTATCCGAGCTGCCTAGGAGCAACGGGCAAGGTGACAGACCATAAAGTCAGCGATGGACCATCTCTTTGGCCATCACAAATAAAGAATTAAGGCTATTTTTTGGCCCAAAAATGATGGTTGGAGTGACGGTCAGTCACCAGAGTGACGGTCCGTCACTCAGACCGTTAGTTTTGTTCGAAACAACGCTGAAACACCATTTTAAAGTGATTTTGGGTCTTTTTCCACTCTATTTAACACCCAATCATGTAAAATCAAATCACATAACTCCTCATTCATCCATAACATCAAAATTAGGGTTTATTTTAAGATCAAAACCCAAGAACAATATTCAAACCTTCTTCAAGAAACTAAGAAATTCAAGTTCTTCAAGTTAAAGAACCATCAAGAAAAATCAAGATCCGTATTTCCCAATCTAAGAACGTTCAAGAAACATTAGTTATCTTTCAATATTCAAGCTTTTAAGGTATGCAGATGTTGATTCTTGGGTTCCTTCCACCCAAAAACTTCAAGAATCCTTTTCAAAATCATAAGTTTATGTTTTATGTGTATGGAAGTTCATAATTGTGTGTTGTTAGGTTTTTAATTCATGATTTAGATACAAAGTTCTAAGCTTTGATCCTAGTGTGTGATATTATATGATGTTCATGAAAAAGCCCCTTCAAGTTGCCTTATGTTAATTAGGTGTAGAAATTATTGAATAACCAAAGCATGCTCCCCATATGTTTGATAAAATGTTTGTATGAAGGAAATAGGGCCATTATAATTATGACAAGAAATCCCCAATTATGTATAGGCCCATGCATTCCAAGTGTTTGTTGAAAAGCCTTAGAGAATGAATTGTTACATGTTAGTATGAAATCCCCTAACTATGTGTTCTTTAATGCATGTTAAGTATTTGATGCAAGACCTTGTTGACTGGAGTATGGGCCAATAGTATGTCTCCCTATACTATCACTTGTTTATGATTTCCAAGTGTTTGAAGAGATGCGTCAATAATTGTAATGGTGAATGAAAGTCCATAGTCATATTATTCAAGAATGGTTATGTTTTACGTTTATGTTATCGAGTCTTGGGGGTATTTATACCCAACAATTTAGCTCCAAGTGTAGAGCCCATGTCAGTTTTCATGACAATCTCAGTCAAGCCATAATTCTTAGAATTCAGTGAGTTACAGAACTTAGTACTCTAAAATAGTTACAGAACTTAAGAAATCTTAGTAATCTCAGTATCATTAGTATTCCAGCTTCAATTAAGTACTCAGATCATATCTTAGTAGTATTCAATTGTACTGTTTAGACCTCAGTAACATTCAAGTAATCAATTTTAAACTTAGTATTATTCACTTAGATAACGAGATTCAGTAGTAGTCCGTTAGTCTTCAAAATTAAGTGAACTCAGCTTAACTGAGTTGATTAGTATGATCAGTAAAAGATTCAACTCAGTCTAGTACACTTTAAGAAAAAAAATCAGCTCAGAGTCTTTCAGTTGGGAGTAGGATTTAGCACCGAGCAAATCTAGGGATGGGGGCTCACCCGTTAGAGAGGACTGAGATCCCTAGGAGCAATGGATTTAGCACTGAGAAAACCTAGGATGGGGGCTCACCCATTAGAGAGGACTGATATCCCTAGATGCAATCCCTAAGTTCCAGAACTATGAAGCTAGTATAGGTATGAGATGTCACCCATTAGACAGGACTGACATAATCAGGGATCACCCGCTAGTATATAATATATATATATAGGACTGATCCCAGGGGTCACCCGCAAGATAGGACTGAATTCACAAAAGAGGTCTTTACCCATGGAATGGTACTGACACCCTTCCAATAGGGGATACAAGTTGGACCCCAACTTAGCTAGAATGGAGCTGTCGGTTAGATGATTTCTTCCCAAAGTCTCAATTTAAGAATCAGTCTCAGTAAAGGAACTTAGCTCAGTAGTACAGAGTAAGGACTACCAGATATAGTCAATTGTTATGATTATCATTAGACTCAGAGATCACCCATTAGATAGGACTGTTCTCAGGTTCAGTTAATCAGCTTCAGTATTATTAGATTCAAAGATCACCCGCTAGATCGGACAGATCTCAGACTCAGTTAAGTACTCTCATTATTAGTAGAAACAAAGATCACCCACTAGATAGGATTGATCTCAGATTTCATTCGAGCGTTCCCATTATCATTAAGTTTCAAAGATTACCCACTAGAGAGGGCTGATCTCAACCTTAGTACTCAGTTATCAATATCAAAAGATTAAGTCATTCAGTATCTCAGTATTAGTAGTGTGTTCAAACATGATTAAAGCAGTATCCGAGTCTTAGTATTTAGTATCACGATGATTCAGTTATGGTTTGTGCATTTATGCATATGTCCTCATTCAGTACACTCATGTTATTTAATTAAGTAATTGTTAATTCATAAGCCCTTGCTTTTAGCCTTACCTCATCTTGCATACTCAGTACATTCCTACGTACTAACGCATTCGCACTATGGATTTTACTTTACACCATAGGCTTAGAAATACGAGATCCAGAGCACCCTTCAATCAGTAGCAGTAGACATAGCAGTGAGTCCTTATTATTCAAGGATGTTCTATTATTTTTCTAGACTCAGTATTTTAGTAGACGGAGTTAGTTGGGGACATATCCCATCAACTCCTTATTCAAACAGTTTAGAGGCTTTCAGACTATAGAGTTTTAAGATTAGTTGTTCAGAAAGATGTATAGTTTTGATATTGTTAAACTATATTCAGTCATATTTTATGTTTTTTAACCTTATGGAAAGTTTTTGCCAGTCTTGTGCATTTATTTTAGTATATTATGCAGTGCTCAGTTACAGGCACCAAAAAAGGGTTAGCTTGTGGTCCTTCAGGATCATGAGCATCTTGTAGCATCCAGGGTGCCATACTCGGGGCGTTACAAACATGTTATTAGATCCTAAGGTTCAATAGTGTCCTAGGAAGTCTAAAAGCTGAATTTAGTAGAGTCTTGTGCATGGGTTTGTTGCGCACCACATTTATGTACAAGAGGCTATAAGATGTTTTAGGAAAAGTTTTCCTTCTTTCATGTCTCAGATCATGCTATAGAAAGGTCCTCTAAGAAAGTTATGTAGATTAACAACATGCTCTACTCATGTCAACTCCACCTTACCTTCAAGGTAATAGAAATAGTGAAGCTCAAATTCCTAGAGATAGGGCTTTCTTAGACCGTCTCTGTAGACAGTTATGGGATCGCCCACAGGCTCAACAGTATTCCATCAGATCCTTTCTCAAAATCCTATGATAGCATATGAACTAGAGTTAGGGGATGATATTGACATAGATTACATTTCTAGATGAGCGGTTCTTGGCAGTATCTCAAGACTTAATCCCCTGGTTTGTTGATTTTGCCAACTATTTGGCAAGTGAACTTATTTAAGAAGACATATCCTTCCAATAACATAATAGATTTATGCATGAGGTGAGGAAGTTCTTATAAGATGAACTATATCTTTTCTACATTTGTACAGATGGTGTTTTCAGAGGTGTATCCCTGAGGTAGAAATGAAGAACATTTTTAAAGCTTGTCATTCTTCACCAGTTTGGGGTCTGATACCCATACAACCCATAAATTCATATAGTATGGGCCTATGGGATAGCATTTAAGACTCCCATAGGTGTCTCCCAATATTATATTGTGTACTAAAAGGCATGCCACTTACTGGTTAATCTTGAACATAAGGCACTATAGGAATTGAAAAAACTGAATTTTGAGTGGCATGATGCAGCAAAGTTGAGATTACGCAAAGTGAATGAGTTGGATGAATTTTGGCTTAGTGACTATAAGAGTTTTTATATATAAAAAGAAAGAATAAAAGTGTATCATGATAGGAAGATCGAGAAAAGAATGTTTAAGCCTGGTGAGTTAGTCCTATTTTATAATTCAAGACTTTGTTTATTTCCTTGCAAGTTGAACTCAAGATGGTATGGACCATTCACTGTGATTTGAGTGTTTCCACATGGTGTTATAGAGCTAAAAAGTGATGGTAAAGCCCTATTCAAGGTGAATGTGCAGCGGGTGAAGCACTATGGGAATTGAAAAAGCTGAATTTTGAGTGGCGTGATGCAACAAAGTTAAGATTACGCAAAGTGAATGAGTTGGATGAATTTTAGCTTAGTGACTATAAGAGTTTATATATATACAAAGAAAGAATAAAAGTGTATCATGATAGGAAGATCGAGAAAATAATGTTTAAGCCTCGTTATTTGGTCCTATTTTATAATTCAAAACTTCAATTATTTCTTGGAAAGTTGAACTCAAGATGGTATGGACCATTCACTGTGATTCGAGTGTTTCCACATGGTGTTGTAGAGCTAAAACGTGATGGTGAATCCCCATTGAAGGTGAATGGCAGCGGGTGAAACACTATATAGAATACTCTGAAGAGATTAAGTATGTGATGATATGGACCTTAGTAAAGTCTGAGCAGACAAGGCAACTAAGGCATGCCCCAATGGTAAATAAGGCATTTCCTAGGAGGCAACCTAAGGTAGTTTATTAGTTTTTGCACCTATGTTAGAAACGGGTGCCTAGTGCATCCTAGGTATGTTTTCATTCCCTTGCATTACATTACTTACATGCTATAGGGACAGTGCGTCGTCATTTAGTTCGGAGTGGGATTTAACATAGCCGCTGTAGGTTTTAATTACAGTGCTTATTTTCCCATTAGCCATAGTATAGTTGTAAAATTGGCATATCAAGGTTGATTTTGTGTTGTATTGTGTTTTGTTTCATACTGTGTTGTGTTTTTGTATAATTAGGAGATTTTTTAGTATCTAGGGTATTTGATGTACTTTGTTTAAGAATTTTGAGAAAAATGATAACCCTTCAAAAAATTGTTTTGAACTGTGTGATATGTAAATATGTGTGACCATTGTGAATCACGTTATGGAATTAGAATTAGGGACATAATAATCATAGCTAACTTGTAAGTGAACCTAACAGGTAGCAGCTTATGTGCAACCATGTGTCGTGTGTGTGATATTCTACTTTGATCTCTTTGTGTGTTGAATCCAGAACTTGCTCGATTAGTCTTGCCTAGGTTATAGAATAGTCGGTTAGGAAAACATCACCTGTTGTTCTCGAAATAAGTCAACTTTTAGTTTAAACGACATTCCAATAGTGAATAAGTATCCCTTTATCCCTATTGTTGAGCCTTTAGCCTATTTTTTCTTTTTACCTTTCACCTTTTCATTTTTGTTACAATGAACCTATTTTGACCCTAGTCCTCCATGAACGTTGTGCATCTCAACTTAGGAAAATCGCCTTAGTTGAGTGTATCTATCATTGAGGTGTGCAATGTAAAGTGGGTATGAAGGGAAAATAAAAGAAACGAAAGAAGGGTTGAGTGTTGTCGAAATTGAAAAAAAAGAAACAAAGAAAAGAAAATTATGAAAAAGAAGAATAAAAGAAACCACACCCAACCTGAATGTGCAATAAAAGAATAAAAAGGGAGAAATAAGGACGGAATAAAAGAAATTGGTTGAGTTTTGGACCCCTAACATAAGTATAGTTCCAAGGAGGCTTAGACACTAAAAATATCCATATGTACCATTCCAGCCCCTCAAGCCTACATTATAGTATTTACCATTATGGTGGGTTCACCCATCACATGCTTAGTTAAAAGCTCCAATTGTGTCATTATTTTTTATATGTTTTCCTCCCTCTCTTACTCTCTCTTCTTTTGCTCTTTATCAACAAAGGAGGTAGTAAAAGAGCCTTTCGGTACCTTGGCATCACGGGTATACCACCATCAGTTTTGCGTGGTAATTTCCTCAAGAAAATTTGTAGCTGCTTGATAATTTAACTTCACAAAAGATCCCCCCCATCGCATTGTCTACCATAGTTTTATTGAGAGGATCAAGATCCCGGTAAAAGATTTGGACAAGCATATTCTTCAGGACCTCGTGGTTAGGACATTGCATGAGTTTTTCATTAAATCTTTCTAATACTTCATACAAAGGTTCTCCATTCAATTGCCTAAAGTTGATGATCTCATCATGAAATTGGAACATTTTTGAGTATTGGAAATACTGGTCAAGGAAGGCCACAGTAAGTTCATACCATGAAGTAATTGATCTGGCTGGAAGAGAGTGAAGTCATAAAACTACATCCACTATTAGAGAGAATGGGAAGAGGCACATTCGGATGGACTCTTGGGTTATGTGTGCAATGTCAAAGGGTGCACACACTTCTACGAAGTTCTTCAATGCAAGTTGGGATCCTCATAAGCTTATCCCCCAAAAATTCTCTTTATATGTATCATATGCAACATGACACTCATGACATGAAGGACATCGTTCTGATGAGTAGAAGGGATACAACTGATACTTTAACGTCCAACATCATTGAGTTGCTCTTCATCATCAAGAGGGCCATCGAAGGACTCGACAATACTTGTAGTGTAACTCATAGTTCCGTGAGCACTATGGGAAACACCTAACATAAAACAAAAATAACAACCAAAATAAATAAACACAACTACGGGTATACCCTAAGTAAAAATCAACACCGCACAAGTGAAAGCTAAATTTCACTCCCCAGCAATGATGCCATTTTTAGAATGCTCACCTATACCGTTCAATTTGGTAGATGACGGTCGTTGTCAATAGCTCAACATACGTTGAGGTCAAATCCACGAGGAGCGAAATTAGATTTCTAGTCCTATGGGTGTTAACAATTACTAAAAAGATACCCGTAATGTAAACAAAGTAAAGTAAATGATTCAAAATTGGGGGTGTTTCATTTAGAATGGGGGTTTATCACTATCAACTCAAGTCAACAAATTATAGAAACACTTATTATTGAAAATTCAATATAATAAGGATCTTGGGATTTTATCTACCTAAGGGAAAGTTATGCATGGGAACATGATGATTTAGTGCAAATTCTAGTTATTATTGATGCGGTAGGCTAGGTCGAAAGTCCTTGAGGTTAGTTCGTCGACAAAACGTCAACAATATCACTTGTTGACCCATTTGAGTACCTAACAAGTGTGTGCATTTCATTCACCTAATACCTCAATTGGGCATCCCTATTTCTAGGAGGATGCCCAAGACATATCCAACTCTCTATTCACCCTCATTTCTAAAATTCTAAGACAACCAAATGATAGCAAACTACATCTGTTATTGTCCACTATCGTTTTGTCCCCCATAGCCCTCTTTCAAGGGTGCCATGGATTCCAAAAGTTCACCCATATCCCTCTTTCAAGAATGATGTGGGCTTTTAAGAGTTTGGGGTTTTTACCCACAAACCAATTTTGGGCATTTGGGGTTTTCACCCGTAAATCCCAACTAATTAAACCAAGCAAGAGTAAAATCCATCATTAACAAACTAGACTCTACATAAATACATCACAACCCACAAACAATTGCACCTTAGTTCAACATAATTCCAAGACAAATAAATTTAGCTACTCATGAAATAAAAAGGAAGAAAAATACCAAAACATTCATTCAAAACATCCATCCTTCAATTTCACCAAATTCAAATCAAGAAATTTAAATACAATTGTTTCCCAAATTAGGGTTTGTAACTTCAAATTTAATTTATCTCCAAGAGTATAGAACACCAAAATGAGAAAGGGTTTGAGCCCTTAAACGGATTTGGGGTCAGATACTATTTTGTCATTAACCCCATCTCCATCCTCAGTTATGCAATGTCTTAAGACACTAAATCATCTACCACTCTAGGATCATTGAAAGCACCAAAACATACCTCCCAAATATGCCACCCTCATTTTGTAAGAGAGATCTAATCTAAGATGTCCAATGCTACATCCAATTGCAGGTTCATGAACACTTTATGAGTAATAATATGTACTATGTATCTGGAACGGGTATTAAGGACATGATAGAAAATATTTAGCCAATCTCTCCCTGAAATTTTATAATTAGGCACCATCGTCAACTTCTTTTTAAATAGAAACCATGCCTCATACATCAATTTAGAATACAATTGCCAAAAACTAAAGTTATCTTCCTTCAATTTTAGCATTTTGACCAAAAGGAAAAAATTGTCAAAAAATTATTTCTGCAACTCATTCTAAGTAGTAATGGATCCATGAGGTAGTTCCCCTAACTATAATTTCTCTTAACCAGTTAGAGGGTATGAGAACAACCTGAGTGTGAGAGGTTCCTGATCCACCCTAGGTTTAGTGTATGAAGTGCAAATCCTAACAAAATTAATGAGGTGGATGTTTGCATCATCAGTCGGCAAGCCATCAAACACACGTTTTTCGATTCAACAATTGGATCATAGCACTAGTAATGTCAAACTTCACCCCAGGGGTAATGCCAGAGAAATAATGTCTCTTGTCTCAATTGTATTTACGTACACTAAGTATTTACATGGATCTTCATATGTTTTCAAGTAATTAAAATATGGGGGTATTGGAGCACTATCTCTTCTACTTCTATCGAGTTCTACTCGATGATCAGTTACCAATCTCTATCTCACTCTCACTGCCTCTTAAGTTGCACATTGGACAACCGCATTATCCCTACTTGCATTATCCTCAACTAGTAATAGCTCAGTGGTTTTCTCTACTGTCACCTGAGAAGGTGGGAGAGAAAAGTCCTAGGGTGTCATCTTGAGGTAGCTCATGATGAGATTCACGAACGTGTTGTGACATCCTATGATTCTACTGTACAATTCTTTCTAGCTTTGGATCAAATGGGATTAAGGGATTGCCTTGTCTCCTAGCACTTGCATACACCGATGTACGCCCCAACAATAATAGAAAAGTAAAACACAAAAACCTCAACAAATTCAATCAATAAATCTACAACCGTATTCCCCAGAAAAGGTGCCAAAATTTAATGTCGCCCAAACTATACCCTCCAAGAAGATATAATGTGGTTGCTGTCAAATTATAGTAACCCAACTAGGTTGGGGTCAATCCCACAGTGAATAGGCCAAAACTGTCTCTCAAACTTTCTGAAGTAGTCGAAAGTGCATGAAAGTAAATATGGGGAAATTTGTGGTAAACAGTAAAAAGTAATAATTTGTGAATGCTTTTGGTTGTAAACAATCTATGATGAATACTAGAACTGTGTTCCCTGTGGCTTCCTTACTCCATAGGTTTCTTGTGCTCAATCTGACTATCTCACTGCCACACATGTAGAATTTGACAAACTAGGTATTACCAACCATCTTATGAACGCATTGATAAATCTCACCCTTCACTTTGTGAGTCTCAGGGTGTTGCCTTACTAACCCTTGTCTTTGATCCCAGTTTTGACACCACATTTTGGGTATCAAGTTATTAGACGAGGATTGATAGACTCGAATCACTGTTGTAATCTTATTTTCCCAATATCAATATCTCATGTGAAGATGATCTTGAATACAGGAAATTTCTTAGAGATGGCCACCGCTAAGAAATAAATTAAACTGAAGAAGATCAGATGTAATTATAAACAATGATCTAGAAGAACCTCACACTTCCCCCCTTTTTTATTCTGCCAGGGTTCCCATAACCCTAGCTAAGGCTTCTCATAGTTGTAGGAAAAGCCATAGAATTTAATAAAAAAAGTATAGAAGTAATCTCATAACAATGAAGAATAAAACTTAAAGTCTCAAATCAATTAATCAACTAAAAACCAAGAACAAAAGATTTCAAGATCAAAAGTCAATCGTAGAATCAAATATATGTTTGTGAATAGTATGAGTGCAAAATCTCCTCTCTATAACCTAACAAAATATCATAGGTGTATTTATAGATTACATAAAAAACCCTAAAAGTCTAAACAAAAATAAATCGATAAACTTGGATCGGCTACCACTTACCCCAGGAAAGTTGCCTTCGTAAGTGACACTTACCCCAAGTAAGTAACCATCATAGGCGACAGAAGCTTCTGAAATCTTTAGCTTCTTTGAAGCTTCAGACTCTGCTACTTACTCCAGGTAAGTGGATATCATAAGTGGAACTTACCCCAGGTAAGTGAACTATTATAAGTGTCAGTCAAAATTTCATCTTTCAAATTCACTAAGCTTGGAACTTTTGCAACCTACACCAACCCACCTATGCAACTTAGGTGCAACCTACTCCAAGTAGGTGGCATGGTAAGTGACTCATTTTGCAATCTTGACTCCTTTTATTCATTTTAAAGTCCAAATCCTAGTTTCCTGCAAAACACAACACAAAAATACATCATATCTACAAAAATGAGCTAAGCACTTGCATATTTTCTAGTTTTATACATCAAAAGTACAATGAATCTATGGCACATCAATGGAATCAAAATTGACTAAAGCATACAAATATAGAATCTACATGTTTAAAGGAATCCAGTGATACCCATATTGCTAATTTTCAAATCGGGATCAAAACTGATTCTGAAATTGTTTTTTTTTTAAAAAAGGAAAATTTGGAATTTTATTTATAAACACTTTATACATGATTAACGGAAGACATAGGAGAAAACAAGTGAAAATGGATTAAAATGGGATTTAGATCAAAGAAAAACCATTTTAGGCCTTCTGGGCCAAAATTCCTAATTTTCACTTTTGAAATCACAACTTAATGGGTTTTAGATGAAAATAACCAAAGCAAAATGATTAAAATAGCGATTTGATTCTTACCCAAGATTGAAAATAGAATATCTCGTCCAAAAGTATCTTAACACGAATCTCAAAGTCTAAACAATGAAAGAAAAACAAGAAAAAGGATATTTTTATACTCCTAGCACTGACCGCTAGAGTGGGGGTTGACCGCCTAAGCAGTCTAGACCAAAAAGGGTGGGTGGCTAAAGAATCCCCTTCCGCTAAAGTGGCAACCATTAAAGAGTTCAAGCCTCTGCTTTAGTGGTAGGTCCTTGGGCTAGCAAGGTCCACTAAAGTGGCTACGGCTTTAGCATTACCTTGGCTGATAAAGCAGCTATGCCAAATACAGCTGCATCGGTAGCTAGATCAGCAACTTTGCTAATTTTTAAAGTTGTAGATCAAGCCCTCGAGATTTTATTGGAACCCCATGAAGAAAAACAAAATAATCTAAGACACTAAATTCGATGTTCTGGACTCAATGGCGACATTCGATTTTTTAAAAGAGGTTGTTTTCACAAAATTGACACCCAAAGTCAATTTCATAATTTTTCAAACCAAGGATCAAAATGACACACAAAAGCTATAAAATCAGACCAACCATGCTACCATCCCAATATCAAAGTTTTTGATTTGTTGGAACAGTCCAATTTGACATCTGACACAAAAAAATAAATGTTGATCGAAGACAACTATAAGCCCTTTCTAACCTCTAAAAACCACAAAGTTGTACAAATCATTCTGAATAGCATTGGAAACTGTGTCAACCATCCCCATACCCTAAAAACATCACATAGAAGCCAAGGGAGGGTTAAAATGGTCAAAACATACAAATGTAAAAAAATTACAAAATCTAGTCCTTCACATTTTTGCCATTATTTTTTATTAGGAATGATTATCGACGATGCTGTTGAGTACACATTTTTTGTGTTCACTCTTGCTTCTCTTTTCTTTCCTTTATTTTTCAAAACTTTGTAACAGTATTTAGTTCTAGTAGTAGATCATAGATTACGTTTCTTCAGCATTGGTGTTATGTCTATTGACGTAGTTGTTGCCATTTCAAAACTTACCAGATCTATTTTTATTAATCTTATGCTACCGCATTTATGATACCTTAGATATTGATATCATTCTATATTTAGAGGATTGTACTAATGATAACTAGTCCTTGAATATATCTTTAAATTATTATTTCACCTATATACATACATATTTATATATACATACATATATATATATACACACACACACACATATATGTATGTGCATATATATATATACATATACATATACATATATATATATATATGGAATTATTATTTTTCTTCTGCTTCTAATTTACTTAATTATTATTTGGGTTGGGATAGCCTTACCTGTACCAGAGAGTGTGATCGGTGTCATCACGTACTCTATTTTTTGGTCGTGACACCATGCCTATTATCAACAAAAGGGAATTCATATTCAACATTGTCAAACTCAATTTCAAAAGGCAATGAATTACTCATATAGTTGAACTTAGATGTTGCAGGTAATGACTTATTATAAAGCAATATATTATCATCCTCAAGCTTAATAAAGTCACCAACATAAGAATTAAAAGTGTAGTTCATCACTTCCAAAAAGACCATAGGTGTTTTACAAATTTCACGAATGTGGATAAATCAATCATACATACAATACTTGGTCTTATATGACAAAAGAACAACAACATCTAATTTTTTTGCATGAGTGTTAGATTCTCAACTGTATTGTTGTACTATTTGTCATAAGCATGGAAAAGTCCAAAACAATTCTATTTACCTTTATCCTTCTCATCAATATGCACTTTCTTAATGAGATATTTAGTTTGGACCACCTTAGGATTAAGTTTATCCAATGATGATTTTTCTATGCAAACTTTCCTATGAGTACCTACAAGGTAGTCAAATAAGAAAAAGTAAGAATGTTAGAGTTAGAACCAATTCCAAATTCTCAAACACCAAGAGCTCAGAGACAACTTCAAAAATAACCAACTGTGACAGATTCTAGATAGGTAAATCTCTGGCTATGGTAGAACTTTTACAAAACTATGTTGTGGAACTCCCCAGCAATGACAATGAGTTTTCAAAAATCCTCCACTGAATGTCAGACATAGTTAGATTCTAAATAAGAGATGTTTGTTGAGCTTGCACATGACATGACTAACAAAAATTTCTAAAGAATTTTACACGATTTTTTTAAAAAATAAGTTTTTCAAAAATCATAACTATTTTTAAAATCTATAGACATTTCTACTTGATTAATTTAGCCTAAAATCTATTGAAATAAGGAGTCAGGAGGGAGTTCCAAATGTGATAAATCACCCCAAAAGATGGTAAGAAGTAAACCAAAAATCGAAGGAGGTCAACACAAATTAGTTTTACCCAAAACTAATAATTTTCTGTGGATGCAGGAATCACTACACAAAAATGGGGTCTCTTCCAAAAATGCCCTAAGCGAATTAGGAACCTCACCAAAGTATATATTGCTCAAGAATGTAAATTTGGGTGGACCCAAAGATGGATCCAACTGCTCATTTAAGATCAAAGAACTCTTCGACATGTTTATCTTCTCTCAACAGAATATGAATGACAAACAAAGACGTCTTGTCCTCATTATGAAAATTTTGTTCTTATTTTTTTCTAAAAATAGTTACGAGAGAAGTGAGTTCATGTCTACTAACTATTTGCCTTAAACGTAGGTACATTCAAGAGAATTGGCATAACAAGCACGTTGAAAAAAGATCGCCAAATAAGGAGAAAAGAAAAGATGTCTTCCTCAATATCTGTTATGAGGCAAAACAAATGTATATTAGTTGTAGACGATGTGTAGGATGTCCATAGAAAGGGGATTGCACCCATTTTCTTACATTCAATGGACTTTCTATTTAAATACTCCCTAAAAAAAGTAGATTAATAGCATATTAAGTCATTTAAATTATGATATACTTGTCATTTAAACTTTTAAAAGCTTGACTGTGGTCACCAGCAAGAGCAACACTACTAACTGTCTACCTTAAGTGTAGGTACATACAAAAAGCCAAATAGGCCAACAAATAGACTCATGTGAAAATTCACTTCAAACTTTTGAGAGGCTCATTTTATCGTATATCATTGCATCCCATTACATTTGACTCTATAATATTGTATCCTATTATATTCCATTACATACCATTGCTTCTATTGCACTTCACTACATTTCATCACATACCATTGTAATTCATTGCATTCTACTACATACCATTTTATTTCATTTCCAAGAGCGATATTTCATTCCTTGCCAAGTGGGTCATGTCAAGAGGTCTATTTTATTTTATCACCAAGAGGACCATTTTAGTCCATTTTCAAGAGGTCCATTTCATTCTATCATCAAGAGGGTCATGTTGAGAGGGATATTTTATCCCATTTCCAAAAGGTCCATGTCGATAGGGCCACTTTATTCCATGATTCCATTACTGAGAGGGTCATTTTATTCCATTGTCGAAAGGGCCATTTCAATTTATTACCGAGAAGCATTTTATTTTATACCGAGAGGGAAATAATACCATTCAAATAATTATTTGTTACCACTCACCATGTATGACAAATATTTGGCTCTGGAAGATGTTTTGTAGCACATATACTGTTGAACACAAAAAGATAACATATTCTAGCATCGAGGGTATCTCAATATTTTTTATGTGTTAACCATGTGAAATGTTAAGTAGCCAATCATCGAGGATGTTTCAACACTTCATTTATCAGTATTTGAATGCATTAAGATATCAAAGATTTAAAAAGTACATGGTTCAAAGGGATGTCTTTAAGTCATAATTTGAAGGCAAACAATATATTATATTTCCCAAAAATATACAATCCAAGGGTTATCTATAAGCCACAATATTTGAGATAGAATATTATACAACATTACTCATGAGTTGGTTGTCTATGGATCATCCAGAAGGCACAAAAACATCCTAACTAGAGGTATGTGGGATTACCTAAAAATTAACAGCTCAAAGGTTATGCATAAGCCACAACTAAATCCTTATTGGTTAATGTGAAAGATCACCAAAATTGACTGTCTGAAGGTTCTTTATAGGAAATCATATATCCAAGATCGATTATGTATAGGATTATGCAAACACTAATGTCACGCCTCGAATCTGGCACCCAGAATGCTACACGATGCTCATGACCCCGAAGGACCACAAGCAAACCCATGAGTAATATCTGTACTTGTACACTACATAATATGTTGTATAAATGCAGAAGTAAAGGATGTAAGGACATAAGGTTCAAAATTGATAAAATAATCTCTGAATGATATGGTATCACAATACCAAAACAAAACCTGAAATAAACTGTCTAAACATGATAGTCTGAAAAGCCTCTAACTGACTGAACTGTCTGAATAAGGAGTTGATGGGACATGTCCCTAACTAACTCCGACTACTGAAATAAATTAATTAATGAGATAATAAAGTAATGGTCATGTCCTCGAAGGATGAGGACTCACTGCTAAATGCTACTGATGCTTTGGAGCTCGTGTTTCTGAACCTATAGTATAAAACACCATAGCACAAATGGGTCAGTACCTTTGAATGTACCGGTATGCATGTAAGGTAGGCTGAATGCAAAAGGATTCAGATGCATGAATTATACTAACTGGCTGTATAACATGGACGTGAGAATACATGGATGACTACATAATAACTATAACTGAGTTCATGATAACATGATTACTGATAACATAAGATATTGATATCTGTATAAATAAAATAACTGCTATTGAGTTACTGTATCTGACAGTCTAGGTTCTGATAGAACTAGCTGAGTTCTGTACTGTTCTGAGTTGAATATATCTAAAAGTCCTGAATCCTATAGAACTATCTGAGTTCTATAACTGAGATTGAATGACTGTATCTGACAGTTCTAATTATGTATAGAAATTATGGAAAGTAGTCATCTAACCGACATGCCACAAATAATGCATTATAGCTGAGTTGGGATCTAATCTTTAACTCTAATTAGTAGGGTCTCAATACCGCACCACCAGTAAGGAAAAGTTGTGGGTGACCCTCATTTGACAGTTTTCCCAAAAGAGAATGGTGGGCCCCTCATCTGAAAATGTTTATCCACCCCATCAACCCTTATCTAACAGTGTTGATGTCTTAACCTATGCTCGCTACATAGTTCCAGAATGCAAGGAAAACTTCTAAGAATCACACCTTCATATTACAATGTGTGTTCCCATCCTTGGGTTCACTCGGTGCTAATTCCTACTCATATCTAAATAGATACTGAACATGGATTACTGAACTGAACTGGACCGAATTAACTGAGTTCTGTTGACTAACGAAATAGTACTGAGATTACTGAATTTATGAGATTTCTAAGTTTATTGAGTTTTCCTGAGTCACATGAATGACTAAATTTTATGAACATGGCTCGACTGAGAGTATCTTCAAAATATGACACTGGCTCCAGGCACACAGCTAAATTATCGAGTACAAGTATCCCCAGGACTAGATAACATGAAACTGACAAAGCATGACTTTCTTGAATACATGACCCACATCACAATCAGTAATATAATAATTTGGAGATTTAATGAAGTAAAAGTTTTAAAGCACCATAATGGCCACACATATATCAATAATTAATTGACTAAGGCATTTCATCAAACACTTGACATGCATGAACTTGTACATGAATGGGGATTTCATATTATTATACTAGTATGACACTTTTCCTTCACATAGGCATTTAATCAAACACATGGGGAGCATTCTTTGGTTATAAAATCTTCAACACATCTAATAATTATGGATACATCAATCAACTTGTAAATTGAAAGGGGGTTTATCATGATTATTATGCAAATCTTCATATACTAGGGTCAATCATTAGAATATATAATTTAAAACATGAATTAAAAATCCCAAAACATCATGAACATGAATTTCAATTCTATTTAAATCATGAACATTCATAAATACATAAATCTTGTATTTTGAAAAGAAATTCTTAAGCTTCATGTGTGAAAGGGACCCATGAATCAACATATGAAAAACCTAGGTTGTGAGTTTATTGAAGTTCTTGGACTTGAAGAACTTGAATCTCTTAGTTTCTTGAAGAAGATTTGGATCTTGTTTCTTGGGGATTATCTTTGAGAGAAAACCCTAATTTAATGTTGCAGATGGATAATGAACTTATGAGCCTTAATTTGATATAATTAGGGGTTAAAACGGGTGGAAAAATACCCAAATACCCCTTTAAAAATGACTTTAAAATAACTGAATGAACTATGCGACGATGGGCGCGATGGTCCATCGCTGGGTCGACGGTCCGTCGGTCCTGACCATCACACCTGAGCAGAATAGGGGTTCACTACCTCTGCTGTGATGGCTTGGGCGGCGGTACATCACTAGCTCGACAGTCCGTCGGCCTTTTAGACAGAAAGTGGTCTCACTGTCTCCACTGTGATGGTTTGGGCGACGGTCCGTTGCTTGCTCAATGGTCCATCGGCCCTCATCGTCGGACTTGGGTAGTTTTGACTGCTTTTTGTAAAACGACCATAACTGTCTACCCCAATACCAGATTTGGACGAAATTGGTATTATTGGAAAGCTAATTCAATTTTTCACATAACAAAATGTAAAAATCTTAAAAATTCCATGTATATAAAAGTGAGTTCATCTATCAAAGTAAGTTTCTAACATACTTGGGATAATTTCAAGCTAAGTAGAAGTATGGGGTATTACAAAATCTCCCCCTTGGGAATATTCATCCTCGAATAGGGCTGATTGAGAGGGAAGAAATGAAAGACTTAAGCGCATCCTAAACATAAATGACTGAAACATGACTCTATGACTAACATGGCTGATAAACTGAATATATATCATACTGAACATACATATCTAATGCTTGAGTAATTGATTTATGACTGCATGACTGAATTATTGATAAGATTAGTTTCTCATCAAATTGAACATGCATATTTGATGCATGAATACATGACTGAACTGACACATGAATACAAGACTTACTACGTAATGGTACTTAATACCAAGTTTATAATGGAATTCTGAACATGATCTGTATACCAAGTTTGTCACTGAAATCTAAACATGTAACTGAAAAGCTTAAGGAGAACTGTTACCTTGAGCTAAATCTGTGCTGGAGAAGAAGTGGTGAGGATACTTGATCCACATGTCTGCTTCTTCTTCCCAAGTAGCTCCCTCAACGGACTGATTCCACAAAAGAACTTTGACTAGAGGGACTTCTTTGCTCCTTAGTCTACGCGTATGTAGTCGAGAATTTTGACCAGAATCTCTTCATAAGAGAGGCTATTCTGAACATCTATGCTCTGAATAGGGACTACAACTACTGGGTCACCTATGCACTTCTTGGGCAAAGATACATGGACGACTGGATGAACTGAGGCTAGATCTAAAGGCAATTCGAGCTCATAAGCTACCTTGCCGAAGCGACTGAGAATTTTTAAGGGATCGACATATTGGGTACTGAACTTTCCCTTCTTGCCAAATCTTTTCACTCCCTTCATGGGAGAGATATTTAAATAGACATAGTCACCAATCTCGAACTCGAGATCCTTTCTGTACACATCTGCATAAGACTTCTGTCAGCTCTGAGCAGCCCGGAGTCTTTCACTGATCAATTGGACTTTTTCGAAGGCATCAAATACTAAGTCAGGCCCTATGACTGAGTCCTCACCAACTTCAAACCAAACAATTAGATATCTACACCTCCTACCATAGAGAGCTTCAAATGAAGCTATCCAAATAGTGGAATTATAGCTGTTGTTGTTTGCAAACTCAATCAAAGGCAAATGGTCATCCCAACTTCCCTTGAAATCGATTGAAAATGCCCTTAGAATATCTTCTAAAGTCTGAGTGGTCCTTTCTGCTTGACCATCTGTCTAAGGTTGAAATGCTGTACTAAGATAAACTTGGGTACCAAGGCCCTTTAGGAATGCTTTCCAGAAATGAGAGGTGAACTGGATACCTCTGTCTGAGATAATAGATAACGGAACACCATACAATCTGACCAACTCCCTGATGTATAGTTAGGCATAATCCTCTGTTGAATAAGAGGTATGGATTGGAAGAAAATGAGCTAATTTGTTCATCCTATCTACAGTGAACCAAACTGAATCATGTTGGTGACGAGTATGAGGTAAACCTATAAAAAAATCCTTATTCACTTCTTCCGACTTTTAAGTAGGAATACTGAACTCCTACATGGACCCACTAGGCTTCTGATGCTCTATCTTAACCTGCTAACAAGTAGAGCACTTAGCCACAAACTCTGCAATATCTCTCTTCATCCCACTTCACCAATAAATCTCCCGCAAGTCACGGTATATCTTTGTGGCCCCTAGATGAATAGAGTAGTGTGCACCTTGCATTTCTGCAAAAATTCACTGCCTTAAGTCGTTTACACCTAAAATACATAGATGACCCTGACAATGTAAAACACCATCTCCCTCTTAGGAGAAAACCTCTACCTTCTAATCCTTGACTGAATTTTTTAACTTGAAAAGGCTGGGATATCTATCTTACTTTTCTTTTACCTCAGAAACTAGAGATGATTTTGAACTACTCTGAGCCTATATGTCACCTTCCTCTAAATACACTAAGCGAACACCTAGTATGGTAAGCTGATGGATTTCCTGAGCTAATTTCTTCTTACTATCCACAACATGAGCAACACTATCCATAGACAATCTACTGAGAGCGTCAGCCACTACGCTGGCCTTGTCCGGGTGATAAAGGATACTCATGCCATAATTTTTCGAGAGCTTTAACCACCTTCTTTGACGAAGATTGACATCTTTCTGAGAAAAGACATACTGAAGACTCTTATGGTCTATGAATATATCTACATGAACCCCGTATAGATAATGCCTCCAAATCTTCAAGGCAAATACTATGGCTACTAACTCAATAATTGGGAATGAATGGATTAATGGAAAGGAGATAGTGTTTGAGTTCATATCATGACATTTGGGATTAGCTGCGTGTATTTATGTCTCTACCCTTGGGCTGTATTTTCTTTAGGCCACAATCACAAAAGTTTATCTGCATTCACGACTACCACGACCGAAGCCAGATCCATACGATCGTGGTATGCTAGACCTTCTTAATTTACCACGATCGCGGTAACTCAGGCTATGTTTGATATAGGTCTTCAAAATTTACTTCTTTCCTTCTTTTGATCTTTATCAGCTCATATCCACACATTTTCATTTCATCACTTATGTTCCTGCAAACTATGGATACTATTGAACTTAATCACAGATATGTCCCACTTATTCATTCAAAATATGGTAATGTGCATGAATGCTGAGTGCAAATGAGTGGTAATTCACCACTCATCAACAACCCCAACTTAAAGCTTTGCTTGTCCTCAAGCAACACTTTCTCTTACTATAAGACAATGCATATATATGCCTAAAATAGATGACCCAATTATCCCAATGACATCAAAATTAGTTACTACCTCAAGTAGCTCTTCAAACATGGGTAAAACTATTCCCAAAACCCCTCAACATAAAATGCAACAATTAAGAATGCAAAAGATTTCAAAGAGCAATAATGCAACAATCACTGATACTTTAAAAGTAACTCACTTTTTTTTACCTCAACCATACAATACTTTTTTTTGCCTTTTTTCTCAAAAGATGACAAAATCATCCATCTTAATTTGTTCACATGCCTCCTCATAGAAGGAAAATTACACACACCAAGCTACTACATATGCAACAAGGCATTTAAGTGCAAAATTCTCTCCCTAACAAGAACTATATATGCTAACAAGTGTCATACTATAGGTGAGACAGAGGTGATTTCCTTCTTGCAACACCACCAATTGACTATCGTACCACACTACACAACTTTAGCCCCACACACACTACACAATCTAAGTAAAATAGACTAAGATGCAGACACGTAAAGTACTCAACAATGTATAAGAAACAAGTTCCCAACCTTTATTATTCTCTTAAAATTACAAAGGACAATGATACACAAATTGTACTAAGGCATTACAATACTTACTGCCTTGAACAATTTCAGCATCACAAATATATAACCAGCACATGGGCAGTTACAACTGTGACACCTAGAAGCATGTCATTGGACAGGGCCTGTATGCCTATCACATGACTCAACAAACTTATCTAAGTATTAAAATAACATTATTAAACTTCCCATATGTATAAAATATTCGAAATTCAAACTTGCAACTGCCCCATGTGACAAGCACATGGGCAGCCTTGCCCCTTTAGCCAATTTTGCCATGTTCCATGCTTTGCCATTTTTCCAGCTTACAACACTTACACCATTTCTTACTTGTTGTATCATTTCTCCCAGCCACATAATTTTATTTCTATCACCAAGCCTTGCCTGTGTCATGTCACTCCCTATATCTGTGACATCCCACTACCGGTGTCATACTGCTACCTCTATTGAGTCACTGCCTAGGCCATACGACTGCCCATGTCATGCCACTGTCTTAACCATGCCAATGTCCTAACCATTCCCTCACCTTGTGTATGCCATATTCTATACCACGCCAATGTCTTGACCATGTCATTCCAATGCCATCGCCTATGCCATACCATCACTAATGTCATATCAGTGTCTTGCCAAGTTTCTATCACTGTCTACATGTATGCCCGCATGAGTGTCATGTGCCTGTCATCACCTATTATGATCAAGGATACCTTTCCAACACTCCATCACCTTGGTCATTATCAGTTGCTTGTTATCTCATAGCCACCACAACATCACATTACTTGTCTTAGCATATGTCAAGGACAATGTGCACCTTGACATGGCCTGCCAGCCATTATGTCTTAGACAGGGGGTCTAAAAATGGTCCCCCACCAGATGAACTCGATGCCTTTATCGAGTTTATTTTGAGGTAGTCCTCAATTTGTTTGTTGAACTGCTACACGTTTTGAGCCTTCTACCAGATCGCGACTTCTTCGCTGTTACCTTTCCATTATATCAGAAATTCTATCTTAATTGAAACGTCCCAATTTTTTGAACCAGAATGATACACGATGCTTAAGACCCCGAAGGACCACAAGCTAACCCATGACTGATATCTGTACCTGTACACTACATAATATACTTGTAAAATATGAAAAATATGAACAATAGGCCATAAGGTTCAACTAAATAAGAAACGGTCAAAACATGACATCCATATGGGTAAAAAATACCCAAAACAACTGAATCTGAGTTGAATCTGAATACTAAATCTGAAAACCTCTAAGTACTATCTGAATAAAGAGTTGAACAAACATGTATCCAACTAACTCCGTAAACTGAAATCTAACTAAAATAACAAATGAATAAATCAAGTAATATCGTCCTCGAATGAAGAGGACTCACTATAACTCTGTATGTTGAATACGACTCCTACTGCTAGTCTGGAACTCATGTCTCTGAACCTATGGTGTAACATGAAAAGAAAGCGCCATAGCGAAATGCGTCAGTGTAACTGAAGTACTGAGTATACGAGGGGGGAGGCTGAACATAAATAGGGTTACATGCATGAACAATGCTAACTGACTGACTGATATGAACATAAGAGTGCAACCATACATACATAGAAACTGAGATTGTAGTGATATGAGAAACTGATAACATGAAGACTGAATCTGTATTCTGATAGCATGGATTTCTCATACCTGATTTAATTATTAACTGATAATCGTGATTAACTATGTCTGACAATCCTGATAATCTGAAATCTGAAGAACTAGCTAAGTTCTTTTACTGTGACTGTGACTGAAACGGTGGGAGGTAGTTGTTTACCTGACATACCCCATGTATACTAAAGAAGCTGAACTGGGATCCAATCGCTGCCTTGATTTGAAGGGTGTCAATACCATGCCATGGGTAAAAACATATTGTGAGTGACCCTCAAATCTAGCAGAGTCCCCAAAAGAGAACGGCGGATGTCCGCCCCATCAACCATCAAGTTGGCAGTATTGATGTCTCAACCTATGCTGGCTATATAGTTCTGGAACACAAGGATTACTTCTAGGATTCACACCTTCATCTAAAGAAGGTGAGTTCCTATCCTTAGGTTCACTCGGTACTAACTCCTACTCCATCTGAAGAGACTGAACATGATTTAACTGACTATACATGAACTGGGTTTACTAAATTTCCATTGACTGACGGAATACTACTGATAACTGACTAACATCATTAGATTTTTGAGGTTTCCTGAGTCATATGACTTATTGAATTCTATGGAACGTGTCTTGACCGAAGATACCGTGACAACATGACATGGCTCTAGGTACACAGCTATAGTTTTTGGGTACGAATACCCTCAAGAATCGATAGAAGGACACTGACACACATGACATGACTTGATCATAAGATTGGAGTCCACAATTCACAATATCATAAGTAAGGGATAGTGTACTTCATGAGTCTATTCAACATCTCAAACATGTTAGGGAAAGCATAGATACATTTCGTGTACATGTTCTATAATTTCATTATCACACATGCTTCACACCACAACAATAGCAATACATAAATAGCATAAAATTCATATTGAGTGTATAACTAATATGGACTTGTTATTTAGATATAATAGAATCATGTAAATATGAACTTCTAGCATCCTAGGCATTTTAACAAAACACCTTGCATGCACACCTTGGGCATAGGTTTTCTCAACAAATTCTAATCATCTTGAACCACCCAATTTCATGAGTTTTAACCATAAACATGCATGCTTCATGGAAATTATATTAAAATAATATTCTGAAGTTTAAACAATGGTCATTGACATGAACAACATTACATAGCAATAAGAAAATCAAAGTCTCTCAATTAAAAGCATGGTTCTTGAACTCTATGAACGAAAGGGGTCCATAGATGAACACTACATATACCTGGTAATGAGGTTCTTGAAGATGTGTGGCGATGAGCTTGAATTCTTAGATTAAAATTAAGTACCAAGGGTTTCTTGTTCTTAGGGATTAATCTTAGAGAGGAAACCCTTATTTGTTTGTAGTGAAAGAATGATGAAAAGTGGTTGAAATAGGGTGTAATTGGGTTTATATAGATGTGTGGTAAGTTACCAAAATGCCCCTATTAAAAGACCTAGAAATAAGTTGAATATGACATGCGATGGTCGGACTGACGGTCCGTCGATCTGCTTGACGGTCCATCGCTTAGCCCATCAGACGTGAATCAAAAATGGGCTTGATAGGATAAGGTTTGACGGTCTGAGTGATGGTCTATCAACTCGTCCATCATTCCTTATCTAGAAGATGGCTCAACTGACAGGGCTTTGACGGTCCAAGTAGTGGTCCGTCACTAAGTTGATGGTCCGTCAACTTGGCTTTCAATACTTAACTAGAACAGGCCCTTCTATCTTGGAAATGATGGTCCAAGTGGTGGTCTGTCACTAATTTGACGGTCCTCCAACTGGGCCATCGTACCTAGGCGATTCTGACAGTTCTGAGTAAAATATCCATAACTCCTTCGTCTGATATTGGATTTGAACGAAATTGGTATCATTGGAAAGCTAACTTAATTTCCTATGTGATAGAAAATGAAAATCTCAAAAATACTGCATGTACAAAAACAGATTTACATTTCAAAGGAACTCCTAGCATTCTTGAGATGATTTCTATCTAGAAAAAGGCATGGGTATTACAATATCTCCCCCTTGAGAACATTCGTCCTTGAATGAAACTGAATGGGAGGGGAAACAATGATCTGAACATGAATAGCTAAAACATAATCTCATGACTAACAAACTGAACATAACATACTGATCATGCATATTTGATACATGGATAACTCATACATAAATGAGCAGCTGAGCAATCTGATAAACTGAGTTTCTTAAGGTGAGAATGCATAGCTGATGCATAATTAAATACTGTACCAAGACACGAACGAATGTCAGAGTGTGCAATGACAATCGATACCAAGTTTATACTAAATACTGAACATGAAACTGATTAATCTTAAGAAGGACTGTTACATTTAGCTTGATCTGAATTGGCAGAGAAAAGGTGAGGGTACTTGGAACGCATATCTGCTTCTGCTTCATAAGTTTCCATCTCTTGAGACTGATTTTTCCACAGAACTTTAAGTAGAGGGACTTCTTTGTTCCTCAATATACGTATCTGATAGTCAAGAATCTCAACTGGAATTTCCTCATAGGAGAGACTGTTCTGAACATCAATGCTCTGAATAGGGACTACTACTGCTGGGTCACCTATACAATTCTTGAGCAAAGAGACATGGAAAACTGGATGAACTGAAGCTAGATCTGAAGGCAACTCGAGCTCGTAAGCTACCTTGCCAAAACGACTGAGAACCTTGAAGGGACCGACATATCGGGGTCTGAGATTTCCCTTCTTGCCGAATTGCTTTACCCACTTTATGAGAGAGATATTGAGATATACATGGTCACCAATCTTGAACTCGAGATGCTTTCTACGAATGTCTGCATAAGACATCTTTTGGATCTGAGCAGGACGGAGTCTTTCTCTGATCAACTGAACTTTCTCCAAGGCATCGAATACTAAGTCAAGACCTATAACTAAGACCTCACTGACTTTGAACCAACCAATTGGAGATCTACACCTCCTACCATAAAGAGCTTCGAAAGGAGCCATCTGAATAATAGAATAATAGCTATTGTTGTATACAAACTCAATCAAAGGCAAATGGTCATCCCAACTTCCCTTGAAATCTATTACATACGCCCTTAGCATATCTTGTAGAGTCTGAATGGTACTTTCTTCTTGACTATCTACTTGAGGATGAAAGGCTGTACTTAGATGGACTTCGGTACCAAGCCTCTTTCAGAACGATTTCCAGAAATGAGAGGTGAACTGGGTACCTCTGTCTAAGATAATAGATAAAGGAACACCGTGTAATCTAACCAACTTTTTGATGTAGAGCTTGGCATAATTCTCGACTGAGTAAGAAGTACGAACTAGGAGAAAATGAGCTGATTTGGTCATTCTCTCTACAATGACCCAAACTGAATCATGCTGACTATGAGTACGAGGCAAACCCATCATGAAGTCCATGTTCACTTCTTCCCACTTCTAAGTAGGAATAGTGAACTCCTGTGTGGGACCACTAGGCTTATGATGCTCTATCTTAACCTGTTGACATGTAGAGCACTTGGCCACAAACTCCACAACATCTCTTTTCATCCCACTCCATCAATAGATCTCCCACAAGTCGCTGTACATCTTAGTAGCCCCTGGATAAATAGATTAGCGTGCACTATGTGCCTCTGCAAGAATTCACTGCCTCAAGTCATCTAAACATGGAACATATTGACGACCCTGACAACAAAGAACACCATCTCCCTCTTGGGAGAAAACCTCTACTTTCTGATCTCTGACTGACTCTTTCAACTTGACTAGGCTGGGATCTCTATCTTGCTTTTCTTTTACCTCAGAAACTAGAGATGATTCTAAACTATGCTGAACACATATACCACCCTCTGATAAGTTGACCAAGCGAACGCCTAGTTTGGAAAGCTGATGGACTACCTGAGCTAACTTCTTCTTACTGTCCTCAACATGCGAAACACTACCCATAGACAGTCTACTGAGAGCTTCGTCCACTATATTGGCCTTTCTTGGATGGTAAAGAACACTCATGTTGTAATCCTTCAAGAGCTCTAACCACCTTCTCTGACAAAGATTGAGATCTTTATGGGAAAAGACATACTGAAGGCTCTTATGGTCTGTGAATGCATCTACATGAACTTCATACAAATAATGCCTCCAAATTCTCAAGGCAAATACCACAGTTTCTAACTCATGATCATGAGTAGGATACTTCTTCTCATGGGGCTTTAACTGTCTAGAGGCGTAAGCTATGACCTTACCACGCTGCATGAGGACACAACCCAAACCTACTCTGGACGCATCATAATATACTATGAACGCATCTGAACCATCTAGTAATGCTAGAACTGGAGCTGAGGTGAGTCGAGTCTTCAACTTCTGAAAATTCTTCTCGCATGAGTATGACCACTGAAACTTGACCTTTTTCTGAGTCAACCTGGACATAGGGGATACAATATAAGAAAATCCCTTAACAAACCATCTGTAATACTCTTGATATCTGATGTAGAGATAGGGCAAGGCCAATTCCTTACTGCTTCAGTTTTCTGAGGATCTACTCTAATGTTATTACCGGAGACAATATGGCCAAGGAATGATACTGATATTAGACAAAATTCACACTTGCTGAACTTGGTGAATAGTTGATGATCTCTGAGAGTTTGAAGAACAATTCTGAGATGGTCTGAATGATCACTCTTTGTGTGAGAGTAGACCAGAATATCATCTATGAAGACTATGACGAACATGTCCAAGTACTGCTTGAACACCCGGTTCATCAAGTCCATGAAAGCTGCAGGTGCATTGGTAAGACCAAAGGATATGACTAGAAATTTGAAATGACCATACCGAGTATGGAAAGTTGTCTTCGGAATGTCACATTCTCTAACTCTGAGTTGTTTATAGCCTGATCTGAGGTCTATCTTGGAGAAGTAACTGGTGCCCTGAAGTTGGTAGAACAGATCATCTATTCTGGGAAATGGATACCTGTTATTGATTGTAACTTTGTTGAGCTGACGGTAATTGATACATATTTTGAGAGAACCGTCTTTCTTGCACACGAATAAGACTGGTTCACCCCACGGGGATACACTTGGCTTTATGAATCCCTTATCTAAGAGATCCTTTAATTGATCTTTTACTTTCTTAAGCTTTGTTGGTTCCATTCTGTATGGCAGAATAGAGATAGGCCAAGTATCTAGGAGAAGGTCTATGCCGAAATCTATTTCCTTTTCGGGAGGAATGGCTGGAAGATCTTTGGGAAAGACATCAAAATATTTATTAACCACTGGGACTGATTCGAGACTGGGAGATTCAGAGCTGGAATCCTTAATATGCACAAGATGATAAACATATCCTTTAGATATCAATTTCCTTGCCCGAAGGTAGAAAATAAGCTGACCCCTGAAAGATGAAGTACTACCCTGCCACTCTAAGATAAGTTCATTCGGAAACTGGAATTGAACTATTCTGTTTCTGCAGTCGACTATGGCATAGCAGGAATGAATCCAATCTATGCCGAGAATGACATCAAAATCATTTATCTTTAAATCAACTAAGTCTGTTGAGGTGACTTTCTGAAATGTCATAATCGAGCAGTTCCTGTATACCCATCGGGCTATGGTGGTTTGATACACTGGTGTAGAGACTGAAAAAGGCTCTACTAGAATTTTGGGACTAATTCTGAAATCTCCTTCTATAAAGGGAGTAACAAAAGACAAAGATGCACCTGGATCTTGCAAAGTATAAACATGAACATGGAAAATTTGTAACATACCAGTAATGACATCAGGAGAATTTTCCTGATCCTGTCGGGTCTAAAGAGCATATAGTCTGTTTAGGCGTTGCCCACTATTAGCACTGGAAGTGGCACTCTGCTGATTTGGGCGACCGAACTGAGCTAAGGAATGGAGACGTTTCTGTTGACCTGACTGAGGACAATCCTTGATCCTATGGCCTGTCTTGACAAATCTGAAAGAAACATTACTACCGGCTCTACAAATACCCTTGTGGTTCTTACCACAAGTCTGGCATAGGGAATTAGTGTGGGCACTGCTAACACTATCCTGAGACTTAGAGGCTGGGGTTCTATCTTGGTTACCCTCGCTAAACTTAGGAACTGAAGCACTAGATATAGAATGAGCTGGAGCTGATGACTTGGGATAAAACTGTGAATGGTTTCCTCCCTCAGATTTGGGTGGAGAAAAACAGAAACTGCCTGATCTTACTCTCTTATTTTACCTTTCCCTAGTCTTAACCTTCTACTCCTCTATTTGCTGGGCATGGGGTCATGAGTCTAGATAAAGTCATATCACTGTTCAGCATCACAGACCTATACTTATTTCCACACTATTATTCACCCCTGACATGAACTTGCTCATTTTAGCCTTATTGTCTGCAACCACATGAGGGGCATATTTGGCTAGCTGAGTAAATCTGAGAGAATACTCCCTAACCATCATGTTTCCCTGCCTGAGGTTGATGAATTCAAGAACATTGGCTTCCCTTACCTCTTTGGGAAAGAATCTATCTACGAAATCCAAGACAAATCCCTCCCACTCAATAGGACCTGCACCATCTACCCTCTCGGATTTTCACTGTTTGTACCAAGTGTGAGCCATATCTTGAAACTGATATGCAGTTAACTCAGCACTCTGAACAAAAGTAACACCCATGATGTCAATGAACTTCTGTACTTAGTCAATGAACTCCTGAGGGTCTTCATCAGACTTAGACCCAAAGAAAGATTGAGGGTTAATTCGGGTGAAGTCCCGAATCCTAGTTGCTATAGAATTTGCTAATGGATTGGCTAGAATAGCTGGTGGCCATTCATTATAGGCAGCCACAGACTAAGTGAGTGTGGTGAATGTGGTCCTAAACTCTGCATGGGAAACATGTTCGCCCAAAGGATGTTTGGGCTGAGGAGCTGGCTGGTTTCTTCTCTTTGGAGGCATATTCTGAAATAAGAGAAGGATGGATTAGAGCGAGAGTGTAACTTGTAATTATGCTCACTAGCATGAGTTGGATACTGAAATAAGAGAAACTATTCCTAAAACATCTCATAACCTCTCGTACATAAATGTGGTGCATAACACACCTATAATGCCCCGATTTTCTGAACTAGAACTCTATACGGTGCTCATGACACTGAAGGATCACAACCTAACCCATGAATGATATCTGTACCTATAAATGTATAATATACATATAAAATGCGGAAACATGAACAAAGAGGGCGTAAGGTTCAATCTTGAATAGTAAAATATCTGAAATAAGGTGGTATCACAGTACCAAAACAAAACTGAAAATACTAAAGTCTAAATTTGAAAACACTATAATCGTCTGAAAGCCTCTAAACTATCTGAATAAGGAGTTGAAGGAACATATCTCCAACTAACTCCCTAAACTAAAAATAAACTAAAATACTGGAATAATAAATGTGACGATCATGTCCTAAAAATAAGGACTCACTGCTTATTGAACTGCTACTGCCGATCTGGAATCTGCACCTCAGAACCTATGGTATAACATAAAAAGAAAGCACCATAGCGCAAATGCGTCAGTACAACTAAAGTACTGAGTATACGTGGGGTTAGGCTAAATGTATGGGGTTTATATGCGTGAACATGTTGACTAATATAAATGTGAGAATACATATATACATACATATATACATACATACATACCTATGTAACTGCTACTGAACTCATGGAGATACGGACTACTTGAGTTTGAACTCTGACAACATGAGTTTCGTGATACTGAGATACTGAATGACTGATAACATGGATGATTGTATCTAACAGTCCTAATTCTGGGGAAAACTATCTGAGTTCCAAACTATATTTGAACATCTAAGTATGAGATCAGTCCTAGCTAATGAGTGATCTTTGAAATTGATATTGAGAATACTCGACTGAATCTGAGATTAAGATCAAGCTTGTCTGCCGGGTGACCTCTAGGTCTAATAATAAGCATCTGAATATGGGAACAATCCTATCTAACGGGATGGTCCAGGAATCAATGGAACTATCTGAGTTGCTTACTGAGATCGATGACTGTATCTGACAGTCCTAATTCCTGATTTCTACTGTGAAGACTGATACTAAAACTGTATTTGTAACTCTGACTGTGGGCGGTAGTCACCTAACTGACATGCCCCGATACTGTACTGGTGGGGTCCAATCTTTTACCTGATTGGAAGGGTGTCAACACTATTCCACGGGTAGAAACCTCTACTATGGTCAAGCCTCTCTAACAGGTGACCCTGAATAGAAAATCAAGCCTAAGGAAATATAATAGTCAAATATAGACTTAATCTGATGGGTGACTCCTGTCCTGCGCTGGCTACGCAGTTCTGGAGTACAGGGATTGCTGCTAACGGCTCTGCCTTTATTACAGGAAAAACCGCCATCCCTGCACTCGCTCGGTGCTAGTCCCTACTCCCTACTGAAAGACTCTAAAAAGATTAACTGTGCTGAACTGAATAACTGAACTAAACTGATTTATAAAATAATTAACTGAGCTAATAATATTTTCTTAGCTGAACTAAGCTGAATTCACTAAGTTTCGTTGAATGACAGAAAAGCTACTTGAGATCTGAGGTCTGACTGAGAGTACTGAAACTACTGGGACTACTGAACTATTGAGATTTCTGAGTTTTTCTGAGTTACGTGACTAACTGAAATCTATGTAGCATAGCTTAACTGAGGATGTCTTGAAACATGAGACTAGCTGTAGGCACACAACTATTATTTTCGGGTATAAGTACCCCCAGGACTCGATGGAAGGAAACTGACACACATGACTGACTTTATCATAAGAGTAGAGTCCACAATTCACAATATCATAAGTAAGGATTTCATAATAAGAATTATTCTCAACAAACTATAACATGATTGGGAATGCACACAACATGTATATACTTGCATGGCTTCAATAACATGGTCATTCCATATCACAACAATATCATGAGCATCTCATACAACATCCTCAATTCAAGACAATAGCATGGGAATCACGTTGAACATAAACTTAGAACATGGAATAGTCGTTTAGGACTTATTATTTCATAAAAGCATGATTTCTATTCCCTTAGGTATTTTCACAAACACCTTACATGCACATCTTAGGCATAGGTGGATTCATCAAGATTACAAATGTTCAAACACCAATTTCACATATTTATACATTAAATACCACCATATCCTCACACAAAACATACAAAGATCCCATCTTAGGCATCATCAAACTCCAACCACATGAACATCAACCACCAACAACATAAACATCATAATACATAATTTAGAAGATGGTTCTTAAGCTTCATGGACGAAAGGAGTACATGAATCAACTCACGCATAGCTTAGAAGGAAGATTCTTGATGATTGACAGAGTAATTCCTTGAAATTGGATCTTCAAGCTTAAGTATGCAACCCTAGTTGTTTTTCTCTTTTAGTGCTCTTGGATGAGGAACTTAATATGTTAGTAGGGTTGTAATGTAATTAGGAGCTATATATTTCGTAGGGTTAAGTTTAGGGATATGTAGGAGTGTTAAAAGACTTAATTACCCTCAAAATAACTCAAAAGGGAGTGTTTAAGCCACTTGAAACCATAAGATATGCGCCGCATATGATACACATATATTTACATAGGCGCCGCATATGATATCGCCTAAATTTAGATAGTCGCCGCATATGATATCGCCTATAACTACATAGGCACCGCATATGCTATTGCCTATATTTACATAGGCGCCACATATGCTTTCCAGTGGCCATGTGCGATTGGTTAGGCAACGCACTCTACTTTGCAAAGCCATAACTCCTAGCTCGAGTGTCGGATTTTGATAAAATTTGTATCATTGGAAAGCTAATTTGATTCACTATAATTTGGTGGGTATAAATATGTAGAAATTGGTATCTTTGGAAAGATAATTGGATTATCTATAATTTGGTGTGTATAAATATGCAGAAATACCAAATTAACATCGAGTTATACTCGTTCAAATATGACCCTTACAAAATTGAACACTAAAACTTGATGGATTCAAAAACTCTTAGCTTGTGTTACCTTAAGTGACTCATATGAACATGCTTAATGCATCATAAGCTATCTTATCACCAAGTTACTCATTGTAAGTCATGTACTCAAGTATGAATCACAGGATAGGAGATTTCATATGTAGGAAAAATGGTTCGTCTTCTAGCTTAGAAACATACGGGGTATTAGAACACTAATGAACAAGACTCTACTAAATGCAGCTTTTAGACTTCCTAGGACTTTATTGAACCTTAGGCTCTGATACCAAGTTTGTAATGCCCCAATTTTCTGAACCGGAATGCTACACGGTGCTTATGACCCCGAAGGACCACAAGTTAACCCATGACTGATATCTGTACTTGTACACAGCATAATATACTTGTAAAATATGGAAAATATAAATAATAGGACAAAAGCTTAAACTGAATAAGGAAACTGCCAAAATATGACATCCATGTGGGTAACAAATACCTAAAACAACTGAATCTGAACTAAATCTAAATACTAAATCTGAAAACCCGTAAGTACTATCTCAATAAGGAGTTGAAAGAACATATATCCAACTAACTCCATAAACTAAAATCTAACTATAATAATAAATTACTAAATCAAGCAATATCATCCTCGAATGAAGAGGACTCACTGCAACTTTGTGTGCTAAATGCGACTGCTACTACTGGTCTGGAACTCGTGTCTCTGAGCCTATGGTGTAACATAAAAATAAAGTACCATAGCATAAATGCGTCAGTACAACTGGAGTACTGAGTATACGAGTGGGGGAGGCTGAACATAAATAGGGTTACATGCATGAACAATGCTTACTGACTAACTGATACGAATGTGAGAGTGCAAACATGCATACATAGAAACTGAGATCGTAGTGATATGAGAAACTGATAACATGAAAACTGAATCTGTATTCTGATAGCATGGATTTTTGATAACTGATTTGACTAATAACTGGTAATCGTGATTGACTGTGACTGACAGTCCAGATAATCTGAAATCTAAAGAACTAGCTGAGTTCTTTTATTGAGACTGTGACTGAAACTATGGGAGGTAGTTGTTTAACCGATATGCCCCATGTATGCTAAAGTAGCTGAACTGGGGTCCAATCGCTGCCCTGATTGGAAGGATATCAATACCGTTCCATGGGTAAAGACATGCTGTGTGTGACCCTCAAATCTGACAGAGTCCCCAAAAGAGAACGGAGGATGTCCACCCTATCAACCCTTAAGCTGGCAGTGTTGATATCTCAACCTATGCTGGCTACATAGTTCTGGAATGCAAGGATTGCTTCTAGGAATCACACCTTCATCTGAAGTAGGTTAGTTCCCATCCTTGGGTTCGCTCGGTGCAAACTCCTACTCCCATCTAAAGAAACTGAACATGATTTAACTGACTATACATGAATTGGGTTTACTAAATTTTCATTAACTAACGGAATACTACTGATAACTGAATGAGATAATGGGATTTCTGAGGTTTCCTAAGTCACATGACTGACTGAATTCTATGGAACGTGGCTTGATTGAAGATATCGTGACAACATTACATGGCTCTAGGCACACAGCTATAGTTTTCAGGTACGAATACCCCCAGGACTCGATAGAAGGAAATTGACACACATAACGTGACTTGATCATAAGATTGGAGTCCACAATTCACAATATTATAAGTAAGGGATAGTGTACTTCATGAGTCTATTCAATATCTCAAACATGGTAGGGAAAGCATAGATAGATTTTGCGTACATGTTCTATAATTCCATTATCACACATGCTTCACACCACAACAATAGAAACACATAAATAGCATGAAATTCATATTGAGTTTATAGATAATATGGAATTGTCATTTAGATATCATAGAATCATGTAAATATGAACTTCTAGCATCCTAGGAATTTTAACAAACACCTTGCATGCACACCTTGGGCATAGGTTTTCTCAACAAATTCTAATCATCTTGAACCACCCAATTTCATGGGTTTTAACCACAAACATGCATACTTCATGGTAATCATCTTAAAATAATATTCCGAAGTTTAAACAATGGTCATTGACATGAACAACATTACATAGCAACAAGAAAATCAAAGTCTCTCATTTAAAAGCATGGTTCTTGAATTCAATGAACGAAAGGGGTCCATAGATGAACACTATGCATACCTGGTAATGAGGTTCTTGAAGATCTGTGGCGATGAGCTTGAATTCTTAGCTTGAAATCAAGTACCTAGGGTTTCTTGTTCTTGGGGATTAATCTTAGAGAGGAAAACCTAATTTGTTTATAGTGAAAGAATGATATAAAGTGGATGAAATAGGGTGTAATTGGGTTTATATAGATGGGAGGTAAGTTACCAAAATGCCCCTATTAAAAGACCTGGAAATAAGTTGAATATGACATGCGACGGTCGGACTGACGGTCCTTCGATCTGGTTGACGGTCCATCGCTTAGCCCGTCAGACGTGAACCAGAAATGGGCTTTAATGGACAAGGTTTGAAGGTCTAAGTGACGGTCTATCAAATATCTGGTGGTCCATCAACTTCGTTCGTCACACCTTATCTAGAATATGGCTCAACTGGTATGGCTTTGACGGTCCAAGTGGTGGTCCGTCACTAAGTTGATGGTCCATCAACTTGGCTGTCAGGCCTTAACTAGAACGGGGCCCTTCTGCCTTGGAAATGACAGTCCAAGTGGTGGACCATCACTAATTTGACGGTCCTCCAACTGGGCCATCGCACCTGGGCTATTCTGACAGTTCCGAGTAAAATATCCATAACTCCTTCGTCTGATGTCAGATTTGAAAGAAATTAGTATCATTGGAAAGATAACTTAATTTCCCACGTTATAGATAGTGAAAATCTCAAAAATACTACATGTACAAAAATAGATTTGAATTTCAAAGGAACTCCTAGCATTGTTGAGATGATTTTTAGCTAGGAAAAGGCACGGGTATTACAATATCTCCCCCTTGAGAACATTCACCCTCGAATGAAATTGACTGGGAGGGGAAACAATGATCTGAACATAAATAGCTGAAACATGATCTCATGACTAAAAAACTGAACATAACATACTGATCATGCATATCTAATGCATGGATAACTGATACATGAATGTGTAACTGAGCAATCTGATAATCTGAGATTCTCAAGGTGAGAATGCATAGCTGATGAGTAATTAAATACTATACCAACACATGAACGTATGTCTGAGTATGCAATGGAAATAGATACCAAATTTATACTGAATGCTGAATGTGAAACTGAATAATCTTAAGAAGTACTATTACCTTGAGCTTGATCTAAATTGGCAGGGAAAAGGTGAGGGTACTTGGTACACATATTTGCTTATGTTTCCTAAGTTGCTCTCTCTTGAGACTGATTTTTCCATAGAACTTTAACTAGAGGGACTTCTTTGTTCCTCAATCTACGCATCTGATAGTCAAGAATCTCAACTAGAATTTCCTCATAGGAGAGACTGTTCTGTACATCAATGTTGTGAATAGAGACTACTACTGATGGTCACCTATACGTTTCTTGAGCAAGGAGACATAAAAAATTGGATGAGCTAAAGATAGATATGAAGGCAACTCTAGCTCGTAAGCTACCTTGCCAAAATGACTGAGAACCTTGAAGGGACCAACATATTGGGGACTGAGCTTTCCCTTCCTGCCGAATTACTTCACCCATTTTATGGGAGAGATATTGAGATATACATGGTCACCAATCTTGAACTCGAGATCCTTTTTACGAATGTCTGCATAAGACTTTTTTCAGCTCTGAGCAGCCCGAAGTCTTTCTCTAATCAATTGAAATTTCTCTAAGTCATCGAATACTAAGTCAGGACCTATAACTGAGGCCTCACTGACTTTTAACCAAGCAATTGGAGATCTGCACCTCCTACCATAAAGAGCTTTAAAAGGAGCCATCTGAATACTAGAATGATAGCTATTGTTGTATGCAAACTCAATCAAAGGTAATTGGTCATCCTAACTTCCCTTGAAATCCACTACACATGCCCTTAACATATCTTCGAGAGTCTGAATGGTACTTTCTGCTTGACTATTTTTTTGAGGATGAAAGGCTGTACTGAGATGAACTTGGGTACCGAGACCCTTTTGGAATGATTTCCCGAAATGAGAGGTGAACTGGGTACCTCTATCTAAAATGATAGATAAAGGAACACCGTATAATCTGACAAACTCTCTGATGTAGAGCTTGGCATAATTCTCAGCTGAGTAAGAAGTACGAACTGGGAGAAAATGAGCTGATTCGGTCATTTTGTGTATGCTGACCCAAACTGAATCATGCTGACTACGAGTACGAGGCAAACCCATCACGAAGTCCATGTTTACTTCTTCCTACTTCCAAGTAGGAATGGTGAACTCCTACATGTGACCATTAGGCTTCTGATGCTCTATCTTAACCTGCTGACATGTAGAGCACTTAGCCACAAACTCCGCAACATCTCTTTTCATCCCATTCCATCAATAGATCTCCCAAAAGTCGCGGTACATCTTAGTGGCCCCTGGATGAATAGAGTAGTGCGCACCATGCTCCTCTGCAAGAATTCGCTGCCTCAAGTCATCTACACCTGGAACATAGAGACGATCCTGACAATGAAGAACACCATCTCCCTCTTAGGAGAAAACTTCTACTTTCTGATCTCTGACTGACTCTTTCAACTTGACTAGGTTGGGATCTCTATCTTGCTTTTCTTTTACCTCAGAAACTAGAGATGATTCGGAACTATGCTAAACACATATGCCACCATCTGAAGAGTCGACCAAGCAAACTCCTAGTCTGGCAAGCTGATGGAATTCCTGAGCTAACTTCTTCTTACTATCTGCAACATGAGAAACACTACCCATAGACAGTTTAGTGAGAGCATCGGCCACTGTATTGGCCTTTCCTGGATGGTAAAGAACACTCATGTTATAATCCTTCAAGAGCTCTAACCACCTTCTCTGACAAAGATTGAGATCTTTCTGGTAAAAGACATACTGAAGGATCTTCTGGTCTGTGAATACATCTACATGAACTTCGTACAAATAATGCCTCCAAATCCTCAAGGCAAATACTATGCCTACTAACTCAAGATCATGAGTAGGATAATTCTTCTCATAGGGCTTTAACTGTCTGGAGGCATAGGCTATGACCTTACAATGCTATATGAGGACACAATCCAAACCTACTCTGGACGCATCACAATATACTACAAACCCATCTGAACCATCTAGTAATGCTAGAACTAGAGCTGAGGTGAGTCGAGTCTTCAACTTCTTAAAAGTCTTCTCGCATGAGTCTGACCACTTAAACTTGACCTTTTTCTGAGTCAACCTAGAAATAGGGGATACAATATAATAAAATCCCTCAAGAAACCATCTATAATAGCCAGCCAAACCCAAGAAACTCTTGATATCTGATGGAGAAAAAGGGCGAGGCCAATTCCTTACTGCTTCAGTTTTCTGAGGATATACTCTAATGCCATCATCGGAAACAATGTGGCCAAGGAATGCTACTGATCTTAGGCAAAATTCACACATGTTAAACTTGGCAAATAGCTGATGATATCTAAGAGTTTGAAGAACAATTCTGAGATGGTCTGAATGATAATGCTCTGTGTGAAAGTAGACTAGAATATCATCTATGAAGACTATGACGAACATGTCCAAGTACTACTTGAACACCCGGTTCATCAAGTCCATGAAAGCTGCAGGTGCATTGGTAAGACCAAATGACATGACTAGAAATTTAAAGTGACCATACCGAGTATGGAAAACTATCTTTGAAATGTCACATTCTCAAACTCTGAGGTGATGATAGCCTGATCTGAGGTCTATCTTGGAAAAGTAACTGGCACCCTGAATTTTGTCAAATATATCATCTATTCTGGAAAGTGGATACATGTTCTTGATCGAAACTTTGTTGAGCTGACGGTAATCGATACACATTCTAAGAGAACCATTTTTCTTGCACACGAATAAGATTGGTTCACCCCATGGGGATACACTTGGCTTGATGAATCCCTTATTTGAGAGATCCTTCAACTGATATTTTAGTTTCTTAAGCTCTTCTAGTTCAATTATATATTGAGGAATAGAGATAGGCTGAGTATCTAGGAGAAGGTCTATGCCAAAATCTATTTCCCTTTCGGGAGGAATGCCTGGAAGATCTTTGGGAAAGACATCAAAATATTTATTAACCACTAGGACTGATTCGAGACTGGGAGATTCGGAGCTGGAATCCTTAATATGCACGAGATGATAAACATATCCTTTAGATATCAATTTCCTTGCCCGAAGGTAGGAAATAAGCTGACCCCGGAAAGATGAAGTACTACCCTGCCACTCTAAAATAAGTTTATTCAGAAATTAGAACTGAACTATTCTATTTCTACTATCGACTATGGCATAGTAGGAATGACACCAATCTATGTCGAGAATGACATTGAAATCAGTTATCTCTAATTCAACTAAGTCTGTTGAGGTGACTTTCTGAAATATTATAATCGAGCAGTTCCTCTATACCTGCCGGGCTATGATAGTTTTATACATTGGGGTAGAGACTGAAAAAGGCTCTGCTAGAATTTTGGGACTGGTTCCAAAATCTCTGACAAGGATGCAGCTAGATCTAGCAAAGTTTAAACATAAGCATGGAAAATTTATAACGTACCAGTAACAAAATCAGGAGAATTTTCCTGATCCTGTCGGGTCTAAAGAGTATATAGTCTGCTTAGGTGTTGCCCACTATTAGCACTGGAAGTGGCACCCTGCTGATTCGGACGATCGGACTGGGCTGGGGAATGGAGATGTTTCTTATGACCTGACTGAGGACAATCCTTAATCCTATGGTCTGTCTTGCCATATCTGAAACAAACAGCACTACCGGCTCTGCAAACACCCTTGTGGTTCTTACCATAAGTCTGGCATAGGGGATTAGTTTGGGCACTGCTAACACTGCCCTGAGACTTAGATCTTTGGGCTTTATCCTAGTTACCCTTTCTAAACATAGGAACAGAAGCACTGGTTGTAGAATAAGCAGGAGATGATGACTTGGGATAAAACTTTGAATGGTTTTCTCCCTCAGATTTGGGTGGAGCAAAACTGAAACTGCCTGATCTTACTCTTTTATTTTTCCTCTCCCTAGTCTTAACCTTTTGCTCCTCTATTTGCTGGGCATGGGGTCATGAGTCTAGCTAGTCATATCACTGTTCAGCATCGCATACCTACTCTCATTTACCACACTGTCGTTCACCCCTAACACGAACTTGCTCATTTTAGCCCTATTGTCTGCAACCACATGAGGGGCATATTTGGATAGCTGAGTAAATTTGAGAGAATACTCCCTAACCATCATGTTTCCCTGCCTGAGGTTGATGAATTCAAGAACTTTGGATTTTCTCAGCTCTTGGGGAAAGAATCTGTCTAAGAAAGCCATGACAAATCCCTCCTACTCAATAGGACCTGCACCATCTACCCTCTCGTATTTTTACTGTTTGTACGAAGTGCGAGCTACATCTTGCAACTGATATGTGGTTAACTCAGCACTCTGAACAAAATTAACACTCATGATGTCAATGACCTTCTAGACTTGGTCAATGAACTCCTGAGTCTTCATCAGACTTAGACCCGAAGAAAAATGGAGGGTTTATTCGGGTGAAGTCCCAAATCCTAGTTGCTGTAGAATTTGCCAGTGGATTGGCCAGAATAGCTAGAGGCCATCCATTATAGGCAGCCACAAACTAAGAAAGTGTGGTGAATACAGCCCTAAACTCCGCATGGGAAACATATTTGCCCAAAGGATGTTTGGGCTGAGGAGCTGGCTGGTTTCTTCTTTTTGGAGGCGTATTCTAAAATAAGAGAAGGATGGATTAGACTGAGAGTGTAACTTATAATTATGCTCACTAGCACGACTTGAATACTGAAAGAGGGGAAACTGTTCCTAAAATATCTCATAGCCTCTTGCACATAAATGTGGAGTGTAGCACACTTGTAGCGCCCTGATTTTCTAAACCGGAATGCTACACGGTGCTCATGACCCCAAAGGACCACAAGCTAACCCATGACTGATATCTGTACCTATAACTGCATAATATTCTTATAAAATGCAGAAACATGAACAAAGAGGGCGTAAGGTTCAATCTTGAATAATAAAATATCTGAAATAAGGTGGTATCACAGTACCAAAAAAAAACTAAAAATACTAAAGTCTAAATATGAAAACTCTATAATCGTCTGAAAGCCGCTAAACTGTCTGAATAAGAAGTTGAAGGAACATATCTCCAACTAACTTCCTAAACTAAAAATAAACTAAAATACTGGAATAATAAATGTAACGATCATGTCCTTAAAACATAAGGACTTACTTTTTACTGAACTGCTACTGCTGATCTGGAATCTGCACCTCAGAACCTATGGTATAACATAAAAAGAAAGCACCATAGCGCAAATGCGTTAGTACAACTAACGTACTGAGTATATGTGGGGGTAGGATAAATGTATGGGGTTTATATGCATGAACATGTTGAATAATATATATGTGAGAATACATACATACATACATACGTACGTAATTGCTACTGAACTCATAGAGCTACTGACTACTTAAGTTTGAACTCTGACGAAATGAGTTTCGTGATACTGAGATACTAAATGACTGATAAAATGGATGACTGTATCTAACAGTCCTAATTCTGGGGAAAATTATCTGAGTTCCAAACTGTATTTGAACATCTAAGTCTGAGATCAGTCCTAGCTAACGACTGATCTTTGAAATTGATAATGAGAATACTCGACTAAATCTGAGATTGAGATCAAGCTTGTCTGCCGGGTGACCTCTAGATCTAATAATAAGCATCTAAATATGGGACCAAGCCTATCTGAGGGGATGGTCCAGGAATCAATGGAACTATCTGAGTTCCTTACTGAGATAGATGACTGTATCTGACAGTCCTGATTCTTTATTTTTACTCTTAACACTGATACTGAAACTGTAACTATAACTGTGACTGCAGGAGGTCGTCACCTAATTGACCTGCCCTGATATTATACTGGTGAGGTCCAATCTTTGCCCTTATTGGAATGGTGTCAACACCGTGCCACAAGTAGAGACCTCTACTATGGTCAAGCCTCTCTGACAGGTGACCCTGAACAGGAAATCAAGCCTAAGGAAATATAATAGTCAAGTATGGACTTAATCTGACAGGTGACTCCTGTTCTATGATAGCTACTCAGTTTTAGAGTACAAGGATTATTGCTAACGGCTCTTCCTTTATGACGGGAAAAGCTGCTATCCCTGCACTCGCTCGATGCTAGTCCCTACTCCCAATTGAAAGACTCTAAAAAGATTAACTGCTCTGAATTGACTAACTAAACTGAACTGATTTATAAACTGATTAACTGAGCTGATAATATTTTCTTAGCTGAACAAAGCTGAATTCACTGAGTTTCGTTGACTAACGGAAAAGCTACATGAGATCTGAGGTCTGACTGAGAGTACTGAAACTACTAGGACTACTGAACTACTGAGATTTCTGAGTTTTTTTTAGTAACGTGACTAACTAAAATCTATGTAGCATCGCTTGACTGAGGATTTCTTAAAACATGAGACTAGCTCTAGGCACACAACTATAGTTTTTGGGTACAAGTACCCCAAGACTCGATGGAAGAAAACTGACACACATGACTGACTTGATCATAAGATTGGAGTCAACAATTCACAATATCATAAGTAAGGTATAGTGTACTTCATGAGTCTATGCAACATCTTAAACATGGTAGGGAAAGCATAGATACATTTCGTGTACATGTTCTATAATTCCATTATCACACATGCTTCACACCACAACAATAGCAACACATAAATAGCATGAAATTCATATTGAGTGTATAGCTAATATGGACTTCTCATTTAGATATCATAGAATCGTGTAAATATGAACTTCTAGCATCCTAGGCATTTTAACAAACACCTTGCATGCACACCTTGGGAATAGGTTTTCTCAACAAATTCTAATCATCTTGAGCCACCCAATTTCATGGGTTTTAACCACAAACATGCACGCTTCAGGGAAATCATGTTAAAATAATATTCTGAAGTTTAAACAATGGTCATTGACATGAACAACATTACATAGCAACAAGAAAATCAAAGTCTCTCATTTAAAAGCATGGTTCTTGAACTTTATGAACGAAAGAGGTCTATAGATGAACACTATGCATACCTGGTAATGAGGTTCTTGAAGATCTGTGGCGATGAGCTTGAATTCTTAGGTTGAAATCAAGTACCTAGGTATTCTTGTTCTTCGGGATTAATCTTAGAGAGGAAACCCTAATTTGTTTGTAGTGAAAGAATGATGAAAAGTGGATGAAATAGGGTGTAATTGGGTTTATATAGACGGGTGGTAAGTTACCAAAATGCCCCTATTAAAAGACCTAGAAATAAGATGAATGAGACATGCCACGGTTGGACTAACGGTCCGTCACTCTTCTTGACGGTACGTCACATAGACCGTCAGACATGAAATAGAAATAGGCTTCACTAGATAAGGTTTGACGGTCTGAGTGATGGTCCGTCAAATATCTGGTGGTGTATCAACTCGTCCGTCACACTTTATCTAGAATATGGCTCAACTGGCATGGCTTTGACGGTCCAAGGGGTAGTCCGTCACTAAGTTGATGGTCCGTCAACTTGGCCGTCAGGACTTAACTAGAATGGGGCCCTTCTTACTTGGAAGTAATGGTCCAAGTGGTGGTCCATCACTAATTTGAAGGTCCGCCAACTGGGCCATCGTACCTAGGCGATTCTAACAGTTTCGAGTAAAACGTCCATAACTCCTTCGTTTGATGTCGGATTTGGATGAAATTGGCATCATTGGAAAGATAACTCAATTTACCACATGATAGTAAGTGAAAATCTATAAAATACTGCATGTACAAAAATATATTTACATTTCAAAGGAACTCCTAGCATTCTTGAGATGATTTCTAGCTAGGAAAAGGCACGGGTATTACATTGGTATTCTTGTTTTTGTTCCCTACAATCTGATGATCATGTATTTTCACCATCTTGGTCTTATACTACTTAGTAATAAAAGGAGGATCCCTCTCACACTTTTTTATACCTGGGTTTTCAGTATCTTCATGATACCTTGTCAAAAAACTGACATGAAAAATAGGATGAATCTTTAAACTTTCTGAAAATTCAACTTGTAAGCAACTTCCCCAATATTTTCAATAACTTCAAACGAGCATCCATATCTTGGGATTAATCTCTTATGCCTTTTCTTGCTCAAAATTTGTTTCTAGATTTGTGGAGTGAGCCTTAAAAGCACCTTGGCTCCCACACTAAACTCCACCGCCCGTCTATGTTGGTTAGAATACTTCTTCATGCATTTCTGGGCCTTTGTCAAGTTGTATTGTGCCTTAACAAGCATGTCATGCTTGTCTTTTACATATCTATAAGCAGTAGGGCAAAGTCATGCTTGTTTTTTGCATATCTATAAGCAATAGGGAAACTGCCATAACTCTTCAGCGTCACCACCTCCAGCGGTGTCATAGGTTGCATGCCTAAGACAAGTTCAAACGGGCTCTTTTCTGTAGTCGATGACCTATGTAGATTGTAGCAAAACTATGTTGTATCCAACAAGACTTCCCAATTTCACTGGCTTGTTGTCACATAATGCCTCAAGTATTCTTATAGCAAGTGATTAATCCTTTCAATTTGGCCATCAATTTAAGGATGATTTGCTATGGAAAACTTCAGATTAGTCCCCATCAATTTGAGGATGATTTGCTATCAGCACCAACCAGTGAACCACACATCTCGATCACTCAAAATATCACTTGGAAAATCAATGTGCTTCGCCATATTCTTATAGAATAAACTTCCAGTAACTTAAGATGAGCAAGTAATTGGAGCATCAATAAAGATAGCTTACTTTGAAAACCTGTCCACCACCACCATTATGGATAAATTACCCTCAACCTTTGGAAATCCAAAAATGAAGTCCATAAAGACAGATAATCCAAAAACGAACCATACCTCATCTCACAGATAGTTTTGTGTTCATCACCTTTCGCTATTTGAACCTTCCAATAACCCAATCGGAGGTTAAGTTTAGTAAACCTGCATGCCTTTCTCAGTCAATCCATGAGATCTTGCACAACGGGATAGGATAATTGTTCTTCACAGTTACTTTGTTCAATGCTTGGTAGTCTACACACATCCTCATTAAACCATCCTGCTTCTTTTAGAACAAAACAGGAGCACCGTAAGGAGCCTTAAAAGGATAAATCAGACCCTCCTCAAGCAATTCATTCAATATTTCCGCAATTTAGCAAACTCCTTAGGAGCCATCCTATAAGGATCTTGTCCGGTGTAATAGAACTTGATACAAACTCTATTTTGTGATCAATATCACTTCTTGGCGGCAACTCTTTAGTCAAATCAAGAGGCATCAACTCATAAAATTACTTTAACACTTCAGCAACACAGTTCAGCACCTCCACCTTTGCATCTGGCTTTATTTTTATCAATGCAGCAAGGAAAGTTTCATCACCTTTCTTCAATCCTTTTTCAACTAAAATAGTAGAAATGATAGGGGACTTGTTCTTTACTTTTTTTCTTCTCCATCTTACGGTTTCCATCAACTTTTATCTCTATGTAAATTAAAGAAGCATGAGGGTTGAATGACTTTGGGGAGTCACCAACAAAGTTCAACAAACTGATTTGACTGAGTGACAAACCTAAAGAGTTAACCAAAGCAACAATAAATTCTTTACCCCTACCTTGATTTGTATTTATAGCAAATATGGAATTCACTCATTTGTGATTAGGACAACTGTTGTCTAAATATGGTCCATCACAAGCCCAACAACCTTAGTATTGCCATATTTCCCCTTGTTCTTAGCATCTTAGCATTCATTGGAGCCTTGCCCTTGTCACCCTTATCATTTTATCCATCCTTCTTCCCTTTCCTTTTCTTCTCAGCCTTTTTATTATACTTTAAAGTAGTGGGAATGTCATAATTAGAATGAGTTGATCAAAAATCTACCAATGATTCAGCGGCTGTAATTACACTAGGCAAATCTTTCACATTCTGCCTCCTTAATTCATTTTGTACATATGCCTGCATTCCTGAAATAAAGTTATGTAACTTATTTTCATCAGACATATTTTGGATGTCCAACATCAAGGAAGTAAATTCCTTAATATAGTCATGAATCATTTCATCCTGCCTTAGCCTTTTCAATCGGTCTCTAGCAATCCATGAGGCATTGCTAGGAAGGAATTGGTCCATTATTTCCTTTTTCAACTTTTCCCAAGTATCAATTCTAGGTCGGCCAACACTCTCATCATTCACATTCTAAGTCCTCTACCATAATTTTGCATCACCCATCAAGTACATCATGTGGATGCTTAACTTATCTATTTCTGCAACTTAGGCAGTAGAGAAATACTGCTCTATGTCCCATATGAAATTCTCCAACTCCTTGGCACTTCTAGCACCACAAAATTCTATAAGATCTGAAATTTTAACTTTGAAATTGCCTTCATGAGACTACCCAGAAGCATCCACTACACGTCGCAGCACCAACATTTCTACCTGTAGATTTTCTATCACCTTGCCTTGGTCCTGAAATAACCACGTTAAGGCCTCACGTGTATTCAGAAATTCCACTATTTGTTTGTCATACTAGGAATACAACAGTGCTAGTTCTTCCTTCAAGGCATTGGTCTGAGCTATCAAATCCACCAGGCCTTCACTTTGTTCGAGTTCATCAGTATTGTCTATGAAATTTCAAGCCTGTGTAACATACTTATTTAGTTGAGCATTCATCACCATTTTTATATAGAAATACTCTAATATCAGTTTAGATGAAGGTTATTTATTTTTTGTAATACCACTGCTTGGTGGTCGTACCATACTGCACAACTTCAACCACACACACACTGCACACTCTAAGTGAAATAGACTAAGTATGTAGAAACATAAAGCACTCAATAATATACAGGCAACAAGTTTCCAAACTTTATTATTCTCATAGAATTACAAAGTACAATGATACATGAATTGTACAAAGGCATTACAACACTCACTACCTTAAGCAATTTTAAGCATCACAAATATATAGCCTGCACATGGGCAGTTACAATTGTGATACCTGGCAACATGTCATTTGGCATGGCTTGCATGCCTATCACATGACTCAACAGACTTATCTAAGTATTCAAATTACATTATTAAACTGCTCACATTTATAAAACATTCAAAATTCAAACTTGTAACTGCCCCATGTCACAAGCACATAGGCAGCCTGGCCCCTTTAGCCAATTTTCAGCTTCCAAAGTTTAGAACATTTCATCCTTTTCTTTTCATGTCTCCCAGCCATATCATTTCCTTGATTGTGTTGTGTCACTTCCTGCACCAGTGCCATGCTACTGCCTCAGCAGTGTCACTGCCTAGGCCATGCCACAACCTATGTCGTGCCACTGTCTTAACCATTCCAATGTCCTGACTATGCCTACATCTTGTCTATGCCATAGTATACACCACGCCAATTTCATGACCATGTCATGCCAATTCCATCACTGATGGAATGCCAGTGTCTAGCCAAGTTTCTGTCACTGTCTGCATGTATGCCTACACCGATGCCACGTGTCTATTGTCGCCTATTATACCCAAGGCTACCTTGCCAACACTCCAGCACCTTGGTCATCATCAGCTTCATGTTGTCTCATAGCCACCACAACATCACATTGCTTATCTCAGCACATGTCAAGGCCAATGTGCACCTTAACATAGCCTTCCATCCATCATGTCTTAGACTGGGGATCTAATAATAAGCTTGCCCCTAGTTTCAATCGCCACTATAATGAAAGTAAATAGTTGGATATATCAAAGCTTTTAGAGCTTGTAACATAGGTTTGGGTTAAGGTAAGATATCATTTAGGGTCAACATGGTTTATACCCTCCTTGGACATCTACATCACACTATTAAATCCACTTGTTTGACTATGGGCTACTTCTCTTTATTATGCATGTTCTCATATTCATTTCCTTTAATTCACCCATTTTATTTCTATTTCATTTTCATGAAACTTTCATGTAATTCTTTTCTTTGTTGGGTCTTTTTTTTCTTACTAATTTGCTCTCAATGCTAAAGCTCATTGGCATTCACTTACAATTTCATGGCCCAAAGTTACTTCCTTTGATCTTCACCACCCCTAACTTAGGCTTTTAGGATCAAGTTTCAACTTTTAAGTTCAAGGGGGGTATGGTTCAAAAGAAGGATAAAAGTTATATATGTTTGAAATATCCTAGGGTTTTACCCTTAGAAAATTTTCTGGAAATTCATTCCTCGAACTCAATTATGACTTATGGGTATGAACCTATGCTGGTGTACGAATTGTATGGTCCTATCGTATGCTGACAAATGTTATTTGGTAGGAAATTTTTGGTCACTAGAATGGTTATGACTTAGGGTTACAAGTCATATTGGTGGTTACGGGTCATTTGTTTTCTTAACTTAATCTTAAACTTGGTTACTTAGGTTGGATATGAATATAAGTGGCTCACCATGAGCCATAATCTAGGGTATGGGTCATACCCAGGACTTGTATAGTAAACAGAGTTTAATTCGCCAGGTACTCCATTCTACTAGAGATATGGGTTATGGGTACGGATTGTATACTATGGTTACAATTTGGTTAGATGAGTAGTATACTGGATAGTGTTTGATACAAGGGATGAGGTTGGGATACAAGTGGTGGATACCGATTGTATATAATGGTATGACTCATATAGTTCAGTCGTATCCTTGTAATTGGGCGGTCTCTATTTGGTTTATGGTCTATGGCTTGGCTTGGTATAGTTGGGAGGTTGGTACAGTATGGTTGGACTCAGTTGGATTGATAACGGTTGTGACCCTATCCCAGAGTCTTAATGAGAACAATAACGCTATCTTGTTATATATTAGAAATTCAGGCCATCTAAGGTTGGATGTAGGTGGTTGGGTTGGGTAACAGGTGGCAGTCCCCAATTTTGGTTGGACTTGGGATACCCATTAAGACAAGGACCAGGGTTGGGTTGGGTCAGGTTCGCGGCTTGTAATGTGTTTGCCCAAGAAAGGTCTAAATCTCAAAATAGGTGACTAGGGATAACATCTATGAACGGGTAGGCTTTTTAGGCTAAGTAGGCTTCCAATGTCACAAAGATGGCCTAAGATCATCTAACCAACCAAATACAATCAAAATTTATCCTTAAGATACTAATGGGGCAATTTCTAGATGACACAGTATACATTAGATTGGTACAAATAAAATCACCGCACATGGCATGAAAATTTTACAAAGGGGGCTCAATTGCCCCTCCCGCTAGAGACAAAACTAGAGTACCTATCAATATTTACAAGCCTAAAATTTAGGAGTCATAAATAGAGAATAAGGGAGGGGTGTTCACTTTGCATTTGCACGATGCATATGTTTGCTAACTATAGCAACAACCCAAGCCTTTGTCTGGCATTTTGGCTCAATATGGGAAAACCAACCATATGGCTACTTAGACTTTGCCAATGGCATGCCTGCAATCCAAAATCCACAATTCCATAAGTACTCAGACTTTCCTTTCATTTGTGATCTTGATGCCACGGGTACTCAGACTTTCCTTACATCCATGACTCAAAAACCTAAGTACGATGTTTTTTCATTAAGAATGTCATCACTCAATCTATCATAGGGAAAAACTCATCCAATAACATGATACACCCAAATTATACCTCTCTTACGATAGATAAGCGGTCGTTGTCAAATATATAACCCAACTAGGTTGGGGTCAAATCCCACAGGGAATAAGGTGTCGACCAAGTCTATTTGTGATTAAAATGACTGACAGATAATTTTTTTCTTTAATTTAGGGTTTTATCAGTCAAACAATGATTAAAGTTTCGACTTGCTTCAGAACTCAAAGCTAAAATTTTAATGGTTCAAATGAATTATAGAGAGAAACTAGAGTTGTGATCACTATGATTACTAACCCTTTATTGAATAATAGTTGTCGTACTAGATTCTCATGACTTTTAGGGAACACCAAATTATCATTATTGACAGCTATCTAAGTGTTTCTCAACCTACCTAGATGTTGTGCTCCCTAATTATCTCGAACTTAGGAAAACCTTCTATTCATACTGATTTTATCTCTAGTTGATTAATCTTGCTACAACATTAATCATTAAATGGAAAATTAACCTTCCCAAATCCTCGTTTATAACTCACTACCTTTAATTTATTTCTCAGTTCGAGCAAGCAAACATATGGCTAGATCTATTATTTGCAACCAATAGAAATCAATCATTACAGAGGAATTATCAAGATGTTCCCACAATCACTCAAACCCTAACCAACTATTAAATCCATGAAGGAATAATCATAGATCCCACAACCCTAGTAAGAGTTTTAGTTCCACATGAGAAAGAAAGAGATAGAAATAATTGTATTCCTCATATAGAGAAATTAAACTTACAAAAGATGAAGTCTGAAGTTGATTCTCTATGAAGTTCAAGAAAAAGTTCCCAAAACCCAATCACAGAGTTAAAAATTGAATTCTTAGTTCAGAGGCCCAAAAAGAGGTAACTTTGACTTTTGAATAAGTTTCAGATCCTCAATGAAACCCTAAAAATTGCTAGTTATATCTGTAATTTAAAGGAAATTCAAAACTAAAAAATCATATTTTCGCTCCTTTAGCTGACGACATTTGTGAAGACATGTGTGACATCTTATCAGGAATCTGATGACTTATCATAAAATGTCATCAACTCCTATTCAAATTCCATGTTTGCTTCCTTCGGCTGACGATAAGGAATGACGGCTTATCAGGAAATTAATACATATCAGATAATGTTATCAACTCATCACTATAGCTTCTACATACTACCTTAGGCTGATGGTATTCTTAACAGCTTATCAGGATTTTGATGGCTTATCAAAAAATGTTGTCACTCCTCCATACTAACTCCCATGTACTGCCTTTGGCTGACGATATTCCTGACGGCTATTCACAAAGTTGACAACTGATGTGTTAGCAGATGCTAACATATTTGAGGCTTTTAACTGAGAATAATTAAAAAGTATTAAGCAAATTTTGTTGTTTTTGATTGTTTTCTCTTTGATATTGCAATAAAAGTTAAGATACAAGAGAATCAACAATTATGGGAGTAAAAGAGTTGATTTCTGAGCAAGTAGAGAAGGAAAAATAGCTGACAACTTGTTTGATAAGTCGCCAGCCTTGTGATAAGATATCAAAGTTTCCATCAGTCTTAGACAGAGAATGGCCTTCAGTTGGAATGTGTGATGATAGGAATGGATTTTGAAGTGAAGAAGTGACGACATATTTGATAAGTCGTCACATGTCTGATAAGCCATCCAGCCTTATCGTTATTCCAAGGCAGAGATTTTCAAAGTGAAGAAGAGCTGACAACATTCCTGATAAGTCGTCAAACTCCTGATAAGATGTCACACACATCATCACCTGTCTGAGAAAATACTGTGATGTATGATTTTGTTTTCATAATTAGACTGATGTATTTAAAGCCTATTTTAGGGTTTTCATTCATGATCTTGGTCATCTAGAACTCACGTTTTGAGCACTTTTCTCTCTATCTTCTGACTTTAATTCTTTAGAGAGATTATTAAAATTGTTTTGGAATTTTCTACTGGGTCAAATGTGAGAAACACTTGTTGCTATTCATCTTGTTGTAAGATTATCTATTTAAGTATTAATTCAACTTGTTGTCTTTCTATTTTATTATGAGTAGCTAAATTCCCTTAACCCGAGTTGTGGGATCTATGGGTTTGGGTTTGTAACATAACTAAGTGTTCAAGATTCTAATGGTGGTAGGAATTTCTTGTTAATTCCATTATATTATATGCTGACTATTGGTTGCAAACAATAGACTTTGCTTATGAGTGATTTGCTTGAGATAAGAAATCAACCCTAGTAAGAAGTGAATTATCAACAAGGACTTGGAAGCATTAAACTTCCATTTAATAATTATTGCTGTAACAAGATTAATTAACTTGGGATAACATCCTATTATGAAATATAAACTCCCTAAGTTTGAGAGAATTAGGTGATTAAATGTCTAAATAGGTTGAGAAGCATTTAGGCATAACTTCAACAAGGATAGTCTGTTGTTACAACCTACTACAAGAATCTTGAATTGTTACTACCGTCTGTCAAATCCCAATACCCACTGTGAACATAACTCTAGTTTTCCTTATCATATTAATTTCAAACACTGAAGTAAGAAGTAACTATTTGTTACACTTCCAAAAAAACCCATTTATAGGAAACTGGTAACTATCAGTTGATTAACCCACAGATAATAAAAATTGACACCCTATTTTCTATGGGATTTGACCCCAACCTAGTTAGGTTATATATTGACAACGATCGCTTACATTCTCATAAGAGAGGTGTAGTTTGAGCGTTGTCAAAAATGGCACCATTGCTGGGGAATACGGTTGTAAATTAAAGTTTGTGTGCGCTAATTGACTGTTAGTCAAGTTTCCTAGTTTTACATTTATTTGTTGTTTTTGTTTTCTGCAGGACTTTTGTGGTGTATGCCAAGAACTAGAAGTTTCGTAGGACCAATATTACCATTTAATCTAGAATCACAACTAATCGGCAGAATGGCAGACCAGTAAGAGGCTGACAAGTTAGCAGCCTTACCTAGAGCTCAGGTGAATGTGCAGAATGCCGATCAACAAGTACGGCATTCAAATCATAAGGATGAAGATTTGGGAGATGAGGAGTTATTGAACCCTGGTAACCCAAGACATACAGAGCAAATAGTTGCACCAGTACAACGTAATGCTAACAGGAACCGTCCGTTCCGAGGAAGGCAATATCACCAGCCGGTCCAGTATGACCTTAATGATGATAATGATGGAATGGATGGAGAAGGTAAAACGGGTGAAATTATTCCTCCACCGTTAGCACTTAGGGTAAAATTCAACATTACGTGTACTATGATTCAACTCCTTAATTTGAAGGGGTTGTTTGGTGGCTTTCCTGGAGATGACCCAAACCTGCATCTGGTGAACTTTGTCACCATTTGTAAATCTTTTGATAACCCAGGAGTGGGTCAGAATGCTATTCATTTGATATTATTTACATTGTCTCTGTCTGGGGATGAAACATTATGGATTAATAAGCTGACACCCGATTTATCACCAATTAGAGGCAGTTGAAAAGAGCTTTTCTAGAAAGGTTCTTTCCACCTTCTAGAAGTGTACAGTTGAGGGATGAGATCAGTAACTTTAGACAACTCCCAAATGAACCCTTGCATGAAACCTGGGAGAGATTCAAAAAGAAGCTAATACAGTGTCCGAACCACAATATGATAGACATATACTTGATGGAGACTTTGTACAGGGCTCTTAACTCTGTGAAAAAAACAATTATAGATAATGTTGTGGATGGTTCATTTGTTGATCTAACATTCCCTGAGGCTTCAAAAATGCTAGAGAGAATGACCAAACAGAGTCGGGCATGGCATACTGGAGACTCTGTGGCAGCAAGCCCCACTATTTCTGGGGGTATGACTGCGAAACAACGTAGAAGAGATGAGGAGCGTGATCAAGACATGGATTACCTAAAAACACAGATGGACTTTCTAACCAAGCATTTACAATAAGGTAAAACTGAGAAAGTAAAGTTGTGGGATCACAGGGCAAAGTGGAGTCTAACTCAGAAGAAGAGGCAAACTATGTAAACAATCAGGGGGGTTACAGAGGCAATACCCAAGGAAATTGATGATAGGCGAATTTACACGCCTAAAGTACTATATTTCACCCATATTTTAGCTAAGTTTAGAGGACAAAATATATAATTCATGCACTTTTAGTCTTTTTCCTGTAAGTGATCTAACGAACATGATTAGCAAGTTTTCAGGTATAAATGATGCAGAATTCAGCATTTTATGTATTACCTGACGCCAAAGAAAGCTTCACGAAAGGAGGAAAACAAAGCTTGGGCGCCAAGGACCAAAAGTGGTGCATGGAAAATCTGTCCCGGGCAAAAATAGCAATTCTGAAGACTTTGGGGACTAGCAGTAACTTAGTAGGATTAGGATAATGGTACATTAACCCAGTAGGAATGGGTTAAGTAATGCAGTATCTTAGTAAGAATAGGATATGGGTGTTATAAATACCCTATTTTGCTAGAGAATTTTATTCATTCACCCATTCATCCACACATTCCACACAATTCCCTCATTCCATCAATTCCCATCCATCCACCATCCATCCATCCATCAAAACAATTCTCTTTATTAATTCATTGTTGACATTATTTTTCATCTATTCAATTCTTATTTTCCACAATAAGAGAAACATTACTTTGCAAGGGAGTTCACGCCTAAACGCCCACCACACTTTACTACACGAGATCTTTATTGTGGTATAATAACAATGTCGATTGTGATTTCCTTTGCACTCATGGGTAACTAAACTTCTCTGTTGGGGTTATGGAAGCCTTATGAGATACTATCTAAGGCTATGAGTTTGTGAATTCATGACACGTGTGTTGCTTATATCATTATTCTCTTCATCTTAATGCAAATTCTTGTGGCTGCAGACGCATAGAATAACGTCAGTATAGCATTAACTTGTTCGAAAGAAAAGTTATATGTCTAGAAAAGAGATAATGTCAAGGTAATGGGGTCCCATTCCCTATTAAAAAGTTAGTGTCGTAACTGGATTAACCTCTTGGAGAATTTTTACCGTTAGATACGCTTTAAGCTTGAAAGAGTTAAAGTGACATAGTCCTTGTTTAGGTCGAAAGACTCTTGGATTTACCATTGAATACAATTCTCTATAAGCACATACATGTCTAAATTCCGCACACTCATAGCCAATAGAGACGTACAACTCATAAGGTGGACATAACCCCAAGTTCTCAATTCTCATTGTTTTACATCTTACTAAACATTCTTTCTTTCTACTTTGCTATTTTCTGTTTTTACTCTATTATTTTGTTTACATCAATTGCACGTTACAATCCCCCCTTTTTACGAGACTTGCACTATTTGCTTACTTGTTGACCAAGCTATTCCCTGTGGGATCGATACCCAACCCTGTTGGGTTCTATATTTGACTACGACCGCTTTACACTCTTACGAGAGCTGTAGATTGAGCATTATCAGAAATCATGGTCAAACTTACTATGAAAAAGATGGATATAAGAATCAGGAGCAAGGAAATTAGAGGAGCAATAATGATAGGAGCAGGCTATATGTCCCTCCTAGAAATCATGAGGTTGCTATAACAAGATCTGAAAAGATGTACATAAAGGACATGATGGCTAAATTTTTAAAGGGAGTGGAGGCTACCAACTCAGGGGTGACTACTCACACTCCACTGTGATCAAACAACTAGAACAACAAATGAGCCATCTCTCTAAAGCGCTGAACCACAGGAAGAGTGGAACATTACCTTGTGATATGGTCCAAAATATGCAAAATAATGGCTCATGTATGGCGATTAACACTAGAAGTGGTAAGATATTACCTGACCCTTTTATGGGAAAAAATGTAGTTGATGAGATAGTTGATGATAAACCAGAAGAAGGTGGTCCAGTGGAAGATAAGAAGCTGGACAACCCTGCTGATGCTTTAGAAAAGGGAAAAAAGAAGGAGAAGTAGGTAGTGGTTACCACTATTCCAAAACCATCACCTCCCTTCCCTCAATGATTGAAGAAAAAATTGATGGTGCAAAATTCAGCAAGTTCATGGCAATGCTCAAGCAATAAAAAGTGAATGCGCCATTAGTTGATGCACTGGAGCAAATGACAGGATATGCTAACTTTATGAAGGATCTATTGACAAATAAAAGTAAGCTATCAATCGGTGGACAATCTCCACCATTGCAGTGTTGTTTCTACATAATTCTTAGCTCAGAAAAAGGTCGACCCTGGAGCATTCACTATTCCGTGTACAATCAGGCATCTCAATATTGCTAAGGCCCTATGTGATCTGGGGGCAAGCATAAATCTAATGCCATAATCCATGTATATAAATATGGGTTTGGGAGATTCGACCCCAACAAACATGCGGCTGGTGATGGAGGATAGGTCTATAATACGACCAATAGGAATACTACATAATGTATTGGTAAAGGTGACCGAATTTATACTTCCTGCTGATTTCGTAGTCATTGACTGGGATGTGGACTTTGAAGTACCCATTATTTTGGGTAAACCGTTCCTCGTGACTGGGAGAGTGATAGTAGACATGGAGCTAAATGAGGTGAAGTTCAAGTTCAATGACAAAGAAGCAAGATTCGCAATGCACTCACCCATGACACAGTAAAAGGAGATGAGTGTTTTCTCAATCATGGATGTATTCTATGAATATGGTAAAGAGGTATCAGTAGGTTTTCATGACAAAGTCTGAGTAATCAATATAACTGAGTCGTACCACGACACTAACTCAGGCACTATTGGGAGGCAACCCAAAATTTTTATGTTTTCAAGCAAAGTGTTTTTATTTTTGTAGTTAGGTTCTAGTATAAAGAAGGTGAAACTGATGTAGTCAGCCCAAGAAAGTAGAGACATCATCTCTTAAGGCTAATGACGTTTGTGATGGGCTATCACATCTATGATAAGCCATCAGAGATGGCGTCCGAGAATTCAAAATAAGGCAATATACTTCCTTGAGCTAACGAACTCATCAATGAGATATCAGATATCTGATAAGTTGTCAGGTGAAATTCAAGTACAGAATTTAAAAAAATAAGATCCAACCTGGCCCATTCAACCTTTTCACCTTCCTGCGTACTTTTTTTTCTTTCCTTTTAGTTTGATTTCCTTCTATAGATAGTTTATTACCTTATTCAAAAATATTTAAAAGTAAAATAAGAAAATATCCTTTCTTCTGAGAGTGGGTTTGAATTCAAACAAATCAAGGACCCTTTGTCATCTGCGAACTCTTCTTCACTCAAGTAACCAAGTGAAAGTCGTTCATTAGGTATGCTTAAAACTTTACTCTTCTCTTCAATTGGTAATTGATGCATGAAATGTAAATCTTAGTTTCAAAGGGATTGAGGCAAACATAACTTGCCATTGTGTGAAAAATGGCATCTAGGGTTTATAGCACTACATTATGCAAAAGAACCCAGGGCTTAGCTCAAGAACACAACTCCATGCGATTCTAAAAACAAAATGGTTTGATAATCAAGACTAAAACTAAGATGGAGGTTATATTCTGAGCTGATGACGTGTTTGATTAGTTATTCTACATATGATGGCTTATCAAACAATGTCGTCACAAGCTGGAAAAAATAGGCCTATTCTGTTTAAGGCTGACGATATATCTGATAAGCTATCACTAATATGATAACTTATCAGACTATGTCATCACAAGTTAGGAAAAATAGGCCTGTTCTATTTAAGACTGACGATATGCCTGATAATCTATCATATTTGTGATGACTTATCAGAATATATCGTCTCAACTTTACTCTGATATAATTGTGAACCTCTTTTGAGGGATGTGGAATTATAATGACTGAACTTCTTGAGTTGTATGATCATGAGTGCTAAATGATTGCTTTCTTTTTCTACAGGTCTTATAATGGCACCCAAAGAAAAGAGCACCAAACCTACAAAGAAAGTGACAAAGGGGAGTTTACCTTGGAAACTCTTCGATGAGGGATCCAATTACGAGGAGGAGTCATTTCTCAGGAAGCAAAGGAAAAAGAAAATCCCAAAAAAGCCTTCACCACCTCCACCAGTTGAGGTGGAGGAGAGTGAAGAAGGTGATACTGAATCAACAACACCACCTAATAGTATGGCTTCTGAGCAGCCTGAGTCTAAGCATTTAGGGATCCTGAGTCAGAGCATGCTGATTCTAAGCAACCTATATTTGAGTCCCCTTCTGCTAAGCAACAGGATAATGAAGAATCTCTGATTCGGGGAACTTTAGTTAAATGCAAGAACCCCGTGGTTTGAGATAGTGCTAGGTAGAAAATTCCCAAGGCACAGAAAATCTTCTATGGTGGGCTTCTCAAATCTAAAAGAAGAACCGTTAAAGGCCAATCTTTGAAGAAAAGAAGATCATCACTTCTGGGTTGAGCAAATACCCTGAACTGGAGCAGAAATTCTGAGACTATGACTTGGTATAGCCTGTGAAAGGAGGAAGCTCATTTTTCCCTACACTAGTTTGGGACTTCTATGCAAACTATTAGGCTCGACTGAAGAATATGTGCAAAGAAGGAGAGAAATCAGTGGATCAACCTTTGTTGGATAAAGTTCCAGTATGGGGTGTGATGGTGGATCTCTCAGAAACAACAATCAACAGATTTCTTCATGGCCCCTAATTCACTCCTCAGGACACTTCACCTATATTCTATGCTCAGTTGAAGCATCGTGCAAATCAACGATCTTGGTTAGCCACTTTTATAGATAAAAGGAAACCTGAATTGTTGACCAACCCGAATGAAGGAATTTTCAAGGCCTCCCAAACTCAAGAGGCAAGGTTCTGATGGGGTTTAGTGCATATCTATTTGATGCCTACTGAGGGAGATAACATTATTGGAGATGATAGAGCAATACTGGTTGCAAGTCTTGTGGCTAAACTCAGTTTGAACTTCAGAGAGATCATTGCTAAGGAGATGAAAATTTAGGTCTCAAGACTCGACATGGAATATCCTTTCCCTTGTCTAATCATGAGGTTGTGTCAGGTAGCCAATGTACCTAAAGTTGTAGGGATACACAATGAGTTGCTTGCCAAGAAGACCAAAACCCCATCCGATATGATGAAAATCACCCGAGGCTAATAATTGACAGAGGAGCAGGGGTTGAAATAGATTTTCCAATTATAGGTACCATCTCAGCACCTAATGTAGAGGTGCAGGATTCTGAAGCTGCAGCACCGATATCCTCAGCAATAGCAGAATTAGTGCCTAGAAATGAAACAAATCCATCAGCTTCTGTATCTACCACAGAATTTGCCTTCAACCTAATGAATTTTAGGAGAGTTTAAAAATAAGCCAAGTGGTGAGAGGCTCAGCTATAATTTTTTGTCAAACAATTTGCCTTTGTGATAGACAAGAGGATTAAGGTCACATTGGAGCTCTTCTGAGCCTTTCCCGATTGGATTGATGAGTTAGAAAACCATTTTAATACACGGGTATGAGAAATGTCAGACTCAGACATTACAAAATTTAGAGTAGCCATAGACAAGGTAAAGGCAGATGTTGGGGTATTACAGCAGAACTAACTTATGGTGTCGGCAGATTCAATTGTTGATGAGTCAAAAGGTGAAATCCCATTGCTTGATCTCACGAGGAAACCAGTGAAGAAAAAGAAAAAGAAGGGTGAGAAAAAAGGTAATGGTAAGAGAGAGAGGTCTGATAGCGATGAAGAGAGAAAAGCAGAGAAAAAGGTAAGAAAGAAGGCTAAAAAAGTGGAGATGAAGAAGGCGATGATCGAGTCCTTAGTTGACAACAAAAAATGGGAGGCAGCCATCCGAGCAAGAGTCATAGGTGCCTCAACTAGTAGGCCCCCAACAACTGCTAGGCCAGATGCATCAAAACAGAGAGAGACTCCTAATGGAGATATGGCAGCTGAGGATGTAGCAGCAGGGTCAGGGACCCACGATCCCCGAGCTTGATCTACTCTAGGTCCCTAACCCTTAGTTCAATTTTTCTTTGATTTTAAGTTGAGGGTGTAGAGTGAGTTGTTGTAACATTTTGTAGTTGACTAGGAGAAATACAAGTACCTGAGGAAGTTAACATGGTGTTGCTATTTTGTGAACACCTCACAAATGGTCTAATTCTTTAACTGTGTGATTTACATCTACATCTAATTGCAACTACTATGCATCTTTGTATGGTATTAGTTCTAGTGACCTGATAACCATTGCGAAACAATTGCATAAACTGGATGGGTAGTAACTTGAGATATACTTGTGTGCCATGTGCGTGTGAGATTTTTCTTAGTTCCCTTTGTATGTTGAATCCAGAACTTTCCTGGTTAGTCTTACCTAGGTTGAAGGTTAAGGGTTAGGAAAGGATCATAGACCATTTTGTTGTTAGCCCACTTTAGCCTAAACGACCTTCCCTGTATGCATAATATCCCTTGATCCCTATTTTGAGAATAGTCTATTCTTTTTATTATACCTATCACCTTCCCATTTGCATCACAATGAACCTGTTTTGACCTTGGTCCTCCTTAGACATTGTGCACCTTGACTTAGGTAAATGGCCTAAGTTGAGGGTGGATACCATAGGGGTGCATAATGTAAAATGAGTATGAAGAAAAGGTAGAATAAAAGAAAAAAATAAAAAGCTGGGTGCGGTGGAAAAGAACAAGAAAACAGAAGTTGTGAAAAATAAGAAGTGATTATAGAAAGGACTGCACCCATCCTGAATATGTGTAATCAAGAAAAGAGAAGAATAGAAAAATGCTAACGAGTGAGACACCAAAAGCTAGTGTAGTATCATAGAGGCTTAGTCACTTTAAATATCATCGAGTATCATACCAGCCCCTAGCCTATATTACAAGATAAAGAGAAGACCTATAGTGATCCTAGCTGACCTATATAGGAATCTTGGTAATGAAAATAAGGGTAAGCCTATGATATTCATCATACACTGTTGGAACCTCATTTTGAGAGTGAGTGCCTTTTGATTGTCCCCATGGTTATATAGGTGATGTCTGATATAAGTGAAGTGGGACCTCTTTGTAGTGAGGGCACACTGGTTACGTTGCTTGTTGCTAACTTGTTTGGATAGTGTAGTCTTGGTACATGCATGGTTGTTGTTGCTGAGCCGATGCCATATCTTGATTCTTATGTGTCGCATTATTTTTCTTCAATAATATACACTGTTGTTTTTAAATTGATTGACCTTGGAGATGGTGAAGATGTTTGGAGATAATATAGATGGTTGACTATCGAATGCACTTTGTATCCTCTTAGTTGTGTTTTAGTTGCTTGAGAACAAGCAATTGTTTTAAGTTGAGGGTGTTGATATGTGAGCAGATGCTAACACATTTGAGGCTTTTAACTGAGAATAATTGCATAGTCTTATGCAACTTCTATTGTTTTGATTGTTTTCTCTTTGATATTGCAGTAAAATTCAAGATACAAGAGAATCGGCAATTATGGGAGTAAAAGAATTGATTTCTGAGCAAGTAGAGAAGGAAAAATAGTTGACGACTTGTCTAATAAGTTGTCAGCCTTATGATAAGCTATCAAAGTTTCCATCAGGCTTAGGAAGAGAATGGCTTTCAGTTGGAATGTGTGACGATATCTGTGATAGGCCATCAGAAGTGTGATAAGCCGTCAAGTTTGTCGTCAGGCTTAGGCATTGAATGGATTTTGAAGTAAAGAAGTGATGACATCTCTAATAAGTCATCACATGTCTGATAAGCCATCAAGCCTCATCGTCAGCTCAAGGTAGAGATTATCTAAGTGACGAGGATCTAACGACATTCCTAATAAGCCATCACACACGTCGTCACCTGTCCGAGAAAATACTGTGATCTATGATTTTGTTTCCATAATTAGATTGAATTATTTAAAGCATATGTTAGGGTTTTCATTCATGATCTTCGACATCTGGAACTCAGGTTTTTGACTTTTCTCTCTATCTTCTGACTTTAATTCTTTAGAGAGATTATTACAATTGTTTTGGGATTTTCTAATGGATCAAATCTGAGAAACACTTGTTGCTATTCATCTTGCTATAAGATCATCAAAGTATGAATTCAACTTGTTGTCTTTCTTATTTTATTATTAGTAGCTAAATTCCCTTAAACCGTGTTCTGGGATCTATGGGTTTGGGTTTGTAACGTAACTAAGTGTTCAAGATTCTAACGATGGTAGGATCTTCTTGTTAATTCCATTATTTTACATGCTGACTATTGGTTGCAAACAATAGACTTTTATTATGGGTGATTTTCTTGAGATAAGAAATCAACCCTTGTAAGAAGTTAATTATCAACAAGGACTTGGAAGCATTAAACGTCCATTTAATAATTAATGTTGTAACAAGATAAATTAACTTGGAATTACATCCTGTTATGAAATATAAATTCCCTAAGTTTGAGAGAATTAGGTTATTAAATGTATAAATAGGTTGAGAAACATTTAGACATAACTTCGAAAAGGATAGTCTGTTGTTCCTACCTACCACAAGAATCTTGAACCGTTACTAGCGTCTGTCAAATCCAAATACCCATAGTGGACATAATTCTGGTTTTCCTTATCATATTGATTTCAAACACTAAAATGAGAAGTAATTATTTGTTACACTTCCAAAAATGCCCATTCATAGTAAACTGGTAACTATCAGTTTATTAACCCGCAGATAACTCAAATTCACACCCTATTCCATCTGGGATTTGGTTCCAACCTAGTTGAGTTATATATTGACAACGATCGCTTACATTCTTGTAAGAGAGGTGTAGTTTGAGTGTTATCAATGACCTATCAGACAAGTCGTCAACTGTACTCTTCATGGCTGCTTACTCAAAATCTATCTCTTTTGATCTAGTTGACATTGGTTTTCATACATCTTAGCTCACCTACACTATCACAGAGAAAACAATCAAAAACCACAAAAGTTTCTTAAGAATTCACAATTATTCCGAGTTAAAAGCCTTAAATGTGCAAGCGTCAAGCTCGCACATCAACACCCTCAACTTAAAACAATTGTTTTTCCTCAAGCAACTAATACATTATTGTACCATGGTGTTTAACCAAGAGAATGGAAAGCACATATAGTAGTCAATCATCAGTTTTAGTTCAACCCTCTCCAATTTCAATCACCTTCAAACCCAACTGTGTATATCAATGAAGTTCAACAATGTGACATAAATGAATCAAGCTATGGCGTTACAATAATGACAAACCTAGTGTATTCCCACATAGTGGGGTCTAGGGGGGGTAAGATGTACGCAGTCCATACCTCTACCTCTAAAGAAGTAGAAAGTTTGTTTCCGATAGACCCCCGGCTTGAGACACGAGATACTACACAAATACATAGTAAAGCATAGAACAAGATGTCATAACATAAAGAATCAAGCTATGGCATTAAATTAGCAAAAATAACCATGCATATGTACAAACTACACTACCCAAACAAGTAAGCATCTAGAAATGCAACCGATGTGCCCTTACAACAAAGAAGTCCCTTTTCACTCATATATGAAATCAAGCATGTAAATGCAGGGGAGGTCAAGAAACACTCACTCTCAGAAAGAAGTTCCAGTCAATGTATGCCAAATATCATAAGCTTGCCCTTATTTTCATCACCGAGCCTTTCAGACAATTAAGCTAGGATCACTATAGGACATTTCTTCAGCTTGTAATGTAGGCTTGGGGCTGGTATGATCCGCAAGGATATTTAAAGTGACTAAGCCTCCTTGGCACTACACTATTTTTGGGGTCTAACCTATCACCCTTTAACTTATTTCTCCCTTTTTTTATTGAAGAAAATTCAGGCTGGATGAGGTCTTTTAGTCTTTTATTTTCGTTTTTTCACAATTTTTTGTTTTCTTATTCTTTTTATACCACACCCAACCTTGCATTTTTTTTACCCTTCTTCAAACTCACTTTACATCACGCACCCCTATGATAGCCACCTTCAACTTAGGCATTTTGCCTAAGTCAAAGGGCACAATGCCCAAGGAGGACCAGGGCCAAAACAGGTTCATTGTGAACCAAGTGGGAAGGTGATAGGTATAATAATAAAAACAAATATTGGCATTCAGGCTCAAAATTAGGATCAAGGGATATTATTCAAATATGGAAGGCCATTTAGGCTAAAAGTGGACTAATATCAAAAATGTCCTATGATCCTTTCCTAACCACTCTCCTATAACCAAGGCAAGACCAATCGGGCAAGTTCTGAATTTAACACACAACGGGAACTAGGTAGTATCTCGCAAACTCATTGCACAAAGGTACATCACAAGTTACTACCTATCCAATTCATATAATTGTTAGCAATGATTATTATGTCCCTAATACCAATGCCATAAAAGGATTCAAAGTAGTCACATATAGATGCATATCACATAGCTACAAAATAGACAGTTGGAGAGGTATTTATCATTCCCTAAAATTAATAAAAAAAATATGTCAACTGCCTCGGATACTTAATTCTCTCCTAATTAACCACAGCACATCACAAAATAAAACATAGTACGCCTAAACATACCAGCTCTAATAGGAACAAAACTGTGGGGGAAAGAGGCACGACAACAAAAAACCCAAGAGGACATCACCACCCACAAGCAGTCTCACCCTCAACTTAAAATCATGTATTGTCCCCAATGCATCAAACTAAAACAAGAGAGTTAGAAACATACCTTTGGCACCATAGGTGCAGAGATATGATGTCAATCACATAATACAAATACAAATAACAAAATGCCTTGGGTTGCCTCTCAAGCAGCGCCTGATTTAATGTCACGGCACAACTAGGTTATCTTGACTACTCAAAATTCATCAAGATACCTTGAAAGTGCTTCATCCCTAGCTGGTACATCTTTCTCATCTTCATAGAATACATCAACAATCAAGAAGACACTTATCTCTTTTTGTTATTTCATGGATTGATGCACTTCAAAACTAACTTCTTTCCCGTTGAGCCTAATATTTAAATTATTCAGCACCATGTTAACTAACACTCTCCTAGTTTCTAAGAATGGTCTACCTAAAATTATGGGCATTTCAAAGTTTACTTCATAATCATGGATCACAAAGTTAGCAGGTAATATAAAATCAACCACCTTTATAAGTACATCATATAGCATATCGATTGACTTTTTCACAAACCTGTCTAGTCTTATATTGGTGGGTATGGGGTATCCCAAACCTAAATTTTTATAAACAGCTAGTGACATCAGATTAATGCTCGCTCCCATATCACATAAGGCCTTAGAAAATTCCAGAGATCCAATCGTATAAGGAATAGTAAATACTTCTGGGTCTGCCTTCTTCTGCACCGAGGACCTTGTAGAAATAGCACTATAATGATGGAGATTATCCACTAGTTTGTAGCTCACTGCTCTTTTTTTCATCATAAGGTCCTTCATAAATTTAGCATATCCTGGCATTTGCTCAAGTGCTTCAACTAAAGGCATGTTCACTGTCAATTGCTTCAACATAGTCATGAATTTGTTAAACTTGCCTTCATTTTCTTTCTTCTTCAATAATTATGGAAATGGGGGTGGTGTCCTTGGAAGTTCAACTGGGATAACTTTTTACCTCCTTTCTTATGCATTGCTCCACATCACTAACTTGCTTCAGCTTAGGTGGTTGTTCCACTTCAACACTATTCTTTTCTAAACTTTCCAACTCCACAAGAACTACTAAAGATTCATCAACTATCTCCCAATCTATTTTGATTACATCAGTATGAGCGGATGCCCCCAATCCTAGACTAGATAACATCTTACCGCTCCTAGTGGTAATAGTCGTACATTATTCATCAGTCCTCGGATTCTAAACTGTATCACTTGGTAGAGTCCCATTCTATCTTTGGTTGAATGTTGTGGATAATTGGCTTATCTACAGCTCCAGTTGTTTAATAGCAGTTGAGTGTTAATTTACTAGTTGACTCATGGAAGATATGTCACTCTTCATTATAGTCACCCCATAATTGGTTGCCTCAACTCCCTTTAATAGTTTATCCATCCTGTCCTCCATGTATATTTTGCCTGAACTGGTGACAACATTACCATGGCTTCCAAGAGGTACAAATAGTCCACTCCTGTTACTTTTATTCTTCCAATCTCCTTGATGGTTCCAACCTTGGTTTCCTTGACCATCGGTCTAAAAACCCCCTTGGTTATGCAATTAGTTCGCCTCTTCCTTGGTGTTTGATTCATCTTCCTTACCATGGTACCTCATAACTTTTACCTTTTTTATATTCCCTAAAAACATATGTTTCATGAGCTGATCCATCTAGGTTTTCATATGAGCTATATCCTAATCACGCTCCTCTTCTCTCTTACACTGATCTACTGATATTAAACGAGACCCCATACTACTTGCAACCAGAGAATCTCTGGTATGCCAAGCTCTACTTGTCTTTGTCATTCTTTCTAATATGTTTTCAGCCTCAGTGAAGGTTAGCTCCGTAAAATCTCCTCCTGCAACATTATCCACTATTGGCTTTGTAAGTGAGTTCAAAGCTCTGTAGAATGTTTTCATCAAGTGTTCATCAGTCATCTTATGGTTTGGGCATTGAGTCAACTTCTTTTTAAACCTTGCCCAAGTCACATGCAAAGCTTCATTAGCCAATATCCTACAGTTATTGATCTCATCTCTCAACTATAACATTTTGGAGGGTGGAAAGAACCTTTCTAGGAAAGCTCCTTTCAATTGCCTCCAGTTAGTTATATAATCAGGAGTCTGCTCATTCAACCACATAGTTGCCTCTCCATACAGAGACAGTGGGAACAATCTCAAACGAATAGCATTTTGTCCCACTCCAGGATTATCAAACAACTTACACATATTGATGAAATTCACCAAATGTAGATTTGGATCATCACCAAGTAATCTACCAAAGAGTCCTTTCAAATTCAGTTGTTGGATCATAGTGTTGGTGATGTTGAATTTCACCCTAGGAGCTAGTGGTAGTAGAATGATTTCCCCTGTAGCTCCAGCTCCATCTAAATCTTCCTCATCATTATCAATATAAAATAGCACAGCTTGGCGGTCTAGTCTTCCTCTGAATGGATGATTTTTATTTCTAGGTGCAACTACTCCCGTTGCACGCCTCCTATTACCTGGGTCAATCCCAGGTCCTCTTCATCTGGATTTGGTACCTGACCTGGGTTATTTATATTTTGTTGATTTAACTGAGCCCTAGCCAAGGCGGTTGGACTTCCAGCTTCTTATGGGTCTGCCATTCTACCAATCAACTGAGGTTCTGGATGTACCTGTAATAATAGTTCACCTGAACTCTATGTACTTGGCATACACACTAACTACCCTACAAAGAACAAAAAAAACAAATAAAATTAAAACCAGGAAACTTACTACGAGTCAATTATCATAGATATACTCATTTTGAAACCGTATTTCCAAGCAACGGCGCCAAAATTTGATATGCCCTAATTACACCTCTCTTATAAGAGAGTAAGCGATCATTGTCAAATATATAATCCAACTAGGTTGGGGTCAAATCCCACAGGGAATAAGGTGTCGATCAAGTCTATTTATGATTAAAATGGCTGATAGATAATGGTTTCCTTCAATTAGGGGTTTTATCAGTCATACGATGATTAAAGTTTAAACTTGCTTCAGAACTCAAAGCTAAAATTTCAATGGTTTAAATCAATATTAGAGAGAAACTAGGGTTGTGATCACTATGATTATTAACTTTTCATTGAATAATAGTTGTAGTATTAGATTCTCGTGACTTGTGGGAAACACCAAATTATCAATATTGACAGTCCATCTAAGTGTTTCTCAAACTACCAAGATGTTGTGCTCCTAAATTCTCTCGAACTTATGAAAACCTTACATTCACACTGATTTTATCTCAAGTTGATTAATCTTGTTACAATATTAACCATTAGATGGAAAATTAACCTTCCCAAATCCTCATTGATAATTCACTACCTTTAGTTTATTTCTCAGTTAGAGCAAGCAAACATAAGGCTAGATCTATTGTTTGCAACCAATAAAAAACAATCATTACAGAGGAATTATCAAGATGTTCCCACAATCACTCAAACCCTAACCAACTATTAAATCCATGAAGGAATAATCATAGATCCCATAGCCCTAGTTATGGGTTTTAGTTCCACATGAAAAAGAAAGAGATAGTAACAATTGTATTCCTCATTTAGAGAAATTAAACTTACAAAAGATGAAGCCTGAAGTTAATTCTCTTCCAAGTTCAAGAAAAAGTTCCCAAAACCCAATCAAAGAGTTGAAAATTCATTTCTTAGTTCAGAGGCCCAAAAAGATGTAACTTTGCCTTTTGAATAAGTTCCAGCTCCTCAATGAAACCCTAAAAGCTACTATTTATATCTGTAACTTAAAGGAAATTTGAAACTAAAAATTCAGATTTTTGCTCCTTCAGCTGACGACATTTGTGATGACATGTCTGACGACTTATCAGGAGTTTGATGACTTATCAGAAAATGTCGTCACCTCCTCTTCAAATTCCATGTTTTTTGCCTTCGTTTGATGATAAGGAATGATGGATTATTAAGAAATTGATGACATATTGATGATAGGCGAATTTACACGCCTATATCAATATATTTTGCCCATATTTTAGCCTAGTTTTGAGAACAAACTATATATTTCATGCACTTTTAGTCCTTTTTCCTATAAATGAGCTAACGAACATGATTAGTAAAGTTTCAGGTATAAATGATGCAGAATTCAGCATTTTATGGCTTACTTGACTCAAAAGAAAGCTCACGAAGGAAGAAAAGGGAGTTTGGACGCCTAAGGACCAAAACTGCTGCATGGAAAATCTGTCCCGGGCTAAAACAACATTTCTGAAGACTTTGGGGACCTGGACCAAAACTGCTGCATGGAAAATCTGTCCCGGGCTAAAACAGCATTTCTGAAGACTTTGGGGACCTGCAGTAACTAATTAGGATTTGGATAATGATACATTAACCTAGTACAATTGGGTTAAGTATTTCATTAGTTTATTTGGATTAGGAGAATGTTACATTAACCTAGTACAATTGGGTTAAGTATTTCATTAGCCTAGTAGGATTTGGATAGATATTTCATTTACCTAGTAGGATTAGGATATGGGTATTATAAATACCCTATCATGCTAGAAATTTTTATTCATCCCTCACCACAATACATTCTTCCATCCCTCTCTTCTTCCACCACAACAATTCTACAACTCTTCTAATCTTCCCATTAATTCTATTTTTCTTCTTCTATTCATCTATTCAATTCTTAATTTCCGCAACAAGAGAATCGTTACTTTGCTAAGGAATTCACGCCTAACGCCTATCACTTGATCTGCACGCTATTACTCAATATTGTGATATAATAACAATGTCAATCGTGATCTCCTTCGCATTCATGGGTAACTAAACTTCTCTGTTGGGGTTATGGAAGCCGAATGAGATACTATCTATTGCTGTGAGTTTGTGAGTTCATGACACGTATATTGCTTATATCATTATTCTCTTCATCTTAATCTACATTCTTTGCGGTTGCAAATGCAAGAATACGCCAGTCTAACATTTAACTTGTTCGAGAGAAAGGTTATTTGTCTGGAAAAGAGATAATGTCAAGGTAGTAGGACACCCTTTCCTATTAAAAAGCTAGTGCCGTAACTGGACTAACCTCTTGGAGAATTCATACCGTTAGACACGCTTTAAGCTCGAGAGAGTTAAAGTGAAATAGTCCTTGTTTAGGTCGAGAGACGCTTGGATTTACCATCGACTACAACTCTCTATAAGCACATGCATGTCACAATTCTACACACTCATAGGCAATAGAGACGTATACCTCAGAAGGTGGACATAACCCCAACGCTTCAATTCTCATTGTTTACAACTTACGTAACAATCTTTCTCTCTTTACTTTGCTATTTTCAGCTTTTACTTTATTGTTTTCGTTACACATTACAATCCCCCCTCTTACGAGACTTGCACCAAAAGTTTAGTAATTTTCCTTACTTGTTGGCCAAGCTATTCCCTGTGGGATCGACACCCAACCCAGGTTGGGTTCTATATTTGCTAACGACCGCTTTACACTACCACGAGAGTTGTAGCTTGAGCGTTATCAAAAATTAGCGTCGTTGCCGGGGAATACAAGTGTCAGTCAAGTTCGTGATAATTACTAGACCCTTTGGTCAAAGATTCTCGTACTTTCACATTTAGTTTTTGTTTTTGTTTCTTGCAGGTTTTTACTTTAGTGCATGCCCCATACTAGAAGTTCTGGTCAACCGTTATTACCTATCAATCCTGAACCACAACGCATTGGAAGAATGGAAGCACAAGCAGAAATCGAAAGGATAGCTGCTCAACAGGAACAAGCAAGATTGGCTGCCCTTGTCGCTGCCCAAGTACACCAACAAAACATTGATAATCCTGGGCGAGCCACAAATCCTGACGATGAGGATTTAGGTGACGACGAGTTGATAAACCCAAGGCATGTTGCTGAAACTACAACACCTGCCAACAGAAGAGGTCGACAAGCGCGGTATAGGTATGATCGCCAACCCATGCAGCCAGCTTTCGACGATGATGATGATGATCTTGATGGTGCCGGAGCCACTGGAGCAGTAATTCCACCACTATTAGCGCCCAGAGCCAAGTTCAACATCACAAGCACCATGATTCAGTTATTGCAACTCAAGGGATTATTTGGTGGACTAGCAGGCGATGATCCGAATATGCATCTCATCAACTTTATTTCTACATGCAAGTCCTTTGACAATCCTGGTGTTGGTCAGAATGCTATTCGATTACGTCTATTTCCATTGTCTCTATCTGGGGAGGCAACACTATGGTTGAATGGGCTGACTCCTGATTTAATTACAAATTGGAGGCAATTGAGAGACGCTTTCCTAGAAAGATTCTTTCCGCCATCCAAAAGGGCTCAATTGAGAGATGAAATCAGCAACTTTCGTCAGCTTCCCTCTGAAGCTCTTCATGAAACATGGGAGAGGTTCAAGACAAAGCTAGTGAGATGCCCAAACCATCACATGACTAATGTTCACCTCATGGAGATCTTGTATAGAGCCTTGAATTCAATAACTAAACCAGTGGTGGACAACGCAGCTGGAGGTTCTTTCATGGACCTCACCTTTGGTCAAGCAAGAAATATGCTAGATCATATGACGAAACAAAGTAGAGCATGGCATACCAGGGATTCTGAGGTAGCAAGCCCCACTTTATCTATTGGCATGACTGCAGACCAACGAAGAAGAGAAGAAGAATGTGATCAAGATATGGCGCACATGAAAACCCAAATGGATCTTCTTACAAAGCATCTATTAGGGAAGACTGAAAAAGTGAAAGCGATTGCGTCAAAAGGAAGAGACGAACCTGATTCGGAAGAGGAGGCCAACTACTTGAACAATCAGGGGGTTTCTGAGGGAATACCCAAGGAAACCAAGGTCGGAACTATTATGATAAATCTGGAAACAAAGAACAATGTAGTTGGAAGAACAATAATGAAAAGAGTGGTTTGTACGCTCCCCCTGGCAGACGTGATACCACCATATCTAATTCTGGAAGTATGGAAGACATAATGGCTAAATTATTGAAAGGAGTGGAAGCAACGAGCGCGGGAGTTACGGAGGTAATTAATGATTTGTCCACCATGAAACAATTAGTAGATTCACATTCCACTTCAATTAGACAACTAGAGCAGCAATTCAGTTAACTTTCAGCAGCACTCAACCAAAGAAAGGCCGACACTTTACCTAGCGATACTGTGCAAAACCCAAGGAATGATGGGTCATGCATGGCCATCACTACCAGAAGTAGTAAGGTGCTGGAAACTCCAGAAAAAGGCAAGCAAGTGATTGACGAAGTTGCGGACATGGATGACAACGCAAAAGGAGAAGATGCCGCAGCTACTACTCCTGACGTCAACAACGCCACATCCAGCACTGTGCAGCCTGAAAAAGTGGAAAAACAGAAGCAAGAGGAGAAGAAAACCGTGGAGAGAACACTTCCATACCCACCACCACCTTTTCCCCAAAGATTGATGAAGGTGGCGGATGACACAAAGTTCAGCAAATTCATGAATATGTTAAAGCAACTCACCATTAATGTTCCATTGGTGGAGGCACTTGAACAAATTCCTGGGTATGCGAAATTTATGAAGGATCTCTTGACAAAGAAGCGGGCAGCAAGTTATGACTTGGCGGATAATGTTCATCATTGTAGTGCAATCGCTACAAGATCGCTAGTTCAAAAGAAGGCAGATCCTGGAGCTTTCACTATTCCTTGCACAATTGGATCATTGGATTTTGCTAAGGCATTGTGCGATCTAGGTGCTAGCATCAATTTGATGCCACTATCCATCTACAAGAAGTTGGGGCTAGGCGATCCGACACCAACCAATATGAGGCTCGTGATGGCTGATAGGTCGGTAAAACGACCTGTTGGTATCTTGAATGATGTGTTGGTGAAAGTTTCTTCATTCATCTTTCCTGCAGATTTCGTTATTCTGGATTGTAAGGAGGATTCTGAAGTTCCCATCATCTTGGGACGTCCCTTCCTTGCAACTGGAAGTGTGCCTATTGACATGAAAGATAATGAGCTTTTGTTTTGAATTAATGACGAAGTGGTACGGTTTGATATATGCAAAATAATGAAGCAGCCCAGCGATATGAATGAGTTATCTGTAGCTGATGTTCATCATGAGGATACGAAAGCATTATCTATAGAGAAACAGCCTACTGTTGAGCCATTGTCTGTTGTGCCACTAAAAGTCGAGCATGCAGATAATGAAGGTTATGAAGAACTTATGAGTGCTCTAATAGAAATAGAGCCTTATACTCCTAAGCAACCAGATTGTGATCTCAAGAATCAACCAAAAGAGAAGACTCCCTTTGACGAGCCACCAATGCTAGAATCGCAAGAGCTTCCCGATTATCTAAGGTATGTATTCTTGGAAAGTAGAAATATACTTCTGGAGAGTACAGATGATTTAAGTGAACAGCACGTAGAAGCTCTTATCTCTGCTCTGAAGAGATACAAAAGAGCTATGGGTTGGACTATTGATGATATAATTGGAGATTCTCATAAAAAAAATGTAAGAGCCATCTTGAAGAAGATCGCATGCCCACAGGTAAGCCTCATTGTCGTCTAAATCCTTTCAGAAAATGATCCATCACTTACCTCGACGAAGTCTGAGTACTCAAGGTAACTATGTTGAGCCACGACAATAAATAAGGCGCTAGATGGGAGGCAACCCATCGTTTTATTGTTTTATCATTTTATCATTTTATCGTTTCATCATTTTTCTTTCGTTCTAGTACTTGATAAATGAAAATCCAAAAATAAGAGTCGTGCCACGACCAAAACTAAGGCACTTGATGGGAGGCAACCCATCGTACTAATCGTTTTCATTTGTTGTGAGCAAAAATAGGTGCAAGAAGTATTCAACGAGGAGATTGATTTCAATAGACGATTTGGACGCATTGTATGGTAAAGTTGGTAAGTTAGGAATGGTGATGCATAAGGCTATGGATTGAGCATTTCTCACGCCAAAATAGGCATCGAGAAAGGCTAGGCCTTGGTAAAACTAGGCCACGAACGATGCACAACCTATCCTATAGCCTAAGGTCTCGGAATCTAGTGTTCTATACACTATGCGCCGTCTATTCCTAGGTATGCTTTTGACTATGCGCCGCCTATGCTATGGCATTTGGTCTCAGTATCTCATAAGCCATAGACTATGCAGCGCATATGTCTACAAATGCCATAGACTATGCGGCGCATATGTCCCATTATGCTATAGACAATGCGCCGCATATGTCATTGATATGCCGAGCATTATGTGCCGCATATGTGGTATTTTTGTCTCCAAAACCGATTGTAAATGGGTCAAAACCCGACCCATTCTCTTCCTATATAAAGGGGACTTAGCTTTACAACACAACCACACTAAAAATTGACCTAAGGGCGCCGCATATACATCCAAATCCTCTCAAAATCTTCTTCTTTTGCTCTTCCAATTCACAAAACCATCTCCACAAGCTTCAAGCAAGTACTCTCTTATTCTTCATTTATTTCTCGTAAGTACTACGTTGCTATGTCTATTATGAATTGCTAAATCGTATAAGATTGTTGGTGATGTTCATGTGTTTGGATTGTTGATACAAAATCATGTGAGTAAACATGTACGTAGGAAAATCTTGACTTGTTTCCGACTTGAAATTGATTTTAATAGCATTGTTATACTATTTGCGGAATTACTATGGCTATGAATAGTGCTTAAGATTGTTGTTTGGATACTTACATGTTAGACTATCCCGGCCATCGGGATAAGACTTATAGTGCCTACCGACATAAGAGGTTGTGATTGTTGTAAGAATAACTATTCCATGTGGTAACCCCTATGTAGTAGTGTTGCTATATCTACCATGAAAGTAGTCCAATGGATGCAAGTAAGTGATGCATTGCTGATTTTCTTGTCGGAATACAATCCTAAAACGTATGTCGACGAAATCTGAGTAATCGACCACTTTTGTTTCACTGATTTGTGTTAACAAAACTAAGTGTGGGGTGGTACCCCTACTGCTTATGTATAGATTGTATCCATTGAGATTGTTCTACCATTAACACTATTTCAAGTCTCAGGTACAATGGCACCTAAAGAGAGACAGGACAAGGAGAAGGCTACCACTTCCCAAAAGGGCAAGAAAAGAGGCCGCAAGGAGCAAGGAGAACCTTCCCCGCTGCAAACACCTTGACTCACGCTTGGAATTAAGTGGGATACTTATGAGGAACTTCTAAGGATGACGACTTTGATGATGATTCCAATGCAAGGGGTATGACCCTAGACATAGAGGATAAGTCCGACCAACCAGGTTCCTCGTATTTATTTTCCACTGAGGACAGTGTCCCGACTAAGTGTGGGGTGGTGGTATTGCATGCTATACTTCTCTATTCGCATCAATGTTTGTTTGCTTTTATTTCATTTTTGTTTCATTTTGTTTTTTTAGTAGTTAAAATTTTTTCTAGCTTCGCATGAAATTATTTTGACAGGCAGCATGAGATTATAACAAGAGTATGTGTTACAATTGTGACTATTGAGACGTTTAGACTCTATTTGTGACTCATTATGTGATATTTTGTGGTTCAATTCCTTCACTTGTTGGGTCGAGAGTCTATATTACTTCCAATCAAGTCGACCATGTGCCTTGTGTGTGTGAGAATAATAGTATCTTCTATGTATGTGGCTGATGCTAGAACTTGCCTGGTATGTATGCAAAGCGAAAATAAGGAGTGTAAGTTTAGGATATGATTTAGGCATTTCTTTTGCAACCTATATTTGTTTACCTTCAGTTTTACCTACCCATGGACATCATCCTTAGTTAAACCCTTTTGAGCCTTTAGCCTATTTCTTTCACAACCTTGTATGTAAGCCTAATCCATTTTTTTCAAAACCGTAATTTGATCCAAATTCCTAAGTGCTTTAAATTAAAAAAGTCATGTGACAACATAAGAGGAAATTGGGTAAGTATGATGCTTTAAATTGTAAATGGTGCTTGAATGTGTTACGGAAAAGAAAGTGATATCATAAGAGGTATGTTGTGAAAAGAAAAAGGAAAAGAAAGCTGAAAAGTGAGTTGTTCTTAAAATTGAAAAACAAAAGAGGAGAACAAGGGTGGTAGAATAAAAGAAAGAAGAAAGGTTGAAAGAAAAAAGTGTCAATGATACAATGTGATGTATTAAAGCGCTTAGGAGCTTTGTCACTATTCCTGGCCAAAATAGTCCTACCCGTCCCTTAGCCTACATTACAACCATCAAAAGACCTACTTGATCCTAATCTTAACATTCTGACATTTAGTAGAGTACTACACTAAGGGCAAGCCTATGGTCATCAGTTGCTACATATGAATTCTTTGTGAGAGCGAGAGCAAGGATATTGTTGATACCCATGTTTGAAAAATAGGCTATACTTGTGAGTGATTATGGGTAATATATTGTGAGATACACATGGTTGATGAGTTTTGGGTAGTTATATATGATTCTTTGTACCTTAACGTTTGCATGCGAGTTGACCACCATCATGAGTCTATGCTAGAGGTTAAACTGTTTCTACTTATAATCGGGAAGTACTCTTTGTTGATAATCGTTGTGCTTGTCTTGACGAATGTTTTGTGATTACTGTGAAACCTTAAGTCGACGCTTAGAAGGACATGATATTTCGTTTGAGGACGAACAAAGCTTCAAGTGTGGGGTGTTGATGATAGGCGAATTTACACGCCTATATCAATATATTTTGCCCATATTTTAGCCTAGTTTTGAGAACAAACTATATATTTCATGCACTTTTAGTCCTTTTTCCAATAAATGAGCTAACGAACATGATTAGTAAAGTTTCAGGTATAAATAATGCAGAATTCAGCATTTTATGGCTTACTTGACGCAAAAGAAAGCTCACGAAGGAAGGAAAGGGAGTTTGGACGCCTAAGGACCAAAACTGCTGCATGGAAAATCTGTCCCGGGCTAAAACAGCATTTCTGAAGACTTTGGGGACCTGGACCAAAACTGCTGCATGGAAAATCTGTCCCGGGCTAAAACAGCATTTCTGAAGACTTTGAGGACCTGCAGTAACTAATTAGGATTTGGATAATGATACATTAACCTAGTACAATTGGGTTAAGTATTTCATTAGTTTATTTGGATTAGGAGAATGTTACATTAACCTAGTACAATTGGGTTAAGTATTTTCATTAGCCTAGTAGGATTTGGTTAGATATTTCATTTACCTAGTAGGATTAGGATATGGGTATTATATATACCCTATCATGCTAGAGATTTTTATTCATCCCTCACCACAATACATTCTTCCATCCCTCTCTTCTTCCACCACAACAATTCTACAACTCTTCTAATCTTCCCATTAATTCTATTTTTCTTCTTCTATTCATCTATTCAATTCTTAATTTCTGCAACAAGAGAAACGTTACTTTGCTAAGGAATTCACGCCTAACGCCTATCACTTGATCTGCACGCCATTACTCAATATTGTGATATAATAACAATGTCAATCGTGATCTCCTTCGCATTCATGGGTAACTAAACCTCTCTGTTGGGGTTATGGAAGCCGAATGAGATACTATCTATTGCTGTGAGTTTGTGAGTTCATGACACGTATATTGCTTATATCATTATTCTCTTCATCTTAATCTACATTCTTTGCGGTTGCAAACGCAAGAATACGCCAGTCTAACATTTAACTTGTTCCAGAGAAAGGTTATTTGTCTGGAAAAGAGATAATGTCAAGGTAGTAGGACACCCTTTCCTATTAAAAAGCTAGTGCCGTAACTGGACTAACCTCTTGGAGAATTCATACCGTTAGACACGCTTTAAGCTCGAGAGAGTTAAAGTGAAATAGTCCTTGTTTAGGTCAAGAGACGCTTGGATTTACCATCGACTACAATTCTCTATAAGCACATGCATGTCACAATTCTACACACTCATAGGCAATAGAGACGTATACCTCAGAAGGTGGACATAACCCCAACGCTTCAATTCTCATTGTTTACAACTTACGTACCAATCTTTCTCTCTTTACTTTGCTATTTTCAGCTTTTACTTTATTGTTTTCGTTACACATTACAATCCCCCCTCTTACGAGACTTGCACCAAAAGTTTAGTAATTTTGCTTACTTGTTGGCCAAGCTATTCCCTGTGGGATCGACACCCAATCCAGGTTGGGTTCTATATTTGCTAACGACCGCTTTACACTCCCACGAGAGCTGTAGATTGAGCATTATCACATATCAGACGATGACGTCAACTCTTAACTATAGCTTATACACACTGCCTTAGGCTGACGGTATTCTTGACAGCTTATCAGGATTTTGACGGCTTATCAGAAAATATCATCACTTCTCCACTCTAACTCCCATACACTGCCTTTGGCCGACAATATTCCTGATGGCTATTCACAAAGTTGATGACCTATCAGAAAAGTCGTCAACTGTACTCTTCATGGCTGCTTACTCAAAATCTCTCTTTTGACTAAGTTGACATTGGTTTTCATACATCTTAGCTCACCACACTATCACAGAGAAAACAATCATAAACAACAAAAGTTGCTAAAGAATTTAGAATTATTTCGAGTTAAAAGCCTTAAATATACTAGCGTCAAGCTCTCACATTGTAACACCACAATAAAAATAAAGATAAAGTAAGAAAAAAGATCTAAGAACAAATAAAATAATTGATCCATGAAACATGGACTCCATCAAAGTACCCAAAAATCACAATCCAAAAGCAAATAAAAAACATCTGAGTCAACATAAAGCATCCACAAATAAAAATATTAAACATCCAAGAATGTTTATTAACCAATAATATAAAATTCAAAAACGGGGAAACAACCCCCAACCCATAGCTTGCAGTGTCCTCACTATATAATTATCTAATCAATAGAAGAGGGGGGGAATGTGCTCTTTTTGTCTGTATTATGAGCTTTTATCTTCCTCAGATTCAGCATCATAACCACCAGGATCAACATCGGCATCATAGCACTCAGCAGGAGCCTCATCATCATTCTCCACTCTAGGAGAAGGTAGCTTGTCAAGAGGTTTCAAGACCTTCCACAGACCCTTAACCTCTTTTTTCATTTTGCTAGAAAATATGTCTCTCTTCTTCTCCCCTTTTTTTATCTTCTCTTGGGAGGCCTAAAGATCCCTGTGAGACTCTGCTAGTACTGAATATGCCCTCTCAATCCTAGAAACTATAGCTTTCTACTTCTTCTACTCCTCTTAGTACTTCTCATAGTCTAAGCAAGACACATAAGAATGACACGTGGTTAAATATGCATACCAATGTCCTCTAGAAGCCTAGCAGTGGATGATTTGTATGACACTAACTCCTCAGCTGTCAACTTGCCTTAGATGATTTTTTTCTTTTTGATTTGGCCGAGAGCACCCTCACCCTAAATATTTAGTGGAAGGATATGGGGGCCTGGGTGAACCCAGGTATCTATAGCATATTCCTCCACTTCTGCCCTTATGCATAACTAAGTAATAAGGGAATAAAAGAGAAGAAGTGTTCTCCCCTGATTCTTGAAGTGCCTCCACACTGAGATCATAATTTGGACCATGTCCAGAGTAATGCCAGATAGTATGCAAGCCACCATCCTAGTTCACAAGTCTATGATGGCATTCATGTGTGTGCACAACAATACTCTACTGCAAATGATAGTCAACCAAAGTTTGTCCTCTGCTGTGAAGTCATTCAAATAGATATCCCTTTCAATGGAAGCCAAGGGCACTTCTTTGCCAGGGCATAATATATTCGCCATCCAGGTCTCTGGTACACACTCTTTTTCCTAGAACTGAGCCATGTCTGCATTCGGGAGCCTATAAAATTCATTGATCCATATTGCTCCAAAGTGAACCTCCTTTCCCTGAATAGTCATCATTGGGTTTATGAGAGAGACTATATTAAGGTTAGCATAGAAATCATGCACCCATTGCTCATTAGTATAGCCGGGTTTGAGGAAAAGCACATCCACCTAGTAGCAGGAAGTTGAGTATGGAATCTTGGGAGTTTCTCTTCCACTTTGTCTAAGTAAATACCCCTTTCCAGGAGTAATTTTGTCCTTGGGAGGTCACTGTAGTAAAGGCTGTGACATTCTTGAGCCATGAACTGGATGTGGTCAAAGTCTCTCATTTTGTGTGGATGATTACCTGTAAGCAACACAATCTAAACTATCATTAGCATTTACACAACAAAAACATGCTATATTAATCATATAAACTTATGTGGTGGTGTCATAGAGGATTTTAAGGTGAAAAATAGGCCTGCAAAATTTTTGGACTGAGTTAAAATCTAGTTTTGGTTATGGCGATCACGGACCCTTGACCGTGATTGCGGTTCTGTGATCGCAGTCCCAATGCCTGTGATTGTAGTAACTGAGACCAATTTTTAGGTCCTCTACACTCCCCTACTCAATTCAAAATGCAATAATTTCACACCTTCTCTTTTTCAATTTTACTTAAAACCCTCTATAACACCACAATTTCTCGATTATGCATAAACAAAAATAAAATCTACTCTATCATGCATTAATAAAAGGATATGTGCCTCTTTTTTGGCATGATAGGTTGGTTTCCATCTTTGGTGGCAAGACTCCGCTTTGACTATCATTTTGTTTCCACTTAGAAGATTTGAATATCCATGCCAACTTTTGCTCTCTATGAATTGAGTGGTAGAGGGATAGAAGATTAAGATCTTCCAAGTTGAAAAGTGATAAAAAGAGTGACATGGTGATGCGGTTTCTATCTTGCCACTTTGAAGATTTGAACCTTTTACCCTATTTCAAATCAAATTTCGGATTCGGCTTCTTGGGTAATGGTTGAAACATCGGTAGGCCATTATTTGAGATCAGAAGTTGAGCTCCTTGGTCTTTGAGTACGGTGTGTTCATGTGCTCATTTGCAATGGCGAACTCCAAAATATAGGGATGGGGTTCCTTCTCCCTAAAATCCATCATTTTCTTAGGAAGATGGACTTTCATCAAATCCACCAAGAATAATGTTGAAAATGGTTGAAATGGGGTCTTTTCATTAATTTCAAAATCGTATCCATTTTAACATTCTCACCCCGGAATGGGATAGAGTCTTCATAAGACATTTGCTCAACTTCTTATTTTGACTCTTGCACCATTTACTCAATTTGGCATCTTCAACTATATTAAATTTGGATGGTTGGGAAATCACCGAGGATTCTTTAACATTGAGCTCATTCTAAAGAGTAGGCACAAAAATGGTAGTTAAAAAATCAGCCTTCATACCCACTTCTTCTATCATTTCGATTTCCTTTTTACATGCCCCTATGTCTTGATGCATGAGGTGTATGTTATCCCCTATTGTTTCTACCCGATCTAAGATAAGTTGAAGCATTGCTTCAATCCCATTGTCTTTGGCATATTGTTTTTCCTTTTTCTTATCATAAGACCTATCAAAATCATAAGAAGAACAAGCACTTGGGTTAGTATAACGAAGGGAGGGGATATTTGGACAATCGCTCAATTGTCCATCACGACTACCACATAAAGAACATTTATACTCCCTATAGGATCAATATGGTGCACACATCTCTTTCCGGGAAGCATATGTATAATCTCTCTGAAAGTGGGGTCCATTATAATATGGACATGGATCATCAAGATATGATTTCCAACTACCAAACTCATAGTAATCTCAAGATGCAATAATAAAAAGCAAATAAAAATAAAAATCTATCTAAAACAAGAAATGAAAGAATCACAAGAAAAATATTTACAAGTTTGAATTCAAGCAAGTAATCTATAATCCCAAACTAACTCAATACGCCAAATTGTTCCTCGGCAATGGTGCCATTTTTTATAATCCTAAACTTACACGTTAATTTAAGTGTAAGGAAGTCATCATCAATATATTTACCAAACTTTGTGTTGGGGTCGAATCCACGAGGAATAATATGAGGGGAAATCGAGTTAGCTCAAAATAAAGAAAACTTGCTAAATTCAAACCTAGAATACAAATATGTAAAAATTGGGGGGGGGGGGGTTGAGTGAGTACCAAAGCTAGAATTTGTTAATAGACTTTTACGGGAATAATTCAGGGATACGAATTCTAACAATCTCTGGAGCAAATTTGGACAACTGTTTAAACCATAAAAATTACTCCTTAACACTAAGATTACCCTGCTTTAAAGATATAAATTCATCTACCCTTGCCTCTCTGAGCTCTAGAGGTATAAAATGATTTATAAAGACCTTCTTAAAGTTTTTCCAGATCGCTGAAGGATAATTTTGGCCTCTCAAGGCTACCTACATATAATACCAATCAACAACAACATCTTCTAATTGATAAGCAATAAATTTTACTGTATTTATGTGCCGATGCATGCATCACCTTACAAATTCATGAGTCTTATCAATGAACATTCGAGGATCCTCTACAAGATTAGAACCTGTGAATGTTGGAGAATTTAGACGATGGAAATATTTGATATTTTATTTAGACACCCCTTCCTGAGTAGCAACAAGTTTTTCCATATTTTGCCTTTGGGCTTGAGTGGCTATTAACTATGTGAGCTACTGTATCGATCCATTGAAATCTAGGCCTGAGACACCTAGCGAGTGATAACTCTCACCTTTACCACATAATATGGTAGAGGACGTTCATTGTCAATATCCCAACTTGTGTTGAGGTTGTATCCATAAGGAGTAAAAATAGAGTTCTAGTTGTGGGTAATTAAGTCCTACTAAGATAATACCCAAAGTATTAGTAAAGTAAACTACATAACTGGAAATTGGGGGGAGGGGATTTTTAGTTATGGGAGAGTGTATATCACTAGTAGATTAAACTCAATAATTGTATACTATTGTCTTGGTTCATGCATCCTTCATTCAAGGATGATGAGGGTTCCTAAAGTTCACCCATACCCCTCTTTCATGGAAGGTTTGAGCTTTCAAGAGCATGCAGTTTTCACTCACAAACCCATGTGCGTACTTGGGGTTTCACCCACAAATCCCAACCAAATTAATCAAGTAATAGCATAAACCATTATCATCTAACTAGCATGTACACAAATACATCACAACCCAAAACCAATTTGTACCTTAGTTCAACATAATTTGAAGACTAAAATATTTAGCTACTCTTGAAAGAAAGAGAGAAAAATATACCAAATGGGTTGTTCAAGGCATCCATTCTTCACAACTATCAAAATCAAAATCTCCAAATAAAATTTACAAATCTTTCCCAATTTAGGGTTTTAATTTCAAATTCAAATTATTGTTAGTCTCTAGAGTGCCCAAAATGGGAAAGGGTTTTAAGATTTTAAAGGATTTGGGGTTAGTTACTGGAAAATTACAAAATTTCCCCTGAGCAAAATCCCATGTGAGCGCGATCAAACCAGATGCGCCGTAATCACGACTACCATGACTGTGTATAAATCAACATGATTGCAGTTGTTGACCATTTTGACTGGCCACAATCACAGCCCTCAGGACATAACTACGGTAACTAATGCATATTTCTGCTCCAGTTCATCCAGCAGCATATCCTTTCTCTTTATTTGATCCTCTTTAGCTCAAGTATATATTTTTCCATCTCATAACTTGTATTCCTGCAAAATTTTGATATTAGCGTATTTAATCATACATAGGCCTTTTTTATTCATTTGATATAGTAATATGCACAATTGTTGAACAAAAAGGAGCGGTAAATTCACCGCTCATCAACATCCCCAACTTAAAACTGCTTGGCCTCCAGCAACACTACCCTTTACCATGAGACTATGCACATTTATTCCCATATTGAATGACACAAATGATCATAATGACTTCAAGCTTAGTTAATACCACAATTTAGCACTTCAAACATGGGCAAAACTATTTGCACAACACCCCTCAATATAAAATGTGATTCTTTGAGGATGCAAGAGTCTTTAAAGATAAAATACAATCACTAATACTCTAAAATTGACTCCTTTTTTACCCCAACTACATACTCCTTTTCTGCCCTATTTTTTGGGAGATTACTTAATTACCCACCTCGGCTTATTTACATGCCTCCTCTCAAGAAATAAAATTTCACACACCAAGTCATCAATTATGCAACAAGGAATTTAAGTGTAGAAAACTCCCTCTCTCCCAAGAACTCTTACTACTAACAAGTACCATTCCATAGGCTTGCTCTTTTTTCAATCGTCACTACAATAAAAATACTAGGTTGGGAATCACGAATAGTTTTGTGCTTGTAATGTAGGTTCAGAGCAAGGTCGGATATATTTTAGGAACAACATGGCTAAACCCTCCTTGAACATATACATCACACTATTCCATCAAATTTTTGGTGATGGTCCACTTCTTTTGTTTTCCCTCCTTACACATATGCCTACCTTTATTTTCATAGTTCACCCATTTTCCTTTTCATTTCTTTTTCTTGCACCCTTGGTGCTTATCTTTCCTTTGTTAGGTCCTTTATTTTTGTTACTTATTTTTTATTAATACTTCAACTCATAGGCACTTGCTTACAACTTCGTGGCCCAAAGTTATCTCTTTCAATTATCATCACCACCAACTTAAGCTTTTAGCCTCGAGTTGTGGTTTTAAGTTCAAGGAGGGTTGGGTTCAAAAGAAGGATAAAGATTGAAAGGCTCATGACTTATAACGTGTTTTCCAAGGAAAGGTATAAAGGCTCAAAGTAGGTGACTAAGGATAACAACTATGAAGCAGTAGGCATTTTAGGCTAAAGTGGACTTCCAATGTTGGAAAGATGGCCTAAGATTATCTTTCCAACCATGTAAAATCAAAACTAACCTTGAGAGACTAATGGGGCAAGTTCTAGATAGTACAACTACACATGATATTTGGACAAATAAGCTCACTACACACGGGTTAAGCTCCTCCAACACATTCAATAGTGCCACAAATGCATGGGTTATTCAAGTTTCAAAATTACAATCTACACTATGAAATCAATAAAGGATACAAGCCACATTCAAGGCATTTGTGGGTTGCCTCCCACATAGCGCCTCAGTTATCGTCATGGCATGACATCTTCCTTATTTCTTTCTCAAGATGGGTCCTTAAATCCCCCTTCGATCACCTCTTAAATTTCAACATCAACCACGGATATCACTTGAAGTTCTGCAGATTATTTCCTTGTCTTGCAAACTTAAAGAAAAGATTATTCTCATGCACTCTGAACTTTATCTCCCCCATTTCTAAGTCAACAATGGCTCTTCCAATGGCTAAGAAAGGTCTCCTAAGGATGATGGGTACCTCTTGGTCTATTTCACAATCTAGAACCACAAAGTCTGATGGAAGTATCAATTTGTCCACTTCGAATAGAACATCAAACAAAATTTTGATTAGTTTCTTAATCAACCAATCCACCATTAAGAGTTTCATAGATTTCAGGGTTGGGATATCCAATCCAAACTTCTTATATATGGAAAAAGGCATGAGGTTGTTACTTCTACCAAGGTCACATAGAGATTTCGCAAACACATGCGTTCTGAGGGTACAAGGGATGGTGAAAGCTAAGGGTTCTTCCCTCTTTTCTGCAACCTTGCTACTCACAATAGGACTGCAACCATGGGTGACTTCTATTGTGGCACCTTCGATGAGTTTCTTCTTTGACATCAACTTTTTCATGAGCTTAGCATATCGCGTAATCTCTTGGAATGCTTCGAGCAATGGCATATTTATGGAAAGATTGCTAAGCTTGGTCATACATATCTTAAGTTTGTCACCATCCTCTTTTCTATGAAACCTTTGCTGAAATAGGGAGGGTCTTGGACTATGGGCCTTGCATCATTTTGTGGCTACTTATTCTCAATCACCTTATCATCAACTTCCCCCAATTCATTATAATTTTCTTCTTCTTCAATAGATTTTTGTGGTACATATTTTTGCTTAACCCTAGGAAATTTTTCACCCAAATCTTCTATCAAGTGATCACCAAGGGTCTTTCCACTTCTAGTGACTATTTCTAAAACTTGAGCCTTATTCTTCGGGTTTACAATAGTGTCACTACCATGACCGCCCCTTGGCCTAGCATTAATTTGAGTGGAAATTCGACCAATTTGGGTTTCTAATTATTTGATGGAAGCGGAGTGAGACACAATGATTTGGGAGATTTGAGAAAAATATCCTTTCATTTGGCGGATCAATTTGCCTGTTCCTTCCACCTTCATCAAAATTCTTGCCAAAACATTTTCAGATTTGTACATGTCGAGGTCAATGGAATTTGGATATTTGTTATTTTCTCGATCATGGGGAGGTACATAGTGCTCATAGTCATAGTCTCTATCTCTCCAATCACAATTATGTTCACAGTCCGTCCAACCTTGATTTCCACCTTGCCTTAGATAGACGGGGAAAGAACCCCCCCCCCCCCCCGGATAGTTTGCAAAGTACCAAATCTCCTCATCAAGATTTTTACCTTCTTGATCATATTCATAGGCTTTTGATGCCACATCATTCACCGTATTTACGGGTGCACCCATCATATGTTTTGTCAGAAGATCTAGTTGCATCATAATCTTAGCCATGTTCTCCTCTATCTCTCTATCTTCATCTTATTTCTTTTGTTCCTTGTCAACTAAGGTTGTAGTGGAAAAACTCTTAGGGACCTCGATAACTCAGATATGCCATCCTTGATTTTTCTCTGTAATAACTTCAAGCAAATTTATTGTGGCATGATCATACAACTTTATAAGAGAGCCCCCCACTGCATTATCCACCATGATTTTGTTGAGTGGGTCAAGATCACGATAGAACATTTGGAGAACCATCTTCTTCGGTACCTCGTGGTTTGTACATTGCATTAGTTTTCCATTGAATCTTTCCCATGCTTCATACAAAGGCTCTTCATTCAATTTCCTAAAGTTGATGATTTCATCCCTTAATTAAAGCATTTTTGATAATGGGAAATACCGATCAAGAAAGGCTGTGATGAGTTCATCCCATGAAGTGATAGACCCAGCTGAAAGATATCGGAGCCATAATACCGCCTCTCCTGTTAGAGAAAAGTGCGCACACCTCTACAAAATCTTCAAATAAAGGTTGGGGTCCTCAAAAGCTTTCCCCCAAAAAAGTCCCTGCATTTGCAACTTAACGCTTGTGACATGAAAGAAACCATTCCCAAGAGTTGGTGGGATCCAGATGGTACTTGAATGACCAACATCATTGAGTTGCCCTTCATCATCAAGAGGACCGTCAAAAAACCCGTCTTGACTAGAATTATCGCTCATGGTTCCGTGTATGCTATATAAATCACCTAAAAATAAAAAACAACAACCAAAATAAATACACACCACTACTGGTATAACCTAAGTAAGAACTAACACCACACAAATAAAAACTAAATTTCACTCCCCGACAGTGGTGCCGTTTTGATAATGCTCACCTATACCATATAAAGTGGTAAAGGTTGGTCATTGTAAATATCCTAACTCACGTTGAGGTCAAATCCACAAGGAGTGAAAATAGAGTTCTAGTTTTGTGGGTAATTAAGTCCTACTAAGATAATACCTAAAGTGTTAGTAAAGTAAATAACATAATTGAAAATTGGGGGGGGGGGGGGGGTCTTGGTTAAGGGAAAGTGTATATCACTAGTAGCTTGATTTCAAAAACTAAGCAATAAACTTTAATGTAACTTTGATATTTGAAGGATCTTGGGATCATGTCTACCTAAGGGAAACTTTGGTGTGGGTGTGTGAGATTAGATGCACATGCTAGTAAACTTCTAATCTGGTAGGCTAGGTCTAGGGCCCTTGAGACTAATATTTGAATAAAACCTCCACGATTTCAATTGTTGACCCTTTCGAGTACCTAACAAGTGTGACAATTATATTCACCAACTACCTCAATTAGGGCATCACTATTTCTACGATGATACCCAAGGCAAAATCAACTAAAAAATCACCTTTATGTCTAAGATAGTGAAAATGAGTAGATTAAACCCAATAATAGTATACTATTGCCTTGGTTCACGCATTCCTTTTTCAAGGAAAATGAGGGTTCCTAAAGTTCACCCATACCCCTCTTTTAAGGATGGTTTGAGCTTTCAAGAGCATAGAGTTTTCACTCACAAAACCGTGGGTATTTGAGGTTTTCACCCTCAAATCCCAACCAATTTAATCAAGCAATAGCATAACCCATTATCATCTAACTAGAATGTACACAAATATATCAAAACCCACAAATAATTTGCAACTTAGTTCAACATAATCCAAGACTAAAAGATTTAGTAACTCTTGAAAAAAATAGAGAAACATATACCAAATGTGTTGTTCAAGGCATCCACTCTTCACGAATATAAAAATCAAAATCTCCAAATTAACTTTACAATTCCTGCCCAATTTAGGGTTTCAATTTCAAATTCAAATTATTGCTAGTCTCTACAATGCCAAAAATGGGAAAGGGCTTTAAGATTTTAAAGGATTTAGGGTCGGCTGCTGAAAATTACAAAACTACCCCTAAGCTAAATCTCGTATGACCGCAATCGCACCAGATTCACCTCAATCATGGATACCACAACTGCGTGTAGATCAATACGAACGCGGTTGCTGACCATCTTGACTGGTCGTGATCACATGCCTCAAGTCACGACCGCGGTAACTTAGGCCTATTTCTGCTCCAGGTCTTCCAGCTACATTTTCTTTCTCTTCCTTTGATCCTATTTAGCTTAAGTCTACATCTTCCATCTCATAATATATATACCTACAAAATATGAATATTAGTGCATTTAATCATACATAGTTCTCTTTTATTCATTCAAAACATAGTAATTTGCACGAATGTCGAGATTAAATAAGTAAAAATTTCACCGCTCATCAGTAGGATAGTGTAACTCTCTAAGAATATCCTTTAACATCACATGGTGTGTAAAATCAGAAGTGATCCCAAGCAACCCATAGTACTATCATGATTCATGATTAACTAATAAAAATTCATGAAACTGGAAATACTAAGAGGAAGCGATGTCATTTGTTGAAATTGTTCAACACAATATTGTTTAAAAATATTTACAGTGCTAGTTATACAAAATAAAATTGAAACTAAATATATAAACTCTGATAGGTTGCCTGTTAAGCCTCTACAATGCGGACTATAGGTAGCCGGGACATGAAATACAGCTATACCTAATAAATACAAATGAATCAAAATAAAATAATAGAACTATAACTTACTTGAGTCCTTAAATAAAGAGAACTCATCACCTGCTGGTTGGAGATTGCGAACTTCCTGATCATGATGTTGTGAGCTACAACTGCTACCTGCATTATGAAATAATGTAGCCACACGAACGTATATGTGGTCCGCACTTAAGGAATGTACTAAATATATGGGGGTGCATGCAATAAGTAAAAACTGATGTGTCATAAACTTAAAACATTCATGCTAAGTGTATCCAGATTCACTTTATTCATAAATAAAACTTTGAGCTAAAATATCATAAAGTATAAGCAATAAAGTAAAAGCTAGTAAAGTTAGTGATTCATTACACTTAGTTTCTAAAGTCATTCTTTTTGTGGGATATTTTATTAACCAATATAAACTATGCGAGCAACATAGAGTCTGATGTAAAAGCCCTTATTGAAAGGGCCCGATATATCTTGCCAGGATAAAAAGTCTTACTAAGGTGATCACCTATACATGTCCGTTTGGACAAGCTAAATAATGATTGTACATTTCCATTTGGACAAGTAGAATAATGAAAACCTATAATGCTAAAATTTTGATCAATGCCCAAACTACACATTCAATTGAAGATAAAGCAGTCGTTGTCAAGTAAGGTAACCCAACTCAGGTTGGAGTTGAACCCATAGGGAATATGTGAACTTGTATCTCTATTTTTCTTTAATCCATAGGAAGTACAAAAAGTAGATAGGGGGTTTGTATTTGTAAACCATCACTTAACTCAAAACCTTTGGTTATAAACAGTCAGAAACAAATACTAGGCCTGTGTTCACCTAGTCCTATAACTCAGTAGGTTTCTTATGCTCAATCCAACTATCAAACAATTGTGCATGTAGAATCTAATAAGTTAGGTATCACCACCTGACTCTCAGCATACTTTGGTGAATTTTACTCGATCTCCTATCAGTCTTAGAGTGTCGTCTTACTGACCCTTACCTTGGACCTCAGTTTTAACTATCTCCTCTTAATCTTAAGTAGTTTAGATATAAGTTGAACATCTTAATTAGATAATACAGGTAAGATTATTTTGGTAGCAAACCCCAAATCACTGTTGTGATATCCTTTCTTCCAATATCTACCTCCATCTTGGGTTTGTAGTAAATGCAAGTTGGATCCTAGCATTTGCAATCGTTAAGAAAGCAATAAATACAAGGAAAACCATAATACATGCAGCAATAACTATCTAGAAGGATAAAACACTACTCCTACTTTGTTATTTAGCTAGGGTTCCCAATACACAAGCTAAGGAATTAGCCGTTTATATTTGCAATATGATCAAAGGAATTCATGATTGAAAACATTCAAACAATATCACAATAATCAATGGATAAAATCCAAAGTCTTTAATTGAATAACCAAACAAAATTAACAAAGCTGAAATACCTCAAGTTGTGGTCCTTGAAAATTTCTAAAATTTTATCCTTACAACCGTGACTACAACTATTCTTATGAGTTATTGGGACTCTTGACGGGTCTTAGGGACCCAATCATAGCATAAAAAATATGTGCATGTGGCTAATGTCTGTTCTGAGTATGAGTGGCTCACTACAAATCATAAGGACTCATTATGAGATACTGTGAGCAAATCATAGAATATCCAGTGTATACCCTAAATGGTTTCTATGTTGACTACGACTAGACCCTACGAATCATAGAGTCTTACTTTAAGTTATGGTATATGAATCATAAGGTCAACATTGTGTGTGCCTAGTTAAACTGTCTGGACACCGACTTGTGTAGACAAGTCCTAATGACCCACGACCTATAAACGTACTTGGAGCCCTATATTCATCAATAACACACTCCAAATATTCTTTCTTCTCTCTCAAATTTCTTAAGCATCTCTTAGGGTTTCCAAGAAGTAGGTCAAAGAGAGCTTCAAAAGTTAAACTCTCTCCATAATCTTGGGTATTTTAGGCATATTACTCATCCCACATTGCTATTTTGTTGAAAGCATATTTTTTAAAGTATAATTCATGTGGTTTTGGTTTTGGTTTTTAAACATGGGTTGAGGGTTTTGAAAGCTTATTGTTGAATAATGTTTCCTATGAATTACATATAATTGTTCATGCTTATTTTAAACTTGTAGGTTGCATGGGTATGGAGAATAAATTAGGGGATTTTGATTTTCCCCAACTTATGATTTTTGATATGGCAATAACCTTAACCCCATATTGTGAAATTGGTTTTGAATATGAAAAGTATGCATATTGAACTACTCTTGAACTATTACAAAATGAGAAAAGTTAATGAAGCATAATAATTTTGAATTTAACCTTATGGGGATTGTGTAATTCCCCAAGCTAATATCTAATTAAACTAAGAAGGTTGTGAATTTCCCATGTGATTAGCATTGGTTTGGCTTGTTGATGGTACCTTGCAAGTGTAGTTGGTATGACGATACCAAAAGTGTATGCCTAAATATGTATCATGATTCAACGAATAGGAATGTCTAATAAATGATTTATTTGGGCATTAATGAGGGTTCTATAGCTAAGTCGAGAAATTGAAGGTCCTGAGGGACCAACACTGGAAACTTTGTTAGCTAGATCAAGGGTCTAAATTGTTGGGAGGTTCAAGTCCCATTGCTTATGTCTGGGAGGTTTGAGTCCCCCATATCACATTACATGATCGGGTACATATGTCACATTAGTATATGATTGAGAGGTTTGAGTCCCCCATGTATATATATGAGATTATTCTCTGGTTCGTGCGGGTACATACACTAGGGCCCAACCAAGGGGTGAGAGCTAGGGCCCATATATCCCATGGGTACTATTATGATGGTTAAGCCACACAATCCAGGCTAAGTTTTTAAAATATTCATGTTAAGGCTTTATCCCTACTCCGGTATGTGATATACATGAATATATATATATATATATATATATATATATATATATATATGTATTTGCAAATAGTTATGTGTATTAAATTTTGGACTGGTTTTGAATTGTAATCCATGACATTATTTTAACACCTATCCCTAAGTTATATGTTATCCCTCAAACCGTTAATCATCTCTGAATGTTGTATCCCTATGCGATGTAGGTGCCGGAGATACTTCTACTTTTCCAACACAAAGTTAGGTAGATCAGCTTGATTTGTCGGTTTTTAATGGTGAAGTGATGATCTTCCATTCTCTAGAAGTCTTAGACATTTCATCAATTTTCATTATTTTATTATAGTTGATAGTTCTTATTATCATTAATAATATCATTTTCATTGTTAGAGTTAGGGACATATCCTAACCAAGACTGGTTTTTGGTTCTTTTCTTAGAATGTTATGTTGGATTACTGTTAATTTGGATGATATTGATAGGTTGTTTGGTCGGTCGCCGGTTGTTGGTTATAGACATGTTTTAAAATTCTTTAAGACTATCTTGAGCTATCTTTTTATATGTTCGGAATTCATCCGAAGATTGGGATATTATGTTTGTTTTAACTAGGTGCATGGGGTGGTCTCCTGTCTTTAGTAGACTTGAGATACCAATCTTGGATAGGCCCTGGTTTGAGTCATGATAAAGTAGGGAATAGATCCTAGGTTGGGTATCATTGGGTGTCCACAAAGCTGTGTCAAGTAGAGTCTATTTTATGGGTGAGTAGTGCTCCACCCTTATAAGGGAGAAGCTATGAGGCATTTAGGAATATTTCCCCTTCGTGTTGTTCTACTTTTTGGCTATAGAATCTAAGGTCTTTAAAACTCTCTAACCTCTGATTAATCATATTTCAGATCATGCCTCCTCAAAAGATCTAATTCTTATTGAAGCTCTTCTATCCTTCTTGGGGATAATGTGGATGGATCTCATCCTACTTATGGGGTACAGACCCGATCTAGGGTCACTATTTCTGACTACCCCTAAGGGAATCTGATAGCCTCTACTTATCTTTCTCGAAATGGTAACACCCAGGCTTAGTCACCTGAAGGAGATATTTCCAATGTTGAGTTGCACCATTCTATTCATCTGTTAATCTAGATAGTGGCCTCTTTGTCATGTTAGTATAGTTTTATTAATAAGAGAAAGAATCAGGCAAGGGTGAGAGAAAGGCAGGATAAAAAGTTTTAATATTCAAAGCAGGCGAGGGGTCAATAAAATCATAGCAGGTGGGGGAAATAGTAGGCTAGGCAAAGGAATCAGGGGAGTTCCTATGTAATTATAAGAACTTTTTATCCTCACTCTTCTAGTGAACATCTTTTTAAAGAAAGTGGAGCTTGGTTAGCCCCACCCTATCCTCTCTACCGGTTTTGTGGTCTGTTGCACCATGGTTATAACAACAAATGGAGGAATAGATGTTTCAGTTATGGTCATATTGGACACATACAATGAGATTATCTTTTTAAGGTTGCCTCTGGAGCTAATAAGGTTCCTATTGCCACTTCATTATCCCCTACACTAAAGGGTGCCACTTCTGGCTTCTGCACTGGTCGAAATTGCCTTTATGCTCTCGCTACCTAATAGGAGTTAGAGGCCTCTCCTGATGTTGTCACTGGTATGATTAAACTCTTCTCTCGTGATATATACTATCTACTTAATCCTGAGTCTACACGCTCTTATGTGACCCCTTATGTGGCTATTCATTTTGGTTGCAAACCTAAGTGGATTTCTGACCTCTTTTTCAATATCTACCCTAATGGGTGACTCTATTATAGCTAAAAGGGTCTATAGAGGTTTTATGGTATCTATCTATAGTAGTGAGATTTTGGTAAACTTGATAGAGTGGATATGGTTGAATTTGGTTAATCTTGGGGATGGATTGGTTGAATTTATGCTATATATCTCTTTATTGTCGGACCCAAAGGGCCAATTTCAAATTCCCAAATGAGTCAGTGATTAAATGGGAATGTTTTTCCCTAGTGCCTAAGGAAAGGTTCATTTTGTATCTCAAAGCCCAGAATTTGATTTCATAAGGAGTGTCTCTACTATCTAGAGCATTCTAAGGATTTTTTTATCCGAATGTCCTTCTTTGTAGTCTATATCTGTGGTCTATGAATTGACGAAGGTGTTCCCTGATGATCTTTCTGTTGTTCCTCCCAATAGGAAAATTGATTTTAGGATTGATCTCCTTCAGAACACTCATCTTATATCTACCCTTCCTTACATAATGGCTTCAACAAAGTTGAAAGAACTTAAGGAGCAGTCGAAAGATCTTCTTGATAAGGGTTTTTTCAACCCTAGTGTCTCTCCATAGGGTGTTTTTAAGATTTTTAGGCGTAAGAAGGATGGTTCTATCTGAATATGTATAGATTATTAGCAGTTGAATAAGGAATTTAGGGTAACCTCTTTATGGGGTGGACAAATATTTATTATGTGACGTATTTCGTTAATGGTGTATGGCTGTTGCTAAACACAAAGTTTGAACTCTAGATGTTGATTGTGCTAAAAAGGATATTAGCTCAAGGATAGCAATGCGAGATTTGCAAAAGTGGATTGGTAGAATTGACGGGACATGTGGAAGAGACTGGGTTGATAACTTATGAAATAGCGGAGTAGGAAATTGTGATACATACCAGAGGTCTAGTTTTGAAGTGATAAATTAGGGCTAAGTCATTGGGTGGTAAGAGTGTTAATTTTATAAGATTATGTCAAGCCCCAGTTAGCATTGATGTTGGGCGTATTTACACGCCTAAACACCATAATTTGCCCATATTTTAGGCTAAGTTTTGAGGATAAAATATATAAATTCTGCAGTTTTAGTACATTTTCCTTTAAGTGAGCTAACCAACGTGATTAGCATGTTTTTAGGTACTAATGATGAAGATTTCAGCAGTTTGTTGGACCTTTCGGTAGCAAAGGGAAACTTCGCATAAGATGGAAGACAGCTTTTGGAAGCTTGAGGACTAAATATGATGCATGGAGAATCTGTCCAGGGCAAATACAGTATTTTTACATACTTAAGGGTGCAGCAGTAACCTAGTAGGAATATGACAAGGATATTATAAAAACCCTATTTGCTGAATTTTTCAGCAAGCATTATCATACTTCGGATTTTACTTCTCTTTAGACACTTTAGTATTATTCAGTTTACAGATTCTGTAAGTACAATAGTGAAACACGCTACTCTTGAGAAAATCGTTCAAGGGCTAAAACATAAATCTCTCTTTGAAGCCATTCTCATCCCCATCGTGAGATTATTCGAGCTTTGGTACGATGATGATGTCTATTATGATTTCCGTTGTAATCATGAGTAGCTAAACTTCCCTGTTAGGGTTATGGAATCCTTGTGATATACTATTTATTACTAAGATTTTGTGAATTCTTGATGCGGATGCCACTTATATCATTACTCTCTTCATCTTAATTGAATTCTTGTGGTTGCAAACATATAGAATACGCCAGTATAGCATTAACTTGTTCGAGAGAAAAGTTACATGTCTGGAAAAGAGAGTGTGACAAGGAAATAGGGCTACCAACCCTTATTTACAAGTTAGTGCCGTAACTGGATTAACCTCTTGGAGAATTTGTACCGTTAGTTATACACTTTAAGCTCGAGAGAGTTAATGTGAAATAACCCTAGATGGTCGAGAGACACTAAGGTTTACCATTAGAATACAAATCTCTATAAGTGCATGCATGTCTGAATTCTGCATAACTCATAGTTAATAGATACGTAGAACTCATAAGGTGGACATAACCCTAACTTATTTTTCTCTGTAATTAAATCTTACTACACAAATCGTTTCATTCGTTACTTTGTTTACAGGAATTCACGCCACAATTTAAATCCCCCCTTCCGTAGAATTTTCCACCAATAGTCTACTAATAGTTGCATACTTAGTGACCAAGTATTCCCTGTGGGATTCGACACCCAACCCAGTTGGGTTCAATATTTGACAGCGATCGCTTACACTCTTACGAGAGATGTAGTTTGGGCGTTATCAAATTTTGGCGCCGTTGCCGGGGAATATGGTTGTCAACTAAGTTTGTGATAGTTAATAGACCCTTTGGTCAAAGATTCTTGTATTTTACTTTTATTTGTTGTTTTTGTTTTATTCAGGTTTGTTAAGTGCATGCCAAATACTTAAAGTTCTGGTCAACCATTACTACCCATAAATCCTGAGCCTCAACTTATTGGCAGAATGGATGCACAGCGTGACATTGACAGAATGGCGGCTCAACAGGAGCAGGCTAAATTAGCTGCACTGGCAGCTGCTCAAGTGCATCAGCAGAATATTGATAACCCAGGGCGAGCAACAAATCCTGATGATAAGGACCTGGGTGATGATGAGTTACTGAATCCTAGGCGTACGGATGAGGTGGCAGCACCTATACAAAGGAGAGATCGTCAAGCTAGATTCAGGGCTGAACGCCGAGCTGTGCAGATTTCTTTTGAGAATGATGATGATGATTTGGATGGGGCTGGTGCCACAGGGGCAATTATTGCTCCACCCTTGGCACCTGGAGCCAAGTTCAATATCACCAGCACCATGATTCAGCTATTGCAGCTCAAGGGATTGTTTGGTGGACTTGCAGGTAATGATCCAAATATGTATCTGATCAATTTCATCTCTACATGCAAGTCATTAGACAATCCAGGCGTTGGACAGAATGCTATTCGGCTGCGCTTATTTCCATTGTCTCTGTCTGGGGAGGCAACTTTATGGTTGAATGGGCTAACTCCTGATTCTATTACTAATTGGAGGCAACTGAAAGACGCTTTCCTAGAAAGATTCTTTCCGTTGTCCAAGAGAGCACAGTTAAGAGATGAGATCAGCAACTTTCGACAGCTTCCAACTGAAGCTCTCCACAAAACATGAGAGAGGTTTAAGAAGAAGCTTATGCGGTGCCTAAACCATCATATGACCAACGTCCACTTGATTGAGATATTATACAGATCTTTGAATTCGGTGACTAAGCCAGTAGTTGATAATGTAGTAGAAGGTTCATTCATGGACCTTACCTTTATTCAGGCAAGTGATATGCTAGATCGTATGACGAAGCAAAGTAGAGCTTGGCATACCAGGGATTCTGAGGTAGCAAGCTCTACTACATCCATTGGCATGACTGTAGAGCAGAGGCGTAGACAAGAAGAGCATGACCAAGATATGGCTCACATGAAAACGCAGATGGATCTTTTTACCAAGCATCTATTATCAGGGAAGACCGAAAAGGTTAAGGTCATTCTATTACAGGGACGAGATGAATCTGATTCTGAGGAAGAAGCCAACTACTTGAATAATCAGGGGGGTTTCTGAGGCAATGCCCAAGGAAACCATGGTCGAAACTATTATGATAAATTTGGAAACAAGGACCGTGATCAAGGTAGTTGGAAGAATAAGACTGACAGGAGTGGTTTGTATGTTCCACCTGGAAGCCAAGAGGCCACTGCATCTGGTTCTGGAAAGATGTCCATGGATGACATAATGGCTAAGCTGTTGAAAGCAGTAGAGTCAACCAACATTGGTGTAACCGAAGTGAAGAATGATTTGTCATCAATAAATCAATTGGTTAACTCGCATTCCACTTCAATAAAACAGCTGGAACAACAATTGAGTCAACTTTCAGCAGCATTCAACCAAAGGAAAGTTGGAACGCTACCTAGCGACATAGTGCAAAACCCGAGAAATGATAGATCGTGTATGGCTATTACTACCCGAAGTGGTAAAGTGTTGGAAAATCCATCCAAAGGCAAGAAGGTGGTTGATGATATAGCGGATAATGTTATTGATGCAGAAGGTGAAGATGCCGTAGAAGTTGAAGATTGTGTCCATGACGTCACCCCTAACCGTCTGCAGCCTAAAAAAATCGATAGTCGAAAGCAAGATAAAAAGGAAGTGGTGGAGAAAACTATTCCTCTTCCACCACCACCTTTTCCTCAGAGACTGAAGAAGAAAGCTGATGATACCAGGTTCAATAAATTTATGACTATGTTGAAGCAGCTAACTATAAATGTTCCTTTGGTGGAGGCGCTAGAGCAGATGCCCGGATACGCCAAATTCATGAAGGACATTTTGACAAAGAAGCGGGCATCATGTTATGAGTTAGCGTATAATGTTCATCATTATAGTGCAATCGCTACAAGATCTCTAGTTCAGAAGAAGGCAGATCCTGGTGCTTTCACTATTCCTTGCACGGTTGAATCTTTGGATTTCACTAAGGCCTTGTGCAATTTGGGAGCTAGCATCAATTTTATGCCACTATCTATTTACAGGAATTTAGGGTTGGGCGAGCCTATACCAACCAATATGTGGCTCGTGATGGCTGATAGGTTGGTAAAACGACCTGTCGGTATCTTATATGATGTATTGGTGAAGGTTTCGTCATTCATTTTTCCTGCAGATTTTGTTATTCTGGATTGTGAGGTGGACTCTGAAGTTCCCATAATCTTGGGGTGTCCTTTTCTTGCAACAGGAAGTGTGCTTATTGATTTAAGAGCTAATGAGCTTTTATTCCGGATGAATGACGAAGTGGTCCGTTTTGATGTATGCAAATCAATGAAGCAGCCCAAAGATATGAATGTGTTCTCTATAGCTGATATTTATTATGATGATGAGAAAGAATTATCTGTAGAGAAGCAGTTTATTGTTGACCCATTGGCGGCCGTGCTTATGAATGTTGAGCGTGATAATGTTGAAGATTATGAAGAAACTATTTGTGCTCTGACAGGAATAGGGTCGCATTCTCATGCTCCTAAGAAGCTGGACCTTGATCTCAAAAATCGACCTACACCACCAGCAAAACCATCCATTGAGGAGCCACCAATGCTAGAATTGAAGGAGCTGCCCAGTCATCTAAAATATGCATTTTTGGGAAGTGGTGATACACTCCCGATTATTGTTGCAGCTGATTTAGGCCAGCAGCAGGTTGTAGCCCTTATCTCTGTTCTGAGAAAATACAAGAGAGCCATCAGATGGACTATTGCTAATATTATTGGTATCCCGCCTGGGATATGTATGCACAAGATTCAGCTTGAAGAAAATTGCATACCCACTATTGAGCATCAAAGACGTTTGAATCCACCTATGTAAGAGGTGGTGAAGAAAGAAATTATTAAGTCGTTAGATGCATGGGTAGTATATCCGATCTCCGACAGTCAATAGGTGAGCCCAGTACAGTGTGTGCCCAAGAAAGGAGGCATGACGGTAGTCGCAAACGAAAAGAATGAGCTAATCCCACTCAGACCTGTCACAGGATGGAGAGTATGCATGGACTACCGAAAGCTGAATTCATGGACACTTAAAGATCACTTTCCAATGCCATTCATTGACTAAATGCTTGATCGATTGGCAGGGAAAGGATGGTTTTGTTTCTTAGATGGTTATTCCGGCTATAATCAGATTTGTATTGCTCCCGAGAATCAAGAGAAGACAACGTTTACATTCCCATATGGTACGTTTGCCTTCAAATGTATGCCATTTGGGCTATGTAACACACCCGTCACTTTTCAGCGTTGTATGATGTCCATTTTTTCTGATATGGTTGAAGACACCGTGGAAGTGTTCATGGATGATTTTTCAGTTGTGGGTGAGTCGTTTGAAGCATGCTTGGCGAATCTAAGTATGGCGTTGCAGAGATGTGTCGAATTCAACTTGGTGCTAAACTGGGAGAAGTGCCACTTTATGGTTAAAGAAGGTATTGTTCTTGGGAATAAAATTTCCGAAAGAGGAATTGAGGTGGATCAAGCTAAAATTGAAGTTATCGAAAAACTCCCACCTCCAATTTCTATAAAGGGAGTTCGTAGTTTCCTCGGTCATGCAGGTTTTTATCGAAGGTTTATTAAAGACTTCTCCAAGATTGCTAGTCTGCTATGCAAACTTTTAGAGAAAGATTCAAAGTTCGACTTCGGAGAAGATTGCTTAAAGGCATTTGAATGCCTCAAAGGGAAGCTAGTTGAAGCCCCTATCATTGTAGCGCCTGATTTGTCTCAACCGTTTGAAGTTATGTGTGATGAAAGCGGGGTAGCTTTGGGTGTTGTACTTGGTCAGAGAAGAGAAAGTCTATTTCATCTAATCTACTATGCGAGCAAGGCCTTGAATGGAGCCCAAAAAAACTATACCGTCACAGAACAAGAGCTTCTAGCAGTTGTTTATGCTTTTGAAAAGTTTCGCGCTTATTTTTTGGGGACTAAAGTGGTGGTTCATACTGATCATGCTGCGCTAAGATATTTAATGGCAAAGAAGGACGCTAAGCCAAGGCTAATTCGTTTGGTGTTGTTGCTACAAGAATTTGATTTTGACGTAAAAGACAGAAAAGGTTGCGAAAACTAAGTAGTTGATCATCTATCTTGACTTGAGAATGAGCACATAACGCAGCCCAATCTTGAGATTGATGATGCATTCCTCGATGAAGAGATCCTAGCCACGATGGTGGAAGAGTTACCATGGTATGCAGACTTTGTAAATTACGTGGTAAGTAATGTGATGCCTGAGAATCTCTCTTTTCATCAAAAAAGGAAGTTCATGCATGATGTGAAACACTACTTCTAGGATGAACCATATCTATTTCGACGATGTGCAGATGGTGTTATTAGGAGATGCATACCAGATGTGGAGGTGCCTAGCATATTGGAAGCAAGTCATGCTTCCCAAGTTGGGGGTCATCACGCAGGTAATCGGACAGCAAGGAAGGTATTGCAAAGTGGCTATTATTGTCCTTCAATATTTAAGGACGCCTACGACTTTGTGAGAAGATGTGACCAATGTCAGAGACAAGGCGCGATTTCAAAGCACCATGAGATGCCCATGTTGAAAATTCTTGAAGTAGAGCTGTTTGATGTATGGGGTATTGATTTCATAGGCCCATTCGTAAGTTCGTTTGGGATGAAATATATCCTAGTTGGTGTGGACTATGTATCCAAATGGGTCGAAGAAGTAGCGCTGGCCGATAATGAAGGCAAGCGTGTTGTAGAATTTTTAAAGAGAACTATCTTCTCTCGTTTTGGGGTACCACGTACTATCATAAGCGATGGAGGATCATACTTTTGCAACAAGCTGTTTAGAGCCATGTTGGTGAAATATAGGGTCAAGCAACACAAGGCGGCTACACCTTACCACCCACAAACTAGTGGGCAGGTATAGGTTTCTAATCGTGAGATCAAGATGATCCTTGCTAAGACTGTAAATGCTTGTAGGAAGGATTGATCTCGGAAGCTGGACGATGCATTATGGGCTTATAGAACTGCATTCAAGACACCAATTGGCATGTCCTCGTACCAATTAGTTTATGGGAAGGCTTGTCACTTGCCGATTGAGCTCGAGCATAAAGCATTATGGGCGTTGAAGCGGTTTAATTTGAATTGGGATGATGCTATTAATATGAGATTAGAGCAGCTGAATGAGATGGATGAATTCCGTCTACATGCATATGAAAGATCAGACCTCTACAAGGAACGGATGAAAAAGTATCATGATCGGCGGATTATCCAACAAAACTTTCAAAAGGGTGATATGGTACTTCTTTTCAACTCTAGACTGAAGCTATTTCAAAGTAAGTTGAAGTCTAAATGTTCTGGCCCGTTCAAAATTAGCCAAGTCTACTCGTCTGGAGTAGTAGAGTTAGAAGACAATAATGGTGGTGTCTTTAAGGTAAATGGCCAACGAGTGAATCCATATATCGGTCCTCTTGACTCAATGAAATACATGGCCACCATTTATCTCGATGAAGTCTAAGTAATCGAGGTCACTATGTCGTGCTGCGACAATAAATCAAGCGCTGCATGGGAGGCAACCCATCGTTTTTAATTGTTTTGTTTTACTAGGAGTTTGTTTTTGTTAAATAAAAATCCAAAAAGAAGAGTCGAGCCACGACCAAAACTAAGGCGCTTGATGGGAGGCAACCCATCGTTCTATCGTTTTTGATGTTTTTGAGTAAGTGTAGGTGCAAGACGTATAAAGAAGGAGATTGGTCTCAAATTTTGATTTGGAAGTGTGCTATGTTAAAGGTGGTAAGTTAGGAGTGAAGAAGCAAAGGCTATCGGTTAGGCATTGCCTATGCAAAACTAGGCAATGGTAAAAGCAAGGCCTATGTAAATCTAGGCAACGAACAAGGCAAGGCCTATGCTATGGCCTAAGCTCTCAGATTCTACAATGCCATAGCATAGGCGCCGCCTATGCCAAAAAATACTTTGCAAAAGGCGCCGCCTATGCCCAACAATACTTTGCAAAAGGCGCCGCCTATGTCAATGCCTTTGGTCTCTAAATCTACAATGTCATAGCATAGGCGCCGCCTATGCCAAACAATGCCATAGCATAGGCGCCGCCTATGCTCAACTAGGCAAAGCATTAGGCGCCGTCTATGCCAAGCATAGGCAAAGCATTAGGCGCCGCCTATGCTTACTTTTTAGTCTCCTAAACCGATTTTAAATGGGTCAAACCCGACCCACGCCTTGTCCTATAAATAAAACTCCAACCTTAAGACAAAATCACATTGTTTGCTAGACCTAGGCACCGCCTTTACTCTCCAAATCTTTCAAAAAATTTCTTTTTGCTCATTCAACCTTGCAAGATCATCTTCCAAGTACATCACCAAGTAAGTTATTTTATATTTCGTAAGTCTTACGATACTACGCTTATAACAGTATTTTAGATCTTAAAGTGATGTTGGTGATTTGAATATGGTTGGTTTGTTTTGCTACATCTAGTTGAGTAAAAGAATATGTGAGGGTGTTCTTGACTTGTTTCCAACTTGTATTTGATTTTGATACACTGTTATACTTTAGCGGAATCGACATGGTCAAGTTACTTGCATAACCTTATAACTCGAAAGCTTGAATGTTTGAATGGCTCATTCATCGAGACAAAGATCATAATTGAATGCAAGCATGAGATGTTGTGATGCCATAATTTGATTCGATCTCTATGAAGTAGTCTTGTTCAAAAGGTGCACTAATCCAAACCATAAAGTATGGTCAAGATTACATGAAATAGAGTTGAAAAGGATAGTTAAGGTGACATGAAAGTATGACTGCGCTGAATGTATTGTTGGAACATAAAGCCTAAATGTATGCCGATGCAGTCTGAATAGTCGACATCGTTCACTTAATTAGTTTGTACCAACAAATTAAGTGTGGGGTGGTTCCACTATTGATGTGAGTCGATCAAATCTTCTGAGATAAGCTAACATGATTTTATTTTAATCTCAGGTACAATGGCACCAAAAAGTCGACCAGGAAAAGAAAAAGCATCCACCTCGCAGAAGGGACAGAAAAGGAGAAGAAAAGAGCAAGCTGAATCCTCCTCGCTGCAAATACCTCGCCGCATGTTCGGGATAAAATGGGGCCTAGAGGAGGAAGGAAAGGAGTGGTACAGGAACAACAAAGTGAAAAAGTATGTTCATGTGGAGCTGATACAAAAGGAAAGCCTAGCGAAGAAAGAACCTCGCATTTTGGCCAAGATAATGGCGTTACATCTTGATTTCATTTTCTGGGATATGGGAGAATGCAATATTGATCTAACACGAGAATTCTATGCAAATTGGTCCCCAAAGACTACCGGAAGTGAGGTGAAGATTAGGGGTCAAGTCTTGCAACTAAATGCGGAGTTTTTCAACACTTTTCTGGGTCTTCCATCTGTCGATCCATCACCTCTCAAGGAGCTTCAACAAAGACTTCCGTACAGGGCAATCAGACACACACTATGTGGAACAAGATCAATGGCATGTTGGAGTCAACACAAGGACACCGGTCGGCACAATACCTTCCCGTATGCTTCATTGAACAGAGAAGCACGGATATGGTTGCGGATAGTCAAATCTTGCCTGATTCCAGGGACACAGTACACAAAGATCACACGTGATAGAGTATTCTTGGTGTACGCATTGATGACGAACATCCCCATCAACATTGGGGCGATTATTCGATCTTCAATGCGTAAGGCTAGGCTGCACAAGAGGTCCCACTTCAGCTTTGGCAATCTGTTGACTGCGATATTGAGGAAGAAGGATACTGAAGAGAAACCGGTAGATCATAAGCTTCCACACAACCCGAAGAAGGTTGATCTGACAAAGGTTAAATATGCTGAATCTATGCATAGCATCAACCTGACCACTGCAGAGAGACATGCTCGCGATGAAAGCTTCTTCCGCCATTTATATGGCATGAAGAGGTTCACCATGATGAGCGGGGGTCGTGTTCCAACTGCTGCAGAGCTCCAACAGTTGGATTATGACTACCCAATGAATGAGCATGCGAGGGCTATGTGTGGAGTAGGTGTATATTTTGAGGAACCTCTTGATAATGATGTGCCAACTGATGATGATCGCCGAATGCCAGACTCATACGTGGAGGAGAAGTTCGACTGATCCAGGTTTTCCTTATTCATTTTCCACTGAGGGCAGTGTGTCCCGTCTAAGTGTGGGGTACTGGTATTTGTATACTGTACTTCTTTGCCTATATTTATTTATGTTTGTTTGTTTGATTTTTTCGTAGTTAGTAGATTAGTAGTTAAATTTTTTAAAAAAAAATTAGATTTTGCATGAAATTGTTCTGATAGGCGGCATGGTATTATGACAGGAGTTTGTGCTAAAATCATTACTATTGAGACATTTAGGCTCTATGTGTGACTCACTATGTGATAAGTGTGTGGTTTAATTCCTTCATTTGTTGGGTCAAGGGTCTATACTTCTCCCAATAAAGTTGACCATGTGCCTTGTGTGTGTGAGATAATAGTATATTCTGTGTTATGGCTGATGCTAGAACTTGCCTGGTGTGTGTGTAAAGCGAAATAAAGAGTGCAAGTTTAGGAGATGATTTAGGCATTTCTTTGGCAGCCTGTAATTGTTTACCTTCTTTTTACCTACCTATGTACATTATCCTAGTTAACCCTCTTTGAGCCTTTAGCTATTTTCTTTGACAGCCTTATATGAAAGCCTAATCCATTTTTTTTCAAGACCATAATTTGATCCAAATTCCTAAGCGCTTTGAATTGTAAAGTCATGTGACAAAATAAGAGGAAATTGGGTGAGAGTGATTCCTTAGAATGTATTGGTACTTGAAATTGTTGTGAATAATAATGGCTATCATAGAGATGTTTGATATGAAAAAAAAAAAGGGAAAGAAAACTAAAAAGATAATTGTGTTATGTTTAAATAACAAAATAAGGTGAAAAGGGGTGTTACATGAAAGAAAGGTAGCAGGATTGTTTAAAAGAGAGCGTTAATGACACAATGTAGTGGATTAAAGCGCTTAAGGAACATAGTCACTATTTCTGGCCAAAATAGTCCTACCCGCCCTTAGCCTACATTACAACCTGTAAAAGACCTATTTGATCCTAAGCTTAGCATTCTGATATTAGTAGAGCATTACACTAAGGGCAAGCCTATGGTCATCAGTTGTAACATATGAATTCTTTGTGAGAGTGAGAGCAAGGAGAATCTTGTACACAAGTTTTGAAAAATGCAATACTTATGAGTGATTATGGGTGATATCTTGCGTGAGACACACATGGTTGATGAGTTTTGGGTAGTCTTGTATGATTCTTTGTGCCTTAATTTTTGAATACGAATTGACCATCATCACGAGTCTATATTGGAGGTTAAATTGTTTTTAGTAGTAATCAAGGAACCTACTCTTTGTTAATGATTCCCGTGCCTGTCTTGATGAATATTTTGTGTGGCTTCTGTGATATTCAAGTTATATGTTTGCATGGACGTGATATTTTGTTTGAGGACGAACAAAGCTTTAAGTGTGGGGTGTTGATGTTGGGCGTATTTACACGCCTAAACACCATAATTTGCCCATATTTTAGGCTAAGTTTTGAGGATAAAATATATAAATTCTGCACTTTTAGTCCATTTTCCTGTAAGTGAGCTAACCAACGTAATTAGCATGTTTTTAGGTACTAATGATGAAGATTTCAGCAGTTTGTTGGACCTTTCGGTAGCAAAGGGAAACTTCGCATAAGATGGAAGACAGCTTTTGGAAGCTTGAGGACTAAATATGATGCATGGAGAATCTGTCCAGGGCAAATACAGTATTTTTACATACTTAAGGGTGCAGCGGTAACCTAGTAGGAATATGACAAGGATATTATAAAAACCCTATTTGCTGAATTTTTCAGCAAGCATTATCATACTTCGGATTTTACTTCTCTTTAGACACTTTAGTATTATTCAGTTTACAGATTCTGTAAGTACAATAGGGAAACACGCTACTCATGAGAAAATCGGTCAAGGGCTAAAATGTAAATCTCTCTTTGACGCCATTCTCATCCCCATCGTGAGATTATTCGAGCTTTGGTACGATGATGATGTCTATTATGATTTCCATTGTAATCATGAGTAGCTAAACTTCTCTGTTAGGGTTATGGAAGCCTTGTGATATACTATCTATTACTATGAGTTTGTGAATTCTTGATGCAGATGCCACTTATATCATTACTCTCTTCATCTTAATTGAATTCTTGTGGTTGCAAACATATAGAATACGCCAGTATGGCATTAACTTGTTCGAGAGAAAAGTTACATGTCTGGAAAAGAGAGTGTGACAAGGAAATAGGGCTACCAACCCCTGTTTACACGTTAGTGCCGTAACTGGATTAACCTCTTGGAGAATTTGTACCGTTAGTTATACACTTTAAGCTCGCGAGAGTTAAAGTGAAATAACCCTAGATGGTCGAGAGACACTAAGGTTTACCATTAGAATACAAATCTCTATAAGTGCATGCATGTCTGAATTCTGCATAACTCATAGTTAATAGATATGTAGAACTCATAAGGTGGACATAACCCTAACTTATTTTTATCTGTTATTAAATCTTACCACATAAATCGTTTCATTCGTTACTTTGTTTACAGGAATTCACGCCACAATTTAAATCCCCCCTTCCATAGAATTTTCGACCAACAGTCTACTAATAGTTGCATACTTAGTGACCAAGTATTCCCTGTAGGATTAGACACTCAACCCAGTTGGGTTCTATATTTGACAGCGACCGCTTATACTCTTACGAGAGCTGTAGTTTGTGCGTTATCAAGCATCTTTTTAGATGAGCTTCTAAGTATGCAAATGCCAGATGTACCTTGTTCATGTTATTGAATGTCTTAGTGTGTATGTCTATGCTCATGAGAGTATGATTCATTGGGTGATAACCATAGGGGTTAGAAAAGGTTAAAATTACTCTCTCTAGAGGGTAGTGTCTCCATATTATAATTATCGTGAGGGGGAGGGGAGAGGGTGAAATAAGGATAATCTTAAGAATGACTCATAGTGGTGAGTTCAAAGGGAGAGTTATGGTTAATCTACTCTTATTCTAGCAAGCTCCTCTAGATTTGATTTAAGAGGGCATTCTACCAATATCTTATGTATTCAAATTGTGCCTATGCTTAAGTTTCAAGTTCTCTATGCAACTTATGTCAATGCCTTACCCCCAGAAATTAGAAATGATAACGATTCTCAAAAATCCAAGATTTTAAGTATTTTGCTTGGTTCTAAGGAACTATACTTTCTATTTGCTACCAATTCATTGTATTGACCCTATATATGCAACTCGCGAATGAACCACACTGGGACGATCCTCAACCTCCCTAGCATGCCCCGATCAATTTTTAGCTCACAGCACGCTTGAACACCAGTCCTCCCTCCCCCCTAAAACCTTGGGATGTAGCACACCAATTTGGCTTAAAAATCCATGTTTGTACTATTTCACCTGTTTCTCCACCAAAATGGCCACAAAATTTAAACGGTCCACGCGAGGATGATCCCCAACCTCCCTGGCATGCCCCACTTGATTTATGGACCACAGCACGTCGAACCCCGGGCCCACCCTTAAAATCGTGGCCTATAGTACACTAATTTGGCCCCAAAATGCCCCATTTGCGCTGTTTCACCCGTTTGTCCACCCAAATGGCTACGAAAATTTGAACGGACCACACGGGGATGATCTTAAACCTCTCTGGCATGCCCCGGTCAATCTTATGCCTACAAAACGCCTGTACCTCGGGTCCCACACCTAAAACCGTGAGCAATAGCACATCGATTTAGCTTGAAACTGCCCTATTTTGCGCCGTTTTGCCCGTTTATCCACCCAATTGGCCACAAAAATTTAAACGGGCCACACTGGTATGATTGATAACCTCTTTAGCATACCTTGGTCAATTTTTGACCCACAGAAATCTCGAACCCTGGGCCCACCCTCGAAACCATGGTCTATAGCACACAGATTTGGCACAAAAATGCCCAGTTCTCGTCGTTTTGCCCGTTTGTCCATGCAAAAGGCCACAAAAATTTAAACAAACCACACTGGGTTGATCCCAAGCCTCCCTCGTATCCACCGGTTGATTTTTCACCCACAGCATGCCCTGACCCTGGGTCCACCCCCAACATGCCCTAAAAATGCCCCGTTCACACTGTTTCATCTGTTTGTCCACCTAAATGGCCATGGAAATTTAAATAGACCACACTGGGATGATCCCCGACCTCCTTGGTACACCTCGGTCAATTTTAGGACCACAGCACATCCATAACCCAGGCCCACCCCCAAAACCGTAGGTTATAGCACACTAATTTGGCCCGAAAATGCCCAATTCCTGCTGTTTCGCCCGTTTCTCCACCTAAATAGCTACAAAGACTTTAACGGACCACACTAGGATGATCCCTGACTTCCCTGACCTACCCTAGTAGATTTTTGGCCGATATCATGCTCGAACCTTGCGTTCACTCCCCAAAATCGTGGGCTATAGCACACCGATTTGGCCCAAAAATGCCCCGTTTGCACCGTTTCACCCGTTTGTCCATCCAAATGGACACAAAAATTTAAATAGACCACACTGGGATGATCCTTAGCCTCTTTGGCATGCATCGGTTGATGTTCAACCCACAGAATTCCCGGACCTTGAGCTCACCCCCGAAACCATGGGCATAGCACACCGATTTGGCCCGAAAATGACTTTTTCCCGCTGTTTCACTTGTTTGTCCTCCCAAATGGCCACAAAAATTTAAATGGAGCATACTAGGATAATCCCTGACTTCCTTGGCATGCCCTGGTCAATTTTTGGTTCACAGCACGCCCGAACTCCGCGCCCACCCCTGAAACCGTGGGCTATAGCACATTGATTTGGCTCGAAAATGCCCTGTTCGTGACGTTTTGCCTGTTTATCCACCCAAATAGCCAAGAAAATTTAAACGGACCACACTGAGATGATCCCAACCTCCCTGGTATGCCTTGGTCTATTTTTGGCCCACAGCACACTCGGATCCCTTCCCCACCCCCAAAACAGTGGGTTATAAGATACCTATTTGGCCAGAAAATGCCTCATTTACGTCGTTTCGTCCGTTATCCACCCAAATAGCCACAAAAATTTAAACGGACCATATTGGCATGATTCCCATCCTCCTTGGCATGCTTCGGTTGATTTTTGGCCAACAGCACGCCCGGACCCCAAGCCCACCCCCAAAACCGTGGGCTATAGCACACCGATTTTGCCCCAAAATGCGCGGTTCGAGCCGTTTCACCCGTTTGTCCACCCAAATGTCCCCAAAAATTTAAACGGACCATACTGGGATGATCCCTAACTTCCCTAGCACACCTCAATCAATTTTAAGACCACAATACGACAGAATCCCGGGGCCACCCCCGAAACCGTAGGCTATAGCACACCGATTTGGCCCAAAAATGCCCTGTTTGCACTATTTTGCCCATTTGTCTACCCAAATGGCCACAAAAATTTAAACGGACCACACTAGGATGATCCCCAACCTCCTTGGCATGCCTTGGTTGATTGTTGGCATACATCATGCCCAGATCCCGAGACCACCCCTAAAATCGTAGGCTATAGCACATCGATTTAGCCCAAAAATACCCCGTTTCACCAGTTTGTCCTCCCAAATGGCCATAATGATTTAAACGGACCACACTGGGACAATCCCAAACCTCCCTGGCATACCCCGGTCAATTTTCGGCCTACAACACACCTGGACCGCTGATCCACCTTCAAAATCGTGGGCTATAGCACACAGATTTGGCCCAAAAATGCCCCGTTCATTTCGTTTTGCCCTTTTGTCCACCCAATTGGCCACAAAAATTTAAACGGACCATATTGGGATGATCCCAAAACTTCCCAACATACCTCGGTCAATTTTCAACCTACAGCACGCTCGGACCCATAGCCCACCCCCAAAACCGTAAGCTATAGCACACCAATTTGGCCCGAAAATGCCCCAAAAATTTAAACGGACCATATTAGGATGATCCCTAACCTCCCTGGCATGGCCCAGTTAATTTTTGGCCCACAGAAAGCTCGAATCCCAAGCACACCCCCAAAACCATCGGCTATAGCACACCGATTAGGCCCGAAAATACTCCATTCGCGTTGTTTTGCACGTTTATCAACCCAAATGGGCGCAAAAATTTAAATGGACCATACTGGGATGATCCCGAACCTCCCTATCATGCCTCGGTTGATTTTTGACGCACAGCATGCCCGGATCCTAGGCTCACCCCCAAAACCGTGGGCTATAGCACACCGATTTATCCCGAAAATGCCCCGTTCGTACTGTTTCTCTAATTTATCCACCCAAATGGCCACAAAAATTTTAACCGACCATACTGGGATGATCCCCAGCCTCGTAGAATTCCCTTGTCGATTTTAACCCACCCTCAAAACCGTGGGCTATAGCACACCGATTAGGCCCGAAGATACCCCATTCGCGCTATTTTGCACTTTTGTCAACCCAAATGTCCATAAAAATTTAAATGGACCATACTGGGATGATCCCGAATCTCCTTATCATGTCTAGGTTGATTTTCGACCCACAGAATGCCCGGATCCAAGGCTCACCCCCAAAACCATGGGCTATAGCACACCGATTTATCCCAAAAATGCCCCGTTCATACTGTTTCTCCAATTTGTCCGCCCAAATGGCAACAAAAATTTAAACTGACCATACTGGGATGATCCCCATCCCCCTGTCATTCCTTGGTCGATTTTAAACCACCCTCAAAACAGTAGGCTATAGCACACCGATTTGGCACAAAATGTCTCGTTCACGCCGTTTCGACCGTTTGTTCTCCTAAATGGCCAAGAAAATTTAAACGTACCACACTGGGATGATCCCAAACCTCACCGGCATGCCCCATTCAATTTTCGTCCCACAGTATGCCCAAAACCCTGGTCCATCTCCATAACCATGGGCCATAGCACATTAATTTGGCCCAAAAAAGCCCCGTTCGTGCCGCTTCGCCCGTTTATCCTCCCAAATTGCAACAAAAATTTAAACCGACCACAACAAGATGATCCTCAACCTCCCTTGCATGCACCGTTTTACTTTCAGCCCACAGCACGCCCAGATCTTGGGCCCACCCTCAAAATCATGGGCTATAGCACACCGATTGGGCCCAAAAATGCCCCGTTCGCGCTGTTTTGCCCGTTTGTCCACTCAAATGGCCATGAAAATTTATACGGACCACACTAGGACAATCCCTAACTTTCCTGACAAGCCTCGATCAATTTTTGACTCACAATACGCTTGAACCCTGTGCGCACCCCTAAAACTGTAGGCTATAGCACACCGATTTGGCAAAAACATACCCCGTTCGCTCGTTGATTTCATTTGTCCACCCAAATGGCCACGAAAATTTAAACGAACCACACTGGGATGATCCTCGACCTTCCTAGCATGCCTTGGTCGATTTTTGGCCCACAAAACGCCTGAACCTCAAGCCCACCCCCAAACCCGTGGGCTATAGTACACCGATTTGACCCCAAGATGCCCTGTTCGCCCTATTTTGCCTGTTTGTCCACCCACATGACCACGAAAATTTAAATAGACCACACTGGGACTATCCCCAACCTTCCTGAAATCCCCTAGTCAATTTTTGGCCCACCGCATGCCCGGACCCCAGGCCCACCCCCAAAATTGTGGGCAATAGCACAACGATTTGGCCCAAAAATGCCTCATTCATGTTATTTCGCCCGTTTGTCCACCCAAATGGCGACAAAAATTTAAAAGAAACACACTGGGACGATTACCAACCTCCCTGTCATACCTCGATCGATGTTTGGTCAACAGCACGCCTGGACCCCTAGCCCACCGTCAAAATCGTGGGCTATAGCACACCGATTTGGCCCAAAAATGATCCATTCCCGTCGTTTTGCCTGTTTGTCCATCCAAATGGGCACGAAAATTTAAATGGACCATACTGGGATGATCCCCAACCTCTCTGGCATACCCCGGTTGATTTTCATCCCACAACATGCCTTTACCCCAGGCCCACCACTAAAACCGTGGGCAAGAGCACACCGATCAGGCCAGAAAATGCCCCGCTCGCTGTTTTGCCCGTTTTTCACACAAATGGCAATGAAAATTTAAATGGACCATACTGGGATGATCCTCAACCTCCCTGGAATGCTTTGGTTGATTTTCAGCCAACAGCACAGTCGAACCCTGGTCCCAAATCTAAAAGTGTAGGCTATAGAACACCAATTTTGCCCAAAAATGCTCCGTACTCGCCGTTTTGCCTGTTTGTCTACCCAAATAGCCACAAAAATTTAAACGGACCACACTAGGATGATACCCAACCTCGCTGGCACACCCCAATCAATTTTCAACGCATAACCCAACTGTACCTCGGGCCCACCCCCAAAATCGTGGGCTATAGCACACCGATTTGGCTAAAAAATATCGTATTCACGTCGTTTAGCCTGTTTGTAGACCTGAATGGCCACAAAAATTTAAATGGACTATAATGGGATGACAGCCAAAGTCCCTGGCACATCTCAATAATTTTTTGCCCATAGCTCGCTCGGACCCCGAGGCCACCCCTGAAATCGTGGGCTATAGCACATCGATTTGACCTGAAAATACCCCGTTCGTGCCGTGTCACCTATTTGTCCACCCGAATGGCCACAAAAATTTAAATGAACAACACTGAGAAGATCCCCAACCTGCCTGGCATACCTTGATCAATTTTCAGCCCTCAAAACGCCCGCACCCCAGGCCCACCCCCAAAATCGTGGGCTATAGGACACTGATTTGGCCTAAAAATGACCCATTCCTGCCTTTTCGCCTATTTTACCACCCAAATGGCCACGAAAATTTAAACAGACCACACTGGGATGATCCCCAACCTCCTTGGTATGCCTCGACCTATTTTTGGCTCCAGCACGCCCAGACCCCAGCGCATACCCAAAATTGTGGGCTATAGCATACCTATTTGGCCCGAAAACTCCCCGTTCGCATTGTTTCGCCCATTTGTCAACCCAAAAGTCTTCAAAAATTTATACGAACTACAGTGGGATAATCCCTAACCTCCCTGTCATACCTCAGTTAATTGTTGGTGCACAGTACACTCGGACAACAAGCCCACCCCCAAAACCGTAGGCTATAGCACACCAATTTAGCCCGAAAATGCCCCATTTGCGCTGTTTCGCCCGTTTGTCCACCTAAATAGCGATAAAACTTTAAACAAACCATACTAGGACGATCTCCAACCTCACTGGTATGCCCCAATCGATTATCAAAACACAGCACACCTGGACCTTATGCCCACCCCCAAAACCGTGTGCTATAGCGTACCTATTTGGCCCGAATATACCTCTTTCATGTCGTTTTGCCCGTTTCTCCACCCAAATGGCCACAAAAATTTAAATGGACCACGTTGGGATGATCCCCAACCTCCCTGGCATACTCCGGTCGATTTTTGTCCACAACACACCCGAACCTCGGGCCCACCCTTGAAATCGTGGGCATTAGCACACTGATTTGGCCCAAAAATGCCCCGTTTGTGCCATTTCACCCGTTTGTCCACCCAAATGGCCACAAAAATTTAAACGGACCATACTAGAACGATACCCAACCTCCCTGATACTCCTTGATCAATTTGTAGCCCACAGCACGCCCGAATCCTGGGCCCATCCCCAAAACTGTGGGCAATATAACACATCTATTTGGCTCAAAATTTCCCCGTTCATGTTGTTTTGCCTGTTTGTCCACCCAAATTGCCACAGAAATTTAAACAGACCACGCCGGTATGATCCCCAAACTCTCTGCCAGGCCGCGATCAATTTTCGGCCTATAACACACCTGGACCCCGGGCCCACCCCAAAAATCGTTGGCAATAGCACACCGATTTGGCCTAAAAATGCCCCGTTTGCGTCGTTTTGCCCATTTGTCCACAAAAATGGCCACAAAAAATTAAACGAACAATACTAGGACGATCCCCAACCTCAATGGCATGCCCCGATCAATTTTTGGCCCACAAAACGCCCAAACCCCTGTCCCACCCCTAAAATCATGGGATATAGCAAATCGATTAGGCCCGAAAATTCCCCGTTTGGGCCATTTCTCCTATCTGTCCACCTAAATGGCCACAAAAATTTAAATGGACCACACTAGGCCGATCCCCAACCTCCCTGGCATGCCCTGGTTGATTTTTAGCCCACAACATGCCCGGACCCCGGGCAAACCCCAAAAACCATGGGCTAAAGCACACCGATGCCCGAAAATGCTTTGTTCGCGCCGTTTCGCCCGTTTTTCCTCCCAAATGGCCAGGAAAATTTAAACGGACCACAACGAGACAATCCTCAACCTCCCTGGCATGCCTCGGTCAATTTTAGGCCAACAGCACGCCCAGACCCCAGGCCCACCCCCAAAACCGTGGGCTATAGCACACCAATTTAGCCTGAAAATGCCCCATTCGCGCCGTTTCGTTCGTTTGTCCAGCCAAATGGCCACGAAAATTTAAATGGACAACACTGAGACAATACCCAACCTCCCTGGAATACCCCGGTCGATTTTTGAACCACAGCGCACCCGGACCTCGGGTCCACCCCTAAAATCGTGGGCTATAGCACACGAATTTTGCCTAAAAATGTCTCGTTCGCACTGTTTCACTCATTTTTCCACCCAAATGGCCACAAAAATTTAAACGGGCCATACTGGGATGATCCCCAACCTCGCTGGCATGCCTCGATCGATTTTAGGCCCACAACACACCTGGACCTGGGGCCCACCACCAAAATTGTGGGCTATAGCACACCAATTTGTCTCAAAAATGTCCCGTTCACGTCGTTTCACTTGTTTGTCCAGCTGAACGACCACTAAAATTTTAATAGAATACACTGGGATGATACCCAACCTCCTTAGTACACCCCGGTCAATTTTCTGCCTACAGCACGCCCAGACCCCGAGCCCACCCCTGAAACTGTGGGCTATAGCACATCGATTTAGCCCAAAAATGTTCCATACGTGTCGTTTCGCCTGTTTGTCCATCAGAATAGCCACGAAAAATTAAACGGATCACACTAGGAAGATCCCCAACCTCCCTGGCACACCCTGGTCAATTTTTGGCTCTCAAAATGCCCCGACCCCAGGCCCTCCCCCAAAATTGTGGGATATAGCACACAGATTTAGCCCAAAAATGCCCTGTTCGCACGATTTCGCTCGTTTGTCCACCCAAATTGCAACGAAAATTTAAACAGACCACACTAGGACGATCTCCAACCTCCCTGGTATGCCCCAGTCAATTTTTTGCCTCATCACACCCAAACCCTTGGACCATCCCCAAAACCGTGGGCTATAGCACACCGATTTGGCTCAAACATGCCCCGTTCACGTCGTTTTGCCCGTTTGACCTCCCAAATGTCCACAAAAATTTATACGAACCACACTGGGATAATCCATAACCTCTCTAGCACACCTCAACCTATTTTTCACTCACAGTACACTTGAACTCCGTGCCCTCCCCCAAAACCGTAGGTTATAGCACACCGATTTGGTCCAAAAATTCCCTGTTCGCGCCATTTCACCCGTTCGTCCACCCAAATGGTCACAAAAATTTAAATGGACCATAATAAGACGATCCTTATCCTCCCTAGCATGCCCCAGTCGATTATCAGCCCACAGCACACCCGGACATTAGGCCCACCCCCAAAACCATGGGCTATAGCACACCAATTTGGCCTAAAAATGCCCCGTTCATGTCGTTTTGCCCGTTTGTCCATACAAATGGCCATGAAAAATTAAACGGACCAACTGGGATGATCCCCAACCTCCCTGGCACACCCTAGTCAATTTTTGTCCCATAGAACGCCCGAACCTCGGGCCCACCCCCAAAACCTTGGGCTATAGCACACCAATTTGGCCTGAAAATGCTCCGTTCGCGCCATTTCGCCCGTTTGTCCACCCAAATGGCCACAAAAATTTAAACGGACCACACTGGGATGATCCCCAACCTCCTTGGCATGCCCCGGTTGATTTTCATCCCACAGCATGCCCAGACCCCGGGCCCATCTCTGAAATCATAGGCTATAGCTCACCGATTTGACCCAAATAATGGCCCGTCCACGCTGTTTAGCCCGTTTGTCCACCCAAATAGCCACAAAAATTTAAACAGACCACACTGGGACAATCCCCAACCTCCCTGGCATGCCCCGATCGATTTTTGAACCACAGCGCACCCGGACCTCGGGTCCAGCCCTAAAATCGTGGGCTATAGCACACGAATTTCGCCTGAAAATGTCTCGTTCGCACTGTTTCACTCATTTTTCCACCCAAATGGCCACAAAAATTTAAACGAACCATACTGGGATGATCCCCAACCTCGTTGGCACGCCTCGATCAATTTTTGGCCCACAAAACACCTGGACCTCGGGCCCACCACCAAAATTGTGGGCTATAGCACACCGATTTGGCTAAAAAATGTCGCGTTCACATCGTTTCGCTTGTTTGTCCAGCTGAACGGCCACTAAAATTTAAATGGAACATACTGGGATGATACCCAACCTCCTTGGTACACCCCGGTCAATTTTCTGCCTACAGCACGCCCAGATCCCGAGCCCACCCCTAAAACTGTGAGCTATAGCACATCGATTTAGCCCGAAAATGTTCCATACGTGTCGTTTCGCCTGTTTGTCCATCAGAATAGCCACGAAAAATTAAACGGATCACACTAGGAAGATCCCCAACCTCCCTGGCACACCCTGGTAAATATTTGGCTCTCAAAATGCCCCGAACCCATGCCCTCCCCCAAAATTGTGGGCTATAGCACACTGATTTAGCCCAAAAATACCCTGTTCGCACGATTTCGCTCGTTTGTCCACCCAAATTGCAACAAAAATTTAAACAGACCACAATAGGACGATCTCCAACCTCCCTGGTATGCCCCAGTCAATTTTTTGCCTCAGCACACCCAAACCCTTGGACCATCCCCAAAACCGTGGGCTATAGCACACCGATTTGGCTCAAAAATGCCCCTTTCACATCGTTTTGCCCGTTTGTCCTCCCAAATGTCCACAAAAATTTATACGAACCACACTGGGTCAATCCCTAACCTCCCTGGCACACCTCAACCTATTTTTCACTCATAGTACACTTGAACTCTGTGCCCTCCCCCAAAACCGTGGGTTATAGCACACCGATTTTGTCCAAAAATTCCCTGTTCGCACCATTTCACCCGTTCGTCCACACAAATTGTCACAAAAATTTAAATGGACCATAATAGGACAATCCCCATCCTCCCTGGCATGCCCCAGTCAATTATCAGCCCACAGCACGCCCGGACATTAAGCGCACCCCCAAAACCATGGGCTATAGCACAGCAATTTGGCCTAAAAATGCCCCGTTTGTCCATCCAAATGGCCATGAAAAATTAAACGGACCAACTGGGATGATCCCCAACCTCCCTAGCATACCCTGGTCAATTTTTGTCCCATAGAACGCCCGAACCTCGGGCCCACCCCAAAAACCTTGGGCTATAGCACACCAATTTGGCCTGAAAATGCTCCGTTCGCGCCATTTCGCCCGTTTGTCCACCCAAATGGCCACAAAAATTTAAACGGATCACACTAGGATGATCCCCAACCTCCCGGGCATGCCCTGGTCGATTTTCAGCCCACAGCATGCCCGGCCCCCAGGCCCATCTCTGAAATCATAGGCTATAGCTCACCGATTTGACCCAAATAATGGCCCGTCCACGCCGTTTAGCCCGTTTGTCCACCCAAATAGCCACAAAAATTTAAACGGACCACACTGGGACAATCCCCAACCTCCCTGGCATGCCCCGATTGATTTTTGGCCCACAGGACGCCCGAACCTCGGGCCCATCCCAAAACCGTGGGCTAAGCACATCGATTTGGCCCGAAAATGCCTCGTTCGCGCCGTTTCACTCGTTTGTCCACCCAAGAAAAGATTCAACAATAAGACTAAAATATAATATCCAAAATGTAGTAATTAATAATATAATCAAACCAAGTCACAATTGAACAAGGAAAAAAAAATTGATAAACCTTAGATTTTTTGCTATTTTATTCAGCGGCAACATGATTGTTTCATCCAACTTTTGGATCAAAACCTTAACTGAAAAAGAAACATGAGAAAATGATTGAAGGGTGGGGTGGGGTGGGGGGATTTATTGTGATCATTTGTTATATAATCTTTATAGTTATTAATTAAAAGTTATAAATAAAGACAAAAAGGCCGATGATAATGAACGCAAAAAGTCTTGAATCAAAAAGATGATGATAATGAATGTAAGGAAACTTAAATCAAAATCAAAATATATAAAAAGTAGAAATAGAAAAGCATGTGTTTCTTGTGAAATTTTTAATTGATTTAGAAATGGTAAATATTATAATTTCTTACCTGAAATAAATAACCCCAAAGCTGATACCTATTTTATTGGATATAGCTGTAGGTTTTATAAAATTTATGAAAAATTTACTATGAAATTTCCATAAAATTCAATACCAAAAATAATTTGATTTATTTCATTAGAAAACATAAACTTCAAATATAAAGAGATTACACGGCGTAAGAAGCACACGTCCTTTTGGACATTTTATTATTGCTCGTCCATACTGGACTTCTAATAGAATTTGAATTTCAAAAATATTAAGGCAAAATAATTATTTTATAAGGTAAAATTTTAATTAATGTAAAACACCTAATTATAGCGAACAAAGTTAAGATAAAATCTAACCTTTTAAAATAAGCATATACATCCATATATTGTGGCACGAAGTTTTTGGTCTATTATAAGACGAAGTGAGTTATATATCATCCAAAATATCATATTTTTAACACTCGGAACCACTGAATAATGGCCCTGCACAATTAGGAACTCCAAATAATATGACAAAACAAAAAAACATGTTTGCACGCAACATCACCACCAATTAAAATAAACAACCTACAGCATAGGAAAAAGAAAAAAAATCAATTAAGAAGGGCAGAGCTTAAAAAATTATAACTATATATATATATATATATATATATAAAGTAGACGATTCATAAACCAAAAAGATATTAATAATATTTTGAGAAAAATCACGTATCCAAAATAAAAAAGGAGACAAACCAACAATTTTGGAGAAAACATTTTTTTTGTTGTTGTATTAAGGTCAATTTTTAAAATATATTTTTGAAAAGAAAAAGGTGAAAATATGGTTCCTTATTTTACATGTTATTTCCATTTTTTTCTTAAACTCTTATTCAATTATTATTTTTTATATAAAGGTTTTATATATTGTTACCAATTAATTAGCTGTGTCTTTGTTTCTTCACGTGAAATTGAGGGTTTTTTCCGATTAAAAGTCTCCTAAATGTACAAAGAGAGGTTTAATATTAATTGTGGGGACAAAAAACCTACCAACATTAAAATAAAATCCATTATAATTTTTCTTCCAAAATCGCTAGGGTTAAAATATACTAATTAGTTTTCTTACCATATACTTTAGGATTTCTTAATTTTAAAATTTAAATATTATAAATATGAAAATAGTAAAAAGACGGTTTTGTCTATTGCGAAAACTTTTAATGACGGGCAAAAAATTCAAATCACTTTTCTAAGGGTCTTCACACTTTTACTATATTATAGATATAGATTATAGATATAGATTATAGATTATAGATTATAGATATAGATTATAGATATAGATATAGATATAGATATAGATATAGATATAGATATAGATATAGATATAGATATAGATATAGATATAGATATAGATATAGATATAGATATAGATATAGATTATAGATTATAGATATAGATTATAGAGATAGATTATAGATATAGATTATAGACATAGATTAAGATATAGATTATAGATATAGATATAGATATAGATATAGATATAGATATAGATATAGATATAGATATAGATACAGATTATAGATATAGATTATAGATTATACATAGATTATAGATTATAGATAGATTATAGATATAGAAAAATTTTATTCCCCCCAACCCCCTCCCCTATCTTTCTTCTATATATATATATATATAAACCATTTTCAATAGCGTAAATACAATCCTGTGTCTATCATATGTTTTTTTCCTTTTTGTCGAATCAGAAAAAGACATGAACTATCAAGCAAACACTTGAAAAATTTTTTATCATTGCATAAATTCTCCAATAAAAATGAACAACAAAATCATGTTCCCAACAGTACTACATTCAGTTTACATGCAAGGCAAAAACTGAAGTCCCCCTCCCCGCACAATTTTAGAAAATCAAATCAAAGTTATATGTGATAGTTGATTGTGCAAACCTTCCAACATAACAAAAAGCAAAAGTCGGGAAGAAGAAAGACCACATGATACATATTTATATAGAGAGCTCAAATGTCGCAACCTTCGATTAAAATACAATTATATCTTGCATTTTAATTTGTAGATTTATACGTGATTTCCGGTTGGAAGTTGTGATCTTGAGTTTCCCTAATGTGATGGCATTTAGGGATTATTATGTGAAGATCCGTCGTTATAGGCAGTAAGCACTCCCTGGATTTTCGGCAACACAATAAGTTAGAAAGCAAGTACTTTGGGTCATTTAAGGTTCTAAAGTGAATTGATTGAGTTGCGTGCATAGGAACCCTGGGAAAACAAGTCATATCTGTAGCATTTACACAAATGATGGTCCATAGGAGAAATTTCATAACACCCCGCATTCTCGAGCTAGAAAATGAACCGTCGTTCCTACATGCGTAAACTCAAATTCCATGGTTTATACTTAAATTCATGTTCCATTATCTTTCTCCTAGTATATAAAGTGCTTATGAGGTGAAAAATGTTCATAGAAGTGGCCAAAATCAAGGTTGACGCTAAGAACCTATCATTCATCCAAAATTGGATATTTGATTCTACAAGGGTTTAATTTAAATGAGTATAAATCTTGATACACATCGAATTTTGCAGCTCAAAACCCACCAAATTGTATATAATTGAATTAGATTTCCAATGACACCAATTTTGCTAAAATTCAATAATCGAGCGAAAAGTTATGGCATTTTTTGTGTGAGGCAGTAAGCCGACGTGATGTCGACACAACGCGTCGGCCTACGCGTTACGAAATTTTTTTCATGCCAAATCAGTTTCTAATTGGTCTATGGGCATTTTAGTCATTTCTCCTCACCCAAACTTCATTTATAACACCGAATTTAAGCCCAGAAAAACATTTGAGCCCCAAAATTCACATTCTCCCCAAACTAAAATCATCCTCTCTTTCCCCAAAGATTCAAGAACTCATCCCTAAGATCAAGAATTCCAAGAAAAGGATCAAGATCTAGGTTCCATTCTTCTAACTACGAAATCTAAGGTACGTGGGGTTTATCCTAAAAATACATAGGCATGTTGAAAACACTCAATTATGATTTAAAGATCATCAAGCATGAATTTGTTAAAGGGGTTTTGAAATCCATGATTTTATTATGCTTTATGCATGTTTAATGTTATTGTTGTTTTTTCCTTTAGGCCTTATCCCCTTAAATTGATTTACACATATATGTATATGTATGAAGAATTGAAATTTAAGATTTTGTTTGAGAGGATAAATTATAAAATCCCTCTCCTGTGATAAATTCAAGTTTTTGATCTCATTGTGAATGATTTGAAATGCATGATTTATGATTTGAAAATAGTTTTCTCAAAATCATAGTGTTTGAGCCTGATTTAGAGATAATGAGAGGGAGCTTCTTGATATAGTTATGTTTTGTTTTAAAGAGAAAGAGTTACATGTGATTGAGATATTTGACATGACCACCTTGCATTATGGAAATGTTGACAAAGAGTTTTTTGCATATGTTTACATGAGTTTTAAAGAAAGGGTTTCTTGAATTGTTTTATTGATATGGTGGTCCCGAACTTATGTTTTGAAAACAGTGATTGTAATATGCTAGAAATGGCTCAGAGATGTGACTTGCAAGTCAATGGTATGACGATACCATAAGTACGTATGCCATAACAGAGTAAGAGATTTCAGAGTATATTTTCAGAATATGTTTTTAGAAAATGCATGATTTTAAAAGAGTTAAAAATGTGCTTAAAGAGGGTTAGGTGGTTACCCAAAGAGGGCTTGATTTCAAGTAACTCTTAGCCCAAAATCGTATTTGCCGATACGAGTATATTATTATTGTACGCTGGCGACGGTCGTGTGGCGTAGTAGATACAGAGACTCCGACCCTTGCGGCACACTTGGGTTGGGGGCTTGGATGCCGAGTTAATGGCAGTTTCCATATAGCCCATGGAATTTCACAGTTGTAGGATATACCACCTAGCGCAGAAGTAAAACAAAGAGTGTTATAGAGTTCAGATGATTTTACAGAGTCTTTAAAATATACCCATGTGATTTCTTATTATATGACATATTTACAAACTGATTTAAATTTCTATTATATATGTTGAATATAAATTGCTATTTTGAATTTGCTCTGCGTATCAGTACATCTGTATTGACCCCCCTTCCCTACCTCTCAGGTTCTAAGGATCAGTTTAGGGGTCCTGATAAGCAGTAGATATTTCAGATAGCAGAGCAGAGTTCAGTGGTGAGCCTTCTATATTTCAGAAGCCTAATGTCTTACAGTCATTTATGATTTCTATAGTTTTGGTCTACTGGGGGTCGTATCCCAGATATAGTAGAGATTTCGCAGATTGAGTCAGATGTTATTTAGAAGTTGTTGAAATGCAGTTTTCATCATTATCTTGAATTCAAGATTGACCATGATTCCGTATTATGTTTTGTTCCGTATCTTCTTTATTTATATGAACGTTGTGCATGATTACCATATAGAGAGGGACGTCCGGGCCTTCATGGTTTGGAATCCTCCTCACGGCTAGGGCCTCGGTTCGGATCGTGATAAATTTGTAAAGAGGTAATGTTTTGACCACGCACCAAGTGAGACACAATGTATGCAAGCCTGTACATATTAAGCTTTGAAAATAGTACTTGTGAATTGCAAGGTGAACCATTTTTACCAAAAAATGTTCACGTGAACTTAGATTTATGGAAGTGATTAAGTTTGTATATTCATTACTTATTTTAAGAGAGACTGATTTCAATAAATCGAGGAAATACTTTTGAACTTATGTATCCTTATTTATAAAATTTATTGAATTAAAAGTACATTAGAAGGGGCAAAAAATAGTAAGATTTCAATTTTCCATTTCTATGTTAAATGGACTAAAAGATTTGTAATAAGAAAATCAAACAGGGGAGGTAAACACAAAAAAATTAGATGATTATGTGAACAATCACTAATGATTGAATTGTTAATCCATAATATAAGTAACACGAGTTCAATATTAAGATTGAATATGTCGGGTCTAAGTCATGAATTCGATGACTCTGATTATAATTAATCACGAAACTATTAACATACCAGGATCATCATGGACAGCACCGATGAGCTGCAAATAGACTTTATGTCCAAGTATTTCATCAACTCGATCGACAACAGATGCCTTCACATCATCTAAATGAAAACAATTGTACCCTTAACTTTTTTGCTTTCACCATCTTCAGATATTTTCATTTTACTTAGATCGGATAGCTTTTGATGAGACATATCTGTACAATAAAGGGTTCCGAAAGTAATTAAGGTACGTACATGTAATTAATTATAGGCCAAAAAAGAAAAAGTATTTACATGCATGCATGCATGCAAGTATGTTTTGCCCATTTATCATACTTGGATATTGCTCAGACTCTTTAAAAATATCAAGAGGTATATATGCATCGAGTACGAGAGCATGCAACAATATTTTTAAACGGTTGGAACAACATAAGTCAAAGGTATACTGTTCAATGAAAAAAGATACTAATGTTTGACAATGCCATGCACAAAGAACAATTGTTGAAGTTTAGACATAATCAGAATGACCTACATTACTATAATTATTTATCTAAAAGTTCAATACACTCATGTGCATGAAACAACATATACTACACTTGATTAGGGAGTAGAAATGTAGAATTTACAAAGGTCAAATAGTGTGACAAGAAATAGTGGAGGAAAATTATCAAAGAACCGAACAAAACCATCCCCCACCTGCGAAGGCCACCACTGTCGGTGAGGATTCCACCAGTCAACTGCCGCCACCGAACCAACTGGAGAAATCCCCACAAACATATTAAAGAAGTGCAGCGGTTCCGGCGAGCCACATCGCCATGCATCCGGTGACCACCGCCATTGCGTTGTCCCAAGCTACCATCCCCATGCTGATGCCGTATATTTAGCTTCTTTCATCGGGAAGTTTAATCATAATGACGGATTCTAACAATCCATCTCCGGTATGGTCTCTTTATCGTTATACTCAATCGCTTATTGCTACCTCGATTCGTTGGGAACCGCACTTGTTTGTGGACTTTTGCATGAGAAATTATCACAATTTCATATGATTTAATCCGATAGCTGAAGCATATTTCTGTTCCTTCACCTTATGTTTAGCAGTATGGACGACATCCTTCTATGGCAAGAATATGATTTATGTGTGATGGAGAGATAATTCAAATAATTATGCCTTTTTGGTTTTAACAAATTGTGTTTGGGTGTATTTATGGTAATTTTACTAAGTTGACTTTTTTCTGAAATATCCTTTTTCCTCTTTTACTTCCCCTTGATTTGTTTGAATATTTTTTCCTCCTTTGTTGCTTTCACTGTATAAACAACCACAATTCCCTCCCCATTCTTTACGACACACGACACGAAAGCTGTAAGCAAAAAGTAAAAATTTTACTTTATTATTTTTGCCTACTTACATTCGGAGCATTGGTCTTGACCCTTCTGTGGTAATTCCTACTTGAATCCTGTGCTGCTTGGTTTCTTCTTCTTATTATTGTTTATTATCATCAACCGGTATGTCCTTATCGACGTAATTTTCATTCTCTATGTGATATGTTGTGAAAATCATTAGAAAGCATGCCTATAGGAGCTAATTCGAAAATAATTTATTTTACCGCTTGAGTATGTTGGTATCTAATTTTCTTTGTGTGTGCTGTGGTATTTTGATTGTATTAACATGTGTCATTGAAGGGTATTTCGGAATTGGAAGAGTCGCTTTGGGAATTTGGGAAGGGCGTTTCAATTATTTTTAATTTAGTTTTATTGGTATGTAATTTATTGTACAACAATGTAATAAATTATGGGACTGTTTGGGGATGGGGTTTATGTGTTTTATGTGCTACATGACTCACTTAAGAAAACTTTGAATTAGGATTGATAACAAACTTATTTTCTTTCCTCCTAGTTAAATTAACTCTCCGACGTATAAAGCTCTAGCATGTTATTTTAACCGATGACAAAATGGTTAATGTTCAAACCTCTGTATTTATGTTCCTGCATGATTTCTATTAATTTCCAGCATGTCAATTTTATTTTTCAGCCTCCAAGAATCAATTTCCAATAAAATCATTGTTCAGCAGTTTAAATACTTTGCAAACATAAATTGATTCCCAGCATATTAAAAAAGGTAAAAATTACACTTTTTGAAACAAATTTCTAGAATAGGGAAAATGGATTTCCAGCATTGTTTTATTAATTTTCAGAGGTGATTTCCTATATGTTAATTAGCCAGGTTTTGAATCTTGTTTTCTTTACCCATTTTTTTTTTTTTGGTGTTTTGTCTTATCTGTTTTTCGTTTCCTTAATTGGGTATTTCTATTGTTGGTTAAATATTATACCTTTGGTTGGATTGTATTTACATCTTGATCATTCTACAGTTTACTGGACATGTTCCTTTTTGGAGTTTTTTTGGGGGGGTTTGCTGTTGAGGCATTTCTGTGTGAAGCTGCTACTGCATTGTGATTTTTTTACAAGCTATAAGTCTAGCTTTTTAATTAAGTTCTCTCAAAAAAAACAATTCTCCCCCTCTCATTTTATATAACGTTATTTTTTTTACTCCATTCCAAAAGATGCCACCTTACTGTAATTAGAATGTTTAGACCAAATTTCAAAAGTCTTTCATTGTGCCAAATAAAATAGCATGTGCAGCAGAATAAAGTTCCAAATTTTTGAATTTTATACATGTTAAATATACTTGAGTATACTTTTTGTTGTTTTTGTAGGTATGGGTAAACTTAAAAAAGTCTTCTTATCAAATGCTGAAAGTTCAGATCTTGCGAAAAAGAATTTCTTTAAAAAGGTAATTAGTTATGTTAAGAATATAAATTTCTTGGTTTTGTTTCTGTCTGAGAGTGGTAAACCTAGTTTTATTTCAATATGTTACACCCCTGAAATTAGTGATAATTTATTCACTGTAAAGTTGAAGATCGCAACTCAATTTTTGATAGCCTAATCACTGTAAAGATGGAAAACTGTCATTTTGTTTAAAAGACAAAGCATTCAAGATTACCAAATATAAGACACCACTTGTTGGTTGTTTGTGTTTTAATTATCAAATTTGAAACGACATTGAGATAATCCTATAATCCTCCACTTTTTTTTTTATGTTTTAATGATGTCTCCTCCTCTTTCTTTCTCTGTTATTTTGCTTTTTTTGTTTTTTTCAGATTGAATTTAGTTGGGTGGACCAAGATGCACTTCTTGGTACCCACGATCAAGGAAGATGTAGTAAGTGTAGCTTCTATTAATAATTATTCTTGTATTATTATTATTATTATTAATAATAATAATATTGTTGTATTATTATTAATAGGTAATTATTCTTGTACTATTATTATTAATAATAATAATAATAATAATAATATTGCATTATTATTAATAGGTTGTTGTTGGGCTTCCTCTGCCACAGGAGCAATAGCGGTTGACGTTGCCATAAAAAGAAACCTACAACCTATTGTACTATCAAAACAACAACTCATTGACTGCATGTTTAACCATTACTCAGAGATGGATGAGGCCAAAAAATTGAATAAAAAAAGTGTTTCCCTCTTTGCTGTGAGAAGGCATATATATTTGCAATGGAACGAGGTTTATGTGAAGAAGAATATTATCCCTTCATCAAGGAAAGGAGTGAATGCAAAATGCCACAAATATCACGTGACACGGTGTGTAGCTGTAATTCTTCGTATTGTTCATTTGTATTGTTCAGTAAAAGTCTTATCTTTATCGTTTTTCTATACAGGAAATACTCAAGATAACTGATTACCAACTATTAGATATTGACATGCTGAGTAAAAAGGAGACAGAAGAATATATCAAAACACAACCTATCACGTGTACTATTGATCTTTATCCTAGTTTTCGCCGCCACACCGAACAGGTTCTCATTTATCTTTTTCAATTAATGTTCATGTGGATGTCTTCAAATTTTCTTTCTTGTTTCTTAAATACAGGGAGTTTACATGGCCACTGAGAAAGAAGTTGAAAGATTTCAGAAGCTGTTTGATGAAGGAAAAAATAATACAGCACATGCTATGCTTATAGTAGGATATGGGATGGAAAATGGTGAAGAGTTCTTTTTGGTGCAGAATAGTTGGGGGACAAAATGGGGTTATTATGGATTTGCAAAAATCAAGCGGAGTTTACTTTATTATTTACAATATCCTCTGATACATTGATGAGCCTTGTGTTTTTTGCTGCCAGAAACTATTTTCTGACATTTGTAATAGGTAGTGGATTGTTTCTTTCAACTGCATAGTTAAACATGATAGGCACTTATCATAGGATGGATAGCTTCATTGATTTTGCTTTGAGATAGATACCCACCTGTCTTTTCACATTTTTTTACTGGCTTTATTTCTGATCTCTGAATGAGATAATTCTTTTAGTTTCCACAGTTTTGTTCATAGCTGATGTTTGATTGCCTATTGAATACTGTATTGCTTCTATTTGTTCTTGAGATCTTCTCATTGATTTTTTCTTCATTTGACTTTGTAAAACTATATATAAAAATAGATGCTCTCCGGTTTTTGGTGGTTGCTTCAACTGATGCTCAGATGTTGTTTTCCGTTGCAAGTTCTTCAAATGTCCCAATCTTCGATTAAAATACAATTATATCCTGCATTTTGTAGATTTATATGTGATTTCTGGTTGGAAGTTTGTTGAGGGGTTATTATGTGAATCTCCGTCTTTATAGGCATCAAGCACTCCCTGCACTTCCGGCAACATAGTAAGTTGGAAAGAAAGTACTTTGGGTCATTTAAGGTTCTGAAGTGAATTGGTTGAGTTACGTGCATACGAACCCCGGGCAAACAAGTCACCCCTGTAGTGTAGCAGTTACACAATGATAGTCCATAGGAGAAATTTGTAAAGAGGTAATGTTATGACCACACACCAAGTGAGACACAATGTATGCAAGAGCACTCAGCCTGTACATATTAAGCTTTGAAAATTGAACTACATGTGAATTGCACAGTGCATTTTTTTCCAAAATAATTAACGTGAACTTAGATTTATGGATGTAATTAACTTTGTGAATCCATTTTCTGGAAATGCATGTTGGAGTCTCATCTGAATCTATCAACAATATCGCATCGTCCTTCGGGAATAGAATCGAGTCAAAGAAAATGTTCGAGGTTCATAGGAATGGAGACAGATGATAAGGGGTCATGAAGTAAATTTCCTAAAATGTCACTGTAGCCTCCCGAAGATAGGTCACGGACGTCTCCGCACCGATCCGTAGGACTCTACAAACACTTAGCTCTTGTACTAATACACCAAAGAAACCTGGCTCTGATACCAATTTATCACCACCCAACTTTTAAGGTCATGATGGTGCCTACCATAACCCACCAGTAGGCATGCCAACTTGTAGTCCGGAACGGCTAGTAACGGACTACTCAATAACTTAAGGAAAAGAATGTGGAATATATGAGATAAAGATCAATACATAGACGAATTCCAAAACCTGGTGGTATCAGTACAAGATCTTCTAAACATAATAACAGTACAAAAGTGATATATCAAGGAGAAATACACCGATTCAACTTACCTCTGAATACAACTCAGAGGCTAGTCTAATACATAGGAGGGAGATAAGTAATACTATGAATGTCAGAAGCTCACTCTAAGTCTCCGAATCAGGGCTACTTGATATCTTGCAACCCCAAAAAGACACAAAACAACCCCCAAAAATATCACAAAACACACCAAAAATGGAGAGCCCAAGGAACCAAGTCTCAGCCAAGAATGACAACACAAGAATGAAAAGAAAATCTGAGAATGCTTCAACAATGATGAGATAATAACGTGTATAACCACACCAAAACAGAAACAAAACTACATTAATGTGATGAACAACAAGCTTACAATAACAACAACCAACGATTACAAGAGTACAAGACACAACTACTATGAGATAACAACAAAAGTAAAGGGATAGATAGTTAGACAAAGGTGGTGTAAATCCTAGTAACCAAAGAGTACATAAAATCTAAGACCCCTAACACCTCCTCACACAATCACCTAACTCTTACGATGACACAAGAGAAGAGTCCACCACTCAAGTGCCAAGGTTTCTCAAAAACAAGCAATCACAAGAGATTCCACCCTTGAATTGCTATCCTAGTTACAAGTTTCGGTTTGCCTCACGTAGAGAGAGGGCTTTGGTGTTTCAAATGTCAAGACCTACAACAATAATCAACTAAAGAACTAAAGACCTAAAACTAGTCTATTTATAGACTTATTACAAACATAAGTGAAATGTCTCAAATGCCCTTAATGAAGGAAAGACAAAAGGTGCCTATGGAGTGTAGTGTATTGCCCGTTCTTTGTGTGTGATATGGTGTTCCTTTGCACTTTACTCGCACACTTTGAGTCTCGGGTTCGATGTGCACTCTCATAAGTTCATCTCTGTGATTATTCTTGTATCATCATCTCCATCTTGAGAGGAATTTGCCAATAAATTCACAGTTTCACCTCGTTCAATTGGCCACTTAAAGGAAGCCACTCAAAACAGTCCGCAAGATATGGAAAACCTGCAAGCTCAATAACAACACATCTCGACCGATATCTTCATTTTAAATCTTGGGTTCATCTCCATCTTGTGCTTTACCTTCAATCTCATCTGATTCAAGTCTCCTACCGTCATACAAATATTATTGTAAACCCTATATCCTTCATGTTTCTTTCTACGATTTTCCTCTTCATGGACATATTGGTTTTGGTAACGTGGAGATTCGGTCAAGAGGGTTGGTTTAGTGAAGAATAGCTTTGGTTGTGGAGCTTGGACGGAAGGAATTTGAATTGGTGAAAGTTGATGCCTTTGGTTAAGTGGATCTTGTATAGGAGGGTTCAGTTTTAGTGTAGGCGTTTGGCGTCCAAGTCCTTGTTGGACTTGATCGAATAGTGGGGAAATGGGCCTAGTTATGTCTCGGTTTTGAGGGCTATTTGGATCTTGGCTTGCGGCATTAGGTGATGATCTTGGAGGATTGGTCATTCGAAGTAAAGTGTCGGGAGTAAAAGCACGAGAGTTCCTTCGACTCTCCATTCGATTCAAACTCTCACTCATAGTTACCACGTACGATCCAATTTTTTCAAGACCCGCATTCGCCCTAGAAAGGTCACGGGACATAGTATCAACGAGGGAAAAAATGGTACTTGTAGCATTGTGGTCCACCGTGGGTTGAGGGGATGAGGTCTCGGGTTCCATTGCTCCAAAACAGTCCACAATGTCACAAAAACAGCCAACAAAGGACACAAAAACAGTCCCAAAACGTCACACATAACAACACCAAAAAACGTTCAAGTCTTGAACCGCAAACAACAATACCACACAAATTAAACTCGTATTGTTGTTGTAGTTGAAGTATGATGCTTTTCAAACTTGAGTTGTTCAATCTCTCTCCTTGATGATAAATTTTTGGTTGTAGTGTAGATGGACAAGGTTTGGACTCTCTTTCCAAGAGTCAAAGGCTTCCATCAACTTTTCACCAACTTGCACTAATTTGGTAAAATACCTTTTTGCAGTAGCCTTGTCTCTTTCCTCTTTTGGCTCTTCTTGAAAAGTGTTTGTCACCCTTTTAGTAACTAAGCTTTTTGGATGCTCTTTGTTTCTTTACCACTTTGGTGTTGTCTTTAAAGTATTCCCAAGACAAACACAAAGCCTTGTCTCTCTCTTCTCTTTTCAAAATCAAACAACTCCTTTTGTTGAACACCACTTCAAGAACAATATGAACAACAACAAGAACAATATGAACAACAACAACCTCTTAGCCGTCCACCCTTCAACAACATTTTGACAAGAGCTCAAATCTGGACTTTAGACTCAAAGGGTGTTAGTGAAAAACAAGCTAACACTAGAAGCTACTAAGACAACAAAAACACACCGAAATCTAGACACAAATATCAGCCCAAAACAACAATAAGACACAATTTCGGCCAAGACAACAAGAATGGACAGATTTGCTTCTTTTTAGAATTTTCAGTTTTTCAACATTTATTTTTTTGATTTTTCGACTTAGAGAGCCCAAGATTGATAGTGTAGGAACACAACAAGCCTTAGCTCTGATACCAAATGATATCTTGCAACCCCAAAAAGACACAAAACAGCCCCCAAAAATGTCATAAAATACACCACAAATGGAAACCCCAAGGAACCAAGTCTCAGCCAAGAATGACAACACAAGAATGAAAAAAAAAAACGAGAATGCTTCAACAATGGTGAGATAATAACATGTATAACCACACCAAAACAGAAAAAACACTACATTAATGTGATGAACAACAAGCTTACAATAACAACAACCAACGATTACAAGAGGACAAGGCACAACTACTACAAGATGACAACAAAAGTAAAGGGATAGATAGTTAGACAAAGGTGGTGTAAATCCTAGTAACCAAAGAGTACATTAAACTCTAAGACTCCTAACACCTCCTCACACGATCACCTAACTCTTACAATGACATAAGAGCGGAGTCCACCACTCAAGTGACAAGGTTTCTCAAAAACAAGCAATCACAAGAGATTCCACCCTTGAATTGTTATCCTAGTTACAAGTTTCGGTTTGCCTCAAGTAGAGAGAGGGCTTTGGTGTTTCAAATATCAAGACCTACAACAATAATCAACTAAAGAACTAAATACCTAAAACTAGTCTATTTATAGACTTATTACAAACATAAGTGAAATGTTTCAAATGCCCTTAATGAAGGAAAGACAAAAGGTGCCTATAGAGTGTAGTGTATTGCCCGTTCTTGGTGTGTGATATGGTGTTCCTTTGCACTTCACTTGCATACTTAGACTCTCGGGTTCGATGCGCACTCTCATAAGTTTATCTCCGTGATTATTCTTGTATCACTAGTCCACCTAATGCACACATCAACGGCGATAACCCATACTATGATCTATAGGCTGCAAAGGTGTAGTATGAGTACCAAACGAATGGTACTCAGTAGGCAACTACCAACTGAGCTCCAAAGATAAAGTAGATATATACAACATATAAACAGGATGAAAACTACAACCAAAAGTCCATAAATCATATAATAACTCAATGAGAATAACAACGGACAACTATCATATTTATGTCCAAGAGTCTAACATAAGAAGACTAAGGAAGAATCAAGGGGAACTATCCTATTCTGGCTACATTCAGTATATGACAATGCTATACCGTATATCCCAAGTCAATATACAAATAAAGAGCGAAAGAAAGATATATTGTAATATACAAGGATAAAAAACGACTATACAATATGAACAATGAATGAAGGGATATCCAATAGTACCATGGCTTCATATATCTAGATATATATATATATATATATATATATATAAACAGGAGGTCATCTCAAACATAACCTAAATCGTCGTGTTCTCATTTTTAGACCTCATTATAATACTATCAGGATTAAATACTAACATACTCAGAATTGCTAAGCCATATGGCTAGACATACAATAATTGTGCATAGTAATGCAATCATAAGATAGCAAAGGACGAAGACATACCTCAATCCCAATACCGGATCCAATGCCAATCTGTCATAAGCTAGCCATAATAATGATCATAACAATGATAATAACAATATCAATAACATCGTAAATAATCGGCTACTCCAGACAACCAAATACCTAGCTGAGCCTATGCGTACCCCTACTGCCCTAGACTCGAAAGGTTCAATCAACAAACAATAACACAAGACATATTCTTCACCCATATCTATACAACCATCTCATACCGGCTGATAGACAAAGGTGCATAGTGGTGATAGGCGATGCACATGCAGGAATGAATGCAAAATATACCATCAATATCATAATGCATCATAACTGTCCTTATCAGGACCATCATCATCGTCATCAACCTCCGGCCTTACCGGGTATCAATATCATCTCAATAGTATCCTACGGACTCGAACCGGGTATCAATATTATCACAATATCCTCTGACCTTACCGGGTATCAATATCATCTCAATAGTATTCTCTGGACTTGAACCGGATATCAATATCATCATAATATCCTCCTGCCTTGCCGAGTATCAATATCATCTCAATAGTATCCTCCGGACTCGAACCGGGTATCAATATCATCATAATATCCTCCATCCTTGTCAGGTATCAATGTATTATCATAACTCTCGACACATAAATATAGGAATATAATAGGTGCACAGACACAAGCTGATATACTCATAACAGTAATGATATCTATCTTATCAATACATCTCAATTACTCATTATTAGCTAACCAACGTTTATTATTATTAAACTGCTAGTTCGCTAGTCATCACATAACCTCTAATTATTAGCCTAAACATTATCCTTCACATAATCCTTATTCACGGGATAACAACTAACCACTATTCATTTAATAGTCAACATCTAACATCTAGTCTAGGTTCATCATTATACCAAAACCGTCATTTATCCACCATTCATTATTATCAACTATTCATCCTATTTGTTTTAATCATTACTAGAAAACACATTACTACTTGTCACCTAACCATCTTTTATTAAATGACATCATTCATTAACTGACCATCATTAGCTACCATGTTCTAACTAAGAAAGATTCATTAACTAATATATTAGCTTCTTAGCCATCAAGTGCAATAGTTAGCTAATAAACAACTAGTTACCACATAGCTTAGCTGTCTAACAAGAAGAAAAAACCATAAGATCATATTTCGGCTATAATCACATCAGTTATAATGGTAAATAATGATGAACGTACCAAACCTATGCATGCCATCACCAGTATTCAATCAATGGAATAATAAGCATCATACCGCATCTTCCTCCGTCCCATACTGGAGAGATGTGTATACAAACATATACATATTCATATTCATAAATCGCAATCACATAATTCACAATTATAAAACACTTCTTGGATATTTAATCAGTACCATAATAACATGGCCCTTAGGCCCATATACATATCCGGAACTCATATCAATAATCATATTTATAAACCATAGCATATCTATAATCATCTCACATATAGGAGGCATCTCATATATAGGAGGCATAATATATACAAGTGTATCGCCTCTATTAGACATCTCATTTATATAGGTTATGCATCAGGACCAAGAGGAAAATCATCTCTATAAGCTCAATAATTATAACTAAGAGGAAAATCATCTCTATGGGCCAAATATCATAACTATGAGGAAAATGCATCTCCATAGGCAAAATATCATAATTAAGAGAAAAATGCATCTATATGGGCCAAATATCATAATTCAAAGGAAAATGCATCTCTATGGGCAAAATATCATAATTAAGAGAAAAATGCATCTCTATGGGCAAAATATCATAATTAAGAGGAAAATGCATCTCTATTGGCCAAATATCATAATAAAGAGAAAAATGCATCTCTATGGGCAAAATATCATAATTAAGAGGAAAATGCATCTCTATGGGTCAAATATCATAATAAAGAGAAAAATACATCTCTAGAGGCCAAATATCATAACAAAAAGGAAAATGCATCTCTTGGGTCACTAATCATAATCCGATGAAAATCATCACAATTTATCAATTCACCAAGTAATTCTCATAAATAAGGCTCATTAGTCTCAACTAGGTTTACAATCCGCAACTAAGCCCACAAGGGCTAACACAAATCTTGGCCTAAGTGGGCCGGATGATCCCACTTCTAATCCATAATTTCCATAATTAGGCATACTATGCTCAAAACTAGGCTAAGGTATCTAGTTCATCCTCTAGATGTCAAGCAAGCCATATTAACACCTAAGATAGTAACTTTGACTAGAAACAAGGGTACTCAAGTCAACTCTACCAAACTTACAGTTTCAAAACTATCACACTAGCCCAATAAGGCTAAATATACAAATCATGCTTCAAATGTTAAAACCATATTTTGATCATAGCATTATATCATATCTATGCTACAAATTTACCCAAACTAGGGAGAAGGCAATAGGATTCTACAAGGGTATTAAGTAATTCAACCTACGGGTCCAAAACCCTATCTAATCTCCAAACTTATATGTATATTCAATACTAAGTCATTCTATCCAATATCAATCTTAACATTCACGTTCACACGCAATATATATCATACATCATCGATGAAGAAGAGTAGATAGAAGCCTACCTCAAGGCTAAGCCGCAAAATCACACTTCAAGCACCACATGCTCGCCTTCACTTCACAATCCTCAAAATGCCATCATACTATCAAAAATATAATCTACTCATCAATACGAGTCTAACAATAACCATATTGCACTATTGTGCTTCGGGTCCAAAAATAACACCAAAAACTCCAAGTGGATCCCACATACGAAAATCACATTTCCGAGGTCAACCCAATGTTCATCTATCACCAAGGAAGCATATCCCTAAATTGATAGGTGCAAACAAACTAAATTTGAGGCAAAATCAAGCCCCAAGCTAAATTGGGGTTTTTGGGTCAACAACAGTGAAATTCACCAATAAAGTGATGAAATTTTACCTTAATCCAGATGATAATCATGATAAAAGATGTTTACCAAGCTCCCTAGACACCCACAAGACTCAATTTCGAGCTATCATACCCATTCAAGGGTTTTGGTTCTCAAATGTGAAAAAACAAATCCCCAAAATCCTGATCTTGAGACATTTATAGACTCCCTCGGCGAAGAGACGCGGTACCTGTGACAGCAAAGTCAAAAACTTATTTTTGACCCTCAGAACTCATTCGGAACCCAAAATATATGATCCAATAGTGAAATTTGAGTGTAAACCACAATTCAAATCCATTAGACTCATCAAAACTTCCATACAAGATCGTTTAGGCAAAAAGTGGGGCCCACATATATAGTTTCGATTTTATGACTTTCCGACTAATAGGTCAAAATGAGCTCGAGTGCATTGGGACCTGAACCAAAGGTCTACCTAGACTAAGGCACAGCAAACATTTTCATCCGAGATCGTTTCGCTGAAGGTTTTGATCGGTGGTCATTTGGAACCAACGAAGACTTCTAAACAGGGAATTGACTCTAAAAATCAAACGAACTGCCTCGTAACCGAACCCTCAGTCCCAACAAGTCATAAATGACTTAGGGAAGCTATGGAGAAGCTCGAATGGTAAACATAAGTATAAATATGGAAAATGAACTGAAGGGTCATTACAATATCCACTACTAAAAGAACTTTCATCCCCGAAAGTCAACGAATAGAAAGAATCTCAAAGGCTCAAAGTGATCAGGTATTGGGCCCGCATGCTCCAAGAATGACTTTCCAGGTAACCTCTACGAGGAGAGAACACATGCAAGGGATTTCACCACAGGTATCCCTTTTTCAACCTGCACCCTCACTTTACTTCCCAATCAACCAAACCTCAATTTCAACCGCTAGATGGCCTCCAACTGAACTGAAAAGACTGATGCACGCAAATCTGAATCACAACACATTGATACCAACTCAAGTATGTTACTCCCATTGAGTAAATCATCCAAAATTCCTAAAGAAAATTTAATTTTGAGGTCAAAACTGATATAACCAATATGGGGCCATGAGCTATCATCTGAACACTTATCAACTATAATCCAACCGACGTCAAGAAGACCAAATAGATAACCACAGATCCACCCCAAAATATTACTATATCATTTTAACTACTAAACCTTCAAAGTTTATCACACCCACAAAGTAATTCTTTTTTTTTAATAACCATGTTGTCCAGCCAGCTTGCCCGCAGCTCAAACTATTTTAACACGGACTACTTCCCACCTCCCACCACCAACAGTGTTAAGTGTTGCTACCAAGTAATTCTGTCCACTCAAGGATAGAATAGATAGGAAGAAATCATCCAGTATTTTGTCTCTGCTGGGATTTGATAGTGAGCCCTCATGATGCTCAACCCACTTCATTGACCACTAGGCCAACACCCTTAGATGCCACCCACAAACAAATTCATTGAGAAGCAAAATGTATAGAGTACAAAGCAGAGAAAGATACCCCAGCTCATATAACCAGCCACAAGTCTAAATAAAGGTGAAGCCTTTGTGATGAAACAAGTCCAAAATGAGTTGGCCTCAATGTATAATCGACCTCAACTAGTACTAATTTTTGTAACATTAGTTAAATCAACCAAGAACTCGTCAGTTAACTCGCAAGAAAGAATTACTATTTGTTTCAACTACTACCTCTGCACCCAATGGTGTGACCTAGCAGTCAATAAAGTTGGGCGAGCACCATGAGGTCTCAGGTTCAAATCCAACAGATATAAACACTATAAGCATCCTATGGAATTAGTCAAGGTGAATGCAAGCTGGCCCAAACATCACAGTTATCCAAAAAATACTCTACTAGACTAACCAAGAACTTGTCAACTAACTCTCAAGAAAGAATTACAACTACTAGACCCTTGCATCCAATGGTGTGGCCTAGTGGTCAATAATGTCAGTCGAGCACCATGAGGTCTCAAGTTCAAACCTCAACAGAGATAAACACTACAATGTATCCTATGGAATTAGTCCAGGTGAACACAAGCTGGCTCAAACACCATAGTTATCCAAAAAAACACTCTACTAGACCTCCAAATTTTTTCACACCCACTAACTAATCTTTTAGAAGCAAAATGTATAGAGTACAAAGCAGAGAAAGATACCCTAGCTCATAAAACCAGCCACAAGTCTAAATAAAGGTGAAGCCTTTGTGATGAAACACGTCCAAATCAGTGGACTCAATATATACTCGACCTCAACTTGTACTAATTATTGCAACATTAGTTAAATCAACCAAGAACTCATCAAGCTAACTCTAAAGAAAGAATTACTATTCATTTCAACTACTACACCTCCGCACCCAACGGTGTGGCCTAGTGGTCAATAAAGTCGGTCGAGCACCATGGAGTCTCAGGTTCAAATCTAACAGTGGTAAACACTACAATGTATTCTATGGAATTAGTCGAGGTGAACGCAAGCTGGCCCAGACACCACAGTTATCCATAAATTATAACAAAGGTCAGCCACAGTAGTTCTTTATACTTTTCACACTAGACTTTGATAATCCATTGTCAGTTACTAGAAACTAAATCATTGAGGCACACACTTCACATCAAAGATATGCCATCACTACTCTTCACCTACACAAAAGCACAAGAGAGTGAGTTAGTAACATGCTCAAACTTTGTTAATTCATTTAAAGAAAAAAAAACTAAAAACTTTGGGGCGCAGACTGCTAATTCGTTCTATGAGATATTTAAAGTTATGAAACTTCAAAAAAAAATGGAATGAAGTAATGAACAGATCTCATTACCCTTGGCCTGATGATAAGGACCTTCAAAGATTTATGTAGACGGTCCACCACCTTAACTTGAAAATATTTCAACTCGCCATTCTTGACCGAAAGGGTTATATAGTAAGTTACGTCTCTACAGCCATCTTCGTTAACCCTGATAATCCCATTGACCTCATATGTAGTGCCCTAACATGAATACATAGGAAATTTCTCAGCTTTCTAGAGAAAATAAGGAAAAAGAACAAGTAGACAGACAAATAGCAAGCGTTACTAGAGCGTACATGTTTTTTGTTGTACTGTTCAAGTTCCTATGTGGCATAACCCTTCAATAATTTAACGTTCTCGAGATCTACCAAGTAGTACCACATCGGGGTTATGGAATGGAATGGAACCGAACTAGGATAATCTTTAATGTCAAATCCCTATCAAAGTAAGAGTCGACCAAATAGAGACAAACATCACTTATTACAAACAACCAATATGTTCTTATAAGAAATAAGCTTTGGAAAAAATATCAGTAAGTTATATCATATCAGACAAGTATCCAAGAATTTTATTTGCTAGTAAGTACCACATAAAATGGTGTTGTTTTTCACATTTCATTTATTTTAATCAATTTTTTCCATGATTCTGACATAAGTGAGCATATCAAAACTAGCGAATTTCGATCCCCCCCACCCCCTCCCTTTTTTTTGAGAAAGTAACATCGATCCCCCTTTTCTTTTATTAACATGCTCTATACTAAAAAAGACTCAAAAGTCACTTCCTGCCGAAATGCACCACTTTGGTTTAGGGCCTAGAGATTGTAATAGTTGAAAGCCAAAACAATTGAAGATGCAGAGAGAGCAATCAAACTTGATGTTTGGCATCTACGTGGTGTTGTTTAATGGTGGTGGTTACTGTTTGACTACCATATGATGCCTTCAAAAGAAACAAGAAGAAGTAATGCTAGAAAATATATATTTAACCCAATGCAGAAGTTATACGAGATTGAAATATGGAATGTCATTAGAAATTTCAGTTCTGAAAAATTCTTCCTTCTTTTTGCTAGTTTCAACAACAGCATCCCACAGGTTGGTTCTAGGGAGGGTCGAAGATAAGAAGTTTTATTTCAGAAAGACACTCGGCTAAGAAATCAGTGAAAAGAAGACATTAGCAACAAACAGAAATAGAAGCAAGGCGAAACGTACATGTATTAAGCTAATAGTCCCCTGCGTTTCATTAGACTGAAACTCAATATTATAATCTCCCTAACCTTACTGATGTGCCAAGTCGTCTGAACAAGTTATGGATACAACACATTAGAAAATATGCCAAGGAGTATCGGACCAACACCCCTTTTTCAGAAAATTACATTGCGCAGCTAGGAAAAAATGTTACATGTATATACTACATACTGACGCCCATCGATTCGGGCTTAAGCCAACTCGACCAAGTAGGGAGCTTAACTCAATTTCAATAATAGGAGCATAACCTACGACTAATGTATGTAGACCAAGGACTTTGCTTCTTCGTGAATTTACTTCTTTATACCACCTTGACATCCCTTGGTGAAAGTTGTAGCTCCGCCAATTAGGACCCAACCACATAATCAAATTCGTGTTATATTACCTATTTGACGAAAAACAGTCTATATTAAAGATGAACTTGATGGAGAAAAGGTCATCTATAGAGAGAAAGGTGAAAAAACACATCTAAAGTATTCCAATTTTTGAATTTCATGCCTAAACTATCACCAATTAGTTAGTAAATGTTAATTGTTTGAGTTTCATACCTACACGGAAACTGATGCAGTTGATACTATAGTTTAGGCATGTAAGTACTGAAAATATCGATCAGGATAGTTAAGGTGTGTTTTGGACCATTAACTCAAATCAATGTATATACAAATATGCAAACGGTTTTTCTAGTCTAGGCACATAGATAGATGATAAAGTAAATAAGTACCTCGCTCTCCTCGATCTGGTCCACATACTTGTTCCAGCACTCTATATCCCCGAGATTCAAAAAATACCCTACATCTTTGTGGGGAAGAAAATGGTGGCATTTGATGTGGCTTCCATCCATAGGTAATGGATCCAAAGTTTTAAAATCGCTCGATTCTTCATCTGCATCTGATTCGCTGCTCAAGAAGTTCTCCGATTCGCTCGAGTCAGATTCACTTTCATTTTTACCTTTTGATGGTGGTGATGGTGGTGGTGATGATGGTAGCTGTGGCTTTTCACCTTTTGCATCTTCCTCTTCATTCACCTTTTGTTTCTTCACCGACGGCTCACTGTATTTCAATTCGCTTGATGGCAGCGGCGACTTCGGCGACTTTGATTCGCTTGATGGCGGTGGCGACTGTGGTGGTTGCAACATGATGTCAAATCGACAAAGAATCTAAGATTTGGGTATGGAGTATTGCCCCAATAGAGCTTTTAACTAATATGGATATTATAAATAATAAAAACTTTTCCTTAAAAAAAGAACATTTATTCTAGAAAAGAAATTAATTGTTGTTTGTTTTTGTGTTTTATAAGGAAAAGAGTTACTATATAAAAATGATCTTAAACTTGATATCAAATTATAACTTTGACCTTAAACTTTGATAGTGCACAAATAGTACCTTTAACTATTCAAAACCTGAACAAATATGACCTCTGATTTTGCAACCCCATGCGTGAGTTTCATTCGTGCCTACGTGGATAGGTAATCCAATCACACGGTGCCACGTCGTTAAAAGGGCTGACTTGGAAAGAGGTCATATATGTTCAGTTTTGAATAGTTAAAGGTCATATTTGTGCACTGTCAAAGTTTTGTTTTTTGTGTTAAAACAACGTCGTTTTTATTATTATTATTATTATTATTATTATTATTATTATAATTTGTTTCTTTATTTCTATAGTAGCAGCACCTAACTTTTTTTTAATTTTAAAAAATTATAATAATTATTATTATTTTATTTATTTCTATAGCAGCAGCGCATAGATTTTTTTTAATTAAAAAAAAAGCCACTAGCAAGGATCGAACCCGCATTGTAGGCTAAAGGAAGCGCCCAAGAAGAGCAAATAACTCCACTGGGATATCTAAGTGTCTTGTTTCATGTGGTTCAACATTAATATACGTACATAAATATACATTTTCTATCTTATATATATACAACGTAATTTTTTTACCGAGGTGGTTCGGGTGAACCCCATGGCAACCACGTAGGTTCGTCCCTCGTTAATTTAATAAGATTTTAATAACGTTAATTTAATATACTACTACTACTATCCTTAATAACATTAATTTAATAACGTTTTATTAAACTATAATTTTTTTATTATTATTATAGTTTCATCTTTAATTTAATATTTAAATAAATAATATTTAGATATATTATATAACTTAAATTCGTCCTCTGCTTTGTAATATATATACATACCCGCTCGGTTTTTTCGTATGAGGCTGACCTGCCTAATTAATAAATCTTTAATATTGCTCTTTTTCCACCATGACAAAAGAAATTAGATGTCATTTTCATCTTTGTGCCAAAAATAATGAAAAAATAATAGTGAAGAGTCATTTAAAGGTCATATTTGTGCAGTTTTGAATAGTTAAAGGTCATATTTGCTCACTGTCAAAGTTTAAGGTCATATTTATGTATTATGCCCTTAGATTTTAAGTTGGACACGTCCAGTTTTGCGTGTTGAACACGCGTTTTGCCACGTAGGATTGTAGGTCATATTTGTACAATTTTGAATAGTTAAAGGTCATATTTGTGCACTGTCAAAGTTTAAGGTCAAAGTTATAATTTGGTGTCAAGTTTAGGGTCATTTTTATGTATTAACTCTAAGAAAAAGTTTACATAAAATATCTTTCTTTACCATATATGATAGAATCCTTAATTTTATATATTATAAGGTATAAAATATTACAATAAATTAAAAAATAGTAAAAGATGATTTTGTGGGACTTTTAATGAAGGATAAAAAGTTTAAATCACTTTTTTTTTTATTCTAAAAAGGAAATTAATTGTTGTTTGTTTTTATGTTTTATAAGGAAAATTATACATAAAATATTTTTCTTACCATATATGATAGGATCCTTAATTTTATATATTATAAGTAATAAAATATTACAATAAATAAAAAAATAGTAAAAGATGATTTTGTCGGAGTTTTAATATACTAATTTAGGTGAACGTGTCTCGTGCGTGTACCTTACTTTAATGAGTTTAAACATTACAGTAAATGCAGTATTTGTTTAAATAATAGAAATGAATACAATAATTAAATTCAAAACCTTTTCAACATATAAACATGGAAAACTTATTTTATTAGTTATGTGTATTTGTAAATATCTAGATGCAAATAAAATAATTAAAATACATTGACAGACCCTTAAATTACATTGGTGTCTTCAGTCTAGTAAGCAGATGATTAGTGCTTGATAATCTATAAAATTACACAATTTTACTTGATTTCATCCTATAAGTGTGAAATTTGACCTGAAGAATCCATGTCACTTTTATCCCTCTTCTTCATCAAATATTCGATATACCTTTTCTACCGCTTCAAATATAGTCATTCTCTTTCTCCCATAATTCCAAAATGAAGTTTGTATCATAGATTAAGAGAAACAATAAAAGTAGTGTCTCAAGGAAAAAGTTATATTATTATTTAACTACGCATACACAATAATAACATCATTATACATAATATCAACACAACCAAGAATGAAGAGTAAAAACAAAAACAAAAACATGCCTTTAAATTCGCTATTAATCGACATGAAATTTTAAGCTCATGCTGCATGTGAATTTTCCTTCTCTTGCGATTTATTCATATATTTGTTGAAGAAGGTAAGAAGATAATAATCTTATAACAACACCAAACATATTCACAGTAATAACTCAAAATAGAAAGAGAATTCATAACCATTACCAACAAAAAGTTAAAAATAAATGGAATTTAACTCCAAAATATTGCTAATTTTCTTTAACTACTTTCTCCATCTTATGATTGCAGGTTGTTTCAATGTCTTAATATAATCTTCTGAAATCTAACAAAAGCGTCTTGAATATAATAAAATACACTCTATTTATTGTAATATTGACATACATTAATCGCAAAATTAATCAATAAAAGTTTTTTATATATAAAAAAATATTTTTTATTTTTTGAAATAACACACACTAATAGCTGAAATATTTTCCATCAATAATATAATAAGTAAAATAAAGATGAAATATTATTCCACTAAACAAAGATGATAAAAAAGTTTCTGTTGTTTTCTCTTTTTGGAGGACAAATATGTTTTGCTTTGTCTGAAAAAAAAATGAATTGTTCACAAGTTAAATTTAAATGCTTACGCACCCGTGATCATTGAAAAAATAATACAATTGACTATATTCCTTTCAAAAGAAAAATTCAAATAAAAACACTAAATAAAAAGACAAAGAAATAAAGAAGAAGAAGACTCAATATATGTGTATCTCTACGGACTATATGTGTATAACCTTTTTCCATTGTCATCGTTCCTAGGATTTCTTGTATAGTTAAAATATGTATTAAACTCCAAGAAATTATGGACTCTTACCATATAAATTTTTTATTATATATTTAAAAAGTTCTTAATTATTAAAATCTATTTTTTCCTTACCATATCTTTTAGGGCTCCTTAGTTATTAGTTCTCCTAATAATTCTTACCATATTTTAGGACTCTTTAATTTTAAATATTATAAAAATAATTCAAGAAAAATAGTGAAAAGACGATTTTGTCTAAAGTAGAGACTTTTAATGATGGTCAAAAAGTTCAATTCACTTTTCTAAGGATATTTACACTTTTAATATATTATTATAGATTATAGATATAGATTATAGATTATAGATTATAGATTATAGATTATAGATTATAGATTATAGACTAGTTTAAAGTACGTGCTTTGCACGTGTATCTCACGTCAAATAACATAACTATATATAAGAAAAATAAAATCAATTTTTTACATATATTATTCTCTATTTTCTTTGATTTGTCAATAATTTAAAGATATATTTTCCTCTCTAAATCTTCAAAGTGAAATATTACCAATCTATCATCAAAATTTTTACGAATGCATGAAAAACAATACCTAAATTGAAACTTAAGAGATGTCATAAAATATCCTTAAACTCTAGCTTTTTCTTCATCCTTCAATACACAATAAAAGTGAGAATTCACATTATTTCTGTGGTAATTAAATATGTGATTATACTTTTTACCAGAAAACTAATATGCAGGCAACCTGAGAACGATATCCCTCACCTACAACTTTTTCAAACAAAGCTTGTTGCATCGGTGTATATAATCTTAATTAATTGTCACTAAATACTCAAGTTATTATTCGATTGTCTTTTTATTTGTTGAGCTTCTAACTTCAAACATGAATACTAATAGCAGTGGGTTATAAGTGGATTTCAAGCGCATAGGCAAACTCTAGCTTTGTGCATCAATATTATAATCATTTATATTAATAAATCATAAGAAAATTTTCTTTTAAAGTTACATTCATAAATTCAAGTTGATTAATTTGCTATATTCACAAAGATTTAAACATTAAAAATAAAGATAATAGGTGGAATCAGATTAGAGAACAAAATGTTACAACTTAGAGACATGAAAGTTTATCTAAACAATATATGCATTTTTTAATATCAGAAAAAAAAAACAAAGACAAGATAGATTCAACACATCATTTCTTTATTGGTTTCATCATAAAATTTGTGACCATCAGAAAGCAAAATAATATTCATGATTATAAAACCAACATAATAAAAAAAAAAATTGACCTATAGAAACTACCAAGTTACTTGACAATAAAAGCTTGTTATTCATGAACAATATACCTAATGTAATAGAAAAGAAAATCTTAAACCGACAGAAACCACAAAGCTCCATGGGAGATTGAACAACAAAACTTATTTACAAATATAAAAAAAAAATTGTTATTCTTAATCAATAAAATAAACGTAATAGAAAAGAAAATTGAGATCTGAAGATCAAATTAAAAATTATTTTAGAGACTCAACAACATAGGCTACTTATAAACATAAAAAGTTGATAAGTTATTTATGATCAATAAAATCAATGTAATAGAAAAAGAAATTCGAAACTTATAAATCACAAAATTACTCAAATATGAAATCTTGTCATTCATGATCAATAAATCTAGTGTATCAAAAAGAAAATCTCATAACATAAGCTATTTACAAATATATAAGGACAATACTTAGGACTGCTTAACGGTTGGATTGGTTGGATAATTATGCTTAGCGGTTCGACTTATTGGTTATGGGCTTTTAAATATACTAATCCGCTAGCCACCTAATAAGATAACGGTTGGTTCGGTATTTGATTAGCAATTAACGAACGGTTATCGGATGGTGTAATGGATTAATTTAAGAGACAATGTAATATCGAGTGATTATTGATAGTTCCTCCGTTTCTCACCGACTAAGTTGTTTGTATACTACGATTGATCTATTTGTAAATCTTTTAGGCTTCTTATGGTTATTTAATAGGTTAAAACATAGAATCAAATAAGAATTTTCTTCTAAACCTAAGATGTACGTAGAAATATTTTTAATTACTGGGTCGATAGAAAAATCAAAACTTTAATATTATTTGAATTTTTATGTTTTATATCAAACTTTCTGAAGGGCACATTTGAGTTGTTTCATTTTTGTTGCGGTCCTTTGTGTTGGCAAGAATAATTTATGTTTTGATTTAAGAATTATTTTTAAGTTTTCGTTACATTTTAGAGAGTCTGACTGTGCTTTATGGTTAGATGTCACAAGAAGTGACGTGTTATTTTCTAAAGTAACAAGTGAATAGAACACTAAATGGAGTTTTATACGTTCGATTGACTAAGATACTTGATATATCTGTCATACCCTATTTTTACCTGAGGTCAAAACGAGCATGACGTTATGGATTCAAAAGAATAAATTAAATACAATGTCGCCACCTAATTTTGTAAGGAAAAATAGGAAACCTATTTGTTAACATGTATAATTAATGTTTTTTAGTCTACGAAGAAAATCAGTTGAGATTCCAGGTAAGGGTTCAATTTATCTCGAAGGGAAGGGATTAGGCACCCTTCGAGATCCTCAACTGTGGTACCCGGCTAGACTAAACTTTTCAAAGAGGGAGGAGATATATAAAAATAATGTAAAAGTGTATAAAAGTGTATAAATTACGAATAGTATTTTTTGTGACATGTATGAAAAGAAATGTGTGTTTTATGTACTAAGAAGAAAAAATATTTTTTAATAATAATACTTTTATTTGATCACATCACGAAGAAAAACAAAAATTCATTTGAAAAGAAAAAGGCTTCATAATAGGTGAATGTATGAATTGATTAATTAACTTAATTATTTTATGTAAATATTAACGGCCTAAGTTTTGCCTAAAATTGATGAAATTATGTAAATGATGAATATCCCTGCTCGACACCCAAAAATAAAGTTTTCACTATTTGACCCGAAAATGCCCCGTTTCGCCCATTTGTCCACCCAAATAGCCACGAAAATTTAAACGGACCATACTGGGATGATCCCCAAACTCCCTGGCATGCCCCGGTCGATTTATGACACACAGCATGCCCGAACCCAGAGCCCACCCATGAAATCGTGGGCTATAGTACACCGATTTGGCTCTAAAAGCACCCGTTCATGCCATTTCGCCTGTTTATCCACTTAAATGGCCACGAAAATTTAAATGGACCACACTGGGACGATCCCCAACCTCGCTGGCATGGTTCGGTTTATTTTTGGCCCATAGCACACCCGAACCCCATTTCCACCCCCAAAACCATGGGCTATAGCACACCGATTTGGATTGAAAATGTCCCGTTTGTACCATTTCGCCCGTATGTCTACCCAGATGGCCATTAAAATTTAAACGAACCATACAGGGATGATCCTTAACCTTTCTGGCATACCCTAGTTGATTTTCGGCCCACCCACGCCTGGACCTCGGGCTCACCTTCAAAATCGTGAGCTATAGCACACTAATTTGGCCCGAAAATTTCTCGTTCACTCTGTTTCGCCCGTTTGTCCACCCAAATGCCCACAAAAATTTAAACGGACCATACTGGGAAGATCCCTAACCTCCTTGGCATGCCCCAGCCGATTTTCATCCCACAACACATCTGAACCCCGGGCCTACCCCTAAACCTGTGGTCGATAGCACATCAATTTAGCCCGAAAATGCCTCGTTCGCGCCATTTCACCCGTTCGTGCAATCAAATGGCCACAAAAATTTAAACGGACCATACTGGGGTGTTCCCCAACCTCCCTAGCATGCCTCGATCAATTTTTGACACACATCATGCCCGAACCCAGAGCCCCACCCATGAAATCGTGGGCTACAGCACACCCATTTGTCCCTAAAAGGACCCGTTCATGCCATTTCGCTCGTTTGTCTACTTAAATGTCCACAAAAATTAAAACAGACCACACTGGGATGATCCCCAACCTCCCTGGCATGCTTCGATTGATTTTTGGCCCATAGCACACCCGAACCACAGGCCCACACCAAAACCCTGGGTTGTAGCATACCGATTTGGATTGAAAATGCCCCGTTTGCACCGTTTCGCCCGTTTGTCCACCCAGATGGCCATGAAAATTTAAACGGACCATACTGGGATGATCCTTAACCTCCCTGGCACACTCTAGTTGATTTTTGGCCCACCCACGCCTGGACCTCAGGCCCACCTTCAAAATCATGGGCTATAGCACACCAATTTGGCCCAAAAATTCCTCGTTCACTCTATTTCGCCCGTTTGTCCACCTAAATGCCCACAAAAATTTAAATGGACCATAATGGGAAAATCTGTAACCTTCTTGGCATGCCCCGACCGATTGTCATCCAACAGCACGTCCGAACACCGGGGCAACCCCCAAACCTGTGGTCTATAGCACATCGATTTAGCTCGAAAATGCCTCGTTCGTGCTGTTTCACCCGTTTGTGTAATCAAATGGCCACAAAAAAATTAAATGGACCACACTGGATGATCCCCACTCTCCCTGGCACTCCCCAATTAATTTTCAGTCATAGCACGCCGGACTTCGAGCCCACCCATAAAACAGTAGGCTATAGCACACCGATTTGGTCCGAAAATGCCCAGTTCGTGTTGTTTCGCCCATTTGCCCATACAAATGGCAATGAAAATTAAAACGGACCACACTACAATGATCCCTAACCTCTCTGGCATGCCTCAATCAATTTTCAGCTCAGAGCACACCCAGACCCCGGGCCCACCCTCTAAACCGTGGCCTATAGCACACCGAATTAGTCTGAAAATGCCCCGTTCGCATCATTTCACCGGTTTGTCTACCCAAATGGCCAAAAATATTTAAACGGACCACACTAGGACGATCCTCAACCTCCTTGGCATGCCCCGATCAATTTTTGACCCACAGCACGCCCGGACACACCCCAAAACCATGGGCTATAACACACCGATTTGACCTGAAAATGCCTCGTTCGTGTGTTTGTCCACCCAAATGGCCACGAAAATATAAACGGACCACATTGGGATGATTCCTAACCTTCTTGGCATTACTCGATCAATTTCAGCCCACAACATGCCGGGCCCCAGGCCCACCGCCGAAACTGTGGGCTACTATAGCACACCAATTTAGCCCGAAAATGCCCCGTTCGTGCCAATTTTCCTATTTGTCCACTCAGAAGGCCACAAAATTTTAAACGGACCACACTAGGATGATCCCCAACATCTCTGACATGCCTTGGTTAATTTTTATCCCACAGCACGCCCGAACCCTGGGCCCACCCCAAAAACATGGGCTATAGCACACTAATTTGGCTTGAAAATGCCCTGTTCGCATTGTTTCGCCCATTTCTCCACCCAAATGGCCACAAAAATTTAAATGGATCATACTAGGATGATCCCTAACCTCCCTGGCATGCCCAATAGATTTTTGGCCCAAAACATGCCCGAATCCCGAGCCCACCAACAAAAACGTGGGCTACAGCACACCGATTTGGCCTTAAAATGACCCGTTCATGCTATTTCGCCCGTTTGTCCACCCAAATGGCCACAAAAATTTAAACGAACAACACTGGGATGATTCTCAACCTCGCTGGCAAGTCCTGGTTATTTTCGACCCATAGCACACCCGGACCTCTGGCCCACCCCCAAAACCGTGGGCTATAGCACATCGATTTGGCTAAAAAATACCCCATTTGCATCGTTTCCCCCGTTTGTCCACCCAAATGGCCAAAAAAATTTGAATGAACCATACTGGGATGATCATTAACCTCCTTGCCATGCTCCGGTGGATTATCGACCCACAGCACGCCTAGACCCCGGGCCCATCACCAAAACTGTGGGCTATAGCACACCAATTTGGCACGAAAATGCCTCATTTGCTCTATTTCGCCCGTTTGTCCACACAAATGACAACAAAAGTTTAAACGAACCACACTGGGAAGATCCCCAACCTCCCTAGCATGCCTCGATCAATTTTTGCCCCACAGCATGCCTGGACCCCGGGCCTACCCCCAAAACCATGGGCTATAGCACACCAATTTGGCTCGAAAATACTCTGTTCTCGTCGTTTCTCCCGTTTGTCCTCCCAAATGGCCATTAAAATTTAAACGGACCATACTGGGATGATCCCCAACCTCCCTAGCATGCTTCGATCAATTTTCAGCACACAGCACGCCCGAACCCCAGACCCACTCACAAAATCATGGGCTATAACACACCAATTTGGCCTGAAAATGCCTTGTTCGCGCGTTTCGCTCGTTTGTCCACCCAAATGGCCACGACAATTTAAACAGACCATACTGAGATAATCCTCAACCTCCCTGGCATTCCTCGATCAATTTTGGCCCACAACATGCCTGGACCCCAGGCCTACCCCGAAACCATGGGCTATAGCACACCGATTTGGCCTGAAAATGCCTCATTTACTCCGTTTCTATCGTTGGTCCACCCAAATGGCCACGAAAATTTAAATGGACCACACTAGGATGGTCCCCAACCTCCCTGGCATGCCCCATTTGATTTTTGGCCCATAGCACACCCGGACCCTGGGCCCACCCCCTAAAACGTGGGCTACAACACACTTATTTGGCCCAAAAATGCCCCATTCGCCTCGTTTCACCCATTTGTCAACCCAAATGGCCACGAAATTTAAACGAACCACACTGGGATGATCTCCAACCTCCCTGGCATGTCCCGATCAATTTTTAGCCCACAGCATGCCCGAACCCCGAGCCCACCCACAAAATTGTGGACTATAGCGCATCGATTTGACCCTAAAATGACCCGTTCATGCCATTTTGCCCATTTGTCCAGCCAAATGGCCAAGAAAATTTAAACAGACAACACTAAGATGATCCCCAACCTCGCTGGCATGCCCCGATTGATTTTCAGCCCACACCACACCTGGACCCCGGGGCCACTCCCAAAACCATGGACTATAGCACACCGATTCGGCTTGAAAATGCCTCGTTCGCACCGTTTCACCCGTTTGTCCACCCAAATGGCCACAAAAATTTAAACGGACCATACTGGGATGATCCTTAACCTCCTTGGCCGGCCCTGGTCCTTTTTTGGCCCACAAAACGCCCGGACCCTGTGCCCTCCCCCAAAACCGTAGGATATAGCACACCAATTTGGCCCAAAAAGTTCTCGTTCACATCGTTTCGCCTGTTTGTCCACCCAAGTGGCCACAAAAATTTAAATAGACCACACTAGAAAGATCTCCAACCTCTCTGGCATGCCCTGGTCAATTTTTGGCCTACAACACGACTAGAACCCAGGCCCACCCCCAAAATTGTGGGCTATAGCACACCAATTTGGCCCGAAAACACCCCTTTCGCTCTATTTCACCTGTTTATCCAACAAATGGCCACAAAAATTTAAACAGAATACACTGGGATGATCCCCAACCTCCCTGACATGCTTCTATTGATTTTTGGCCCACAACACTCTCGAACCCCATTTCCACCCCCAAAACCATGGGCTATAGCATACCGATTTGGCCTAAAAATTCCCCGTTCACGTCGTTTCACCCGTTTGTCCACTAAATGGCCACAAAAATTTAAAAGGACTACAATAGAATGATCCCCAACCTCCCTGGCATTTCTACATCAATTTTTCACCCACAACATGCCCGAACCATGTGCCCACCCCCGAAACAATGGGTTATAGAACATTGGTTTGGACTAAAAATGCCCCGTTCGCGTCGTTTTGCCTGTTTATCCATCCAAATAGCCACAAAAATTTAAACAAACCATACTGGGATGATCTCCAACCTACTTGGCACACACCGATTGATTTTTAGACCACAGCACGCCCGGACCCCAGACCCACCCCCAAAATCATAGGCTATTACACACCGATTTAGCCCGAAAATGCCCCATTCGCATTGTTTTACCCGTTTGTCCACACAAATGGCAATGAAAATTTAAACGATTCTCACTGGGATGATCCCCGACCTCCCTGGAATGCCCCAATCGATTTTTAGCCCACAACACGCCCGATCCTCATGCCCACCACCGAAACCATGGGCTATAGCACACCAATTTGGCCTGAAAATGCCCCATTCGCGCCGTTCTGCCTATTTCTCCACCAAATAGCAACAAAAATTTAAACGGATCATACTAGGATGATCCCCAACCTCCCTAGCATACCCCGGTTGATTTTTGGCCCAAAGTACTCCCGGACCCCAGGTCCATCCCCAAAACAGCGGGCTACAGAACCCTAATTTGGCTCGAAAATGCCCCATTCATGCCATTTGCTCGTTTGTCCACCCAAATGGCTATGAAAATTTAAACGGCCCACACGGGAATGATCCCTAACCTCCTTGGCAGGCCTCGGTCAAGTTTTCACCCACAACACACTCGAACCCTGGGCCCACTCCTAAAACTGTTGGCTATAGCTTACAGATTTAGCCGAAAAATGCCCCGTTCACACCGTTTCGCTCGTTTCACCACCCAAATAGCCACGAAAATTTAAATGAACCATACTGAGATGATCCATAAACTCTCTTCCATGCTTCGGTTGATTTTTGGCCCACAGCACGCCCAAACCCCTAGTCCACCCCCAAAAATATGGGCTATAGCACACCGATTTAGCTTAAAAATATCCCATTCGCGTCGTTTATGCCCGTTTGTCCACTAAAATTGCCACGAAACTCTAAATAAACCACACTGGGATGATCCCCAACCTACCTGACCTTCCCTAGTCAATTTTTAGCCCACAACACGATCGAACCATGGGCCCACCCCAAAACCTGGGTTATAGCAATCCAATTTGGTTCGAAAATGCCTATTTCACGTCGTATTGCCCGTTTGTCCATCCAAATGGCAACGAAAATTTAAACGGACCTCACTAGGATGATACCCAACCACCCTGGCATACCTCGATTGATTTTTGTCAAACAGCACGCTCGAACCATCATGGGCTATAGCATACCAATTTGGCCCGAAAATACCTCGTTCGCATCATTTCGCCCCTTTATCCTCCCAAATGGCCATAAAAAATCTAAACGGTCCATACTAGGATGATCCCCAACCTACTTGGCATGCCTCGATCAAGTTTCGACCTACAACATATCCGGACCCTGAGCCCAGCCCCAAAACTGTTGGATATAGCACACTGATTTGGCCTGAAAATACCTCGTACGCGCTGTTTTGCCTGTTTGTCCATCCAAATGGCCACAAAAATTTGAAAGGACCACACTGGGATGATCCTCATCCTCCCTTCCAATCATCGATCAATTTTTAGCCAACAGCATACCCAGACCCCAGGCTCACCCCAAAAACCGTGGGCTATAGCACACCAATTTTGCCCAAAAATTCTTCGTTCGCGTCGTTTTGCCCGTTTGTCCACCCAAATGGCCACAAAATTTTAAAAAGACCTAATTGGGATGATCTCTAACCTCCTTGGCATGCCTCGATCGATTTTCAGCCAACAGATTACCCGGACCGCGGGCCCACACCTAAAATTGCACGCTATAGCACACTGATTTGGCTAAAAAATGCCCTATTCGCGTCGTTTTGCCCATTTGTCCACCCAAATGGCAACGAAAATTTAAACGGATCACTCTAGGATGATCCTCAACCTTCCTAGCATGCCCCGATAGATTTTTGGCCCACAACATGTCTGAATCCCAAGCCCACCAACGAAACTGTGGGCTACAGCACACCGATTTGGCCCTAAAGTGACACGTTCATGCTATTTCGCCCATTTATCCACCCAAATGGCCACGAAAATTTAAACGAACAACACTGGGATGATCCTCAACCTCGCTGGCAAGGCCTGGTTGATTTTAGGCCCATAGCACACCCGAACCCCAGGCTCACCCCCAAAACCGTGGGCTATAGCACACCAATTTGGCTCAAAAATACCCCATTTGCATCGTTTCCCCCGTTTGTCCACCCGAATGGCCACAAAAATTTAAATGAACCATACTAGGATGATCCTTAACTTCCTTGGCATGGTCCGATCAATTTTCAGCCCACAGAACGCTTAGACCCCGGGCCCACCCCCAAAATCGTGGGCCATAGCACACCAATTTAGCTCAAAAATAACTCGTTCGCTCAATTTTTCCCGTTTGTCCACACAAATGGCCACGAAAGTTTAAACAAACCACACTAGGGAGATCCCCAACTGCCCTAGCATGACTCGGTCGATTTTTGGCCCACAGCACGCCTGGACCCGGGCCCACCTCCAAAACCATGGGCTATAGCACACCAATTTGGCTCAAAAGTTCTCCGTTCGCGCCGTTTCACACGTCTGTCCTCCCCAATGGCCATGAAAATTTAAACGGACCAAACTGGGATAGTACCCAACCTCCCTGACATACATCGATCAATTTTTAGTACACAGTACGCCCGAACCCTAGGCCTACCCACGAAATTGTGGGCTATAACTCACCGATTTGGCCTGAAAATGCCTCGTTCGCGCTTTTCGCCCGTTTGTCCACCCAAATGGCCATGAAAATTTAAACAAACCACACTGAAATGATCCCCAACCTCTGTGGCATTCCCCAATCAATTTCATCCCATAACATGCCTGGACCCCAGGCCCACCCTTGAAACCATGGGCTATAGCACACCGACTTGGCCCAAAAATACCTCATCCGCTCTGTTTCTACCGTTTGTCCACCCAAATGGCCACAAAAATTTTAACAGACCACACTAGAATGGTCCCCAACCTCCCTGTCATGCCCCATTTAATTTTTGGCCCATAGCACGCTTGGACCCCGGGCCCCCCTCGAAAACATGGGCTATAGCAAACTAATTTGGCCCAAAAATGCCCCATTCACGCCGTTTTGCCCATTTGTCCACCCAAATGGCCATTAATATTTAAATGGACCACACTGGTATGATTATCAACCTCTCTGGCATATCCTAGTCGATTTTTGGCACACAGCATGCCCGAACCCCGGGACCACCCATAAAACCATGGACTATTGCGCACCGATTTGGCCCTAAAATGACCCTTTCATGCCATTTGGCACGAAAATGCCCTGTTCACACTATTTTGCCCTTTTGTCCACCTAAATGGCCACAAAAGTTTAAACGGACCACACTGGGATGATCCTTAACCTACTTGGCAGGCCCCAATCGATTTTTGGCCTACAGCACGCTTGAACCCCATGCCCACCCCCAAAATCGTGGGATATAGCACACCAATTTGGCCGGAAAAGGCCTCATTCACATCGTTTTGCCCGTTTATCCACCCAAATGACCACAAAAATTTAAACGGACCACACTAAGAAGATCCCCAACCTCCCTGGCATGCCCTATTCAATTTTTGGCCTACAGCACGCTGGCCCACCCCAAAAAATGTGGGCTATTGCAATCCAATTTGGCCTGAAAACACCCCTTTTGCGCCGTTTCGCCCGTTTGTCCACCAAAATAGACACAAAAATTTAAACGGACTACACTAGGATGATCCCCAACCTCCCTGGCCATCCTCTATCAATTTTTGTCCCACAGCATGCCCTAACCCCGTTTCCACCCTCAAAACCATGGGCTATAGCATACCAATTTGTCAAAAAAATACCCCGCTCGCGCTGTTTCACCTATTTGTCCACTAAATGGCCACAAAAATTTAAACGGATCACACTGGGATGATCCCCAACCTCCTTGGCATACCTATATCAATTTTTTGCCCACAACGCGCCCGGACCACTTTCCCACCCCCAAAACCATGGGCTATAGCACACCGATTTGGCTTGAAAATGCCCCGTTCACATTGTTTCGCCTTTTTATCCACCCAAATAGCCACAAAAATTTAAACGAACCATACTGGATGATCTCCAACCTCATTGTCACACGCTGATCAATTTTCGAATCACAGACCGCCCGGGCCCCAGACCCACCCCCAAAACCGTGGGCTATTGCACACTGATTTGGCCCAAAAATGCCCCGTTCGCATCATTTTACCTGTTTGTCCACACAAATAACAATGAAAATTTAAACGAACCTTACTGGAATGATCCACAACCTCCCTAGCATGCCACAATTGATTTTCGACCCACAGCACACCCAGTTCTCGTGCCCAGCACCAAAATCGTGGGCTATAGCACACCAATTTTGCTCGAAAATGCTCCATTCGCGCCGTTCTACCTATTTGTCCACCAAATTAAAACTAAAATTTAAATGAATCACACTGGGATGATCGCCAACCTCCCTGGCATACGCCGATCAATTTTTGGGCCAAAGTACACGCACCCCAGGCCCATCCCCAAAAAAGTGGGCTATAGAACCCCAATTTAGCCCGAAAATGCCCCATTTACATCGTTTCGCTCGTTCGTCCACCCAATTGAACACGAAAATTTAAACGGACCAGACTGGATGATCCCCAACCTCTTTTGCAGGCCCGGGTTAATTTTTCATCCATAACATAAACGGACCCTGAGGCCATCCCCAAAATTGTGGGCTATAGCTCACCGAATTAGCCCGAAAATGCCCCGTTCACACCGTTTTGCTCATTTGACCACCTAAATGGCCACGAAAACCTAAACTAACTATACTGGGATGATCCCAACCTCTATGGCATGCTTCGATTGATTTTTGACCCACAGAACACCCGGAACCCTAGCTCACCCCCAAAAATATGGGCTATAGCACATCGATTTAGCCAACAAATACCCATTTGTCCACCAAAATTACCACGAAACTCTTAATGAACCACACTTGGATGATCTCCAACCTACCTAACATGCCCCAATCAATTTTTAGCCCACAACACGGTCGAACCATAGGCCCACCCCAAAACCTGGGCTATAGCAACCCGATTTGGCCCGAAAATGCCCATTTCACATCGTATTACTCGTTTGTCCACCTAAATGGCCACAAAAATTTAAACGGACCTCAATGAGTCAATCCCCAACCTCCCTGGCATGCCACGGTTGATTTTCGGCCAACAGCACGTACGAACCCCAGGCCCACCCCCAAATTCGTAGGCTATAGCACACCAATTTAGCCCGAAAGCACCCCGTTCGCACTGTTTCGCTCATTTGTCCTCCCAAATGGCTACGAAAAATCTAAATGGACCATACTAGGATGATCTCCAACATCCCTAGCACGCCTCGGTCAAGTTTTGACCTACAGCATGTCCAAACCCCAAGCCCAGCCCCAAAACTGTTGGCTATAGCACACTGATTTGGCCTGACAATGCCCCAAACGCATCGTTTTACCCTATTTGTCCACCCAAATGGGCACAAACATTTAAACGGACCATACTGGTATGATCCTCATCCTCCCTGCCAAGCCTCGGTCAATTTTTAGCAAACAGCATGCCCAGACCCCAAGCTCACCCCAAAAATCGTGGGCTATAGCACACCAATTTTTCCCGAAAATTCTCCATGCGCATCGTTTTGCCAGTTTGTCCACCCAAATGGCCATGAAAATTTAAACGGACCTCATTGGGATGATCCTCAACATCCCTAGCATGCCCCAATTGATTTTTGATGAACAACATGCCCAGACCCCGAGCCCACACCCAAAATCGCGGGCTATAGCACATTGATTTTGCTCGAAAATGCCTCATTCGCATCGTTTATCCTGTTTTTCCATCTAAATGGCCACAAAAATTTAAACGAACCCCACTCAACATCCTTGGCATTCCATAATCAATTTTTTGGCCACAGCACACCCAAACCCTAGGCCCACCCTCAAAACCGTGGGCTATAACACCACTGATTTGACCCAAAAATGCCCGTTCATGCAGTTTCACCCGTTTATCCACCCAAATGGACACAAAAAATTAAAGGAACCACACTGGGATGATCCCCAACCTCCATGGCATGCTCGTAGAGATTTTTTGCCCACATTATGCCCATACCCCAGGCCCACCCCCGAAACCGTAGGCTATAGCACAATGATTTGGCCCAAAAATGCCCCGTTCGTGTCGTTTCGCCCATTTGTCTAACCAAATAGACATAAAAATTTAAATGAAACATACTGAGATGATCCCAAACCTCCTTAGTATGCCCTGGTCGATTTTCAGCGAACAGCACGCCCGGACCCCGGGCCCACCCAAAAATGCATGGGCTATAACACACCTATTTGGTCTAAAAATGCCCCGTTTACACTGTTTTGCACATTTGTCCTCCCAAATGGCCATAAATTCCCAACCTCCCTGGCATGACCGATTGATTTTTTGACCACAACACGCCTGAACCCCTAGCCCATCCTCGAAACCATTGGCGATAGCACACTAATTTGGCCTAAAAATGCCCCGTTCGCGTTGTTTTGCCCGTTTGTCCACCCAAATGACCACAAAAATTTAAATAGACCACACTGGGATGATCCCCAACCTCCTTAGCATACCTCAGTTGATTTTTGGCCCACAGTATGCCCAGACCTCAGGCCCACCCCTGAAACCGTTTGCTATAGCACACTAATTTGGCTTGAACTTGCCCCGTTTGCACCGTTTCGCCCATTTGTACACCCAAATAGCCACAAAAATTTAAAGGGAATACACTGGTACGATTCCCAACCTCCCTGGCATAGGTCGGCCAATTTTTTTCCCATAGCACACCAAGACCCCAGGTCCACCCCTAAAACCGTGGGCTATGGCACACCAATTTTGCCCAAAAATGCCCCGTTCAGGTCTTTTTGTCCGTTTGTCCACCCAAATGACCAAAATAATTTAAACGGACCACTCTAGGATGATCCCCAACCTCTCTTTCAAGCCCCGGTCTATTTTGGCCCACAGTTTTCCCGAACCCCAGGTCCATCCCCAAAACGGTGGGCAATGGGACACCAATTTGGCCTGAATTTGCCCCGTTCATGCCGTTTAGCCCGTTTGTCAACCCAAATGGCCACGAAAATTTAAACGGAACACACTGAGACAATACCTAACCTCCCTGGCATGCCTCAGTCTATTTTTAGCCTAAAGCACGCCCGAACCATAGGCCCACCCCCAAAACCATGGTCTATAGTACACTGATTTGGTCCGAAAATGCCACATTCAAATTATTTTGCCCGTTTATACACCCAAATAGCCATGAAAATTTAAACGGACCTCACTGAGATGATCCCCAACCTCCCTGGCATGCCTCGGTCAATTTTTGCCATAAAGTACGATTGAACCCTGGGCCCATCCCTAAAACGATGGGTCATAGCACACCGATTTGGCCCGAAAATGCCCCGTTCATATCGTTTCACCCGATTGTCCACACACTGGATGATACCCAACTTCCCTGGAATGCCTAGGTCGATATTCGACACACAGCACGCTCGGATCCCGATCCTATTCTTGAAATCATGAATATAGCACATCAATTTTGCCCGAAAATGCCCCGTTCACGCCGTTTCGTCCGTTTGTCCACCCAAATGGCCACAAAATTTTAAACGGAACATACTGGAATGATACCCAACTTCCTTGGCAAGCCTCGATCGATTTTTGGCCCACAGCATGCCCGGACTCTAGGGACACCCCCAAAACCGTGGGCTGTAGAACATCGATTTGGCCCAAAAATGCCTCGTTTCACCCGTTTGTCCACCCAAATAGCAATGAAAGTTTAAACGGACCATACTAGGATGATCCACAACCTCCCTAGCATGCCCTGGTCGATTTTCAACTCACAGCACACCCGAACCCCGGGCCCACCCCAGAAACATGGGCTATAACAGACCAATTTGGCACGAAAATGCCCATTCGCACCGTTTTACGTGTTTGCCAAGCCAAATGGCCATGAAAATTTAAACAAGCCACACTGGGATGATCCCCAACCTAATTGGCATGCCTCAGTTGATTTTTTACCCCCCAGTATACCCAGACCTCGGGTTCACCCCCAAAATCGTTTGCTATAGAAAATAGATTTGGCCCGAAAATGCTCCATTTGCGCCGTTTTGCCTGTTTGTACACCCAAGTGGCCATGAAAATTTAAACAGAATACACTAGGATGATCCCCAACCTCCCTGGCATACCTTGGTCGATTTTGGCCCCACAGCATGCCCTAACGCCGGGTCCACCCCAAAGATCGTGGCAATAACACATCGATTTAGCCCGAAAATGCCCCGTTCGTGACGTTTTTCCTGTTTGTCCAGCCAAATGGTCACAAAAATTTAAAAGGACCTTACTAAGACAATACCCAATCTCCCTGGCATGCCTTGATTGATTTATATCCCACATCACGCCCGGACCCCAGGCCCACCCCTAAAATCGTGGGCTATAGCACATCAATTTAGCTTGAAAATGTCCTGTTCGCCTAGTTTTGCCCATTTGTCCACCTAAATGGCCACAAAACTTTAAACGGACCACACTGGAATGATTTTCAACCTCCTTGGCATGCCCCGATCAATTTTTAGCCCACAACACCCCCAAACCCCATGCCCACCCCCAAAATCATGTTTTATAGCACGCTGAGTTGGCTCGAAAATGCCTCGTTTGCACTATTTTCTCCCGTTTGTCCACCCATATAGCAATGAAAATATAAACAGACCACACTGGGATGATTCCCAACCTTCCTGGTATACCCCAATCTATTTTCGGCCAATATCGCGCCCAAAACTTGAGCCCACACGAAACTATTGGCTTTAGCACACCGATTTGGCCCAAAATGCCCCGTTCGTGCCGTTTTGCCCGTTTGTACACCCAAATGGCCACAAAAATTTAAATGGACCATACTGGGACGATCCCCAACCTCCCTGTCATGCCCCGATTAATTTTTGGCCCATAGTATGCACAAACCCTGGGCCCACCCTAAACCACGGACTGTAGCACATCGACTTGGCCAAAAAATGCCCCGTTTTTGCTGTTTCATCTGTTTGTCCACCCAAATGGCCACAGAAATTTAAACGGAATACATAAGGATAATCCCCAACCTCTCTGGCATGGCCCGGTTGATTTTTAGGCCACAACACCCCCGAACGCCGATCCCACCCTCGAGACTATGGGCTATAGAATGCCAATTTAGCCTGAAAATTCCCCGTTCGTGTCGTTTTACCCATATTATCCACCCAAAAGGCCACGAAAATTTAAATAGACCATACTAGGACGATCCCCAACCTCCATGGCACACCCTGGTTGATTTTCATCCCACAAAACGCCTGAACCCACCACCAAAACCGTGTGCTATAACACACTGATTTGGCCTGAAAATGCCCCGTTTGCGCCGTTTTGCCTATTTGTACACCCAAGTGGCCATGAAAATTTAAACGGAACACACTAGGATGATACCCGACCTCCCTGGCATACTTCGGTCGATTTTGGCCCCACAGCATGCCCTAACCCCGGGTCCATCCCAAAAACCGTGGCAATAACACACCGATTTAGCCCGAAAATGCCCCGTTCGTGCCGTTTTGCCTGTTTGTCCAACCAAATGGTCACGAAAATTTAAATGGACCTTACTGGGATAATTCTCAATCTCCCTGGAATGCATCGATTGATTTATATCCCACATCACGCTCGGACCCCAGGCCCACCCCCAAAATCGTAGGCTATAGCACATCAATTTAGCTTGAAAATGTCCTGTACGTGCAATTTTGCCCATTTGTCCACCCAAATGGCCACGAAACTTTAAACGGACCATACTGGAATGATCTTCAACCTCCTTGGCATTCCCCGATCAATTTTTGGGCCACAACACCCCTGAACCCCATGCCCACCCCCAAAATCATGTTCTATAGCACACTGAATTGGCTCAAAAATGCCTCGTTCGCACCCTTTTCGACCGTTTGTCCACCCATATAGCAACCAAAATATAAACGGACCACATTGGGATGATCCCCAACCTTCCTGGTATACCCCAATCTATTTTCGGCCAATATCGCGCCCAAACCTTGAGCCCACCCCGAAACTATTGGCTTTAGTACACCAACTTGGCCCAAAATGCCCCGTTCGTGCCGTTTTGCCCGTTTGTACACCCAAATGGCCACAAAAGTTTAAGCGGACCATACCGGGATGATACCTAACCTCTCTAGCAAGCCCCGATTAATTTTCAGCCCATAGTATGCACTAACCCTAGGCCCACCCCAAACCGTGGGCTATAGCATATCGACTTGGCCCGAAAATACCCCATTCACGCTGTTTCATCCGTTTGTCCACCCAAATGGCCATAGAAATTTAAACGGACCATATAAGGATGATACCCAACCTCTATGGCATGGACCGGTTGATTTTTAGGTCACAAAACCCCCGAACCCTGATCCCACCCCCGAAACCGTGGGCTATAGAATGCCAATTTAGCCTAAAAATTCCTCGTTCGTGTCGTTTTACCCATATTTTTTCCCTAAAAGGCCACGAAAATTTAAATAGACCATACTAGGATGATCCCCAACCTCCCTGGCACACCTTGGTCGATTTTCACCCCACAACACGCCCGAACCCACCACCCAAACCGTGTGCTATAGCACACTGATTTGGCCTGAAAATGCCGCGTTCACACTGTTTCGCTAATTTGTCCAGTAAAATAGCTAGGAAAATTTAAACAGACCACACTGGCATGATCCCCAAGCTCTCTGCCATGCCATGGTCAATTTTCAGACCACAACACGCCTGGACCCTGAGCCCACCCCCAAAACCGTGGGCTATAGCACACCAATTTGGCCCAAAAATTCCTCGTTTGAGCCATTTCGCCCGTTTATCCACCTAAATGGCAACAAAAATTTAAACGCACCACATTGGGATGATCCCCAACCACCCTTGCATGCCCCGTTTAATTTTTTACACACAACACGTTGGACCCCGGGCCCACCATCAAAACAGTGGGCTATAGCACACCGATTTAGCCAAAAAAATGCCCTATTCGTGTTGTTTCGCCCATCTGTCCACCCAAATTGCCACAAAAATTTAAACCAACTACACTGGGACAATCCCCAACCTCCCTCGCATGCCCTAATATATTTTTGGCCCACAGCACACCCGGACCCTGGGCCCACCCTCAAAACCATAGGCTATAGCACACCGATTTGGCCTGAAAAGACCCTGTTCATGATATTTCTCTCGTTTGTCCACCCAAATTGCCATAAAAATTTAAATGAATAAAACTGGGATGATACCCAACCTCCCTTGCACACCCCAGTCAGTTTTTCGCACTCATCACGCTCAGACCCCGAGCTCACCCCCAAAATCATGGGCTATAGCACACCGATTTGACTCGAAAATGCCCTGTTCGTGCCTTTATGCCCATTTATCCACCCAAATGGCTACAAATATTTAAACAAACCACACTGGGAAGATCCCCAACCTTTATGGCATACCCCAATCAATTTTCAGCCCATAACACGCCCGAACCCCGATCCCATTCCCAAAATCGTGGGCTATAGCACATCAATTTAGCCCAAAAATATTTTGTTCGCGCCATTTCGGCCGTTTTTCCTCTAAACGAGCCATAAAAATTTAAACAGACAACAATGGGAGGATCCCCATCCTCCCTGGCATGCCCCGGTCGATTTTTGGCCCAAAGCACGCCTAGACCCCGAGCCCACCCTAAAAACTGTGGGCTATAGCTCATCGATTTGGCCCAAAAATGCCCTATTCGCGTTGTTTCGCCCGTTTGTCCACCCAAATAGCCGCAAAAATTTAAACGAACCACATTGGGATGATCCCCAACCTCCCTGTCACTCCCCGGTCGATTTTTAGCATACAACACGCCCTGACCCCGAGCACCCCCCTAAAACCGTGGGCTATAACATACAAATTTGGCTCAAAAATGCCCCGTTCGCATCATTTTGCCCGTTTGTCCACCCAAATGCCACAAAAATTTAAAAAAAAATTACTCGGATGATCCCTAACCTTCTTGGCATGCCCCGATCAATTTTTAGCCCACAACAGGTTTGGATCCCAGGCCCACGCCCAAAATCATGGGCTATAGCACAACGATTTTGCCCGAAAATGTCCCATTCATGCCGTTTTGACTGTTTTTCCATCCAAATGTCCATAAAAATATAAACAGACTATACTGGTACGATACCCAACCTCCCTAGCAAGCCTCGATTTTGGCCCACAGCATGCCCAGACCGCGGGCCAACTCCCAAAACCGTGGGTTATAGCACACATATTAAGCCCAAAAATGGCTCGTTCGTGCCGTTTCACCCATTTGTCCACCCAAATATCCAAGAAAATATAAATAGACCATAATGGGATGATCCCTAACCTCCATAACATATCTCGGTCAATTTTCGGCCCACAAGACGCTCGAAACCCAGGCCCACCCCCGAAACCGTTGGCTATAACACACCGATTTGGCTTAAAAATGCCGTGTTCGTGTCGTTTCACCTATTTGTCCTCCCAAATGGCCACGAAAATTTAAATGGACCACAATTGGATGATCCCCAACTTCTCTGGCATAGCCCAGTCAACTTTTGACCCACAACACGCCCAAATCATGGGCCCACCCCTAAAATCGTGGGCTATAGCACACCAATTTGGCCTATAAATGCCTCATTAGCGTCGTTTCACCCTTTTGTCAACCCAAATAGCACAAAAAATTAAAACAGAACACAATGAGATGATCCCCAACCTCTTTGGCATGCCATGATTGATTTTTTGCCCATAGCACGCCCGAACCCCAGGCCCACCCCCAAAACAGTGCGCTATATAGCTCACTAATTTAGTTCGAGAATGCCCCGTTCACGCTATTTCACCTGTTTGTCCACCCAAATAGCCACAAAATTTTCAACGAACTACATTGGGATGATCTCCAACCTCCCTCGCATGCCTCAGTTGATTTTTGGCCCACAGCACACCCGGACCCCAGACCCACCCCCTAAAATAGTGGGCTATAGCACACTGATTTGGACCGACAACGCCACATTTGTGTCGTTTCGCCCGTTTTTCCACCAAAATGGCCACAAAAATTTAAATGGACCAGGGACAATACCCAACCCCCTGGCATAGCCCTATCAATTTTTGACCCACAGCACGCCCGAACCCCGATTCCACCCTCAAAACCGTGGGCTATAGCACACCGATTTAACCTGAAAATGCCCCGTTCGTGCAGTTTTGCTCGTTTGTCCACCCAAATATCCACAAAAATTTAGATGGTCCATACTGGGATAATCCCCAACCACCCTGGCATGCCACGATCAATTTTTGGCATACAGCACGCTCGAACTCCGAGCCCACCCCTGAAATAGAGGGCTATAGTGCACCGATTTGGCCCAAAAATGTCCCATTTGTGCTGTTTCACTCCTTTATCCACCCAATTGCCACTAAAATTTAAACGGAAAAGACTATGATGATCTCCAACCTCTATGGAATGCTCAAATCAATTTTGGCCCACAACACACACGGACCCTAGGCTCACCCCCAAAATCGTGGGCTATAGCACATCGATTTATCCCAAAAATGGCCCGTTTGTGCCATTTTGACCGTTTGTTTACTCAAATGGCCACAAAAATTTAAATAGACCACACTGGGACGATCCCCAACCTCGCTGGCACACCACTGCATATTTTTGGCCCACAGCATTCGCCAACTCCGAGTATACCCCCAAAACAGCAGGATATAGCACACAAATTTTGCCCGAAAATGCCCCGTTCACGTTGTTTCTCCCGTTTGTCCTCCTAAATGTTGACGAAAAATTAAACAGATCACACTGGGATGATCCTATTCTTCCCTGTCTTATCTCAATTATTTTCGGCCCACAGCACGCCCGAACCCTGGGCCTACCACCAAAACCGTACGCTATAACACATTAATTTTCCTTGAAAATGCCCCATTCGCGCTGTTTTGTCCATTTGTCCACCCAAATAGTTACAAAAATTTAAACGGACCATACTGGGATGATCCCCAACATCCCTGGCATGACCGGATCAATTTTTAGCCCACAGCACACCCGGACCCCGGATCCACCCCTGAAACTGTGGGCTATAGCACATAGATTTGGCCCAAAAATGCCCCATTCACGCCGTTTCACCTGTTTGTCCACCGGAATGGCCAAGAAATTTAAATTGACTATATTTGGATGATTCCTGACCTCCCTGGAATGCCCTGGTCGATTTTTGGCCCACAGCACGCCCGAACCCCGGGCCCACCCCCAAAATAATAGGCAATAGCACACCAATTTAGCTAAAAAATGTGTCGTTCACGCGATTTCACCCATTTGTACACCAAAATGGCAACAAAAAATTAAATGGATTACACTGGGAGGATCCCCAACCTCCCTGGCATGCCCCAATAGATTTTTGGCCCACAGCACGCCCGGATACCCGACCCACCCCAAATCATATGCTATCGCACATCAATTTGGCTCAAAAATGACTCATTTGTATGTTTATTCACCCAAATGGACATGAAAATTTAAACGGATCATACTGGGACGATCCCCAACCTCCCTGGAATGCCCCGATCAATTTTTAACCCACAGCATCCCTTTGGGTCGTTTCGCCCATTTGTCCACCCAAATAGTCACAAAAATTTTAATAGACCATGCTGTGATGATCCCTACTTCCCTGGCATGCCCCGGTTGATTTTGGGCCCACATTACGCCCGGACCCCGAGCCCATCCCCGAAACCGTATGCTATAGCATACCAATTTGGCCCAAAAATGCCTCGTTCGCGCCGTTTCGCCTGCTTGACCTCCCAAATGGCCAGTAAAATTTAAACGAACCACACTGGGATGATCCCCGACCTCCCTAGTACGCTGTGGTCAATTTTTGACCTATAGCATGCCCGAACACCGAGCCCACCCCCAAAATTATGGCCTATAGCACACCGATTTTGCCCGATAATGCCCCGTTTGTGTTGTTCCGCCTGTTTGTCCACCCAAATGGCAACGAAAATTTAAACAAACCACACTGGGATGATCCTCAACCTCCCGGGCATATCCCAATCGATTTTTTTCCTACAGCATGCCCGGACCTAGGACCACCCCCAAAACTATGGGCTATAGCACACCGATTTAGCTTGAAAATGCCCCATTTGCACCGTTTTGCTCGTTTGTGCACCCAAATAGCCACAAAAATTTAAACGGACCATACTGGATGATCCCCGACCTCCCTGCCACGTCCCGGTTAATTTTTGGACAACAATACTCCCGAACCCCATGCCCGATCGATTTTTGGACCACAACACGCCGAACCCCATGCCCACCCTTTAAATCGTGGGCTTTAGCTCACCGATTTAGCCCAAAAATGTCCCATTCATGTCGTTTCTCCCGTTTGTCTACCCAAATGGCCACAAAAATTCAAACGGACCATACTGGGATGATCCCCGACCTCTCTGGCATGCCCTGATAAATTTTTGGCCCATAGCATGCCCGAACCCTTGGCCTACCCCCAAAACTGTGGGCTATAGCATACCAATTTAGCCTGAAGATGCCCCGTTCACGCCGTTTCGCCCGTTTGTCCACCCAAATGGCCACGAAAATTTAAACGGACCATAATGGGACTATCCCCAACCTCCCTGAAATGCCCAAATCAATTTTCGGCCCATAGCACACCTGGACCCCAGGCCCACCACCAAAATCGTGGGCTATAGCACACCGATATAGTTCGAAAATGCCCTGTTCGCACCATTTTTCCATTTGTCCACCCAAATAGGCACAAAATTTTAAACGAACCACACTAGGATGATTTTTGACCTCCCTGAAATGCCCAAACCTCATGCCCACCCCTAAAACCGTGGCCTATAGCACACCGATTTGGTCCCAAAATGCCTTATTCTTGCTGTTTTGCCCATTTGTCCACCCAAATGGCCACGAAAATTTAAAAGTACTATACAGAGATGATCCCCGACCTCCCTGACATGCCCCGGTAAAATTTAACCCATAGCACGCCCGGACCCCAGGCCCACCCCCAAAACCATGGTCTATATAGCACACCAATTTGGCCCGAACATGTCTCGTTCGCATCATTTCGCTCGTTTGTCCACCCAAATAGCCACGAAAATTGAATCGGTCCATACTGGGATGATTCTCGACCTCTCTTGAATGCCAAAATCAATTTTTGGACAACAACATCCTATACCTCGGTCCCACCACCAAAACTGTGGGCTATAGCACACCGATATAGCCTGAAAATGCCCCATTTGTACTATTTTTCTCGTTTGTCGAGCCAAATGGCCACAAAAATTTTAACGGACTACAATAGGACTTTCCCCAACCTCCCTTGAATGACCCAGTCAGTTTTTGTCCCATAGCATGGCTGTATCCCAGTCCCACCCCCAAAAGCATGGGCAATAGCATACCAATTTGGCTTGAAAATGCCCCATTCATGCCATTTCACCCGTTTGTCCACCCAAATGGCCACAAATATTTAAATGGATGAAACTGGAATGATCCATAACCTCCCTGGATCTCCCCAATCGATTTTCAACCCACAGAACGCCTAGACCCTGAGCCCGCCCCTCCTACCCTAAAGTCGTGGGCTATTGCACATCAGTTTGTTTCGAAAATGCCCCGTACGAGACGGTTTGCCCGTTTGTCCACCCAAATAATCAAAAAATTTAAACGGACTACACTGGGATGATCCACAACCTCCCTGGCACACCCTGATCAATTTTCAGCCCACAAAACATCCGAACCCCAGGCCCACCCCCAAAATCGTGGGCTATTGCACACTGATTTGGCTCGAAAATGTCCCGTTTGCACTATTTTGCTTGTTTGTCCACTCAAATGGCCACAAAAATTTAAACGGACCATACTGGACGATCCCCAACCTCCCTGGAACTCCCCAGTTAGTTTATAGTCCACAGCACACCGGACTCCGGGCCCAGCCTAGAAATCGTGGGCTATAACAAACTGATTTGGCTCGAAAATGCCTCATTTGCGTCGTTTTACCCGTTTGTCCATCCAAATAGCCACAAAAATTTAAACGGACAACACTACAATGATTCCCAACCACCTTGGCATGTCCCAATCAATTTTTGACCCACAGCATGCCCAAATATCAAGCCCACCTCCAAAACCGTAGGCTATAGAACACCGATTTGGCTCGAAAATGCCTGTCTGCACTGTTTTGCCCGTTTGTCCACCCAAATGGCCACGAAAATTTAAATGGACCATACTGGGATGATCTTCAACCTCCCTCATACGTCCTGATTGATTTTTTGCCCACAGCACGCTTAGGTCCACCCCCGAAACTGTGGGCTATCGCACACCAATTTGGCCCGAAAATACCCCGTTCACGTCGTTTCGCCCGTATGTCCACCCAAATGGCCACAAAAATTTAAATAGACCATACTGGAATGATCCCCAACCTCCCTGACATACCTCAGTCAATTTTTGGCCCATCCTCGCCCGGACCCTAGGCCCACCCCCAAAATAGTGGGCTATAGCACTCCGATTTGGATTAAAAATGCCCCGTTCACCCTATATCGCTCGTTTGTCCATCCAAATCGCCACAAAAATTTAAACGGACAACACTGGGATGATCAAAAACCTCCCTGGCATGCCCCCATAAATTTAGGCCTATAGCACGCCCAAACCACGAGCCCACCCTCAAAACCATGGACTATAGCACACAGATTTATCCCGAAAATGCCCCGTTCGCACCGTTTCACCCATTTTTCCATCCAAATGGCCACAAAAATTTAAAAAGATCAGACTGGGATGATACTCAACATACCTAACATGTCCAAATTGATTTTTGGCCCATAGCACACTCGGAACACGGGCCCACCCTCAAAACCTTGAGCTATGGCACACAGATTTGGCCTAAAAATGCCCTGTTTGCATCGTTTTGCCCTTTTTTCCACCCAAATGGCCATGAGAATTTATACGGACCATATTGGGATGATCTTTAACCTCGACATGCCTCGGTCGATTTTTGGCCCACAGCAGACCCAGACCCTGGGCCTACTCCCAAAACCGTGAGCTATAGCACACCGATTTGGCTCGAAAGTGCCCCGTTCACGCTATTTCGCCAGTTTGTACACCTAAATGGTCACAAAAAGTTAAAAGGACCACATTGGGATGATCCCCAACCTCCTTGGCATGCCCTGGTCGATTTTTGGCCATCAGCACGCCAGGACCCTGGGCCTACCCATAAAATTGTGGGCTATAGCACACCAATTTGGCCTGAAAATGCCCCGTTTACACTGTTTCATCTGTTTGTCCACCAAAATGGCCATCAAAATTCAAACGGACCACACTGAGATGATCCCCAACCTCCCAGGCATACCCTGATCAATTTTTCGCCCATAGAACGCCCGGACCCCAGGCCCACTCCAAAACCATGGGTTATAGCACACCGATTTGGCCTGAAAATGCCCCGTTCTCGCTCTTTCGCCCGTTTGTCCACCGAAATGACCATAAAAATTTAAACGAACCAAACTGGGATGATCCCCAAACTTTCTGGCATATGCCTCGGTCAATTTTTGGTACACAGCATACCCGAACCACGGGTCCACCCCCAAAACTGTGGGCTATAGCACATCGATTTGTCCCAAAAATGCCCCGTTTGCACCATCTCGCCCATTTGTCCACCCAAATGGCCATGAAAATTTAAAAGAAAAATACTGAGACGATCCTCAACCTTGCTAGCATGCCTCGATCGATTTTTGGCCAATAGCATACCCGAGTCCACCCTCGAAATCATAGGCTATAGTAGGCCAATTTGACTCTAAAATGACTCATTCGCGCCGTTTTGCCAATTTGTCCTCCCGAATAGCCAAAAAAATTTAATCAAACCACACAAGGATATTTCCCAACCTCCCTGGCATGCCATAGTCAATTTTTGGCCCACAGCACACTCGGACCCCGGTCCCTCCCCCAAACCATGGGCTATGGCACATTGATTTAGCTCAAAACATGTCTTACATGTTGTTTCACCCATTTGTCTATGAAAATGGCCACGAAAATTTAAACGGACCACACTAGGATGATCCCCATCCTCCCTAGAATACCCCAACTAATTTTTAACCCATAGCGCACCCAAACCCCGAGACCACCATCGAAACCGTAGGCTATAACACACCAATTTGGCTCAAAAATGCTCGTTACCGCCATTTCGACCGGTTGGCCACCCAAATGATCATGACAATTTAAACAGATCATACCGGTATAATCCTCAATTTCCTAGTACGTCCTGATCAATTTTTGGCCCACAGAACGCCTTGGCCCACCCCCAAAATCGTGGGCTAAAGCATATCGATTTGGCCCAAAAAAGCCCCATTCCCGCTGTTTCACCCGTTTGTCTATCCAAATAGCCACGAATATTTAAACGGCCCACACTGGTATGATCCCCAACCTCCCTATCACGGCCCAATCAATTTTTTACCCACAACAAACAGGACCCCGAGCCCCCACCACTGAAACCATGGGCTATAGCACACTGATTTATCCCGACAAAGCCCTATTCGCGCTGTTTCACCAATTTGTCTACCTAAATGGCCACAAAAATTTAAACGGACCAAGCAGGGACAATCCCCAACCTCCCTGGGCCCACCCTAATCAATTTTCAGCCCACAGTACGCCTGAACCATGGGCGCACCCTTAAAATTGTGGGCTATAGAACACAAATTGTGCCCAAAAATGCCCCATTCGCACCGTTTTGCCTGTTTGTCCACCCAAATGGCCATGAAAATTTAATCAAACCACGCTGGAATGATCCCCAACCCCTCTGGCATGCCCCGATAAATTTTTAGCCCACATCATATCCTATCCCTGAGAACACCCCCAAAATTGTGGGATATTGCACACCGATTAATCTTGAAAATGCCCCATTCGCGCCATCTTGCCCGTTTATCCACCCTAATAGCCACAAAAATTTAAATGAACCATACTGGGCCGATCCTTAACCTCCCTGGCATATCTCAGTTGATTTTTTGCCAATAGCACGCTTGAATCCCAAAATCATAGGCGACAGGAGACCGATTTACCGCCAAAATGTTGCATTCATGCTGTTTCGCTCGTTTGTTCTCCCAAATGGCCAAAAAGTTTAATCAAACCACACTGGGATGTTTCCCAACCTTCCTAGCATACCACGATCAATGTTTGTCCCACAGCATGCCCGGACCCGAGCCCACCCTCAAAACCATGAGCTATAGCACACCGATTTGGCCCAAAAATGAGTCTTTCAGGTCGTTTCACCCGTTTGTCCATCCAAATAGCCACAAAAATTTAAACGGACCATATTGGAATGATACCTAACCTTCCTGGCATGCGCCGATCGATTTTTAGCCCACAACATGCCCGAACCCCAAGCCCACAACCAAACTGTGGGCTATAGCACACTAATTTGGCCCAAAAATGTCCCATTCGCGTCGTTTAACCCATTTGTCCACCCAAATCGCCGCAAAAATTTAAACGGACCACATTGGAATGATTTTCAACTTCGCTGGCATGCCCCAATAAATTTTCAGGCCCAGCACACCCGGACCCCGAGCCCACCCCCAAAAACGTGGGCTATAGCACACCGATTTGGCCCAAAAATGCCCCATTCGCGCCCTTTTTCCCATTTGTCCTCCCAAATGGCCACAAAAATTTAAAAAGACTACACTATAAAAATCCCTAACTTCCCTGGCATGCCGCGATCAATTTTTGGACCACAGCACGCCCGAACCTCTGTCCCCCTAAAACCGTGGGCTATAGCACACTGATTTAGCCCAAAAAATACCTAATTTATGCCATTTTACCTGTTTGTCTACCCAAATGGTGAAGAAAATTTAAAAAAACCATACTGGGATAATCCGCTACCTCCCTAGCATGCTCCAATTGATTTTTGGCCCACAGTACGCCTGGACCCCGAGCCCACCTCAAAATCGTGGGCTATAGTGATACAAGAAAAATCCTGGACATGGTGCGTGTTGGATCCGAGACTTGGTGTGTTCAATTGAAGATATAAAGATGACCTAATTATTCACCCAAAACAGTCCAAACACTAAACTTGGGCTAAACTTGATGGGAGCCCATCACTTAAGGGCCTTTTGGTCATTTTTAGCTTTCATTTTGTAATAATTATATAAGTAACATGCTAGGGCTTCCATTAGGGGTTTTTGGGGATATTATTGTGAGTATTGTAAGACTTGAAACACCATAGTTAGGTCTTGGAAAATCCCCCAACCGAAACTAGGGCAAGATCTAGTGTGGAATGACTAGTGATTGTGTTTGCTTGGAAACGTTGATGCTTGGGAGGCAAAATCTGAAGTTGTATCTTTGTAAGAGATAGATTTATGTGTAGTTTTAAGGGTCCAAGATTTGTGTGTAGTGTTAAGGGTCTGAGATTGTCCATTCTTGGGTTCTTAAGATTATACCTTCATGTGGTCTATCTATCTATCATTTTACCTTTATGTAATCTTGTTTATTGTTGTGTTGTAATCTTGTGTTCTTGTTGTTATTGTTAAATTCTAATCTTGTGTCTTCTTGTTCATCATATATTGTGGTTAATCTTAGTTTGGACTGCTGACTTGGTGTCAAATACACCACTATATTTTGTAATCTTATTATTGGTAGTGAATCCGAGAGTGGTTTCCATCTTGGTCCTCGAATCCTTAAGATTTATGGACTGATTTGGAGTGTTTTTCGTGCCTTCCTTGTTAGTCTTGTATCATATAGTACACCAATTTGGCCCAAAAATTCCTCACTCGCGCCGTTTCACCCCTTTGTCCACTCAAATGGCCAAGAAAATTTAAACAGACCATACTGGGACAATCCCTAACCTCCTTGGCACACCCCGATCGACTTTTGGCCCATAGCACGCCCGTACCCCTGGCCCACCCCCAAAATCATGGACTATAGCACACCGATTTGGCCCAAAAAATGCCACATTCGCGTCATTTCGTTCGTTTGAAGACTCAAATGGCCACGAAAATTTAAACAGACTATATTGTGATGATCCCCAAAATCCTTGGCACGGCTCGATTGATTTTTGTCCCACAACACGCCCGAACCCATGGCCCACCCCCAAAACCGTGGGCTAGAGCACACCGATTTATCTCGAAAATGCCTCGTTCGCGCTGATTCACTCGTTTGTCCACCCAAATGGCCACGAAAATTTAAACGAACCACACAGAGATGATCTCCAGCCTCCCTGGCACACCCGGTCAATTTTCAGCACACAGCATGCCCGAACCCTGGGTCCACCCCAAAAACCGAGGGCTATAGCACACCAATTTGGCCCAAAAATGCTCCATTAGTGCCGTTTCGCACGTTTGTCCACTTAAATGGACACAAAAATTTAAACAGATAATACTGGTACTATCCCCAACCTACTTGGCACACCCCGATCGATTTTTGGCTCACAGCATGCCCGGACCCCTGGCCAAACCCCAAAATCATGGGTTATAACACACTGATTTGGCCCAAAAATGCCACATTCGCATCGTTTCGCACGTTTGAAGACTTAAATGGCCACAAAAATTTAAATGAACCATACTGAGATGATCCCCAACCTCCTTGGCACACCCCGATTGATTTTTAGCCCACAACACGCCTGGACCCCTGGCCCACCCCCAAAATAGTGGCTTAGAGCACACCGATTTGGCTAAAAAATGCCTCATTCGCGCTGTTTCGCCCATTTATCCACCCAAGTTGCCATGAAAATTTAAATGGACCATACAGGGACTATCCCAAGCTTCCTTGGCACACCCCGATTGATTTTCATCCCACATCACTCTCGGACCCCTGGCCTAACCCCAAAATCATGGGCTATAGCACACCGATTTGGCCCGAAAATACCCCGTTTGCGCCATTTTGCCCGTTTGTCCACCCAAATGGCCACAAAAATTTAAACAGACTATACTGGGATGATCCCCAACCTCCCTGGCATGCCTCATCAATTTTAGGCCCAAAGTACGCACATATCCCAGGCCCACACCCAAAATCATCGGCTATAGCACATTGATTTGGCCCGAAAGGCTCCGTTCGCGTCGTTTTACCCGTTTGTCCATCCTATTGGCCATGAAAATTTAAAGGGACCATACTATAATGATCTCCAACCTTCTTGGTATGTCCCGGTCAATTTTTGACCCATAGTACGCCCGGACCCTGGGCCCACCCCCAAAAATATTGGCTATAGAACACTAATTTGGCCTGAAAATGCCCTGTTCGCATCGTTTTGACTCTTTCTCCACCGAAATAGCCACAACAAATTACATAAACTAAATTGGGACGATCCCCAACCTCGCTTGCCTGCCCAAAATGATTTTTGGCCCACAGCACGCTCAAACCCCAGGCACACCCCTAAAACCGTCAGATATAGCACAATGACTTAGTTCGAAAATGCCCCGTTCGTGATGTTTTGCCCGTTTGTCAACCCAAATGGCCACAAAAATTTAAAAGGACCACACTGGGATGATCCCCAACCTCCCTAGGATGCCCCGGTTGATTTTTGTCCCACATAACATCCGGATCCTGGGCTCACCACCGAAACCGTGGGCTATAGCACACCTATATGGCCCAGAAATGCCTCGTTCGTGTTGTTTCGCCTGTTTGTCCACCCAAATGGCCATAAAATTTTAAATTGACCACACTGGGACGATCTTCAGCCCACCTGGCATGCCCTAGTCAATTTTCAGCCCACAACATGCCCGGACCTTGGGTCCACCACCGAAACCGTGAGCTATAGCACACCGATTTGGCCTGAAAGTGCCTCATTCACGTTGTTTCACCCTTTGTCCACTCAAATGGCCAAAAAAATTTAATGGGACATACTGGGATGATCCCCAACCTCCCTGGCATGGCCCAGTCGATTTTTAGCCCTTAGCATGCCCGAACCCCAGGCCCTCCCCCAAAACTGTGGGCTATAGCACACCGATTTGGACCAAAAATGACTCATTTGCGCCGTTTCACCTGTTTGTCCACCCAAATGGCCAGGAAAATAAAGACAAACCACACTGGGATGATCCCTAACCTCCCTGTCATGCCCCGGTCAATTGTTAGCCCACAGCACGCTCGGAACCCAGCCCCTTCCCCAAAATCGTGGGCTATAGCACCCCGATTTAGCCCAAAAATACCCTGTTTTGCCCGTTTGTCCTCTCAAATGGCTATGAAAATTTAAACGTACCATACTGGGATGATTACCAACCTCCCTGGTATGCCTTGATCGATATTCATCCCACATCATGCTTGGATCACGAGCCCACCCCCAAACCGCGGGTTATAGTATACCAATTTGGCCTGAAAATGCTCCGTTCGTGCCGTTTCGCTCGTTTGTCCACCCAAATGACCACAAAATTTTAAACGGTCCAAACTGGGATGATCCCCAACATTCCTGGCATACCCCGATTGATTTTCAGCCCACAGAATACCCGAACCCCAGGACCACCCCAGAAATCGTGGGCTATAGCACACCAATTTGGCCCAAAAATGCCCCATTCTTGTTGTTTCTCTTGTTTGTCGACCTATATGGCCACAAAAATTTATATAGGACACACTGGGATGATCCCCAACCTCTTTGGCATGCCTCAATTTTTTTTATCCTACACCACAACCGAACATCGGGGCCACCTCTGAAATCGTGGGCTTAGCATATTGATTAGGCCCAAAAATGCCCTGTTCGCACTGTTTTGCCTGTTTGTCCACCCAAATGGCCATAAAAATTTAAATGGACCATACTGGTATGATCCCCAATCTCCCTGACATGCCTCAGTCAATTTTTGGCCCATAGCACGCTCGAACATCGGGCCTACACCCAAAACTATGAGCTATAGCACAGTGATTTGTCCCTAAAATACCCCGTTCAGCGCGTTTCCCCCGCTTGTCCACCCTAATGTTCATAAAAATTTAAACGGACCACACTGGGATGATCCCCAACCTCGCTGGCATGCTCTATTCAATTTTGGGCCCATAGCATGCCCGAACCTCTGACCCACCCCAAAATCGAGGGCTATAGAACACTGATTTGGCCCAAAAATGCCCCGTTCACGTTGTTTGGTCCGTTCGTCCACCCAAATGGTTACAAATATTTAAATCGACCATACTGGGATAATTTTCAACCTCCCTGGCATTCTCGAGTCAATTTTTGGCCCCAAGAACGCTCGGACCCCAGGCCCACCCCCAAAATCGTGGGTTATAGCATATCGATTTGGCACAAAAATGGCTCGTTTTGCCCGTTTGTCCACCCAAATTGCCCCAAAAATTTAAACAAACCACACTAGGATGATCCCCACGCTTTCTAGCACACCTCTATTGATTTTTGACTGACATCATGCTTGGACCCCGAGACCACCCCAAAACCGTGGGCTATAGCACACATTTTTGGCCGGAAAATGCCCTGTTCCCGACTTTTCTCCTGTTTGTCAGCCCAAATAGCCATAAATATTTAAACGAACCACACTGGGACGATCCTCAACCGCCCTGGCATGCTCGGGTCGATTGTTAACCAATAGCACGCCCGAACCCCGGATCTCGAACCTCGAACCCACCCTTAAAATCGTGGGTTATAGCACACCAATTTGGCCTAAAAATGCCCCGTTCATTCTGTTTCGACCGTTTGCCTACCTAAATGGCCACGCAAATTTAAACGAACCACACTGGGATGATCCCCAACCTCCTCGACACTTTCCAATCAATTTTTGGCCTACAGCATGCCCGAAACCCAGGCCCATCCACGTAATCTTAGGCTATAGCACATCGATTTGGCCCAAAAATGCCCCATTTATGCCGCTTTGCCCGTTTGTCCATCAAAATGGCCACAAAAATTTAAAGGGACCATACTGGGATGATCTTCGACCTCCCTTGCACACACCGGTCATGTTTCAACCAAAATAACACTTGGATCCCGAGCCCACCCTCGAAACCGTGGGCTATAGCACATCGATTTGCCCCGAAAATGCCCGGTTAGTGTTGTTTTGCCCGTTTGTCCATCCAAATTGTCACAAAAATTTAAATAGACCACACTGGGACGATCCCTAACCTCCTGGAATACCTCAGTTTGTTACAAATATGCCCCACTCGCGCTGTTTTGCCCGTTTGTCCTCCCAAACAGCCACATAAATTTAAACACACCTCACTGGGATGATCTCCAACCTCCCCTGCACGCCCCGATCAATTTTTGACCCACAACACACCTGGACCCTGAGCCTACCCCCAAAACCATGGGCTATATGATACGGGACAGCCCAAGGAACTCACGAAATGATACCAAAACAGTCTATTCAACAAGGCACAAACCGAGGACCCTTTGAGGGATAGTTTCGTCCAAGAATAAGAATATGAGTTTCACAAGTTAACAAGGTGTTGGTGACACCAAAATCAGCCAACCAATATAAGTTACAACACAATATAATGAATAACGAAGAACAAAAACAATGTTATAAAAAGACAACACCACACGGCTTACAACACAAGATACAAACTACTACAAGATAAAAACAAACAAAAGGATAGATAGTTAGACAAAGGTGGTGTAAATCCTAGTAAACAAAGAGTACATAAAACTCTATGACCCCTAACACCTCCACACATGATCACCTAACTCTTACGATGACACAAGAGATGATTCCACTACTCAAGCGCCAAGGTTTCTCAAAAACAAACAATTACAAGAGATTCCACCCTTGAATTGCTATCCTAGTTACAAGTTTCGGTTTGCCTCACGTAGAGAGAGGACTTTGGTGTTTCAAATGTCTAGACTTACAACAATAGTCAACTAACCCCAAAAGACCTATCTTGTTCTATTTATATTAGATAACAATTTAGACTTAAAATGACAAAAGTGCCCCTATAATGAAAAACCTTCAAAGGCCACCCCTCTAGTGTAGCAAATAAGAAAATGGAAGGCTTTAGGTGTGTCTTTGGTCCATATCACGTCTCAATATTGAACTTCCTAGAATGATAATTTGCTGCACTTGTACACACATTGATCTTCATAGTCGCACTTGTATCACTATAGCACACCGATTTGGAAAAAAAATACCCCGTTCGCGCAGTTTTGCCTGTTTGTCAACCCAAATGGCCATGAAAATTTAAACGAACCACACTAGGACGATCCCCAACTTACCTGGTACACCTCGATCAATTTTGGCCCACAACACGCTCGAACCCCGGGCCCCCACCACTGAAACCATGGGCTATAGCACACTGATTTATCCCAACAAAGCCCTTTTCGCGCTGTTTCACCAATTTGTCTACCTAAATGGCCACAAAAATTTAAACGGACCATACTGGGACGATCCTCAACCTCCCTGGGCCCACCCTAATAAATTTTCAGGCCATAGTACACCTGAACCATGGGCCCACCCTTAAAATTGTGGGCTATAGAACACAAATTGTGCCCAAAAATGCCCCATTCGCACCGTTTCGCCTTTTTATCCACCCAAATGGCCATGAAAATTTAAACGGACCACGCTAGAATGATCCCCAACCCCCTGGCATGCCCCGATAAATTTTTAGCCCAGATCATATCCTATCCCTGAGAACATCCCATAAATTGTGTGCTATTGCACATCGATTAATCTTGAAAATGCCCCATTCGCGCCATCTTGCTCGTTTATCCAACCTAATAGCCACAAAAATTTAAATGAACCATACTGGGCCGATCCTTAACCTCCCTGGCATATCTCAGTTGATTTTTGGCCAATAGGACGCTCGAATCCCAAAATCATAGGCGACAGGAGACCGATTTACCACGAAAATGCCGCATTCACTCTGTTTCGCTCGTTTGTCCTCCCAAATGGCCAAAAAAATTTAGTCAAACCACACTGGGATGTTTCTCAACCTCCCTGGCATACTATAATCAATTTTTGGCCCACAGCACGCCCGGACCCGAGCCCACCCTCAAAATCATGGGCTATAGCACACCGATTTGGCCCAAAAATGAGTCTTTTAGGTCGTTTCACCCGTTTTTCCACCCGAATAGCCACAAAAATTTAAACGGACCATACTAGAATGATACCTAACCTTCCTGGCATGCGCCGATCAATTTTCAGCCCAAAACATGCCCGGACCCCAAGCCCACAACCAAATTGTGGGCTATAGCACACTAATTTGGCCCAAAAATGTCCCATTCGCGTCGTTTAACCCATTTGTCCACCCAAATTGCCACAAGAATTTAAACGGACCACATTGGAATGATTTTCAACTTTGCTGGCATGCCCCGATAAATTTTCAGCCCCAGCACACCCGGACACCGAGCCCACCCCCAAAAACGTGGGCTATAGCACATCGATTTGGCCCAAAAATGTCCCATTCGCGCCCTTTCTCCCATTTGTCCTCCCAAATGGCCACAAAAATTTAAAAAGACTACACTAGAAAAATCCCTAACTTCCCTGGCATGCCCCAATCAATTTTTGGACCACAGCACGCCCGAACCTCTGTCCCCCTAAAACTGTGGGCTATAGCACACTGATTTAACCCAAAAAATACCTAATTTATGCCGTTTTGCCTGTTTATCTACCCAAATGGCGAATAAAATTTAAAAAAACCATACTGGGATAATCCTCTACCTCCCTGGCACACTCCGATTTATTTTTGGCACACAGTATGCCTGGACCCCGAGCCCACCTCAAAATCATTGGCTATAGTGATACAAGAATAATCCTGGACATGGTGCGTGTTGGATCCGAGACTTGGTGTGTTCAATTGAAGAGATAAAGATTACCTAATTATTCACCCAAAACAGTCCAAACACTACACTTGGGCTAAACTTGATGGGAGCCCATCACTTAAGGGCCTTTTGGTCATTTTTAGCTTTCATTTTGTAATAATTATATAAGTAACATGCTAGGGCTTCCATTAGGGGATTTTGGGGATATTATTGTGAGTATTGTAAGACTTGAAACACCATAGTTAGGGCTTGGAAAATCCACCAACCGAAACTAGGGCAAGATCTAGTGTGGAATGACTAGTGATTGTGTTTGCTTGGAAACATTGATGCTTGGAAGGCAAAATCTGAAGTTGTATCTTTGTAAGAGATAGATTTATGTGTAGTTTTAAGGGTCCAAGATTTGTGTGTAGTGTTAAGGGTCTGAGATTGTCTATTCTTGGGTTCTTAATATTATACCTTCATGTGGTCTATCTATCTATCCTTTTACCTTCATGTAATCTTGTTTATTGTTGTGTTGTAATCTTGTGTTCTTGTTGTTATTGTTAAATTCTAATCTTGTGTCTTCTTGTTCATCATATATTGTGGTTAATCTTAGTTTGGACTGCTGACTTAGTGTCAAATACACCACTATATCTTGTAATCTTATTATTGGTAGTGAATCCGAGAGTGGTTTCCATCTTGGTCCTCGAATCCTTAAGATTTATGGACTGATTTGGAGTGTTTTTTCATGCCTTCCTTGTTAGTCTTATATCATATAGTACACCAATTTGGCCCAAAAATTCCCCACTCGCGCCGTTTCACCCCTTTGTCCACTCAAATGGCCAAGAAAATTTAAACAGACCATACTGGACAATCCCTAACCTCCTTGGCACACCCCGATCGACTTTTGGCCCACAGAATTCCCGTACCCCTGGCCCACCCCCAAAATCATGGACTATAGCACACCGATTTGGCCCAAAAATGCCACATTCGCGTCATTTCATTCGTTTGATGACTCAAATGGCCAAGAAAATTTAAACAGACCATACTGGGATGATCCCCAAAATCCTTGGCATGGATCAATTGAGTTTTGTCCCACAACACGCCCGAACCCCTGGCCCATCCCCAAAACCGTGGGCTTGAGCACACCGATTTGTCTCGAAAATGCCTTGTTCGCGCTGTTTCACTTGTTTGTCCACCCAAATGGCCACGAAAATTTAAACGGACCACACAGGGATGATCTCCAGCCTCCCTGGAACACCCGGTCAATTTTCAGCACACAGCATGCCCGAACCCTGGGTCCACCCCAAAAACCGAGGGCTATAGCACACTAATTTGACCCAAAAATGCTCCATTAGTGCCGTTTCGCACGTTTGTCCACTTCAATGGCCACAAAAACTTAAACAGATCATACTGGGACTATCCCCAACCTACTTGGCACACCCCGATCGATTTTTGGCCCACAGAACGCCCGGACCCCTGGCCCAACCCCAAAATAATGGGCTATAACACGCTGATTTGGCCCAAAAATGCCACATTCGCGTAGTTTCGCATGTTTGAAGACTCAAATGGCCACAAAAATTTAAACGAACAATACTGGGATGATCCCCAACCTCCTTGGCATGGCCCGATTGATTTTTGGCCCACAACACGCCTGGACCCCTGGCCCACCCCCGAAACAGTGGTTAGAGCACACTGATTTGGCTAAAAAATGCCTCGTTCACGCTGTTTCGCCCGTTTGTCCACCCAAATGGCCATGAAAATTTAAATGGACCATACAGGGATGATCCCCAGCTTCCTTGGCACACCCTGATTGATTTTCAGCCCACATCACTCCCGGACCCCTAGCCCAACCCCAAATTCATGGGCTATAGCACACTGATTTAGCCCGAAAATACCCCGTTTGCACCATTTTGACAGTTTGTCCACCCAAATGGCCACAAAAATTTAAACAGACTACACTGGGATGATCCCCAACCTCCCTGGCATGCCTCATCAATTTTAGTCCCACAGCACGCGCGTATCCCAGGCCCACACCCAAAATCATGGGCTATAGCACACTGATTTGGCCCGAAAAGGCTCCGTTTGCGTCGTTTTACACGTTTGTCCATCCAATTGGCCATGAAAATTTAAACGGATCATACTAGGATGATCTCCAACCTTCCTGGTATGTCATGGTCAATTTTTGACCCATATTACGCCCGGACCCTGGGCCCACCCCCAAAACTATTGGCTATAGAACACCAATTTGGCCTGAAAATGCCCCGTTCGCATCGTTTCGCCTCTTTCTCCACCCAAATGGCCATAAAAAATCAAATAAACTAAATTGGGATGATCCCCAACCTCTCTTGCTTGTCCAAAATGATTTTTGGCTCACAATACGCTCAAACCCCAGGCACACCCCTAAAACCGTCAGATATAGCACAATGACTTGGTTCGAAAATGCCCCGTTCGTGCTGTTTTGCCCGTTTGTCAACCCAAATGGCCACAAAAATTTTAAAGGACCACACTGGGATGATCCCCAACCTCCCTAGTATGCCCCAGTTGATTTTTGTCCCACAGCACATCCGGATCCTGGGCTCACCCCCGAAACCGTGGGCTATAGCACACCTATTTGGCCCAAAAATGCCCCGTTCGTGTTGTTTTGCCTGTTTGTCCACCCAAATTGCCATAAATATTTAAATGGACCACACTAGGACGATATTCAGCCCCCCTGGCATGCCCTGGTCAATTTTCAGCCTACATAATGCCCGGACCTTGGGTCCACCCCCGAAACCGTGGGCTATAGCACACCCATTTGGCCTGAAACTGCCTCGTTCACGCTGTTTCACCCTTTGTCCACCCAAATGGCCACGAAAATTTAATGGGACACACTGCGATGATCCCCAACCTCCCTGGCATGCCCCGGTCAATTTTTAGCCCTCAGCATGCCCGGACCCCAGGCCCTCCCCCAAAACTGTGGGCTATAGCACACCGATTTGGACCAAAAATGACTCATTCGCGCCGTTTCACCTGTTTGTTCAACCAAATGGCCACGAAAATAAATATGAACCACATTGGGATGATCCCTAACCTTCATGTCATGCCCCGGTCAATTTTTGGTCCACAACACACTCGGACCCCAGCCCCTTCCCCAAAATCGTGGGCTATAGCACCGCGATTTAGCCCAAAAATACCCTATTTTGCCCGTTTGTCCTCTCAAATGGCTATGAAAATTTAAAATTACCACATTGGGATAATTCCTAACCTCCCTGGTATGCCTTGATCGATATTCATCCCACATCATGCTCGGATCCCGAGCCCACCCCCAAACCGCGGGTTATAGTATACCAATTTGGCCTGAAAGTTCTCCGTTCGTGCCGTTCGCTCGTTTGTCCACCCAAATGCCCACAAAATTTTAAACGGTCCAAACTGGGATGATCCCCAACGTTCCTGGCATACCCCTATTGATTTTCAGCCCACAGCATACCCGAACCCCAGGACCACCCCAGAAACCGTGGGCTATAGCACACCAATTTGGCCCAAAAATGCCCCGTTCTTGCTGTTTCACTTGTTTGTCGACCTATATGGCCACAAAAATTTATACAGGACACACTGGGATGATCCCCAACCTCTTTGGCATGCCTCAATTTTTTTTAGCCTACACCACAACCGAACATCGGGGCCACCTCTGAAATCGTGGGCTTAGCATATTGATTAGGCCCAAAAATGCCCTGTTCGTACTGTTTTGCCTGTTTGTCCACCCAAATGGCCATAAAAATTTAAACAGACCATACTGGTATTATCCCCAATCTCCTTGGCATGCCTCGGTCAATTTTTGGCCCATAGCACGCTCGAACATCAGGCCCACACCCAAAACTATGAGCTATAGCATATCGATTTGTCCCTAAAATACCCCATTCGCGCTGTTTCCCCCGCTTGTCCACCCTAATGTTCATAAAACTTTAAACGGACCACACTGGGATGATCCCCAATATCGCTGGCATGCTCTAGTCAATTTTGGGCCCATAGCACGCCCGAACCTCTGACCCACCCCCAAAATCGAGGGCTATAGAACACTCATTTGGCCCAAAAATGCCCCGTTCACGTTGTTTGATCCGTTCGTCCACCCAAATGGTTACGAAAATTCAAATCGACCATACTGGGATAATTTTCAACCTCCTTGGCATGCTCGGGTCGATTTTTGTCCCCAAGCACGCTCGGACCCCGGGCCCACCCCCAAATTCGTGGGTTATAGCACATCGATTTGGCACAAAAATGGCTCGTTTTGCCCATTTGTCCACCCAAATTGCCACAAAAATTTAAACAAACCACACTAGGATGATTCCCAAGCTTTCTAGCACACCTCTATTGATTTTTGACCGACATCATGCTTGGACCCCGAGACCACCCCAAAACCGTGGGCTATAGCACACATTTTTGGCCTGAAAATGCCCTGTTCCCGACGTTTCACCCGTTTGTCCACCCAAATAGCCATAAATATTTAATCGAACCACACTGGAACGATCCCCAACCGCCCTGGAATGCCCAGGTCGATTGTTAACCAATAGCACGCTCGGACCCCGGATCTCGAACCCCGAACCCACCCTCAAAATCATGGGTTATAGCACACCGATTTGGCTTAAAAATTCCCCATTCATTCTGTTTTGACCGTTTGCCCACCTAAATGGATACGCAAATTTAAACAGACCACACTGGGATGATCCCCAACCTCCTCGACACTTTTCGATCAATTTTTGGCCTACAGCACGCCCGAAACCCAGACCCACCCACGTAATCTTGGGCTATAGCACACCGATTTGGCCCAAAAATTCCCCATTTATGCCGCTTTGGCCGTTTGTCCATCAAAATGGACACAAAAATTTAAAGGGACCATACTGGGATGATCTTTGACCTTCCTTGCACGCACCGGTCAATTTTCAGCCAAAAGAACACTCGGATCCCGAGCCCACCCTCGAAACCGTGGGCTATAGCACATCGATTTGCCCCGAAAATGCCCGGTTCGTGTTGTTTTGCCCGTTTGTCCATCTAAATGGTCAGAAAAATTTAAATAGACCACACTGGGACGATCCCCAACCTCCCTGGAATGCCCCGGTAGATTTTTGGACCACAACACGCCCGACCCAGGGCACACCACCAAAACCGTGGGCTATAGCACACCGATTTGGCCCGAAAATGCGCCTTCGTGCTATTTCACCTATTTGTCCGCTGAATGGACACAAAAATTTAAATGAACCACACTGGGATGATCCCCAACCTCCTAGAACGCCTCAGTTTGTTACAAATATGCCCCGCTCGCGCTGTTTTGCCCGTTTGTCCTCCCAAACAGCCACATAAATTTAAACACACCTCACTGGGATGGTCTCCAACCTCCCCTGCACGCCCCGATCAATTTTTGACCCATAACACACCTGGACCCCGGGCTTACCTCCAAAACCATGGGCTATATGATACGGGACAGCCCAAGGAACTCACGAAATTATACCAAAACAGTCTATTCAACAAGGCACAAACCGAGGACCCTTTGAGAGATAGTTTCGTCCAAGAATAAGAATATGAGTTTCACAAGTTAACAAGGTGTTGGTGACACCAAAATCAGCCAACCAATCTAAGTTACAACACAATATAATGAATAACGAAGAACAAAAACAATGTTATAACAAGACAACACCACACGGCTTACAACACAAGATACAAACTACTACAAGATAAAAACAAACAAAAGGATAGATAGTTAGACAAAGGTGGTGTGAATCCTAGTAACCAAAGAGTACATAAAACTCTAAGACCCCTAACACCTCCACACACGATCACCTAACTCTTACAATGACACAAGAGATGATTCCACTACTCAAGTGCCAAGGTTTCTCAAAAACAAACAATTACAAGAGATTCCACCCTTGAATTGCTATCCTAGTTACAAGTTTCGGTTTGCCTCAAGTAGAGAGAGGACTTTGGTGTTTCAAATGTCTAGACTTACAACAATAGTCAAATAAACCTCAAAAGATCTATCTTGTTCTATTTATATTAGATAACAATTTAGACTTAAAATGACAAAAGTGCCCCTATAATGAAAAACCTTCAAAGACCACCCCTCTAGTGTAGTAAATAAGAAAATGGGAGGCTTTGGGTGTGTCTTTGGTCCGTCTCACATATCAATATTGAACTTCCTAGAATGATAATTTGCTGAACTTGTACACACATTGATCTTCATAGTCGCACTTGTATCACTATAGCACACCGATTTGGAAAAAAAATACCCCGTTCGCGCAGTTTTGCCAGTTTGTCCACCCAAATGGCCATGAAAATTTAAACGAACCACACTGGGACGATCCCCAACTTACCTGGTACACCTCGATCAATTTTTACCCATAACACGCCCAAACCCCTGGCCCACCCCCAAAACTGTGGGTTATATAGCACACCAATTTTTCCCACAAATGCTCGCTCGTGCCATTTTGCCTGTTTGTCCACCCAAATTGCCACAAAAATTTAAATGGACCACACTGGGACGATCCTCAACCTCTATGGCATGCCCCGATTGATTTTTGGCACACAGCACGCCTGGACCCTGGGTCCACCCCCAAAATCGTTGGCTATAGCACACCGATTTAACCCCAAAAAAGCCTCGTTCGCATCGTTTCACCCGTTTGTCCACTCAAATGTCCACAAAAATTTAAATGGACCACACTGGGATGATCCCCATCCTCTATGGCATGCCTCGATTGATTTTTGGCACACATCATGCCCAGACCCCTGGCCCACCACCTAAATCGTGGGCTATAGCACATCGATTTGGCCCACAAATGCCCTGTTCTCGCCATTTTGCCCATTTGACCATCCAAATGGCCAAGAAAAATTTAATGGACCACACTGTGATGATTCCCAACCTCCCTGGCATGCCTCAGTCAATTTTCATCCCACAACACCCCCGTACCCCAAGCCCATCCCTAAAACCGTGGGCCATAGCACACCACTTTGGCTCGAAAATGCCCTGTTCGAGCCTTTCACCCATTTTTCTACCGAAATAGCCATAAAAATTTAAACGAACCACATCGGGACAATCCTCAACCTATCTGGCACACCTTGATTGATTTTCAGCAGACAGAACGCCCGAAGCCCAAGCCCACCCCCAAAACCATGGGCTATAGCATACCAATTTGGCCCAAAAATACGTCGTTCGCACCGTTTCATTTCGCCTGTATGTCCACCCAAATGGACACAAAAATTTAAATAGACCACACTGGGAATATCTCCAACCACCCTGGCATGCCATGATCAATTTTTGGCCCACAGCACGCCCGAACCCCGGGTCCACCCCCAAAATCGTGGGCTATAAAGCACCGATTTGGCCCAAAAGCCCCCAATTATACCATTTCGCCCGTTTGTCCATCGAACTGGCCACTAAAATTGAAACGGACCATACTGGGATGATCCCCAACCTCGCTGTCAGGCCTCGAAAGATTTTTTTCCCACAACACACTTGGACCTCAGGCCCACCCCCAAAATCGTAGGCTATAGCACATCGATTTAGCCCAAAAATACCCCGTTCATGTTGTTTTGCCCGTTTATGCACCCGAATGGCCACAAATATTTAAACGTACAACACTGGGAAGATCCCCAACCTCCCTAGCACATCCTGGTCAATTTTCGGACCTTATAACGCCAGGACCCTAGGCCTTCCCTCGAAATCGTGCACTGCACATTGATTTGCCCCGAAAATTCCCCGTTCACACCGTTTCGACCGTTTGACAACCCAAATGGCCACAAAATTTTAAATGGACCACACTGGGATGATTCCCAACCTCCCTTGTACGCCCAAGTTGATTTTTGGCCCCGGCACCCCTAGACCCCCGGCCCACCCCCAAAACTGTGGGTTATAACACACTGATTTGGCCCAAAAATGCCCCGTTCTCTTTGTTTTGCCCGTTTGTCCTCCCAAATATCCACGAAAATTTATACGAACCACATTGGGATAATACCTAACCTCCCTGGAATGCCTCAGTCGATTTTTGGCTCACAGTACGCTCGACCCCCGAGCCCACCCCCAAAACTGTGGGCTATAGCACACTGATTTGGCTCGAAAATGCCCCGTTCGCGCTAATTCGCCCGTTTGTCAAACCAAATAGCCACGAAAATTTAAATGGGCTGCACCACGATAATTCCCAACCTCCTTGGCACACCCCAATCAATTTTTGGCCTACAACACTCTCTAACCTCGGGTCCACCCCCGAAAACACAGGCTATAACACACTGATTTGGCCTAAAAATGCCTCGTTTACGCCATTTTGCTCGTTTGTCCACCCAAATCGCCATGAAAATTTAAACAGACCATACCAGGATAATTCCTAACCTCCCTTGCATGCCTTAGTCGATTTTTGGACCACAGCATGCCCGGACCTCGTGCCCACCCCCAAAACTGAGGGCTATAACACATCAATTTGGCCTGAAAATGTCCCGTGTGTTCCGTTTTGCCTGTTTATCCACCTAAATGGCCACACAAATTTAAATGGACCATACTGGAATGATTCTCAACATTCTTGGCATGTCGTAGTTGATTTTTAGCCCACAGCACGCCCGTACACCGGGCCCTCCCCCAACACCGTGGGTAATAGCGCATCGATTTGGCCCAAAAATGCCCTATTCGCGCCCTTTCACCCGTTTTTACACCCAAATGTCCATAAAAATTTAAATGAACCACACTGGGATGATTCCCAACCTCCTTGGCATGCCTCAATCGATTTTCGGCCAACAACACACCCGGACCCTGGGCCCAAACCAAAATCATGGGCTATAGCACACCGATTTGGCTCAAAAATGCCCAGTTCGCGCCGTTTCACCCGTTTCTCCATGCAAAAGACCACGAAAACTTAAACGGACCACACTAGGAAGATCCCCAACCTCCTTGGCATGCCTTGGTTGATTTTTAGCCGACAGAACACCAAACCCCAGGCCCACCCCTAAAACTGTGGGTTATAGCACACAATAATTTGGCCCGAAAATGCCCCCTTCACGTCGTTTTGTTCGTATGTTTACCTAAATGGCCATGAAAATTTAAATGGACTACAATGAGATGATCCCCAACCTGCCTGACTTGCCCTGATCAATTTTTGGCTCACAGTACGCCCGGATCCTAGGCCTTTCCCCTCCCTCTGAAAACCGTGGTCTATAGCACACCGATTTGGCTCGAAAAGCCCCGTTTGCATTATTTCTCCACCCAAATAGCCACAAAAATTTAAACGGACCACACGGGGATGATCCCTAACCTCCCTGGCATACCCCGATTGATTTTTGGCCCACAAAACGTCGGACCCCAGGCCCACCCTTAAAATCGTGGGTAATAGTATACTAATTTGGCTCGAAAATACCCTGTTTGTGCTGTTTCGCCCGTTTGTCCACCCAAATGGCCACTAAAATTTGAATGTACCACACTGGAATGATCCCAAACATCCCTGGCATGCCCCAGTTGATTTTTCGCCCACAACACGCTCGGACCCCGGGCCCAGACCCAAAATCGTAAGTAATAGCACACTGATTTGGCTCGAAATTGCCCTATTTCATGCTGTTTTGCCCTTTATCCACCCAATTGGCCACAAAAATTTAAACGGACCACACTGATATGATCCCCAACCTCCCTATCAAGCCCTGATCAATTATTGGCCTACAGCATGCTCGAACCTGGGCCCACCCTCGAAAACGTGGGCTATAGCACACCGATTTGGCCCAAAAATACCCAGTTCGCACCATTTTGCTCAGTTGTCCATATAAAAGGCCACGAAAACATAAACGGACCACACTGGGTTGATCCCAAGCCTTCCTGGCATGCCCCACTTGATTTTTGACCCACAATATGCCCTGACCCTGGGCCCACCTATGAAACCGTGCGCTATAGCACACTGATTTTGCCTAAAGATGCCCTATTTGCTTTTTTTCATCTGTTTGTCCACCCAAATAGCCACAGAAATTTGAATGGACCACACTGGAATGATCCCTGACCTCCCTGTCATACCTCGATCAATTTTAGGCCCACAGCACGCCCAGGACTCGGGCCCACCCCCGGAACCGAAGACTATAGCACACCAATTTGGCTCGAAAATGCCCCATTCATGCCATTTCGACCGTTTCTCCACCTAAATGGCCACAAAATTTTTAACAGGCCACACTGGGATGATCCCTGACTTTCCTGGCATGCCCTAGTCAATTTTTGGCCCATAGCATGCTCGAACCCCGCGTCCAACCCCCAAAACCGTGGGCTATAGCACACTGATTTGGCCCAAAAATGCTCCATTCGCATTGTTTCACCCGTTTGTCCACCCAAATGGCCACGAAAATTTAAATGGATCATAATGGGATGATCCCCAGCCTCCCTGGCATGCACCAGTGGATTTTCTACCCACAGCATACCCGAACCTTGGGCTCACCCCCAAAACCATGGGCATAGCACACCAATTTGTTCGCGCTGTTTCGCCCGTTTGTCCTCCCAAATGGCCACGAAAATTTAAATGGACTATACTGGGATGATCGCTGACTTCCCTGGCATGCCCTGGTCAATTTTTTGCTGACTGCACGCCCGGACCCCGTCCCCACCCCCAAAATCGTGGGCTATATAGCACATCGATTTAGCCCAAAAATGCCCCTCTTGAGATGTTTTGACCGTTTATCCACCCAAACGGCTACGAAAATTTAATCGGACCATACTCGGACAATCCCAACATCCCTGGCATGCCCTGGTCTATTTTTGCCCACAGCAAACTCGGATCCCCGCCCCACCCCTAAAATAGTGGGTTATAACATACCGATTTGGCCAGAAAATGCCCCATTCACGTTGTTTCACCCTTTGTCCACCCAAATGGCCACAAAAATTTAAACGAACCATATTGGGATTGTCCCTAACTTCCTGGCTCACTCCGATCAATTTTTGATTCACAGCACATTCGAACCCCAGGCCTACCCCCGAAACCGTGGTCTATAGCACACTAATTTAGCCTGAAAATGCCTCGTTCACTTTGTTTCTCCACCCACATGGCCATAAAAATATAAACGGACCACACTGGGATGATCCCTAGCCTCCCTGGCATGCGCTGGTCAATTTTTGACCGACAGCACGCTCGGATCTTGGGCCCACCCCTGAAATCACAGGCTATAGCACATCGATTTGTCATGAAAATGTCCCGTTGGTTCTGTTTTGCTTGTTTGTCTACCCAAATGGCCATAAAAATTTAAACGGACCATACTGGGATGATCCCTAAATACCCTGTCTTGCCCAGGTTGATTTTTGGCCCACAACACGCTCAGACCTTGAGCCCACCCCTGAAACCTTGAGTTATAGCACATCAATTTAAACGGACTACACTAGGATGATACCCAACCTTCCTGGCATGCCCTGATCAATTTTTGGCCAACAGCTTGCCCGAATCTCGGGCCCATAGCACACTGATTTGGCTCAAAAATGCCCTATTCGCATCGTTTTACCCATTTGTCCACCCAAATGGCCACAAAAATTGAAACGGATCACTCTGGGATGATCCTCAACCTCTCTGGTATGCCCCGATAGATTTTTCACCTACAACATACCCAAATCCTGAGCCCACCAACGAAACTGTGGGCTACAGCACACCGATTTAGCCTTAAAATGACCCGTTCATGCTATTTCTCTCGTTTGTCCACCCAAATGGCCACAAAAATTTAAACGAACTACACTAGGATGATCTTCAACCTCAGTGGCAAGGCCTGGTTGATTTTTGGCCCAAATCACACCCAAACCCCGAGCCCACCCCCAAAACCGTGGGCTATAGCACACTGATTTGGCTAAAAAATGCCCCATTTGCATTGTTTCCTCTGTTTGTCCACCCAAATGGTCACAAAAATTTGAACGAACCACATTGGGATAATCCTTAACCTCCTAGTCATGCTCCGGTCAATTTTTATCCCACAGAATGCTTGGATCCTGGGTGCACCACAAAAACTGTGAGCCATAGCACACCAATTTGTCTCGAAAATGCCTCGTTTGCTCAGTTTCACCTGTTTGTCCACACAAATGGCCACGAAAGTTTAAACGAACCATACTGGGAAGATCCCCAACCTACCTAGCATGTCCCGGGCAATTTTTGGCCCACAGCATGCATGGACCCCGGGCCCACCCCAAAAACCGTGGGTTGTAGCATACCAATTTGGATCGAAAATACTCCGTTCGCGCCATTTCACCCGTTTGTCCTCCCAAATGGCCATGAAAATTTAAACGGACCACGCTGGGATGATCCCTTACTTCCCTGACACGCCTCGATCAATTTTCAACTCACAGTACGCCCGAACCCCAAGCACACCCATGAAACCTTGGGCTATAACACACCGATTTGTCCTGAAAAGGCCTCGTTCATGCATTTCGCCCGTTTGTCCACCCAAATGGCCACAAAAATTTAAACAGACCACATTGATATAATGCCCAACCTCCCTGTCATTCCCCAATAAATTTCATCCCACAACATGCCTGGACCCCTGGCCCACCGCCAAAACCATGGGCTATAGCACACCGATTTGGCCCGAAAATGCCCCATACGCTCCGTTTCTCCCATTTGTCCACCCAAATAGCCACAAAAATTTAATCGAACCACACTAGGATGGACCCCAACCTCCCTGGCATGCCCCATTTGATTTTCGCCCCATCGCACGCCCGAACCCCGATCCCACCCTCGAAAACATGGGCTATAGCACACTAATTTGGCCCAAAAATTCCCCATTCACGCCGTTTTGCCCATTTGTCCACCCAAATGACCATTAATATTTAAATGGACCACACTGGGACGATCTTCAACCTCTCTGGCATGTCCCAGTCTATTTTTGGCCCATAGCATGCCCGAACCCCGAGCCCACCCATAAAACCATGGACTATTGCACACCAATTTGGCCCTAAAATAACCCGTTCACGCCATTTCGCCAGTTTATCCAGCCAAATCACCACAATAATTTAAACAAACCACACTGAGATGATCCCCAACCTCGCTGGTATGCCTCAATTATTTTTGGCCCATACCACACCTGGACCTTGGTCTCACCCCCAAAACCATGGGCTATAGCACACCGATTTAGCTTAAAAATGCCCCATCCGTACTGTTTCGCCCGTTTGTCCACCCAAATGGCCATGAAATTTTAAACGGACTATACAGGGATGATCCTAAACTTCCTTGGCAAGCCCTGATTGATTTTTACACCACAACACACTCGAAACCCGTGCCACCCCCAAAAACGTAGGATATAGCACACCAATTTGGCCCGAAAAGGCCTCGTTCGCATCGTTTTGCCCGTTTCTCCACCCAAATGGCCACAAAAATGTAAATGGACCATACTAGGAAGATCCCTAACCTCCTTGGCATGCCTTGTTCGATTTATGGCCTACAGCATGCCTGGACCCTAGGCCCACCCCCAAAACTGTGGGCTATTGCACACCAATTTGGCTTGAAAACACCCCTTTCGCGCCGTTTCACTTGTTTGTCCACCAAAATAGCCACGACAATTTAAACGGACTACAATGGGAGGATCCCCAACCTCCATGGCCATCCTCTATCAAATTTTGGGCCACAGCACACCCGAACCCCATTTCCACCCCCAAAACAATGGGCTATAGCATACCGATTTGTCCTGAAAATGCCCCGTTCGTGTTGTTTCACCCGTTCGTCGTCTAAATGGCAACAAAAATTTAAACGGACCATACGGGGATAATCCCCAACCTCCCTGGCATGCCTATATCAATTCTTTGAGCACAACACACCCGAACCACGTGCCCGTCCCCGAAACCATGGGCTATAGTATACCGATTTAGCCTGAATATGCCCCGTTCGCATTATTTCGCCCGTTTATCCATAGTACGTCTGGGCCCCAGGCCCACCCCAAAATCCGTGGGCTATTCCACACCGATCTTGCTTGAAAATGCCCCGTTCATATCGTTTTACCCGTTTATCCACCCAAATGGTAAAAAAAATTTAAATAAACTTTACTGGGATGATGCCCAATATCTCTAGCATGCCCCAATTGATTTTCAACCCATAGCATGCCCGGTCCTTGTGCCCACCACCAAAACCGTGGGCTATAGCACACTAATTCGGCCCGAAAATGCCCCATTCGCGCCATTCTGGCTATTTGTCCACCAAATAGCAACTAAAATTTAAACGGATCACACTGGGATGATCCCCAATCTCCCTGGCATACCCCAGTCAATTTTTGGCACAAAGTACGATGGACCCCTGGCCCATCCCCAAAACAGTGGGCTATAGAACCCTGATTTGGCCCAAAAATGCCCCATTTTTGTCGTTTCACTCGTTTGTCAGCCCAAATGGCCACAAAAATTTAAATGGACCACACTGGGATGATCCCCAACCTCTATGGCAGCCCCCATTCAATTTTTGACCCATAATACACTCGGACCCCGAGGCCACCCCTAAAACTATGGGCTATAGCTCACCGATTTAGCCCGAAAATGCCCCGTTCACACTGTTTCGCCTGTTTGACAACCTAAATGGCCACAAAAATTTAAACTGACCATACTGGAATGATCCTCAACTTCTCTGGCATGCTTTTATCGATTGTTGGCCTACAGCACGCCCGGACCCCTAGCCCACCCCTAAAAATGTGGGCTATAGTACATCGATTTGGCCCGAAAATGCACCATTCGTGTCGTTTATGCCAGTTTGTCCAAACAAATTGCTACAAAACTCTAAATGAACCCCGCTGGGATGATCCCCAACCGACCAGACACGCCTCAGTTCATTTTTAGCCCACAACACGCTCAGACCGTGGGCCCACCCCAAAACCTGGCTATAGCAACTCGATTTGGCCTAAAAATGCCCATTTCACGTCGTATTGCCCATTTGTCAACCCATATAGCCACAAAAGTTTAAACGAACCTCACTGGGTCGATCCCCAACCTCTCTAGCATGACCCGATCGATTTTCGACCAACAGCACGCTTGGACACCAGGCCCACCCCTAAAATTGTGAGCTATAGCACACCAATTTGGCTCGAAAATACCCTGTTCGCACCATTTCACCTATTTGTCCTCCCAAATGGCCACGAAAAATCTAAACGGACCATACGGGGATGATCCCTAACCTCCCTGGCATGCCTCGGTAAAGTTTTGGCCCACAGCATGTCCGAACCCCGAGCCCAGCCTCGAAACTGTTGGCTATAGCACACTAATTGGCCTGAAAATGCCCCGTACGCTCCGTTTCACATGTTTGTCCACCCAAATGTCCACAAAAATTTAAACGGACCATACTGGGGTGATACTTATACTCCCTTCCAAGCCTCGATTGATTATTAGCCAACATCATACCCAAACCCAGGGCTCACCCCAAAAACCGTGGGCTATAACACACCGATTTTGCCCGAAAATTCTCTATTTGCATCGTTTTGCCCGTTTGTCCACCCAAATGGCCACAATAATTTAAACGGACCTCACTGGGATGATACCCAACCTCCCTGGCATGCGACAATAGATTTTCAACGAATAGCATGCCCGAACCCTGGGCCCACACCTAAAATTATGGGCTATAGCACATTGATTTAGCTCAAAAATGCCCCATTCACGTTGTTTCTCCAATTTTTCCATCCAAATGGCCACAAAAATTTAAACAAACCACACTTAACATCCCTGGCATTCCACGACCAATTGTCTGCCCAGAGCACGCCTAGACCCTGGGCCCACCCGCAAAACCGTGGGCTATAACACACGGATTTGACCCAAAAATGCCAGTTCATGCCGTTTCACCTGTTTATCCACCCAAATGACCAAAAAATTTAAATAAACCACACAGGGATGATCCCCAAATTACCTGACATGCTTTTATAGATTTTTGGCCCACGACACGCCCAGACCCTGAGCCCACCTCTAAAACCGTAGGCTATAGCACAATAATTTGGCTCGAAAATACCCTGTTCTTGCCGTTCCGCCCGTTTGTCTAACCAAATGTACACAAAAATTTAAACGGACCATACTGGGATGATCCCAAACTTTCTTAGCATGCCCCAGTCAATTTCCAGCCAACAGCACGTCCGAACCCCGGGCCCACCCCAAAAACATAGGCTATAACACATCGATTTGGCCCAAAAATGCCCTGTTTACACCATTTTGCCCATTTGTCCACCCAAATGGCCATAAATTCCCAACCTTCCTGGCATGCCCAATTGATTTTTGGACCACAACACACCCGTTGGCCTAAAAATAGTCCCTTCACGCCATTTCGGTCGTTTTTCCTCCCAAACAACCACATAAATTTAAACGAACCACACTAGGAGGATACCCATCCTCCCTAGCATGCCCCGGTCAATTTTTGGCCCAAAGCATGCCCAGACCCCGAACGCACCCCATAAATTGTGGGCTATAGCTCAACAATTTGGCCCAAAAATGCCCCATTTGTGTCGTTTTGCCCGTTTTTCCACCTAAATGGCCACAAAAATTTAAACGAACCATATTGGGATGATCCCCAACCTCCCTACCATGCCCTGAACAATTTTTAGCATATAGTACACCCTGACCCTGAGCACCCCCCCAAAACCGTGGGATATAGCAAACTAATTTGGCCCAAAAATGCCCCGTTCACATCATTTTGCCCATTTTCCCACCCAAATGCCATAAAAATTTAAAATAAAATCACTAGGATAATCCCCAACCTCCATGGCATGCCCCGATTAATTTTTGGCCCACAGCAGGTTCGAACCCCGGGCCCACCCCCAAAACCATGGGCTATAGCACAATAATTTGGCCCGAAAATGCCCCATTCGACTTGTTTCGACTGGTTTTCCACCCAAATGGCCACGAAAATTTAGATAGACCATACTGGGATGATCCCTAACCTCCCTAGCAAGCCTCGATCGATTTTTGGCCCACATCATGCCCTGACCATGGGCCCACTCCCTAAATCGTAGGTTATAGCACACCTATTTACCCTAAAAATGGCTCGTTCGCATTGTTTCGCCCATTCGTCCACCTAAATGGCCATGAAAAAATAAATGGACTAGAATGGGACGATCCCCAACCTCCCTAGCATGTCCCAGTCATTTTTTGACCCATAGGATGCTCGAACCCCAGGCCCACCATCGAAACCGTTGGCTATAGAACACTAATTTGTCTTAAAAATGCCCTGTTTGTGCCGTTTCACTCGTTTGTCCACCCAAATGGCCACAAAAATTTAAATGGACTACAATGGGACGATCCCCAACTTCCCTGGCATGCCCCAGTCAATTTTTGACCCACAACACGCCCAAACCATGGTCTCACCCCCAAAATGGTGGGCTATAGCACACTGATTTAGCCCGTAAATGCATCGTTAGTGTCGTTTCTTCCTTTTGTCCACCCAAATAGCAGCAAAAATTTAAATAGAACACAATGAGATGATCCCCAATCTCCTTGGCATGCCATGATCGATTTTCAACCCATTGAACGCCCGAACCCAAGGACCCCCCCAAAATAGTGCACTATAGCACACTAATTTGGTTCGAGAACGCCCCATTCGTGCTATTTCACCTGTTTGTCCACCCAAATAGCCACAAAAATTTAAACGACCTACACTGGGATGATCCCCAACCTCCCTGTCATGCCCCAGTTGATTTTTGGCCTACAGCACACCCGAAACCCGAACCCACCCCCTAAAATAGTTGGCTATAGCACACCGATTTGGACCGACAACTCCCCTTTTGTGCCGTTTCACCCGTTTGTCCACCAAAATGGCCACAAAAATTTAAACGGACCATAATGGGATGATCCTCAACCCCCTGGCATGCCTCTATCAATTTTAGACCCACAGCACGCCCGAACCCTGGGCCCACCCTCAAAACCATGGGCTTTAGCATACCGATTTGAACCAAAAATGCCCCAAAAATGCCCCATACACGCTGTTTCGCCTGTTTGTCTGCCCGAATGGCCAGGAAATTTAAATGGACTACACCTAATGATTCCTGACCTCCCTGGTATGCCCTGGTCGATTTTTGGCTCACAGCACGCCCAGAACCCGGGCCTACCCTTGAGACCATAGGCTATAGCACACTAATTTAGCTTGAAAATGCATCGTTTGCGCCGTTTATCCACCCAAATGGAAACAAAAAATTAAATGGAATACAATGGGAGGATCCTCAACCTCCCTGGCATGGCCTGATTGATTTTCGGCCCACAACACGTCTGAACCCCGGGCCCACCGCAAAATCGTACCCTAAAGCACATTGATTTGGCTCGAAAATGACCCATTCGTCCATTTATCCACCCAACCTCCCTGGCATGGCCCGATTGATTTTCAACCAACAGCATGTCCGGACCTCGGTCCCAACCCCAAAACCATGGGCTATAGCACACCGATTTAGCCCCAAAATACCTCATTCGCATTGTTTCGCCCATATGTCCATCCACATAGCCATGAAAATTTTAACAGACCACACTGTGATGATCCTAACTTACCTGGAATGGCCTAGTTGATTTTCGACCCACAATACGCTCGGAATCTATGCCCATCCCCGAAACCGTAGGCTATAGCACACCGATTTGGCCCAAAAATGCCCCATTCGTGCTGTTTTGCCTGCTTGACCTCCCAAATAGCTACAAAAATTTAAACGGACCACACTGGGATGAGCCCCGATCTCCCTGGCATGCCTCGATCAATTTTTGCCCTATAACATGCCCGAACAGCGAGCCCACCCCCCAAAATCGTGGGCTATAGGACACCGATTTTTCCTGATACTTTTGCGTTCATGCCGTTTCTCCTATTTGTCCACCCAAATGGCAACGAAAATTTAAACGAACCACACTGGTATGATACCCGACCTCCCTAGCATGTCTCAATTGATTTTTGTCCTACAGCATGCTCGGAACCGGGTCCACCCCCAAAATCGTCGGCTATAGCACTTTGATTTGGCTTGAAAATGCCCCGTTTGCACTGTTTTGCCCGTTTGTGCACCCAAACAACCACAAAAATTTAAACGGACCATACTAGGAGGATCCCCATCCTCCCTGGCATGCCCCGATCGATTTTTGGCCTAAAGCATGCCCGGAACCCGAACGCACCCAAAAAACTGAGGGCTATAGCTCACCGATTTGGCCCAAAAATGCCCCGTTCATGTCGTTGCGCCCGTTTTTCCACCCAAAGGGCCACAAAAATTTAAAGGAACCATAATGGGATGATCCCCAAACTCCCTAGCACACCCCGGTCAATTTTTAGCATATAGTACGCCCTGACCCCGAGCACCCCCCCAAAACCGTAGGATATAGCATACTAGTTTGGCCAAAAATGCCCCGTTCGTGTCATTTTGCCCGTTTTTCCACCCAAATGCCACAAATTTAAACTAAAATCACTGGGACGATCCCCAACCTCCCTGGTATGCCCGATTAATTTTTGGCCCACAGCAGGTCCGGACCCCGGGCCCATCCCCCGAAACCATGGGCTATAGAATTTTCGGCCCATAACACGCTCAGACCCTGGGCCCACCCCTGAAACCATGAGCTATAGCACATAAATTTAAACGGACAACACTGGGATGATACCCAACCTTCCTGGCATGCTCCGATCGATTTTCGGCCAACAGCTTGCCCGAATCCCGGGCCCATAGCACACTGATTTGGCTCGAAAATGCCCTATTCATATTGTTTTACCCATTTGTCCACCCAAATGGCCACAAAAATTTAAATGGATCACTCTGGGATGATCCTCAACCTCTCTGGTATGCCTCGATAGATTTTTGGCCCACAACATGCCCAAATCCTGAGCCCACCAACGAAACTGTGGGCTACAGTACACCGATTTGGCCCTAAAATGACCCGTTCATGCTATTTCTCCCGTTTGTCCACCCAAATAGCCACAAAAATTTAAATGAACTATACTGGGATGATCTTCAACCTCAGTGGCAAGGCCTGGTTGATTTTTGGCCCAAAGCACACCCTAACCCCGAGCCTACCCCCAAAACCGTGGGCACACTGATTTGGCTAAAAAATTCCCCGTTTGTATCGTTTCCTCCATTTGTCCACCCAAATGGCCACAAAAATTTGAACGAACCATATTGGGATGATTCTTAACCTCCTAGGCATGCTCCGGTCGATTTTTAGCCCAAAGAATGCTTGGATCCCGGGCCCACCCCCAAAACTGTGGGCCATAGCACACCAATTTGTCTCGAAAATGCCTCGTTTGCTTAGTTTCACCCATTTGTCCACACAAATGTCCACGAAAGTTTAAACGAACCATACTGGGAAGATCCCCAACCTCCCGAGCATGTCCTGGTCGATTTTTGGCCAACAGCATGCCTGGACCTCGAGCCCACCACCAAAACCGTGGGCTCTAGCATACCAATTTGGATCGAAAATACTCCGTTTGCGCCATTTAGCCCGTTTGTTCTCCCAAATGGCCATGAAAATTTAAAAAGACCACACTGGGATGATCCCCAACTTCCCTGACACACCTCGATCAATTTTCAGCACACAGTACGCCCGAACCCCAAGCACACCCATGAAATCGTGGGCTATAACACACTGATATGTCCTGAAAATGCCTCGTTCACGCGTTTCGCCTGTTTGTCCACCCAAATGGCCTCAAAAATTTAAACGGACCACATTGAGATGATGCCCAACCTCCCTGGCATTACCCGATCAATTTCAGCCCACAACATGCCTGGACCCAGGCCCACCACCAAAACCATGGGCTATAGCACACCGATTTGGCCCAAAAATGCCCCATTCGCTCCGTTTCTCCCATTTGTCCACCCAAAGAGCCACCAAAATTTAAACGAACCACACTAGGATGGACCCCAACCTCCCTGGCATGCCCCATTTGATTTTCGCCCCATAGCACGCCCGAACCCTGAGCTCACCCTATAAAACATGGGCTATAGCACACTAATTTGGCCCAAAAATGCCCCATTCACTCCGTTTCACCCATTTGTCCACCCAAATGACCATTAATATTTAATGGACCACACTGGGACGATCCTTAACCTCTCTGGCATGTCCCAGTCTATTTTTGGCCCACAGCATGCCCGAAACTCGAGCCCACCCACAAAACCATGGACTATTGCACACCGATTTGGCCCTAAAATGACCCGTTCATGCCATTTCGCCAGTTTATCCAGCCAAATGACCACAAAAATTTAAACAAACCACACTGAGATGATCCCCAACCTCGCTGGTATGCCCTGATTATTTTTGGCCCATACCACACCTGGACCCTGGGCCCACCCCCAAAACAATGGGCTATAGCACACCGATTTGGCTTAAAAATGCCTCGTTCTCATCGTTTCGCCCGTTTGTCCACCCAAATGGCCTTGAAATTTTAAACGGACCACATAGGGATGATTCTAAACTTCCTTGGCATGGCTCGGTTGATTTTTACACCACAGTACACTCGAACCCCGTGCCCACCCCCAAAACCATAGGATATAGCACACCAATTTGGCCTGAAAAGGCCTCGTTCACATTGTTTTGCCCGTTTGTCCACCCAAAAGGCCACGAAAATGTAAATAGACCATACTAGAAAGATTCCTAACCTCCTTGGCATGCCTTGTTCGATTTCTGGCCTACAGCATGCCTGGACCCTAGGCCCACCCCCAAAACTGTGGGCTATTGCACACCAATTTGGCTTGAAAACACCCCTTTCGCGCCGTTTCACTTGTTTGTCCACCAAAATGGCGACGAAAATTTAAACAGACTACACTGGGGTGATCCCCAACCTCCATGGCATGCCTATATTAATTTTTTGAGAACAACACACCCGAACCACGTGCCCACCCTCGAAACCATGGGCTATAGCACACCGATTTGGCCTGAAAATGCCCCGTTCGCATCATTTCGCCCGTTTATCCACCCTAATAGCCACAAAAATTTAAACGAACCATACTGGGATGATCTCTAATCTTTTTGGCACACAACGATCAATTTTTTGACCACAGTACGCCTGGGCCCCAGGCCCACCCCAAAAATCGTAGGCTATTGCACACCGATTTTGCTTGAAAATGCCCCGTTCGTATCATTTTACCTGTTTGTCCACACAAATGGTAACAAAAATTTAAACGGACCTTACTGGAATGATCCACGATCAATTTTTAGGATACAGTACGCCCTGACCCCAAGCAACCCCCCCCCCCCCCAAAACCGTGGGATATAGCATACTAATTTGGCCCAAAAATGCCCCGTTCGCGTCAATTTGCCCATTTTTCCACCCAAATGCCACAAAGAATTAAAATAAAATCACTGGGATGATCCACAACCTCCCTGTCCTGCCCCAATTAATTTTTAGCCCACAGCAAGGTTTGAACCCCGGGCCCACCCCCAAAACCATGGGCTATAGCACAATAATTTGGCTCGAAAATGCCCCGTTCGAGCTGTTTCGACTGTTTTTCCACCCAAATGGCCATGAAAATTTGAATAGACCATACTAAGATGATCCCCAACCTCTCTAGCAAGCCTCGATTGATTTTTGGCCCACAGCATGCCCAGACCATGGGCCCACTCCCTAAATCGTGGGTTATAGCATACCTATTTACCCCAAAAATGGCTCGTTCGCGTCGTTTCGGCCATTTCTCCACCCAAATAGCCATGGAAAAACAAATGGACCAGAATGGGACGATCCCCAACCTCCCTAGCACGTCCCGGTCATTTTTTGACCCATAGGACGCTCAAACCCCAGGCCCACCATCGAAAACGTTGGCTAGAGCACACTAATTTGTTTTGAAAATGCCCTGTTTGTGCCGTTTCACCCGTTTGTCCACCCAAATGGCCACCAAAATTTAAATGGACCACAATGGGATGATCCCCAACTTCCCTGGCATGCCTCAGTCAATTTTTTACCCACAATACGCCCGAACCATGGGCTCACCCCTAAATTCGTGGGCTATAGCACACTGATTTGGCCCGTAAATGCATCGTTAGGGTAGTTTCGCCCTTTTGTCCACCCAAATAGAAACGAAAATTTAAACGAAACATAATGAGATGATCCCCAACCTCCTTGGCACGCCATGATCAATTTTGACCCATAGAACGCCCAAAGCCAAAGACCCCTCCCAAAATAGTGCACCATAGCACACTAATTTGGTCCGAGAACGCCCCATTCGTGCTATTTCACCCGTGTGTCCACCCAAATAGCCACAAAAATTTAAACGAACTACACTGGGATGATCCCCAACCTCCCTGGCATGCCCCAGTTGATTTTCGGCCCACAGCACACCCGAAACTCGGACCCACCCCCTAAAATAGTTGGCTATAGCACACCGATTTGGACTGACAACTCCCTATTTGTGCCGTTTTACCCGTTTGTCCATCCAAATGGCCACAAAAATTTAAACGGACCATACTTGGATGATTCACAGCCCCCTGGCATGCCTCTATCAATTTTAGACCCACAGCACACCCGAACTCTGGGCCCACCCTCAAAACCATGGGCTTTAGCACACCGATTTGTCCCGAAAATGCCCCATTGGCGCAGTTTCGCTCGTTTGTCAACCCAAATAGCCACGAAAATTTAAATAGTCTATACTGGCATAATTTTTAACCACCATGGCATGCAAAGGTCAATTTTGGACCCACAGCATGCCCGGACCACAGGTTTTCCCCCGAAATAGCGGCTATAATGCACCGATTTGGCTCAAAAATGCCTCATTTGTGCTGTTTCGCCCGTTTGTCAAGCCAATTTCCACGAAAATTTAAACGGACCACACTGGGATGATCTACAACCTCCCTGGCATGCCCCAATCAATTTCGGTCCACAACACGCACGGACCCCAGGCCCACTCCCGAAATCGTGGTCTATAGCACACCAATTTATCCTAAAAATGATCCGTTCGCGCCGTTTTGACCGTTTGACCTCTCAAATGGCCACAAAAATTTAAATGGACCACACTGGGACGATCCCCAACCTCGATGGCACACCTCTGCTAATTTTTGGTGTACAGCATGCTCCAACCCTGATTCCACCCCCAAAACCGCAGGCTATGGCACACGAATTTGGCCCGAAAATGCCCTGTTCACACCGTTCACCCATTTTTCCTCGTAAATGGCCCTAAAAAATTAAATGAACTACACTAGTCTAATACTTTTCTTCCCTGGCATATCCCGATTGTTTTTGGCCCGCAGCACACCCGAACCCTAAACCCACCCTTGAAACCGTACGCTATAGCACACCGATTTAGACTGAAAATGATCCATTCACATCATTTTGCCCATTTGTCCACACAAATAGCCACAAAAATTTAAATGGACCACACTGGGATGATCCCCAACCTCCCTGGCATGACCTGATCGATTTTTGGCCCACAGCACACCCGAACCCTAAATCCATCCCCAAAATTGTGGGTTATAGCACACCGGTTTGGCTCGAAAATGCCCCATACATGCCGTTTCGCCTGTTTGTCCGCTCTAATGGCCAGGAAATTTAAATGGACTACACTGAATGATTCCCAACCTCCCTGGCATGCCCTGGTCAATTTTTAGCTCACAGCACAACCAGACCCCGAGCCCACCCTTGAAACCATAGGCTATAGCAGACCAATTTAGCTCAAAAAGGCGTCGTTCGCGCCGTATCACCCATTTATCCACCCAAATGGCAAAAAAAAATTAAATGGACTACAATGGGAGGATCCACAACCTCCCTGGCATGGCCCAATCGATTTTCGGCCCACAACACGTCTAAACCCCGGGCCCACCCCAAAATCGTACCCTAGAACACATCGATTTGGCTCAAAAATGACCCATTCATCCATTTATCGACCCATCCTCCATGGCATGGCCCGATCGATTTTCAACCCACAGTACGCCCGGACCTCGGGTCCAACCCCAAAACCATGGGCTATAGCACACCGCTTTAGCCCAAAAATACCTCGTTCGCGTTGTTTCGCCCATTTGTCCACCCATATAGCCATGAAAATTTAAACGGACCACGCTGTGATGATCCCAACTTCCCTGGCATGCCCTGATTGATTTTCGGCCCACAACACGCTCGGACCCTGTGCCCATCCCCAAAACCGTAGGCTATAGCACACCGATTTGGCCCGAAAATGCCCCATTCGCGCCGTTTTGCCTGCTTGACCTCCCAAATGGCCACAAATATTTAAACGAACCACAATGGGATGAGCCCCGATCTCCCTGGCATGCCCCGATCAATTTTTAGCCTACAACATGTCCGAACACCGAGCCTACCTCCCAAAATCGTGGTCTATAGCACATCGATTTTTCTCGATACTTTTGCGTTCATGTCGTTTCTCCTATTTGTTCACCCAAATGGCAATGAAAATTTAAACGAACTACATTGGTATGATACCCGACCTCCCTGGTATGTCTCAATAGATTTTTGTCCTACAGCATGCTTGGACTAGGGTCCACCCCCAAAACTGTCACCTATAGCACTCTGATTTGGCTTGAAAATGCCCCATTCGCACTGTTTTGCCTGTTTGTGCACTCAAACAACCACAAAAATTTAAACGGACCACCCTAGGAGGATCCCCATCCTCCCTGGCATGCCCCGATCGATTTTTGGCCCAAAGCACGCCCGAACCCCGAACACACCCAAAAAACTAAGGGCTATAGCTCATCGATTTGGCCCAAAAATGCCCCATTCGTGTCGTTGCGCCCGTTTGTCCACCCAAATGGCCACAAAAATTTAAACGAACCATACTGGGATGATCCCCAACCTCCATACCACGCCCTGGTCAATTTTTAGCATATAGTAAGCCCTGACCCTGAGCAGCCCCCCAAAACCGTGGGATATAGCATACTAGTTTGGCCAAAAATGCACCGTTCGTGTCATTTTGCCCATTTTTCCACCCAAATGCCACAAAAATTTAAACTAAAATCACTGGGACGATCCCCAACCTCCCTGGCATGCCCCGATTAATTTTTGGCCCACAGCAGGTCCGGACCCCGGGCCCATCCCCCGAAACCATGGGCTATAGCACAATAATTTGGCCCAAAAATGCCCCGTTCATGCTGTTTCGACTGTTTTTCCACCCAAATGGCCATGAAAATTTAAATAGACCATACTGGGACGATCCCCAACCTCCCTAGCAAGATTCAATTCATTTTTTGCCCACAGCATGCCAAGACCATGGTCCCACTCCCTAAATCATGGGTTATAGCACACCTAGTTACCCCAAAAATGGCTCGTTCGCGTCGTTTCACCCATTTGTCCGCCCAAATGGCCATGAAAAAATAAATGGACTATAATGGGACGATCCACAACCTCCCTAGCACGTCCCGGTTGTTTTTTGACCCATAAGATACTCAGAACCCAGGCCCACCATTGAAACCGTTGGCTATAACACACTAATTTGACTTGAAATTGCCCTGTTTGTGCCGTTTCATCCGTTTGCCCACCCAAATGGCCACAAAAATTTAAATGGACCACAATTTGATGATCCCCAACTTCCTTGGCATGACCCAGTCAATTTTTGACCCACAACATGCCCGAACCATGGGCTCACCCCCAAAATCATGGGCTATGGCACACCGATTTGGCCCATAAATGCATCGTTAGTGCCGTTTCAACCTTTTGTCCACCCAAATAGCAACAAAAATTTAAACGTAACACAATGAGATGATCTCCAACCTCCTTGGCACTCCATGATCGATTTTTGACCCATATAACGCTCGAACCCAAGGACCACCCCCAAAACAGTGCACTATAGCACAATAATTTGGTCTAAGAATGCCCCATTCGCGCTATTTCACCCGTTTGTCCACCCAAATAGCCACAAAATTTAAACGAACTACATTGGGATGATCCCTAACCTTCCTGGCATGCCCAGTTGATTTTCTGCGTACAGCACACCCGGAACCCGAACCCACCCCCTAAAATAATTGGCTATAGCACACCGATTTGGCCCAAAAATGCCCTATTGGTGCAGTTTCGCTCGTTTGTCAACCCAAATGGCCACAAAAATTTAAATGATCTATACTGGAATAATCTCCAACCACCCTGGCATGCCACAGTCAATTTTTGACCCACAGCACTCCCGGACCCCGGGTCTGCACCCAAAACAGAGGGCTATAGTGCACCGATTTAGCCCGAAAAATGCCCGGTTTGTTCTGTTTCGCCCTTTTGTCCACCCAATTTCCACGAAAATTTAAACGGACCACACTGGGATGATATCCAACCTCCCTGGCATGCCCCGATTAATTTCGTCCCACAAAACGTGCGGACCCTAGGCCCACTCCCAAAATTGTGGGCTATAGCACACTAATTTGTCCTAAAAATGACCTGTTTGCGTCGTTTCGACCGTTTGTCCACTCAAATGGCCACAAAAATTTAAATAGACCACACTGGGACGATCCCCAACCTCGCTGGCACACCCCTGGAAATTTTTGGCGGACAGCATGCCCCAACCCCGATACCACCCCCAAAACCGCAGGCTATAGCACACAAATTTGGCCCTAAAATGCCCAGTTCACGCCGTTCGCCAGTTTTTCCTCTTAAATGGCCACAAAAAATTAAAAGGACCACAGTAGGATGATCTTTTTCGTCCCTGGCATATCCCGATTGTTTTCTTCCCGCAACACGCCCAAACCCTAAACCCACCTCTGAAACCGTACGCTATAGCACACCGATTTGGCTCGAAAATGCCCCATTCATGCTATTACGCCTGTTTGTCTGCCCGAATGGCCAGGAAATTTAAACAGACTACATAGAGATCATTCCTGACCTCCCTGGCATGTCCTGGTCGATTTCTGGCCCACAGCACGCCCAGACCCCCGGCCCACCCCCAAAACCATAGGCTATAGCACACCGATTTAGCTCGAAAATGCGTCGTTTGCGCCGTTTCACCCGTTTATCCACCCAAATGGTAACAAAAAATTAAATGGACTACACTGGGAGGATCCTCAATCTCCCAGGCATGGCCCAATCAATTTTTGGCCTACAGCACGCCAGGACCCTGGGCCCACCCCACAATCATGCCCTAGAGCACATCGATTTGGCTCGAAAATAAACCATTCGTCCATTTATCTACCCAACCTCCCTGGCATGCCCCAATTGATTTTCAACCCACAACATGCCCGGACCTCGGGCCCAACCCCAAAACCATGGGCTATAGCACACCGATTTAGCCCTAAAATGCCTCGTTCGCGTTATTTCTCCCATTTGTCCACCCAAATAGCCACAACAATTTTAACGGACCACGCTATGATGATCCCAACTTCCTTGGCATGCCCCGGTTGATTTTCAGCCAACAGCACGCTCGGACCCTGTGCCCATCCCTGAAATTGTAGGCTATAGCACGTCAATTTGGCCCGAAAATGCCCCGTTCGAGCCATTTTGCCTGCTTGACCTCCCAAATGGCCACAAAAATTTAAATGGACCACACTGGGATGAGCTTCGATCTCCCTGGCATACCCCGATCAATTTTTGGCCTACAACATGCCCGAACACTGAGACCACCCCCCAAAATTGTGGGCTATAGCACACCAATTTTTCTCGATACTTCCACGTTCACGCAGTTTCTCCTGTTTGTCCACCCAAATGGCAACAAAAATGTAAACAAACCACACTGGGATGATCCCCGACCTCACTTGCATGTCTCAATCGATTTTTGGCCTACAGCATACCCGAACTCGGGCCCACCCCCAAAACCGTCGGTTATAGCACACTGATTTGGCTTGAAAATGCCCCGTTTGCACTGTTTTGCCCGTTTGTGCACCCAAATAGCCACACAAATTTAAACAGACCACACTGGGATGATCGCCGACCTCCCTGGCACGTCCCAGTCAATTTTTAGTCTACAACATAATCGAACCTTATGTCGGATCAATTTTCGAATCACAACACGCCCGAACCCTATGCCCACCCCTAAAAGCGTGGGCTATAGCTCACCAATTTGGCCCAAAAATGCCCCATTCATGCTGTTTCACCCGTTTGTCCACCCAAATGTCCACAAAAATTCAAACAGACCATACTGGGATGATCCCTGACCACCCTGACATGCCTCAATCAATTTTTGGCCCACAGCACGCCCGGACCCTTATCCCAGTCCCAAAATCGTGGGCTATAGAAAATTGATTTAGCTTGAAGGTGCCTCATTCGCGCCGTTTTACCCGTTTGTCCACCCAAATGGCTACGAAAATTTAAACGGTCCATACTTGGACTATCCCCAACCTCCCTGGAATGCCAAAATCACTTTTCGGCCCACATCACGCCTGGACCCTGAGCCCATCCCTGAAATCGTGGGCTATAGCACACCGACATGGTCCAAGAATGCCTTGTTCGCACCATTTTTCCCATTTGTCAACCCAAATGGGCACAAAATTTTAAACGGACCACACTAGCACGATCCCCGACCTCCCTAAAACTCTCGGAACTCGAGCCCACCCCTAAAACCATGGGCTATAACATACCGATTTGGCCCAAAAATACCCTATTCTTGCTGTTTCGCCCGTTTGTCCACCCAAATGGCCAAGAAAATTAAAGAAGACCATTCAGGGATGATCCGCGATCTCGCTGACATGTCCCGATCAAATTTTAACCCACAGCACACCCGAACCCTGGGCCCATCCCCAAAACCATGGGCTATATTGCACACCGATTTCTCCCGAAGATGCCACGTTCGCATTATTTTGCTCGTTTGTTCACCCAAATGGCAATGTAAATTTAAACAAACCATACTGGCACGATTCTCGACCTCTCTTAAATGCCCAAATCAATTTTTAGCCCACAACACGCTTGGACCTTGGGCCCACCCCTAAAAGCGGGGGCTATATCACATCGATATAGCCTGAAAATTCCCCGTTCGCACTATTTTTCCTATTTGCCGACCGAAATAGCAACAAAAATTTAAACAAACCACACTAGGATTTTCCCCGACCTCCCTGGAATGTCCCGATCAATTTTTAGCCCACAGCATGACTGTACCCTGGTCCCACCCCTGAAAGCATGGGCAATAGCACATCGATTTGGCTCAAAAATGCCCCGTTCATGCTATTTCGCCCGTTCGTCCACCCAAATGGCCATAAATATTTAAACGGACCACACAGGGATGGTCCCCAACCTCCTTGGCTCTCCCCAATCGATTTTCAACCCACAACACACCTAGACCCCGATCCCACCCTTCCTACCCCAAAGTCGCGGGCTATTGCACACCGATTTGTTCCAAAAATGCCCCATTCGAGCCGTTTCGCCCGTTTGTCCACCCAAATGGTCAAAAAAATTTAAACGAACCACACTGGGATGATCCTCAACCTCCCTGGCACACCCCGGTCAATTTTCAGCCCACAACACACTCGGACCCCAGGCCCACCCCCAAAATCGTGGGCTATTGCACACTGATTTGGCCCAAAAATGCCCCATTTGCACTGTTTTACTTGTTTGTCCACCCAAATGGCCACGAAAACTTAAACGGACCACACTGGACGATCCCCGACCTACCTGGCATACCCCAATTAGTTTTTAGCACACAACACACCGGACCCCGAGCCCACCCTAGAAACCGTGGGCTATAGCACACTGATTTGGCCTGAAAATGCCTCATTTGCGCCATTTCGCCCGTTTGTAAACCCAAATGGCCACAAAAATTTAAACGGGCCATAATGGTACAATCCCCAACCTCCCGGCATGGCTCGGTCAATTTTCGCCCCACAACACACCCAGACCCACAGCCCACCCCTAAAACTGAGGGCTATAGCTCACCGATTTGGCCCAAAAATGCCCCATTTGTGTCGTTGCGCCCGTTTGTCCACCCAAATAGACACAAAAATTTAAACGGACCATACTGGGATGATCCCCAACCTCCATACCACGCCCCGGTTGATTGTTAGCATATAGTACGCCCTGACCCTGAGCACCCCCCCAAAACCGTGGGATATAGCATACTAGTTTAGCCAAAAATGCCCCATTCGTGTCATTTTGCTCGTTTTTCAACCCAAATGCAAAAAAAATTTAAACTAAAATCACTAGGATGATCCCCAACCTCCCTGGCATGCCTCGATTAATTTTTGGCCCATAGCAGGTCCGGACCCCGGGCCCATCCCCTGAAACCATGGGCTATAGCACAACAATTTGGCCCAAAAATGCCCCGTTCGCGCTGTTTTGACTGTTTTCCCACCCAAATGGACATGAACATTTAAATAGACCATACTGGGATGATCCCCAACCTCCCTAGCAAGCCTCAATCGATTTTTGTCCCACAGCATGCCCAGACCATGGGCCCACTCCCTAAATCATGGGTTATAGCACACCTAGTTACCCAAAAAATGACTCGTTCGCGTCGTTTCACCTATTTGTCCACCCAAATGGCCATGAAAACATAAATGGACCATAATGGGATGATCCCCAACATCCCTAGCACCTCCCGGTTTATTTTTGACCCATAGGATGCTCAGAACCCAGGCCCATCATCGAAACCGTTGGCTATAGCACACTAATTTGGCTTGAAATTTCCCTGTTTGTGTCGTTTCACCCGTTTGCCCACCCAAATGTCCACGAAAATTTAAATGGACCACAATGGGATGATACCCAACTTCCCTGGCATGCCCCAGTCAATTTTTGACCACAACACGCCCGAACCATGGGCTCACCCCCAAAATCATGGGCTATGGCACACCGATTTGGCCCGTAAATGCATCGTTAGTGCCGTTTCAACCTTTTGTCCACCCAAATAGCAACAAAAATTTAAACGTACCACAATGAGATGATCCCCAACCTCCTTGGCATGCCATGATCAATTTTCGACACATAGAACGCCCGAACCCTGGGCCCACCCTCAAAGTCGTGGGCTTTAGCACACCGATTTGGCCCAAAAATGCCCCATTGGCGCAGTTTCGCTCGTTTATCAACCCAAATGGCCACAAAAATTTAAATGGTCTATACTGGGATAATCTCCAACTACCCTGGCACGTCACAGTCAATTTTTGACCCACACCACTCCTGGACCCCCGGTCCGCACCCAAAACAGAGGGCTATAGTGCACCGATTTGGCCCGAAAATGCCCCGTTTATTCTGTTTTGCCCGTTTGTCCACCCAATTTCCACAAAAATTTAAACGGACCACACTAGGATGATCTCCAACCTCCCTGGCATGCCCCAATTAATTTTGGCCCACAACACGTACGGACCCCAGGCCCACTCCCAAAATCGTGGGCTATAGCACACTAATTTGTCCTAAAAATGACCCATTTGCGCCGTTTCGACCATTTGTCCACTCAAATGGCCACAAAAATTTAAATAGACCACACTGGGACGATCCCCAACCTCGCTGGCACACCCCTGGAAATGTTTGGCGGACAGCATGCTCGAACCTCGATTCCACCCCGAAAATCGCAGGCTAGAGCACAGGAATTTAGCCCGAAAATGCCCAGTTCACGCTGTTCGCCCGTTTTTACTCTTAAATGGCCACGAAAAATTAAACGGACCACACTAGGATGATCTTTTTCATCCCTGGAATATCTCGATTATTTTGGGCCCGCAACACGCCCGAACCGTAAAACCACCTCTGAAACCGTACGCTACAGCACACCGATTTGGCTCGAAAATGCCCCATTCACGCTATTTTGCCCGTTTGTCTGCCCGAGTGGCCTGGAAATTTTAACGGACTACACTGGGATCATTTCCAACCTCCCTGGCATGTCCTGGTCGATTTTTGGACAGCCCGCCCAGACCCCAGGCCCACCCCCGAAACCATAGGCTATAGCACACCAATTTAGCTTAAAAATGCATCGTTTGCGCCGTTTCACCCGTTTATCCACCCAAATGGCAACAAAAAATTAATGGACTACATTGGGAGGATCCTCAATCTCCCAGGCATGGCCTAATCGATTTTTGGCCTGCAGCACGCCTGGACCCTGGGCCCACCCCACAATCGTGCCCTAGAGCACATCGATTTGGCTCGAAAATAAACCATTCGTCCATTTATCCACCCAAAATCCCTGACATGCCCCGATCGATTTTCAACCCACAGCATACCCGGACCTCAGGCCCAACCCAAAACCATGGGCTATAGCACACCGATTTAGCCCCAAAATGCCTCGTTCGCGTTGTTTCACCCATTTGTCCACCCAACTAGCCACGAAAATTTTAATGGACCACGCTATGATGATCCCAACTTCCTTGGCATGCCCTGGTTGACTTTCAGCCAATAGGACGCTCGGGCCCTGTGCCCATCCCCAAAACTGTAGGCTATAGCACACCAATTTAGCCCAAAAATGTCCCGTTCGAGCCATTTTGCCTGCTTTACCTCCCAAATGGCCACAAAAATTTAAATGGACCACACTGGGATGAGCTCCGATCTCCCTGGCATGCCCCGATCAATTTTTGGTCTACAACATGCCCGAACACCGAGACCACCACCCAAAATTGTGGGCTATAGCACACCAATTTTTCTCGATACTTCCACGTTCACGCCGTTTCTCCTATTTGTCCACCCAAATGGCAATAAAAATGTAAAAAAACTACACTGGGATGATCCCCGAACTCACTGGCATATTTCAATCGAGTTTTGTCCTACAGCATACCCAAACTCGGGCCCACCCCCAAAACCGTTGGTTATAGCACACTGATTTGGCTTGAAAATGCCCCATTCGCACTGTTTTGCCTGTTTGTCCATCCAAATGACCACAAAAATTTAAAGGGTCCATACTGGAATGATCTCCCACCTCCCTGGCATGCCCCGGTCTTTTTTCAAGATACAGCATGCACGAATCCTAAGTCAACACCCAAAACCGTGGGCTATAGCACACAGATTTGGCTAAAAATGCCCCATTCATACCGTTTCACTCATTGGTTCACCCAAATAGCCACAAAAATTTAAACGGACCACACAGAGATGATCCTAAACCTCCCTGGCATACCCCGATCGATTTTTAGATCACACCACGCCCTATAGCACACCGATTTGGCAAAAAAAAGCACCGTTTATACTATTTTTCCTATTTCTCCACCCAAATGGCACGAAAATATTAACAGACCACACTGGGACAATACCCAACCTCTCTGGCATGCCCCGATTGATTTTTGTCCCACAGCACACCGGACCCCGAGTCCACCCCCAAAATCATGGGCTATAGTACACTGATTTGGCCTGAAAACTCCCCGTTTGTGCCGTTTGGCCCGTTTGTCCACCCAAATGGCCACAAAAATTTGAAAGGACCACACTGGGAGGATCCCAAACCTCCCTGGCATGCCCTAGTCGATTTTCGGCCTACAACACGCCCAGACCCTGGGTTTAAACCCAAAACCACTCGCAATAGCATACCGAGTTAGCCTGAAATTTCCCCATTATGCGCTGTTTCGCCCGTTTGTCCAACCAATTGGCCACAAAAATTTAAACAGACCACACTGGTATGATTCCCAACCTCCCTAGCATGCCCTAGTCAATTATTGGCCAACAACACACCCGAACCCTGGTCCTACCCCTAAAACAGTGGGCTATAGCACATCGATTTGGACTGAAAATGCCCCATTCATCTTATATCGCTCGTTTGTCCATCTAAATGACCACAAAAATTTAAACGGACCATACTGGGATGATACCAAACCTCCCTGGCATACCCCGGTCAATTTTTGTCCCACAGCATGCCCGAACCATGGGTCCATCTTCAAAACGTGGGCTATAGCGCACAGATTTACCCCAAAAATGTCCCGTTCATCCCGTTTCACCCATTTTTCCATTCCAATGGCCAGAAAAATTTTAAAAAACCATACTGGGATGATTCTCAATCCCCCTAACATGCCCGAAATGATTTTGAGCCCACAGCACGCCCGGACCATGGGCCCACCCTAAAAATCGTGAGCTATAGCACATCGATTAGGCTTGAAAATGCCCCATTCGCGTCATTTTGCCCTTTTGTCCACCCAAATGGCCACGAGAATTTAAACGAACCATACTGGGATGATCTTCAACCTCCCTAACATGCCTCGGTCGAGTTTTGGCCCACAGCACGCCCAGACACTGGGCCTACTCCCGAAACTGTGAGCTACAGCATACTGATTTGGCTGGAAAATGCCCAGTTCACACCGTTTTGCCCGTTTGTACACCCAAATAGACACAAACATTTAAATGAACCATACTGGCATGATCCCCAACATGCTCAGACCCTGAGACCACCCCCAAAACCATGGGCTATAGCACACCGATTTGGCCCAAAAATGCCTTGTTTGTGTCGTTACGCCCGTTTGTCCACCTAAATGGCCATGAAAATTTAAATGCACCACATTGGGAGGATCTCTAATCACCCTTGCACACCCCATTCAATTTTTTATAGATAGTACACTCGGACCCCGGGCCCTCCCTTAAAACCGTGGGCTATAGCACATCGATTTAGCCAGAAAATGCCCTATTTGTGTCGTTTCGCCTATTTGTCCGCCCAAATTGCCATAAAAATTTAAACTATCTACACCGGAACGATCCTCAACTTCCCTAGAATGCCCTGATCTATTTTTGGTCCACAGCACGCCCGGACCCCGGGCTCACCTCTAAAACCATGGTCTATAGCACACCGATTTAGCCCAAAAATGCCCCATTCGTGATGTTTCTCCCGTTTGTCCACCCAAATAGCCACGAAAATTTAAACGGACAATACTGGGATGATAACCAACTTTCCTGCCACGCCCTAGTCGGATTTTCGACCTCTGGACACCCAGACCCTGGGCCCACCCCTAAAATCATGGGCTATAGCACATTGATTTGGCCCGAAAATGCCTCATTCGTGTTGTTACGCCCATTTGCCCACCCAAATGGCCACAAAAATTTAAACGAACCACACTGAGAAGATCCGTAACCTTCCTGGCATACCCTAATTGATTTTTTACCTATAACATGCCCGGACCCCGATCCCACTCCAAAAATCCTGGGCTATAGAACACTAATTTGGCCCGAAAATAGTCCGTTCATGCCATTTCGGCTGTTCTTACTCCCAAACAACCACAAAAATTTAAATGGACCACACTAGGAGGATCCACATCCTCCCTGGCATTCCCCGGTTGAGTTTTCGCCCAAAGCACGCCCGGAACCCAAACGCACCCCAAAAACTATGGGCTATAGCTCATCGAGTTGGCCCAAAAATGCCCCGTTCATGTATTTTCACCTGTTTGTCCACCCAAATGGCAACAAAAATTTAAACAAACCATACTGGATGATCCCCAACCACCCTACCACGCCCCGGTCAATTTTTGGAATGCAGTACGCCCTGACCCCGAGCACCCCCCAAAACCGTGGAATATAGAATACTAATTTGGCCCAAAAATGCCCCGTTCGCGTTATTTTGCCCGTTTTTCCACCCAAATGCCACAAAAATTTAAACTAAAATCACTGGGATGATCTCCAACCTCCCTGGCACGCCCCGATCATTTTTGGCCCACAACAGGTCCGGACCCTGGGCCCACCCCCAAAACCATGGGCTATAGCACAACAATTTGGCCCAAAAATGCCCCGTTCGCGCTGTTTCAACTGTTTTTCCACCCAAATGGCCATGAAAATTTAAATAGATCATACTGGGATGATATCCAACCTCCTAGCAAGCCTCGATCGATTTTTGGCCTACAGCATACCCAGACCATGGGCCCACTCCCTAAATCGTGGGTTATAGCACACCTACTTACCCCAAAAATGGCTCGTTCGCGCGTTTCGCCCATTTGTCCACCCAAATGGCCATAAAAAAATAAATGGACCACAATGGAACGATCCCCAACCTCCCTAGCACATCCCAATTGATTTTTGACCCATAGGACGCTCGGACCCCAGGCCCACCATCAAAACCGTTAGCTATAGCACACTAATTTGGCTTGAAAATGCCCTGTTTATACCGTTTCACCCATTTGTCCACCCAAATGGCCACGAAAATTTAAATGGACCACAATGGGATGATCCCCAACTTTCCTGGCATGCCCCAGTCAATTTTTGACCCACAACACGCCCGAACAATGGGCTCACCCCCAAAATCATGGTCTATAGCACACCGATTTGGCCCGTAAATGCATCGTTAATGCCGTTTCGCCCATTTGTCTGCCCAAATAGCAACAAAAATTTAAACGGAACACAATGAGATGATCCCCAACCTCCATGGCACGCCATGATCGATTTTCGACCCCTAGAACGCCCGAACCCCAAGACCACCCCTAAAACAGTGCACTATAGCACACTAATTTAGTCCGAGAACGCCCCATTCGCACTATTTCACCCGTTTGTCCACCCAAATAGCCACAAAAATTTAAACGAACTAGATTGGGATAATCCCCAACCTCCCTGGCATGCCCCAGTTGATTTTTGGCCTACAACACACCCGAAACCCAGACCCACACCCTAAAATATTTGGCTATAGCACACCAATTTGGACCGACTACTACCCATTTGTGTCGTTTCACCCGTTTGCCCACCCAAATGGCCACAACAATTTAAACGGACCATACTAGGATGATTCCCAACCCCCCTGGCATGTCTCTATCAAATTTAGACCCACAGCACGCCCGAACCCTGGGCCTACACTCAAAACTGTGGGCTTTATCACACCGATTTAGCCAAAAAATGCCCAGTTCGTGCAGTTTCACTCATTTGTCAACCCAAATGGCCGCGAAAATTTAAATGGTCAATAATGGGATAACCTCCAACCACCCTGGCATGCCACGGTTAATTTTCGACCCACAGCACGCCCAGACCCCAGGTCCGCCACCGAAATAGAGGGCTATAGTGCACCGATTTGGCCCAAAAATGCCCCGTTTGTGCTGTTTTGCCCATTTGTCGACCCAATTTCCAAAAAAATTTAAACTGACCACACTGGGATGATCTCAAACCTCCCTGGCATGCCCCAATCAATTTCGGCCCACAACACGTACGGGCCCCAGGCCCACCCCCAAAATCGTGGACTATAGCACACCGATTTGGCTCAAAAATTCCCCATTCCCACAGTTTCACCCATTTGTCCACCCAAATGGCCACAAAAATTTAAATGGACCACACTAGGATGATCCCCAATCTCGCGGGCACATCTCTGCCAATTTTTGCCGGACAGCATGCCCCAACCCTAATTCCACCCCCAAAACCGCAGGCTATGACACACGAATTT